>OZ014533.1:156546394-157746394 GCA_963966105.1 Volucella zonaria
TAACGCCAACTAGATAGAAGCCAAATGCGACTAACATTCGAGTCTCGTTATTGGAATTCAAAGTTGTGGAATGCATTCTCTCACAATTTGACAGCCATTCCGATTTTATTTTTTTTTATTTGTATACGATTTCCCAATCGCTCCAGGAGGAAGGTGGTGACAGAGTAGTTTGAAAAAAAAAGAAGAAAATCCGGTAATAAGCGTTGAGTAAATATCACCTTTAACATTCAAATGTCTGAAGTGCGTTCTAAAGTTATTCAGCTCTACAAACAAGTAAGTTTAAAATCGAATTGCTTCCGCAAATCCCTGATTAAAGACAACTTCCCCACACGCAGCTGCAATATCTTGGCCGTGATTACCCTGGTGGAGCGGAAAAATTTCGCAAGCAGTGCCATGAGGCATTTATAAAGAATAAGGACATTCAGGATCCCGAAACAGATTATGGGATTGGTCGCTAAAGGTCGATATGTAGTTAAGGAACTCGAAGCATTGTACTCCCTCAAGAAATATCGTGCATGAAGCAGAGATACGAGAAAAACTAAAGGGTCTTCCGAATCGAATGCGTGCACCAATGTTTCCGGAAATGTATTTATTTTTGTCAGAATTTTGTTTTCCTTTTTTACTGAGTACCTACTTCACGTTTTACATAATGTAGTTCCCTGTGTGCGTCGAGAATGGCACGAGTAAAAATAAATTCTCAAACAAATTGAGGTGTGTCGCTTTCATTTTAATTGCAAACGTCGGAACATAGGAGGTGTGAATGGCGCCGCGTTGATCTAAATTTAGTGTCAAACTATGTTCCGAGGAGGTCGGAGAAAGGAATTTCATTAATGCGTCGTTGTTGTCTCCAAAAGATTGTTTTTCTGTTGCATGAACCATCGACGTATTGTGTTAAAAAAAAAAAAAAGGTCAGGGTGTATCAGAGTGAAACATGGTCAGCCTGTCTGATGGGTTTAAACTGATTATGGGCTTTTGAACTTTGACTGAACTAAATGAACTTTTATTAAAGGCGTAGTTAAGGGGTAAATTGTTTTCTATTTCTCCGGTATTACACTCCAGTATTACATTCCGCGCTAAAGCCAAACCAAATCCAAAGTATCTGTATGGAATGCAATCTAATCAGTAAATTTCATAATGCCCTATGAAGGGTTAAACCGCAAGCGTTAACGTCTACGCTAAACGAACAAACGGCGCAATTTAATCTTATAAAACAACGAAGAATAAGCAGATGCATAGCGCGGAACAGTATTGCTTCAAGAGAGACTTTACTGAAGTGATTAATGCAGGCAGGTACTTGTTGCACAAAATTGGCAAGCCTATTACTTACTAAAATAAGTGCGGGTGGAATTGGGCATCAGCCAAATATCCTCCACCGTTAGCGCGGCCTCTTTCTAAATGCCTTCCAAATAAAAGACTGCGCCGGAGCGTCATATGTCCACAACTATTTCTAGTGACTGATGAGTCCCTTTCTGACCCGGTCAATGACCCTGTACAGGTCGTAGGGTTCTCGTCAACTCAAGTCCGTTAAAGCTTTCGCTTACATCCATGCTTATACGCAATAGAACTGGGATGATAAAGTTCTTATTTTAAGACTCCTTGGCAAGATTTTACTTCTCAACCGTCTTTAAATGCCAAAAACAACAGCGATTTGCAAGTAAGTTAGACTAAGGAGGCACATCGTTTGAAGAGTAAAGGCTCACTATGCTCTACTAATGATTCAAATGATGTCACATTAACTCACCAGCGTGTGCAATGTGTTGCACAGACTTGAAAAATTGTGTTTGTGTCTTGAGTTGCCACGCTCGCAGAGTTTTCTGAAGTAAGATGTTAAAGGCAAAGGTAAGATAAGGCATTACCTTGTCTTAACCCCCTTCTGACATCAAAAGTGTTAAGATCTATTCAGACCTTAACGAAGCGGCGTGGATTTTCCATCGTTATTCTGCAAAAATTGGCGAGTTTTGCATGCGGCTTTGGTATCGATAAAGAGGTGTTAAGTATCGGTCTGAACTTTTTGGCTGACAAAGGCTAACCAGATGGTTTCAAGCGCTTACACTATACGGCAACAAGATCCTGTACGCGATGTTAATGAGACTAATGCTTCTTTAATAGGCGCAATTTAGCGGGTCTACTTTCTTGTAACAAACGATGCTGATATTGCACTCATAAGGCATAATATTGCAAACGATTTGACGTATGATTTTCTCTACAAATCCGCTAATGCTGTCCTTACAAGTTTGGCAGGCAGAACACACTGTTCCGCACTCGTTTTATACCTACATATGTACGTTATCAGGCTCTTTCGTTTCCTTGCGGAAAAACCAATGCTCTGCCATTCTGTTTTAATTGTACAGAAGTGCATGAGCTACTCAGTCGGTGCTGAGAATAGGGAAAAACTTTTTCTGCAGACTGTATAACGACAAAGAGGCTCAACATCCCGCCGTCAGTCAGAACGAAGTAAGGATAGCAATATCCAAGCTTTAACCCAACAGAGCTGCTTGACTTGACGCCAGGAAACGACATGGCAGAGATACACCAACTCATTTCTCAATATAGTTTCCCCGATTCACAAATAAAGAGCCCCTTCAACTGCAGCATCTATAGAGGTATAAGTCTTTTCAACTCCGCGTACAATATCTTATCTGCCATATTGTGTCAACGTCTGAAACCCTTCGTCAGCAATTTAATTTTCCCCTATGAGTGCGATTTCAGACCAGATCTTTGCACTCCGGCAGATCTTGGAAAAACTCAAGACGTCCAAATCGATGGCCACCATCTTTTCATTACCTGCCAAGCTCGGCCATCTATGCAAAAAGACGATTGAGAACGCTCCCTGCTCCGTCATGGTAGGTACCGACTTACCCGAGACTTTTGATGTTAAAAAAGGTTTTAGACCATGTTACCCGCCGTTACGTCACTTCTTTAGAGTCATTCTTGAAAGAATTGTCCAGAACTCACAAGCAACACTGGAGGCACTATCTTTTAAAACCCTTGTGCAACCATTAGCATACGCCGATGATATCGACATACACTCCTCGATATCCGGTTGAGGCACCCCCTTGATTTTGGCGTTTCTCGATAATTTTGTTCCGCATGTGCTGCAGGCATTACTGTTAGGTAATCATTGCCAATTTCTAAGAAAATTCCACTTGAAAAAACCACTTGTCGCGGGAAATTAGCGACAAATTGCAAATTTTAAGAAAATTAAGTGAAAAAAAGCATTGACAGTGATTAGAATTTTCTTAGAAATTGGCAGTGATTACCTAACAGTAATACTTGCAGCACATACAGAGCAAAATCATCGAGAAACGCCGAAATCAGGGGGGTGTCTCAACCAGTTGTCGATGGGTGTAATTGGGCGAACACAGCGAGCTGTCACCGGAGCGCTCGCTAGTATTGAAACGGAAGCTGCCAAAATGAGTTTGCCGGCATTGGTTCTGTCACAGTCGACAGATATAATTTCGAGGTATTAAGGGACTTTGTCTACCTTGGCTCTGTTATAAATTCAGCCAACAACACCTCAGCAGAAATAAAACGAAGAATCACTCTTGCCAATCGCTGTTTCTTTAGGCTAAGAAAGCAATTAAGTACTAAGGCCCTATGCATAGACTCTACCGAAAGCGGATGACACCATCCTAAGTCGTTTCGAGAGAAAAATTCTTCGAAAAATATTCAGTCCCATTTGCGTGGACGGGCTTTGGAAGAGAAGATTCAACGAGGAACTAGACGATCTGTACAGCGACATCAACCTAGTCTGAAAACTGCACATCAGTCGCATGAGATCGCTAGGACGTGTAGAACGAATGACACCGATGCTCTGTCCCGTAGAGTCTTCTAATCAAACCCAGAAGGACAACTCAGTAGACGGAGACCCCACTTAAGGTGGCACCTACAAGCAGAAGGGGTCTCAACTGACTTGAAGTGCGCAACCGAAAATAGTTGGCTAAAGATCGGGCTAACTGGAGAGGGTTGATAGTTGAGGCCTAGGTTCACCCCGAGCTGTAGTACCACGTAGAAGTAGACGATGCTACTAAACAATGCTCCCGCGAGCTCAAAGCGAAATACAATGCGCACTCGTTTTAGGTGGAAACCGAACCCCACGTCTAGAATGCGACATAGGTTTATTGACTTTGCTGCGGGTCGGAATATCACTATAGCTAGCACATTGTATCCTTAACTATACATTCACAACAACAAACCGTCAACCAAATTGATCATGATAAACTGAAGGCACTCCTCAAATTGTGGATGTCCGTACCAATACCGCGTTGCACCCAAGGTTTTAGGGTCCAACTACAGATCAATAATAAACAACTCTTAATCGGTTTCAAGGTCATAGAGATTATACAGAGCTATGCCTATACTTTTAAGGTGGTAAAGACTGTTGAGAAATAAAGCGAAGAACGACATTTGGCAATCGGGGTTTCCCTGTCCTAAGAAGCAACTGGCCTGTATAAAATTACGATCGTTTCAATAATTCCTTATGGTCCAGAAGCATGGGTAAAGATTGATTGATCATTTCGAACGGAAGATTCTTGATACTGATTGCGTTGTCAGGCTTTGAAGGAGCTTTGAATGTTTTCCTGTGACGGCAATAGAAAGTTTATCCGCGTAAGCAATCACACTGTAACCCTGTGCCTTCAGACATGCCAGTAGTTCATCAATGATTAAGTTTCTAAGAAGAGAGGTACCCATTTTAGTGAGAAATTTGACAAAATCGAACTTAAAAACATTTGGTAAAATGTGAAAATCGTATACTAATTACACCACATCCATATCCTGCAATTTATGCAGAGAAAACTGGATTATCACATCGCGATAGCGAGCACCATTAAGTGTTATTGCTTAACAAGTCGCATTTTCAAAGAAGAACGATGCGGTGATGCCTCCAGCCCAAAATCCTCACCAAACAGTGACACGTTGTGGATGCAGCGGATTTTCTGAACCCCAAATTCGACAATTTTGACGATTAACAAAGCTATCAAAATGAAAATAGGCCTCATCGCTGAATATGATTTTGTTTGAAAAATCGGCCTCCACTTGTTGTTCCATATTCCAGTCAATGAACTCTCTTCGCTGTGCGTTCCTTTTTTCTTTTGATACACTACCGCATAAATAAAGTAAAATGCAAATCTTGCGTGAATTTTGAGGCACCCTTTAGGAAGCCATAGGCATTTGAAACGCCTCTAGTTGTTGATAGAGTAGGACGAACTATATTCCGAAAATTACTTAAGCAAGTCATTGCCAGACAAATTTGCAATGGCATCCGGAATCTCAGAATTTAGGATTTATCGGAATACATACAGAAGAAGAGAAAAAGCAGTAAATGGGTAAGAGTTGGGTAGATTTAAGGCCATTGAAATGAATGGCACATAGCACAAACAAAACTTTGAGCATGTCCTCCAAAATTATATGAGCGCTAAATTCCAGATGATACGAATATATACTTCAAAAGGCTTAGTAATCGCATAAGATGCACGCCCTATGCGTTGTAAGGAGTCTCAATGAGACAAAAGATTATTACAGCCCAATTTGTGATCATGCTTTAGCCATAGCCTAATGTACAAGTTGGTCCAAATACTAGTTTCTTTTTGAATCATATGTTGTTTTGACACTGACAGGTCTTTCCCGCTCGAAATCTTAACTTTTTTGTGGGATGCCCTGAAAGATCGATGTTATGCGGACAATCCTGAAACGATTCAAGCCCTTCGTCTGAGTCATTTGTAAGATAGAGCCAGAAACAATCAACAAGGTCTTGGAAAGTAGGGCGACAGCCCTAGTGCTGCGAAGCCAGCCGAGGCAGCCACATGAATGAAATCGTACTCCATAACTATCATCAGATTACCTGCGGGGAGAACTCTATCGTTCAGGTATTCCTGATTTTTGTTAAGCCTATTAAAAAGTAGCAAATTAATTTTTTTACTCAAGACTGGACTTGTTATATACGAGTACCACCGGAGTCTCTTCCTTGTTTTTAATAAGCACAACAACACTTACTTACTTTAGGGTGAGTCTGGGTCTAAACCAACTAGCCTCTCCAGCTACCACAATTTCTCATTGCGTCCAACGCCGCACTTCAAGGTGGTTTAGGTCCTCTTCCACCTGCGGGCGCCACTTTACGTGCGGTCATCCTCTTCTACGCCGTTCCTCAGGAGTGTTTGAGTCAGCGCTGTGATATCCATTCGCTCAACATAGCCCAGCCATCTCAGACGTTGGATCCGTAGACGCCTGACTAGATCGATGTCGCTGTTCGAAATTGAACAATTTTCTCCATTCCCCCTCAATACAAATGGGACCGAAAATGGCACGCAATATCTTTCTCTCGAAGCAGTTAAGTGCTTCTTCATTCGCTTTCGACAAGGTCCAAGCTTTTGCGTCGTAGAGGACGTTATGATAAGGATCTTATAAAAAGCCAGTTTGATCTTACAAAAGGATTCTGTTACTCAATTGCCTCATGAGACCAAAGTTTGCTTGAAGGTTCACCTAGAACTCTCTATAATCATCCCACACAATCTGACAAGTTTAACAAGATGTCAAAAGCAGACATTTGGTTGTGTAGCTCGTCCTTATGCACCCTCTCATATGCGGCTTTGAAGTCATCAAATAGATGGTGAGTATCAGTCTGAAAATGCCTGGTCTTTCCTAAGATTTGCCGTAATGTGAATAATTGATCAATGGTGGGCTTCACTGGCTAGAAACCGCACTGGTATAAGGACTGAAACGAATAAAATCTGTAAATTTTAATACGGGCTATACTTCCAATGCGTAAAAATTGCAATCCCATTTTGTTCCCAAATTAGCCTGTATATTCTCTAGTTTCAGTTTGTTCGGTGCGGTTTAAAATATTTATAAAATATGAGTCAAGAGGAACGCCGTAAAAAGATCATCGACAAATGGCTCGAAAATACTTCGCGTCCAAACCATCGCAAAAAATTTAAACATACCACGCAGTACAATGGATTCTGTTATTAAACGATATTTGGAGACGTAGACGGTTAAGCGAAAACTGAAAAGTTTGCACAGGAAAATAGTGGGTACCATCGTAAAAAACCGGACTATGTCATCCAGAGATGTTGCTCGGAAATGTAATACCAACCAAACAATGGTACAAAGATCTAAAAAACGTAACGGTCTACAAACACGAAAAAAACAAAAAAATACCAAAAGTTACTGAAAAGCAAAAAAAGTCATACAAACACGAGCCCGAAACCTATACGAGTTGATCGGCAACAAGAAAGCGTGCTTGGTTTTGGATGACGAAACTTATGTCAAAGCCGACTTTACTACTCTTCCAGGTGCGCAGTTTTACAACTCGTTTGAAGCTGAGATTCTTCCGCAATCAACAACATCGAATGGGATGGAAAAATTCGGGTCAAAATGTCTCGTTTGGCAGGCCATTTGCCAATGTGGACACAGAAGCTCATCGTTTATTACAACGGGAACAATTAACGGAGAAGTGTACATTAACGAGTGCCTAAAAAACGGTTGATTCCTTTCTTAAACAAACACGAGGGTTCAACAGTATTTTGGTCAGATTTGGCTTCAGCTCACTATGCTCATGCGACGTTGAGCTTTCTTGTTGCTAAAAATGTCGACTTGACATTTCATCATGAATCCACCTAATTTTCCACAGTGCCGTCCCATTGAAAGGTATTGGGCTTTGGTCAAAGCTAAATTCAGGAAAAGTGAGCAGTGTGCAAAGGACGTAAAAGATTTTAGTGCTAAATGGAAAAGAGCGTCCAAAAAGACCACGGATGTAACTGTCACCAACCTTATGAAGGACATTCGAAAAAAGTTGAGGAAAGACTGGGAACCCAAATAATTTTTTTTATTTTTTGTAATTGTAAATGAATTTAATAAAAACAGAGTTTTAAAGCAAATAAAAAAAATGTACATAAATTATGAAAATATATTTTTTTTTTACTTTGAATTTTCCAAATTTTATTCGTTTCAGTCCTTAAACCCACCAAATTGTTCATAAATGGTTTCAGACGCTCAATATTTAGGAGACTTATACATCTATGGTTGGCGCAGTCAAAAGGTCTCCTCTCTTGTGGTTCAGATAAACCCTGCTGAGATTCTATGCTACGGACGTCCTTCCTCTTACCGTATCTTACAGATGAGCTGGTACATGTTTCCAATCAGGGCATCTCAGGCAGTCCAGCAGCTTTGTTCGAATCTAGTTTTGATATTGCTACTTGACCTTCGTCTGGGTCAGGGAGTCGGAATTCCAGGTCCTCTACGTTGTCAGTATATGGTTGTCTGCAAAAGTAGTTTACCGATATTCTCAGCACTGACTGCGAGTCTACAAATAGTTGTCCATCTTCACCTTTTCAGGCTTCCATTCTGTGCTTGTAACCCTGGCATGTTCGTTTTATTTATTTCCACGATCATGCGCTTCTCATGGGTTAGGTTAGGTTAGGTTAAACAGGGGTGTGATGGATATGCCATCACACAGACACTAGGCACCAAAACGGACCCATCGCAATCCCTGTGGAACCAATTGAATTTGTCTTCAAATGGCAAAAACCTAAACAATCGCCCTGGTAAAACATCCAATTTTCTTGCAAAAGCTAAGAAGGCCTTTGAAGTTCGTGCCGTCTATTTCCTCTGGGTTTTCGAAAAAGTATTTTCCTAAAAATTTTCTTCAACTACGCTATATTGCCCCCCATTCAAACAGTATGTGTGTAATGTCCTCAACAACTTGCAGATCACCGCAGAATCTGCAGATATCCGTATCTGACAATTTGAGTCTCTTTGCGTGCCGCCGCAGGAGACAGTGTCCTCTTAGGATTGATATTACTGTCCTCGGCTAATCCCTGTTTAAGTTTATTAGCTTCAAAGATCTTTTGCCATTAAAAAGCGGCCAAAGAGCCTTGGATACTCTGTGTTCTTCAAGACTTAGGTTGGCAGTCTTTGTGATCTTTTCCTCGAAAGTGCCCCTCACTATGCAAAGGGGTGCTTTGATATTGCCAACCTCAATATTGTCGAGTAGCCCTCCTTTTCCTGGAAGCTTGTCCGCTTGTTCATTTCTTTTAATACCGCAGTGTCCTGGCACCCAGCACAGTCTTAGCCGGCTCTGACTGCACAGTGCCTTGAGCACTGTGCGACAGCGCTTGACTGTATCAGAGTTGACGTTAGTTGATTCCATTGCCTTGAGTGCGGCCTGGGTATCGTTGTAGATTAGCCCAGCCGCCCTGAAGGCTGCCAGAACCTCTGATTGGAAGATAATGCTTGGGTCTCGTAGTCTTATAGACACTCTTAGTTCTGGATCTTCTGAAAAGATACCAGAAGCTGTTTCTTCCTCTGGTTTTGAGCCATCTGTAGAAATTGCAATTTCATTCCACCTGGTTATTGCATTTTTTTCCCAGTCCTCCCTTGATTTTGAAATAGCTTGAGGGAAACGCGACTGTCAAAGGTTCTAGTGGTCTCTTGCGATTGCAGCGTACCCTGACTGCCAGAAGATAATGATTAACTCTCCGAAACGTTCAGCCATCCAGAATGCAGAAAGAGTTTCTGGCGTCGTGGTTGATTGATGGATAACAGCGTGCTGGCTGGCAAAGAGTTACTTCCCGTTATAAATTTTAAAAACTTGAATCAATTGTCAGAGGTTTTTTTTTTTTTTTTTTTGATAATTTACGCGCGCCTAAGGGGTTATGAATACCCTTATACGGGCGGAAAGATAGAAGGAGGAGAAAGGAAAGCATTTGTTCTGATGTAGTGGTTTGAAACTCAGGTGGGTTTGGTTTCGATATTGACTCTCCAGGGGTGGGAGTCCGAATAGGACGGAGAGATTTTTCTTCTCTCGGAATGTGAGGTTGTGAATTTTAACGGTTGTTTTTTGTGCTTGAAAACCCTACAACAGCCAAATCTACATGTCAGTGTTATGCCTTCACACGCAGATTTTTCTGACTGAGTTCCAATTACACAAATGAAAACTTGCTGTGGCTAGGATTCGAACCTTGATCTTGCGAGTGAGAAGCGATAGCTAGTATCACTACACCACGGCCACCCCCACGTGGTGTTATGCAAGCTGTGGACTCCAGGGTCTTGACACAGACATGAAACTCCCTTTAGATCTGGGCTCCGAATACGTCGAAGTAGCTCTAAAGGGGGGTGTGCACTAAGTAGCTCAAACTGACTAGGATCGTGAGTGCCATCATTGATACGTATACGGGATACCGCCAACGTCCTGATGTAGGAAAAGCATCCTAGTCCTAACAAATACTTCCGCTTTTGAGGAATAATCTGTCGTTTGCTTTCGAAATCGCCTAGAAAACGCAAAAATTTTCTTTTTAAGTATCTTTTCAAATAATTTATTGATTTTCTTTTACCTTAAATCAATAATTTCTTACCGCTAGCTTACATATCGACTACATATTACAATCTACAACAATTCGTTACCACATATTACAATAGTTTAACGCAAATTTCAAGTCTATCACATAGAGAGTACAACAAACATATCTTTGTCATGCAAAAAGAAGAAATGTTAAAAACACACGCAGTACACATATCGATCAATCCAGCAGAGTTATATTCAACAATCCATCGGTTCTATCCAAATTCGAATCCAAGTACATGCTCTACTCCGTAATCAAATAACCGGAAGTCATCTAAATATATTTCGTACAACCTTCGAATGGCGCTAATGGGCAATGGGTCAAAGTATTCTCGCAGGTGACTTCGTGTACCTGACGATTTGTGTCCTGTAGGGAATGTTAGATTACCGTCACCGGTTAGGTGCAATGCTAGTGCTGAGTCATCTAGGAGAGTTTCATGTTTGCCTGTAATCAAGGAAAGATTTCCCAATTAAAAAATAAAGTCACAACATCTATAAATCATTCAAACTCACCTATGACGTTGTACTTCATAACGCAAGGATGACATAATTTCGCAATCGGTTCCCAGTGCTCATTGAACGACTGATTAAATAGACTCACGTCGGGAGTCAATAGATACTGTACAAATTCTCCAAATGTAACATCATCACCATTATCCAGTGATTCATTGGATGGATTCACTCGAAAATTCTTCACAATCTGCTTACCCACTCGTGTTTGGAAATACTTTGCACTAGGGGTGCTGCCTTCAAGTTTATTCCGATAGGCTGAGAGTAGCCTTTCGAAGGGATGCCGGACTATAACGAATCTTGTATACTCAGATAGAACCGAATTGCGTTCTTCTTCTGTGAGAGAACTAAATTTTTGGAACATATTCGGGGAATGTGCTAGAGAAGCTGGAATTTGTAGAGGGTCTGTGCCATTTTGCCAGTTGCCTGTGAGTATCATCAAAACACGTTTCCAATTTGTGCAGGCTACCTGGAAGAGAATTAAAAAAGAAAAACAATTTATTCGACCAGTGTGATGGGAATGGATTATTTGGTAAAAGTAAACATTCTCAAAGAAGTGAGTTATGGGGGGGGGGATGCTTTCGATGCTTTATAGCCCCAATCACATAAACAAATTTTTGCTTGCTTAACTCGGAGTGAGGCAGATGATTTCTGTGTGAAAAGATATTTCAAGGTCTTGTTTGTAGAATTGTTGGTTAAGGAATCTAGAGAAACTTTAAGAGAGAAAACCAGCCAATAAAAACGGTGACTCACTTTTACTTCCAAAAATAGCAATTTTCGTTAAAAAAAAACAAAAACAAAACAAAATAGAGTTGTGCGTTACGCGAAATGGAAATGCTTTGGGAATGCATAAGCAGATCTCGAATTTCGAAAAGCCGCTGCTAAGTTCTAGTCAGTGTCTCGTGTAAAATAGTGATGGACGCAAACAGGTACGAGCTTTAATATAGTGGATAATGAAATAAGAATATTTAATTTTACAAGGCGATTTTCGAAGACATAAAACAAGAGGCAGGATGTGATATTTTTCATTTGCGTACAAACACGCATAATCATGAGATATTGCATTAATGGAGAAATGCTTCGTTAGTGGAACTTTGAATCCAAATATCTTGAGGGGAGAAAAAGGTCAAAGTAATACAATTTCAACTAACCACTGCATTACCCTACAGTAAGGATCCAGGTGATGCTTCCACGGGGCGATAGCCGGACAATGGTGAATTGTCAATGAATTCTCATTGATATTGTCAACTACACATGCTCCGTGCACTCGCAAGCCTGAAATATTGAAGGGTTTCTTTCTGTGCACGTATCCTAACATCCGCAAAAATGGTCGACGAAGAGGGACTAACCTCTTTTAAAAAACCTTAACTCTTAGGTGGAATAGCAAACGCCGAGGAATGCATGTTTAAGGGTGCTTAGTCTCTAGTTTGCGAATTTCGGATACCGAGCTACCTCCGATTTAATTCCCCAGCCTTTCTCCCAGCAAAACGGGCTCTGCTATTAGGTGACTTTCATATCCCGATTATTCGTGGGAATCAAAATTGATCCAACAAAAATTTAACATCACAGACTGATGCCTCTCTAAAAGCATCAACTTCTAGTAACGCACCGGTGATTCGGTCTGCTGCCAACTGTGACGATGAGATGTGTGGTCAGAAAGGGAATGTGTCAGACACTATTAGTTATGTGTACCATTCGTTAGCAAGAAAGCAGCCGTAGATTTGAGAATAAGTCACAAGAATCTACTATCTACGTTAGACTGAGACCTTCGGAGGGGAGAAGATTCAAACAAGTCTTGAAACAAGGCAACACTATGGAACCAATTCTTGAGATTGCCGCTGCGAAAACCGACAACAATGGCACAGAGGCCAAACGAACCCGATCCGACAAAGAGAGTCCGAACAAAAAATGCTACAGTCGACAAGGTTCCGTATAGTAATATACGAGTACTGGGCCGTGTCAGGCTGGGTGTAATCCCGGAAGACGTCAATCCCAATGACCTTGGTGTTGAGCAGATTGTTCAAATACAGGAGGGAGTTATCGATGTTTCGATTGAGCTTCGGGACTGTGAAGCCGTTTTTTTACAGCTCTACAATCTTGGCTGGCTGGGTTGTGTTTGTTTGTGCCAATGAAATCACTGCGAACTGGGGAGTAATTTTTCAAAAATCAAGGACAAATGCGGTCTGAAGGTGATTTTAATGGAGGCGGATTCATTTCCGAAACCACACATCATAAGGGGGTTATTTCCGCGAGGCTTCGGAATAGCTAACGAGAAATTCTAACGTCATTTGATGCACAGAACTCAGGTCTAAACAGCAGAACCTGGAGAGTCCTACAAAGAGCGAATGAGAAGGATTTCGTACACATGGTTTTTGATGTTAATGACAGCAAACGGCTATACGGCCTAAAAGGTCATGTCGCGTACCGTTTCGGTAGGGGGTTCATTATAAAGAGCTCCCACAAAACTCCAACTAACTCCACCATAACCAACACCGTTAATACGGCTGCAATTGAGGGTGATAGAGTACGTGGGCTCCTTTCAACGAGCCGATTATCATCAGAACCAGCTGCTGCGAATAGACCCAACAGTAAAGTTTCTGTACCTCTACCGCGGACTCAAGTGGCAGAAAACACAGCCCGTCCTGCGAGAGTGAGGCCAAAGAGCCACTCCCTTGGCGAGGTTCCCATACGGCGGAGAGGCGGTAGCCTTATACGCAACCACGCGTATAGCCACAAACAATGATGGCTACGTTAAAGGTTTTACAGGGAAACCTGTACCATGTTAAAGGTGCCTCGCACACCTTTAACCAATGATGCCCAAGAGAAAACATCGCTCTAGGACTAATTCAAAAACCTTGGGCTATATAGTGAGCGATAATTAGAATTCACCCGAGCGCTGCTTTACTGATCTGTTACAAAATTAAATATTTTCTCATTCCACAGTTTGACACCGGAGATCTAGTGGCAGAGATAATCAAACTACCTCCGGTTAATGGATTGCTAGAGTTAGTGTGCGCCGAAGCCGAAGTACAGTGCCAGCGTCGCAATTGACATCTCGTTCAGGGATGCGATGCCAACGCCCACAACAAAATCTAGGGTAGCAGAGTCAACAACAGAAGGGATGAGTAGGTAAAGTGGTTGTTGGAAATACCAACATGATGGATGAGTAACATTCAGATTATATTTTTAGCAAAATCTACTAGGTACTTGACCTTACCATCTCGTCTCCTTTTCATCGCACGCTAAGCAAAGACTGGCATGTGTCAGATGAGGCATCCCTATAGGACCATATGCATATAAGGTTCAATATAGGATGCAATATCGGGCATGAAGAAACTCACAAACTAGAGTACTTTTCAAGAAAATCTCGCTATCAAAACTGACTTACTGCCTTCATGTCCCTTCATTGGGGACATAAATGAGGCAGCTGATCAACTAAATGAAGCCATTGTCACATCATTTAAATGGAGCTGCAACTTGAAAAATAATATAGTCAAAAGGTGTGTAGTATGGTGCGCAAAATGACCTTTGACCAACTTCAATAAAGAAGTGAGAAAGTCCAAGAGAGCTTCCTGGAAAAAGAATTGCGAAAATCTAGAAATAATTCCAGTCAAAAGACTATTCAAATAGCTTAAATTTCTTACAAAAAGAAGATGGTACTTTCTCAGCTAGTAGAGGAGAAGCTCTAAAAATGCCACCCACTGTTCATTTCCCAGACTGAACCCTTTTAAACAGCACGCAGTATGTCAATTCTGAAGCCACAAGCTTTCCCTACAACAACATAATTAAAATCCTCAGTTAATATTAGGCAACTGGATCAGACGGATTTTTCCCAGCACTGATTCAAGAAGATCTGGTCCAGATTCTTCCCACTCTAACCGCCTTATTTGGGTCTAGTTTGAACTGGAGATACATCCCACAAGCTTGGAGGGAGGTAAACGTAGTTTTTATCCTCAAGCCAGATAAACCTAGTGAACTACTTAAATCCTATCCACCCATAAGTCTTACATCGTTTTTTTCTGAAAGCTATGAAAAGACTTATCAATTTGAACATCAGAGACCTACTTAAGACAAATTCACCTCTGCAGCCTAACCAATATGCATACAAGAAAGAAAGATCCACTAAAGGGAGTCTACTGCATCTGGTAACACAGATTAAAGAGCCCTGTCGACAAAAGGAGATTGCACTATGTGCCTTCCTAGATATTGAAGGTGCCTTCGACAATAAAGGATTTGACTCCATTTCGGAAGCCATGTCTAAAAAGGGTATCGACCATCCCACTAGCCATTGGGTTAGTGTCCGGTGAGACTAAAATCTCTGTCTCAGACGTAAAAGGTTGTCCACAAGAAGGATATGCCGACGACTTAGCAATAATAGTGAAGGGTAAGCACCTTAAAGGCGTTTGCTATAAGATGCAGACTGCTCTAAAAATAGTAAACGACTGGTGTGTTGTAGAAAATTTCCCAACAACCCCAGTAAACTATACTTGTTCCATTTGCTCGTAAAATAAATCAGAGCCCTGACCAGATCTCACTTACTATACGGAAATTATGTACTCCGACGAAGTAAAATATTTTGGAATGGTTCTCGATAGAAAACTAGATTGGAACTCACATATTAATAATAAAATTACCGAAGCAACTAAGGCCATATAGTCTTGCCGTCGTATGGTCGTATGGTAAGACCTGGGGAATTTTCCCAAAGGTCACCCATTGGATACATATATATGTACAATGATGATACGACCCCTCATCACCTACTCATGAGTAGTAGATGCCTTGCATACAAAGGCATCGCCAGCGTAACGCATACATGCCCCACAGCAGCTATAGCAGCTCCATTTCTTCATAAAAAAGATGGCAATTCGCAGCACGGTCAGACTACTGCAAACAGGAGAGATTATATCAAATGAATCTTCTCTCTGAAATTCTCGAGCTTGACATGATCTGCGCGTTAAATGCCCGCTTACCTAAGACTATGTGCTTCGGCAGAAGGTTCAATATAGTGATACTAAGCCGAGAAGCATGGAACTACAAAAATTCAAACTAAAACCTTAAAGATGTTAAGTGGTATACAGATTGGTCAAAGATGGACACCGGAGTGGGTGCTGGTATATTTAGTGCAAACACCAGAATATCGCTACCAGTGGATAGGTGTGGTGTGCGCAAATCTCATCCTCGATAAGGGAATGAAGGGTGTCCTTCATTATTACAATTGAAAATATTTTTTTTACATTTAGAACTTTTACTTTTGGATTTCGATGATTGTTGGCCGCAAGTCAGAATGTGAAAAGAAAAAACGCTCTCGGATGAGGAAATCGCCACAATCCATGCGTGTAAGGATGCCGGTATGTTCAATCGCCAAATTTCCATTAAATTAAATCGATCGGCTTCCGTAATCGATAATGTTATTAAATTAGGAAGTAACGCGAACCGGAGAAATAAAAATAATCAAAAAATTCCACCAAAGCAGAAATCGGCTATTATCCGAGCTAGGTTGGAAAAGTCAAAAAAAGTCAAAAGTTGAAGTCAAAACCAGCTCTTACAGAAACGCATAAAGTTGCCCGACTGCACTTTGCCAAAGAACCATATGACATGGTCTAAAAACAGTGTAAAAGCGTGATCTTTTCGGACGAAAAAAATGTTAACCTTGATGGGCCAGACGGTTTTAATTATTATTGGCATGATATAAAAAGTCCTGAGAACTTCTCCATTAAGCGAGACTTTGGAGGTGGACCTTTGATATTCTGGGCTGCTTTTCGCTATCTTTGCAGGACTCCAATATGCAAAATTTCTGGCCGAATGAAATCAGAAAATTATATTACTCTGTTGGTAGACTTTTTGGACCATCAGCCCAATTCAAATACAATTTTCCAGTAAGATAATAATGCCATTAAGGCATCGCGGGCCCGTCGTTAGTGGTTTTCGGACAAACAAATTCAACTTTTAGAGTGGCCAGCACGTTCACCCGACTTAAACCCGATCGATAACATTTGGGGAAATCTGTCTTGTCGTGCTTATGCTGACGGGCGCAAATTTTCTTCGGTGGAGGATTTACGCAAGGCCGTTACAACGGAATGGGCTCTAATACCAGCTCAAAAGTTAAAAAACGTGGTTAATTCGATGTCAAGTCGGATTTTCGAACTTATAACCAAATCTGGCGGTTGGACCCTCTATTAATTTAGACTTTTACGTTATTTGTTACACTGAAATTTCTTCTGTTTTTACTTTACCTTGACTGACTTTAATCGAATTTCGCAGTATAAATTGAGCTTTTTTTTGTTTAACTAAGTAAAGATATGTTTATTTGTTTTAGTAAATTTTTTTCTTTGTTTAAATAAATCATTTGTTTGTATCCAATAAGTTTGTAAATAGTATTATACTTAAATCAATTTTGTTTTTAATATTTCAAAGGAAAATAATTTGCCTTTCATTGAATTTTACTGAGTGAAATTGCTCATCTTTCTACGAAAAACCGAGAAATTTCTATAAATGGAACACACATACAACATAAGGAGTACAATGGACTAGCTCTGTTAATGAAAGAAGAAGATGAAGTGCCACAATGAAGGATCTAAGAAAATTAAATATCCCTCCGGGATGAGGGCAAATTTCAGCAAAAATGAGACATAAGCGAGCAGTGTTTGTATTCTCACCAACTATTCCCACAAAAATCAAATCATCCCTAGATAAGATATGATTCCACAAATTTGTTGAACTTTCGGTTCTGATTTGTGCATTAGTCACGCTCCTCAATAATAAAAACTAACAGCATTGAATTTCAGACCAAACAAATGCAAAGTCTAAGCAAAATGTTTTGTTCACCTTTTGAAACATTTACACCACCTGACTCATGCCAAAGTAAACGATATCAATCTGTGTACTTCGCCTACACTGTAAGCAATCAATTAATTTTTGACTGAAAATCACCCGTGGACTAGAAGCCGCTCCCGTGAATCTATCTCAAGGAAGAGACAAAAAAGAACAAAAACAAGATTGTTCGCAATTTATTTGCCAGATCTGACTAGAGTCAGATCGAAAACGCTTACAATTGGTGTAAACAAAAACAAAATTAGTTCAATCGAAGATGCCAACATAAATAGTCGGACGGTTGAGATTTCAAATGTTTACTTGCCGCAGAAAGTTGCAAAAAAAAAAAACTAATTAAACCAAAATCGTTGCGCACATATGGTATTCTCAGCCTACAGGCGGTAATCCCATAATCCCAAAATCCCACATCCACAAATTATCCACACACGTTCTCGAATTGATTAAAGTGTCATAATTCTCGATAGCTTTTCGTCGGCATTAGATACTTATCGATTCTAATTGGGGAAAATTCAAAGATGAAGATATATGCGCTGCATGGGAATGGGTCGTGTGGGAAAACCACTTTTAATTAAGTGCTCTATAATTTGTTTCAAGGCTTTTCTGGATAATCTGATTTAGCGCAACTTAAGTGTGTTAATTTTATCGATACATATGTACATATTTGTAGAAATGTGTTTGGATTAGAAAAGAATTACATCTAGCATAAGAGTTTGCTTGTATCCGTTGAGGTTTTATAAGGAACAAATATAATATATTGTATAAATAGCCAAAAGTAGTCGAATTTTGAAAACTGAAATGTCCGAGAGGGACAAGGACTTAGATTTTAGCGAACTTCCACAAGCGCCAGCGCCGATCATCACCTAAGCCCTTAACAACACATCATGAACGAATATCATTTAATCCAAGAATTCCCAACATTGGTGCACTAAAGAGTTGCAAAGCACACGAGGAATCTTTTCAATGCGTCTTGCTCGGTCAGTAACATAATTCTGGCCTACGCCGTCATAGGGCTCACAACTAATGACCTCGGATAAAAATGGTAGGAATCTTAACAGGATACGTACAGCCGAGCAATTAGTAGAAGCCTTTGGCTGGTATCACGCAGATATCACCGCCATCCATTAAATGCGATGGAATGGGCCGGACAATAGGAAAATGAAACTGCGGACTTGCGATATGCGGCAAACTTAAGCAAGAAATCTTGAGCTTCCCTGAGGGAACGTCTTACGACAATCCACGTCAAGGCTAAATTCGCTAACATAAGCATAATATGCGCCCATGCCACTACGGAAGACGCCATCAAATAATGTTTCCTCGAGCTCCTCTACAGGACATATGAGCAATGTTCGAAGAATGGTGTTAAAATCGTAACGGGTGACCAAATAGTTATGATAGTTTTTCAAATTGTTGTGTTTCAGCAGAAGGTTCAGAAGGTTTACCATTTTATCATGCATCGTTTTACGCTTGCCTAACGTGCGGAAATTATTAAAAAAATATTATCGAAATTCCGGCTCAGCTGTCGGCGCCAATCAGCTGAATCGCCTATCGCCAGAGAGTCAACTCGGCTTATTTTGCGGTTGGATTTCGGCCTACATCCATATAAGATTGTGCTGACGCAAGAATTGAAGGCGAACGACCATAGACAACGCCGTGAGTTCGTTTGGTTAAGTACAAACATAAACCAGCTCTTCCAATTGAAGTGTATGAAGCTACTCGTATCAACCCAGTCTACGAAGAATTGACCAAAGACGATCTTCTTACACGATGCATCGGCGGTTATATTCAAAACTGTAATGAAAGTTTTAATTCGACTGTCTGGGCATTGGTCCCAAAATCCATTTGGTAAAACTGTGTTGGATATTGCAATTTGGGTGTACAATAACAGCTTTGCTAAAATTTTGCACATAATGAAAGTGATGGATTTAGAAATCGGCCCGAACAGCTACGAAATATGCTTGGAGATTGACAAAGAGCGCATAAAGTTTTCTGCAAAAGAGTGAAGAATCGCATTAAAAGAAAAGAAATGGAAGCAGGACACTAATTTAGAAGTCCAATTATATGGTGCAGGCATCGTGGATTAAAGGTATTGCTAAATTGTTCATGACTTTCTACAATATAACTTAAAATTTTAAGCGCGTTTAACCCAAAACTGAATTTTTCAAGTTGGCCGCACCCATAACTTGAACAATTTTTAACCAATTCACTTAAAATTTTAACTATGGCATAGTTCATTTGTTATTAACAATTTTCTCGCGATTTTTCTGCGTATTTTGCAAGTTTGACTTCGGAAGTGGGCTATTCGGCCAAAAATCAATGTGTCAAACAAATCCTACGTACTTCTCTAGCTGTACGTGACCAATGAAAAAAATTTACTGGCTCGTCATAATTCAAAATTTACAGGAGCTGTTGGAACGGCCGTAGGCCCTTCCAAAAAAGAGAGGTCATCTGAGAAACGCTGCACAGCCGCCATTTTTAAGTAAATTATTCTATAAAAAAAATGTTTTACAGGCAATCATATGTACAATAAACTTTTACCATTGTAAACTCGATTTATTTTATATTGCCAAAAAAAAATCACAAAAAGCCTATTTTTACGGCCTTTAGGATGGCTGATTCGAAGACACATCGCAAAGGCAATTACCTCAAAGAACAACCTGATTGACATCGCGATAGTGTGCGCATAAACAGTTTTATCCTCCAGAAGCGTTCTACTATCTGGGCAGAAACAGGCCTAATCCAGGATAGATTACCAGTGCTGCAAATCTCTCACGTCGCTCCAACAGTTACGGACAGTCGACTCCACTATGACTAGACGCCATTGCGGAGCGTCTTCTATTTAGTTGAGCGGTAAGGAGTCGCAATACTAGATGGGGTGAAAAGTGACCTCCTTGACCGCCAGAATGCGCTGCTACTGCAAAAAAGGTTATGGTGCCCTGAAGTCCGTTCATATTTAGGCAGACATGCCAAATTTCAGTGCGATACTATCTTTAGTTTTGTTTTGACAGCTGATTGTTGTTGACGTGCTTGGCATCATGTTGAATATGGACAAAAACGATTTTCGTTCTTTCATAAAAAATTGTTTTTTGAGAGGCAAAACGGCGAAGGAAACAAAAGAAAAGTTGAATAAATATTATGGGGCTAATACTCCGTCAGATTACACCGTCAAATACATGAAATGGTGTTGGCTGACCGGAAAGTGAAGGTGCACGAGCTAGCAGATACAACAAAGATTAGTACTGAGTGCACACGCCATATTTTGGGCAATATTCTGCATATGAAAAAGTTATCCTGCCGCTGGGTGCCGCGCATGCTCACTCCTGACCAAAAACACGAACGCGAGAGCACTTGGAAAGAGTGTTTGGACTTGTTGATGCGGAATCGGGCGGACTTATGGCGTCGATTGGTAACTGAATTTGGATCCCTCGGACTATTACCTCTTCCCAAACCTCAAAAGATGGCTCATCAATAAAAAATTCAGCTCACGCGAGGAAATCATCAACGCCACGGAGGAGTATTTTCCAGACCTTCCGGAAAATTACTTTTCGGACGGGATCAAGAAGTTGGAAAATCGCTGGAATAAGTGTATCCAACTAAAAGAGGACTATATTGAATAAAATAAAAAAAAAAATTTAAAAAAAAAAAAATTTTTAATTCCCAATGAGGTCACTTTTCACTCCATCTAGTAAGAGGAATATTTTTCGACAGCACCAAGAATTTTGGTGACTTGATGATGGAGAGGAAACTTCTTCGGCGTTTCCCTTGAATCTCGAATAAAGGGCAGATTCTGTACCCTTTTTTTGGCTAGTTAGTTAGAATAAGTTGTATGCCTAAATATGAATTTAAAAAATAAAAACGTGCAATTAAAATCGATGTGATGGTTTGCACAAACTCAAATTATTCAGGTTTCTATTACACACTCCAAGTAGAAACGCATTCCAAACATTGTTACCTATTAGCCAATATAAATTATATTGTCAATCAACAGATTACAGAGAGAAACATAACACACCCCATACACATACATAGAATATAATCATCAATTGATAAGTTTCCCATACCAGTTCGCACTCGATTTTACAATAGATCATATTCTTTCCAAACGCATGTTACTCACAAGTCTCATTCTCGTCGACCCGAGTTCTTTGGCATGGAGTCTTCAATTGGCAACTTCGATAAACTCCATAAAAGTGTGATTTCTTCGAAAGATTTCACCTGGAATGTCGATCAGCTAATTTTTGTAAGTTATTTGCCAACAAATATTATATTAGCCATTACTCACTGCCTACATAATTAAATATATGTACTCGTATATGGTATCGGAAAAATTGTAAAAGATTGGCAATCTACAATACAAAATGTTCTACAAAATTGATATGACTATTCGATTATGTACATTATACATGTACGTGATTTTGGAAACATTCTACACGTCTTATCAAATTTACTAAGTCAATTTCTATTTTTGCTCTATATCCGGTCGTGTAAAAAGTCTCCCGCGTGGTGCCTTTGCGCATTCAAAGGAACACTACGTCGAATCTTCGCTCAGTAAGTTACAATTTTATGGCGGAAAGTTAATTGATGAGAACTTTCTCCTTCTTTCGTCAGATGAAACCAAAAGTGCAACACTTGTTGTCATCATCATTAAGGCACACTCATCTTGGCAACGGAAATTGTTGCACATGCAACGTTCTCGTACTCATACTCGCACTTGTACAACTTTCACGAAAGCGATTCAATTAAGCGCAGCCAGCCACCAGACGTGGGGATAAGGTAACTCGCCATACCCACAGACCGGTAGTTTCAAGTGGAAACTCAAATTTTATGCCATGGGGAGCTATGAATAGTTATCTCTAATATCTATTTGTGAGCCTTGTACCGCAAGGGGGGTTACTACTACGCTCATTCGATTAACTTAATCGCGTGTCACGTGTTTTAAGCCTAGATTGCCTTCATGTTGTGGTTGGATTTAGGTCTAGTTTATG
Organism: Volucella zonaria; assembly: GCA_963966105.1. NCBI lineage: Eukaryota > Metazoa > Arthropoda > Insecta > Diptera > Syrphidae > Volucella > Volucella zonaria. The sequence goes on from OZ014533.1 coordinate 156,569,057, forward strand.
CGGAACCATGATCACTGGCGATAGTGACAGGTGCTTTGTTTTAACCTTCCGGATCGACCCCTCTATTTGCTTTCCATCCATCATTCGCATTTCAATTTTAAACAATTTGTTTAGATTTTTTAACTTTTTTATTCTTTCATTTTTAATGAAATCAACCACGACAGTCGAAAATGACACACGTGCGTGATAAAAGTTCAACATTATATCACTTCATCACCGAATAGGCAACACCTGAAGAAATTAAAAATAAATAATCGTCAACTAACGATTGTTTGGACTCTATTCGTGTTATGATGATTAAGGCACATAGTACATAGTCGTATGTGTGTTGGTGAGACTCATATACTTGCCTTAATTATCGCGTTTAATTGCCAATACGAGGCTATGCCAGATCAAAGGTGAGTAAGTTAGATTGTCGTGTAGACTCCCGAGTCTGTAAGTGACGCTTAATGTATCTATACAAAGCATTTGTGTTGAATAAAGTGAAAAATGTTCTACGGCTATGTTATCATCTTGTACTCTGATACATGACTTCCTTATATCGACTACGAGATTGGCTGGTTCTAGTTGAAGATAGTATGCGATATGCTTTGACTGCTTCGATTAGAGTGTGTACCCAGATTGTGGCCGGTTGATTTAATTTATTACGAGGACAAGGTGGTGGCTTGCGTTAAGTTGTTTGCTGAGAAAACACAAATTAAAATATTTGAATCCACTCGTCTGTTGAGAACACTTGACCATTTTTACAATCGCATGTAGGCATTCATGTATAACGAGATTCTGATAGCAGTATCAATAGTCATTCAATTTAATCCGCTCTATTTCCACAAAGTGATTAGAAGTAGTCTAGAAAGATGAAATTCTAATTTTAGTTTTTATTTAACAGATATATTTTTTTTGTAATGCGTTGACAACAGTTTCCTGTCCAGAATGCAGGACAACTATTTGAAAATATAAGCTACGTAATGAAAATAAAATTAAAGTCGTATTCCGATCACTTGACATTTATGTAACACTGCAAAACAAAACACAGATATGCAGCCTTGGCCAAATGTAATATCATCATTAGACGAGATTGCAAGCTATAGGTATATTTATGATAGGTCAACAATGCACTTTTATGATGCAACCGCAACCTGAAGCATTTTTTCCGGTGTGGGATACGCGATCATTGCTCGAAAACGATAGACGGGTGGTTAGCTTACTTTTTACTACTCAGAAGTGAACTGAGTCTGGCACAACGCGTAAGAATATAGCTTTTATTTGAGCAAGACCAAAATCAAATTCAAATCGCAAAGGAAGTGAAATGTTCAAGCAATTAAACGATACAACGAGACAGGTTCGCAAGGAAATCGCAAAAAATCCGGTTGAAGAAAGATTACCACACGTCGAGAGGACCGACATTTAATACGTTCTTCAAACTCGGAAGAAAACCACGCTATCTGCTGAGTTGTCGGAGGCACTGGGAATAAGAACTTCTTCCAGAACTATTAGATGAAAACTTGAGGAACCTGGTCTTAGAGGATGCAAGGCGAGAAACTATGGCTCTCAGAAAAAAAACAAGCCTTCATGTTTGAACTGGGCAAGGCATGTGCATTACACTGAAGAAGATTGGTCCAATGGAAGATATTTCAGATCTACGAGAAATAGCAAATGAGTTCAACAATTACTTTGTTAATGTTGATCAAAACTCATTTCCGACAAATGTATCTTTTTCACGTAACTGCTGTAGTAACTACAAACTCAGTTCCTTTAAATTTACTGAAATTTAATTTCCATAGTCCATTGCAATTTGGCTTTAGGACTTAGGACTCTACCGAAGACGCTCTTCTAGACTTCTGATCCCTTATACAGAGAAGTCCAGACAACAACAAAAAAAAATTGTGCTGCAGTTTTGGTTGATAAAGTGTGAACCAACAGATGGTGTGAACCAACAGATGGTGTGAATGTTGGCTGTCAAGTACTGAATTCAATGTGGTTGAGCTTTCTGACAGAGATGTCATACAATCTTTGGCAATTTTAGTTACGAAAATGGGAGATCTATAAAAGTAATATTTCGCAAAATTTGTGAATTCTTCGGTCAACATAATCGCTCAAGGAGCCCGGAATTCGTACAATGGTGAAGCGTTTTGAAGAAACTGGTTCGGTATTGGGTCAAACTCCATATCAGCATGCTTGGCCAGCACGTACACGCCAAAAACATTATCACTGTGAGCGAACGTGTTTCAATTCGTCGCCAAAGTTAACAATTGGGCCTCACTTATAGCACTTTACGGCGAATTTTAAAAGTTGATCTTCATTTGCACACCTATAAAAAGCAAATTACACAACAATTGAAGCCTTTGGACCATCTCATCTATGACATCGCAGATTTGTTAACTGGATGTTGGATTGCCAGGACAATTTGTCATCGACTTTGAACTTTTCCGATGAAGCCCATTTTTGGATGAATGGGTACGTAAATAAACAAAATTTTCATTTCTGGGGACCGGAAAACCCATGCAAGATTCACGAAAAACCAATGCATACCAAAAAAGCCCCTGTATGTTGCGGATTATGGGTTGGCGGCATCATTGACCTGTACGTTTTCAAAGATGAAGCTGGAGAGATAGTTACAGTGAATGGAGAACGTTACCGCAATATGTTGAACGGCTATTTTTTTCCCCAAAACTGTATGAATTGGTTCTGGACGATCTCTGGTTTCAACAGGATGGTGCTACCGCCCACACGAGCCATCTATCAATCGCATTATTGCGGTTAGAGGATAAGTTGATTGGCCTCCAAGGTGATGAGATTTGACACCTTTAGACTTCTTTCTGTATAGTTATTTAAAGGTTAAAGTCTACGACAATAAATCAGCGACAATTCAGGATCTCAAACATAACATCCAAACTGAATTTGCACCCACTGACCCACTTATTCTTCAAAAAGTCATCGATAATTTTGATGTTCGGATGGTCGCTTGCAACAGAAGCCGTGGAGGTCACATGAACGATGTTGTGTTCCATTTATAATTGCCATAGACCGAATTCTATTAATCAATAAAATTCTATATGGATTTCACAATACGAGGTATGTTCAGAAAATAACTGTAATTTTTACATTTCGCGGGTTTGGAAAGACCGGTTGTCAAAATTTTTTTTTATTATGGTGGTATACATGCCCCTGAGTATGATAAAATTTTCAGCTGTGGCAGCCGCTAAGGTTAGGCGTGTTTTAATGAGGTCGGCGATTTTGGTTTGTTAAAAGAAATGGATCAAAGAATTTGTTTCAAATTTTGCGTAAAAAATTAAATAAAATGTAACAAAGTGTGTGAAATGTTAACAAAGGCCTATAGTGAATTTGATATGAGTAAAACAAGAGTTTACCTTTCCAAGATGGTCGTGAAGACGTTGAAGTTGACGAACGCCCCGGGCGCCCAGGCACATCATCGCCCAATCACAATCAGAGAAGTCGCTGATGATGTTGACATATCGATTGGCTCATGCCATGAAATTTTTTCGAATGTTTTGGGTATGAAACGCGTGGCAGCAAAATTTGTTCCAAAATTGTTGAACTTTGAACAAAAAACAGCTGCGAATGGAAGTTGCTCAGGAGTCACTAAATAAAGTCAACGATGATGCAGAATTACTGAATTCGCAAGACATGTGACTTTTTCTTATTTATAAAAATAAAGAGAACCTTAAAGGGCCATCGTTTTACAAGCATAGATGACATTAAAAGAGCATCGAGAAAAAAAACAGCTAAATATGGAGTTTGAGAAGTGTTTCGAGGATTGGAAGAAGCGCTGGCACAAGTGCTTAATATCTAATAGGAACTATTTTGAAGGCAACAACATTAATGTAGACAAATAAATAAATATTTTTTTTCAAAAAACTAAAATTCCCGTTATTTTCTGAACACACCTCGTATATGTGTGTTTAATCCAATGAAAACTTCCACACTAGCTGTTGGCTCGCCCTTTAGAACGAAGGCTTTTGATATCGTAAACCATAGCATTTTTATGCATAAGCTACTGGTTTTCTGACTTTTTTTTTTGCAGCTGCTTTGAGTCATATCTCAAAAATCGCGTTCAAAAAGTAAAAATAGAAACTGTTTTCAGCGACGCTAAAGTTGTCAACCTTGGTTTACCTCAAGGTTCGGTCCTTGGTCCCATTCTGTTTATAGTATATATAAACTCCATCTTTGAACAGCCGTTTATGGGATTTGATTTTCTGCTTTTGTGGATGACCTTCTAAGATATGAAATATACCACGATGTTTACCTGTCGTGGACGAGGTTTGTAGATCATAAACTTATCGTTAGTCAGAAAATACCATTAATGTTATTACTGCTGTAACGATAAGTACACGGATTCTGGTTCAGAATTTTTTTTTCTATTCAAAAGTCCCCTGCAGTGCAAACCGTTTTAAAATTGAAACAGTAGAAATATTCAAATATCTTGCAGTTATAATAGATCAACATGTGAGTTGGACAAACCACTTTGTAAAGCAGCAATCCGCTATTTCTACCGTATTAGAAAATTTTGTTCTAATAACATTTTAAAATCGATATATTATAAAATATTTCATACATTACATCTTGATCATACTTCAAAAATGCATCTTAAGAAAAATTTGTACAATAATTCTGGCCGCTTTGCCCATTTAATGGAGTTATTTCGTGTAAAAAAATTGTACCAGTTCGACACTTGTCAAACTACCTTTCTATAAGAGGCGGATATATGCAAAGTCCTATCAGTGATTCTTATAATTTTAGAAGCAATTCGGACTACGCATTTGAGAAATTCCTACACCATAGTATCTTGTAAACTATTTGATAGATTCCCTGAAAATATATGAATCATTAGAACGTAAATTGTACCCATCGCTGCTTTCTATCGTTCTTTTTTTTTTACCTAACTTCTATCTTTTAGTTCTAATCCTTTTTTCTTTTTGAAGTTCATCCCACAGTGATAATTTTTTTTATGGAATGTGGCATTAAGTCTATTTTTAAATAAAATATATATAAATAGATGTCACAAACTATTCGCTGTATCTGTAAATTGTTAGTAACTAAGTTATTATATCTTGGTAATGAGAGTAATGAATAATATTGAATTGAATTGAAATTGGATATACTGCGGTGTCACGAATCTAAATTCGAGGTATGTAGCATTTATTGATCACTTTTAATTTAGGCACAATTAAATTGGAGTCATTTTGATCTAATCTAGGTAATTTTATCACTTTTTCCAGTATTTTACACTCTTTTATCACAAAATTTCAAATAATTTTCAGATAATTGGTTCAATTAGAGCATTTGAGATAAGTTTAATAAACAATTTTTCAGTTAATAATTTCACTAAAACTGAAGCCATCCAGATACTCGTACATATGGCAATTCAAATAGTTTTGTTTTTTATTCTCTTTCTTTGGGTGAAATACAGAGTGCGGCAGAACCAATTGAGAAGATTGGAGGGGCAGATATTCGGGCGGTGGTGGGGGTAAGCAGCCGCACTAAGTCTCCTTTTGTTCTGTCGGCATCTCCCCATTTAATAGCAAACATGGTTTGGAACAGAGTACATCGTGGATTTGCCGTGCGTGCGTTTTATGAAAACAACCGATCTGTGATTGCGAAGCAAAGAGCTTTTCGGCGACGCCTTAACATTTCGCGTAATAATGCTGTTCCTACTGCGAACACAATTCGGTCCTGGATTCGGCAGAAACTGGTAGCACCCTGGGAATAGATACACATGGCCGACGAAGATCTATCAGAACACCAGAAAATGTGGAACTAGTGAGAGCAGCACTCGAGCAATCACCAAGACGTTCTGCTCGAAGGCAAGCTATTGCATAAAGGGTTTCAGACCGCAGTTTGAGGAGGATTTTGCATTTAGATTTGAATTTCCATCCCTTCAAAATAATGATGGTTCAAGAATTGAACTCAGCAGACTACGACAACCGCCAAAAACTGTGTGAGGAAATGCTTGCAGCGATCCCTCCAGAGGCAGCATTCTTCAGCAGCGACGAGGCACATTTTCGCGTAAGCGGAATTGTGAATAAACAAAATTTTCGCTACTGGGCTGAAAACAACCCCCAAATTGTTCACGAAAGACCGCTACATTCTCCTAAATTAACGGGGTGGTGCGCCGTATCACAATTTGATGTTATTGGCCCGTACTTCTTAGCAGAGGAAGGCGTGACCGTGACCGTGAATTCCGGGCGTTATGTTTCAATGTTACAAAATTTGCAGTCCCGGCTGGAAGTGGTTGTTCAAGAAGAGGGATTAGGGGCTACAGCCCACACAGACCGAAATTCTCTAAATGCTTTAAGAAAAATGTTTCCCGGACGTCTAGTGTCTTTGAGAGGTGACGTGGGGTAGCCAGCGCTGTCGCCGGATTTAAGCATATGCGACTTCTTTCTTTGGGGATATCTTAAGGAAAAAGTGTTTAAACGTCGCCCCCAAAATCTGCTAGAGCTAAGGAAGCGAACTGTTGAAGAAGTGAAAGCGATACTCCCCGAAATATGTCAACGGGTTGTTCAAAACTTTAGAAATCGGCTCCAACAATGTATTGCAGCTAACGGAAGCCATCTTAAAGACATTATTTTTAAAAATGAATGAATATATACTCTGGTTTTTTTTATAACTCTTCAAAACTGCTCAACCGGTTCTGCCGCACCCTGTATGTGCATATATAGAGCTATACTCGTATTGTCTTTAAACAATAAAAATTCCTTTACAATTAATCGTATTCTGAGCTTTTAAAAAGAAAAAAATCTGCTTATTTGTGATTGACGTATTAAACTACTTATACCCTTCCCTTTTCACATCGGATCGAAAACCGAATATTTGCGAAAACTCTCGTAAGCTTAATCGAAAACAGAAGTTTCCTACACATTTTTTTAGTTTTGAAGCCCTTTAGCAAAACTAGTCGCAATTGTGAGATTGTGGAAGCAGACACACCTTTTGAAACATTCAGCAAAACAGCTGACAAAGTACTTGTCAAAACAAAATTGCAAAACTTCAAATTTGAAAAAAATATTAATTGTCGTTTTTGGTAATACATTTTTTTCAACAGGAGATGGAGGAGAAAAAAGTACATAATAAAAAAATCGAATTAAGGATCCTTGCCTACACAAAAATTTCACAGCTATACAACTAAACCTGGTCGGAATACGACGTGAACGCTTCAATGGGGCTTTGTAAGTTGTTTTTATCAAAAACCTGATTTTCGATTCGATTCGGTGTGTAAAGGTTATTAATGTTCAAAGCGCTTGTTTTCCTCGAAGAAATTATTCTGATTTTCAAAAAGGGGAACAAAACAAAATTTAAAATTGCTACCAACCTTCTCAAACTAAAATAATAACCAGTTTGGATTTAGAAAGAGAATGTTAACAGAGGATGCTATTCTCCAAGTATGTAGTCAACTATAACAGATATATAGTACTCAGACTATGGCTCTGTCTATCGATATCACGAAAGTATTCGACATGGTTGGCCACGAGTTGTTGCTAAAAAAATTATACATTCCCGGTTTTAGCCGAATAGTACAAAAGTAGAGAAAGTCAATATAAACGGAAACTTCAGTGATTTCCGTTTCTTGAAAAATGACATACCACATGGCTCGGTACTAGATCCTTTACTCTTTTCAATATACAGGGTGACTGATCCATTTTTTTTATGGTGCGGCACTTTCATGCTTTGCAGTTCGGTAATTTCCGTTCCAAAAGAATTTAAACGGACGTTTGGCGGCACCCCTCCGAGCTGATGGACTGTTATGAGGCTATTAAACTCTTTTCCTGACCATGAGACAATCACAAGAAGGCCTTACCACCGAGATCCTTCAGTTCGGAGACATGATACGAGGGCTGCCGCGTGGCAACGTGGTGTCCATTTATAGGGAATTCTGAACTTTGGCAGTTGATAGCGGCTACATCTGTCAAACTGGCTGTCATTTATTCAGTCTGTTTTGCCAAATGATAAAATTCTTTTATCAAAATGGGTGTTCTGTTCGGGCAACGTACCGCGCGCTTCGCCCATTTAACGGTCGCCATAATCGTCTTCCCGAGAGGACTATTTGCAGTGTGGTGGATAAATTTGAGTCCATTGGTTCAGTAAACGACAAACCAACACCCGTATGTGGACGAAACGCAAGATCTGCCGAAAATGTAACCGCTGTCCATGAGAGTGTGCAGGAGAATCCGAGACAGTCGATTTCCCGTCGTTCACAAGAACTAGGCCTTTGGCAGACCACAACTTTGCGAATTTTGCGTCGTGACTTGCGCCTGCACCCGTACAAAATTCAACTGACCCAGGAGCTGAAGGTAAACGACCATAGAAAATTTCGTGTGTCCACTGAATGGGCTCTGGAGCAGTTGGAAACTGGCCCTAATTTTCATCGAAAAGTAATCTTCAGCGATGAGGCCCATTTCTGGATGAATGGGTACGTCAACCCACAAAATTGTCGAATTTAGGACGATACCAATTCACTTGAGATCCAAGAGCGTCCAATGCATTCCGAAAAAGTCACTGTTTGGTGTCGATTTTGGGCTGGCATCGGTCTAATTTTCTTTGAGAACGACGTTGGCCAGGCCATCACCGTCAACGGCGAGCGCTATAGGTCGATGGTTACCAACTTTTTTTAGCCTGAATTGGATGATATGTACACCAATGTGATGATATGTACAACAGCTCACGCCAGATTGGAAATTCTGCAAGAGCGATTCGAGGGCATAGTCATCTCACGTAGAGGTGATATGGACTGCCCACCGAGATCGTGCGATTTAACCCCTTAGACTTTTTCTTGTGGGGTTTTCTTTTCTTATTCGCACGTCTATGCGAATAAGCCATAAACCACAGCGGTCCTCAACGCCAACATAACCTATGACATTGGTCAAATTCAGCCTGATTTATGCAACAGAGTCATGAAAAATTAGACATTTCAGATGCGCGCCACGGCGAATATTTGAACGATGTTATATTCCAACATAATAGGCATTTCAAACGAATAAAAAATTTCGATGATATCTCACACACATTTTGTTTTATTTACATTTAAAGATAGGAAGCGCTTAATGAAAGATCCTTTAAAATGAATAATTTTTAAAAACCATTAAAAAAACAATACAAATGAATTATCTTTGTAATGAACTAAAAATGAATGAATTATATGAATTGAAAAAATAGTTATTTAAGTTTCTTAATGTAGCAACATTCATCAGCCACCCTGAACATTAATCGCCTATTGCACACTAAGCTTTGGTTTGCTGCGCACAAGTTTATCGCCAGTGAGAAATCAAAAATCATGCCGTTCAAAACATCAAGTAATGAGATGCATGATTATAATCTCTACTTCCACGCATACGACTGTAAAAATATTTGATTACCTATTCATAGTTGTGGAAAAAATAATTTTATCCATATTGTAGTAGTTATTGCTCGGCTAATTGTTTTTAGATGGACACCATGCAACACTACAAATACCTTGAAGTGTTAATCGATCATAACTTAAATTGGGATGAGCATATTCAAACAATTAAATCCCATATGTTGTCGGTTACTAGACATATGTATCAAATTAACTATTATTGTTCTAAAAAAGTTGCAAAGATAATTCATTATGGTCTCCCAATATGGCATCACAAGTTGAGGTGCATATAATAATTCTTTCGGACTCTGTTAGTAGCTCAAAAACATCTAATTTGGATTATTTGTAAAAAAAAAAGATTTATTCACAGCTGGCCTTTATTTAAAGACTTAGGAGCACGTATTTTTATTTATTTACGTTTATAAAGTATTGAGAGATTTGGAAACTTTCCCAATAGGCACTCTCAGATATGTAGAATTACGAATACATGCATCTAACGAACGTGCCAATCGCATACAACACCCATTTTTCAAATTTATACAACGTTTCAGTCCCTACAATTTTTAATAAGCTTCCACTTTAAGTTGTCAGTTCTTCTAAGAAAAGTTAAAGGCTAGGTATTTTACGAAATATATCTTAAGCATCACCACTAATCAATGTTATAGAGTTGAATTTATGTTATCATGAGAATTGTTACTGCTTTGAATTTTTATAAAACTTTAATAATTCTTATACTCGTAATTATGTATAACTGATTGGCACCGCACGCCAGATCTTACAATATTGTTAACAAATTAAATGTAGTTGTTCTTCAACAAAGCTAAAGCTAAAGCTAAAGAATGAAAACTATCATATTACGAGTATAATACATATTTCCGCTATAAGAAAAAAAATGTTGGCACCGGTGGTGTGACTTTTGTGAGACGAACAGTTGGACACGCGTACAACCCAGAATTCGTATTACCTACTGTTAAGCACGGAGGGAGCAGTGTAACGATCTGCGACGCATGGTGTGACGGTCGGATGAATTCACGCAAGTAACGGGTGACCAGATAGTAATGATAGTTTTTCCAATTATTATGTTTCCGCAGCTGTCAAAGTTACCAATAACATCCAGCAGTCAACATATTCAGTAAGGTTTGCCATTTCAACATTTCAACATGCATCGCTTTACCTTTGGCGAACGTGCGAAAATTATTAAAAAATATCGAAATTCCGGCTCAGTTGTAGGTACGCAACGTGAATTTCGTCGTGAGGTCGGCTTCAGTGTGCAGGCAATTCGTCGCACTGTGGAGAAGTTTGAGCGTGAGTACACTGTTTTTGGATCTTAAGCCACCAACCAGACAGAGATTGGTGCGAAATGAAGAAAACATAGCCGCCGTAGCTGCCAGTATCAAAGAAGACCCAGAAATGTCGATTCGGCGCCGATCAGCTGAATTGGGCAACACCAGAGAGTCAACCCGGCTTATTTTGCGGTTGGATTTGGGCCTACGTCCGTATAATATTTTGGTGACGCAAGAATTGAAGCCGGACGACCATAGACAATGCCGTGCGTTCGCTAATTGTCCACTGGAAATGTTGGCCGGAGATCCAGATTTTGCCTAAAAAATTATCTTCTCGGACGAGGCCCATTTTTGGCTCAGCGGTTATGTCAACAAACAAAATTGCCATTATTACAGCGAAAACAATTCACAAGTATTCGGCCAAGCATCAATACATCCACAAAGATTGACTGTTTGGTGCGGTTTATTGCATGCCGGCATCATCGGACCTCATTTTTTTCGAAAATGGAGACACCGTTACCGTCAATGGTCTCAGGAATAGAGCGATGTTAACCGACTTTCTGTGGTCAGAGCTCGACAACATTGATATATCCGAGCTGTGGTTCCAACAAGATGGCAGTACATGCTCGAAGTTCTGAAGGAGAATTTTGGCGAATGGGTCATCTCACGACGAGATTTGACACCACTCGATTATTTTCTCTGGGGTTACGCCAAGTCCTTAGTCTACGCTAACAAACCAACTAACCTCGAGATCAACATTCGACACGCCGGAGTAACGCCGTACATATGCGACCGAGTCATCAAAAATTGGACCGACCGCTTGAAGCACTGCCAGAAAAGCTGAGACAACCATTTGAATGATGTGCTATTCCACACATAATGACATGAACGTAGCTTCAAAATAAAGCCAAATCAAATATATACTCGTATCTCACACCGTTGTTGTTTTATTTAAATTGGTTTTCGTATCGTTCTTATCTAGTCAGCATTTACATAGGTGTTGAAAAATGTGCTACAATATGGAAAGCGTTAAATTCCAACAGCAATGCACCCTGCCACAAAACAGCGCTAACTATGAAGTTGTTTTAAGACAACAACATAGACTTGTTCGAGTGTGTTGCACAGTCTGCGGATCTGAACCCTATAGAACATCTATTCAATCAAGGTCCGTTGCCATCTTTGACATTCTTCCAACGTGGTATAAGGTCAAATATTCATTTTTCGTAGAAGTGCTGACTTTTTGAGGCAGTGAAATCTTCAAAGGCTACTATGACCTCTGCTCGGTTCAGGAAGACCTTCTGCCGGCAAAATGAATCCAGATTGCGGAAAAGATGGGGAAATATCAGGAGAGTACGGTGGATGCGGAAGAATTTCAAATCCCAACTGCAAAAGTTCTTGCACTGTTACTTGTGAGGTATGGGGTCTAGCATTGTCATGCAAAAGGATCGGACCGTGCCTATTGACCAATGCAGGTTGCTTTTCAGCCAATTTGGCATGCAATATGGCGATTTGCTCACAATATTTGATAGCGTTTATCGTTTCTCCTGGTTGAAGAAATGAAAAGTGGATTAGTCCTTTCGATGTACACCATCCTTTTTTAGGTGAAGATCGGGCTTGGGGGTGAGTTTTGGTTTTTCGTCTGGATCCAACCATTGTCCAGATCTTTTACGATTATCATACAGTATCCACTTTTTATCACACGCCACTATCCGGTGCTAAAACGGTTCAGTTTGGTTTCTTAAGCATTAGGCAGATTTCCAGGCGCCGTAGTTTTTGGGATTCGTTAAGAAACTTATCGAGTTTCTTTACCTTTCTTATGATAGAAAGGTGTCAACTTATTTTCACTGGGGGTACTCCCATTCTTTGTGCAATCTAATGCACCGATTTCGTTGGGTCCGCATCCACCGTTGCTCTTAAAACATCGTCGTCAACTAACGTTTCCGGCTTTCCACGTGATTCATTTGCGAGGCTGAAATCTCCCGAACAGAATTTTCCAAACCAACGTCGTATAGTGCGTTCGTTTACCGCTACATCTTTAAATGCGTCATTAATGTTTTTCATTGCCAATGACGCATTATGTCCCATTTTAAATTCGTAAAGGAAGATAGTTCGAATTTGAACTGCCGACAGCATTGTAAATAATTCCTAGAAAAAAAATAACGGTACTTGTTATACATTCCCCACCTGTATTAGAAGGATCAACTTTGACTTAACCCTTATAAGCTTTAATAGGGTTCAAGATTCATAATGGTTACATACCCAGTGCAGTGCGGTTGAAATTATTGAATTGTATTAGATTTTGCAACGATCTATTGTTGCAAAGCAAAGAAAATACCGTCAGCATTTTAATGCAGCAACAGCTCCTGGTATAGGTATCGTAAGAAACTTAATTAATTAATTAACCGTTTTGAAGAGCGGGCTGTGGTATTTGATCTGCAACGACCAAATGTTCATCGGCCTGTTTGCAATGAAGTAGTTTTGGTGGGTGTACACAGAGTGTAATCCTGTACGTACTACTCAATTGAGTATCTCCAGAACGTCGCTTATGCGGGTTTTTAAAATTTGATCTGGAGTTCTTTCCATTTATTTAATTGTCCCAAGAAATATTGCTACGGGATGCAGAATAGCGTCTACCATATACCAAATTTATGTAAATAAACAGATCTTATGGCCGATAAAGTCATTGGCCCATATTTTTTTAGAAATGATGATGAACGTCGACAAACCATCACTGGGGTGTATACCGGACTCTGTTAAAAAAAATTTTTACGTCCGGCAGTTCAGAAAAACGCTAACATATGCTTCCAGTTCAATGGAGCTATACTGCGTGACTGACAATGAACATTTCTAGAGAACTTTCAGATTTCACTTGGCTTCCCCCTCTCTAGATTTGCGGGCGCCCGAATAATTTTTTTCTGGATACTTAAACGGATGGGTTTGAACAAGCCTTACGCAAAATATTCGTGCAGAAATAGCAAAGCAAATCTAGAGCCAGAAACTTTGAGCGTTGAGTTTTTAAATGCTGTAGCAAGAGTCATTATTTGTCAGCAACTGATCCAAAACGTGATATTTTCCACACATAGATCGACAAATTGGTGGCCCCATCAACAAGACAAGAAAATGGAAAAATGCATATCAACTTCAAGAATGAAAACTCTATGTGACTGAATGAGCTCTCAGGAATGGTTGTAAAGAATTCTTCATGATCGACGAGTTCATCTCGCTATTTGTCATGCTGTAGATATACTTCGTATCACCATAGACGTACAGAAGAAACTGTAGCCGCTATGAGAGTAACCTTTGGATACTGTTCAATTGCGAGGACGATCAAATTTTCGCTGTCGAATATAATGGCCTGCTCAACATAGGCAATCATATCATCGGAACAACACGGTTGTTGGAACTGTTGATCTACAGGTTTTTTTTTTGTTTTTTTATAATTGGTGCGCGCACAAGGGATGTATGTACCCTTAAGATGTTTGCACATAACGCAGGCGAAAGGAAGTTGGGGAGGAAAAAAGAGAGATACCGATATGCGTTGGTTTTAAACGTAAAACTACTTAAAGCACTACATAGATGGAGCTTAAAGTATTTAATCACAACATCAGTGGAAAAATCAAACAAAAAGTTACTTTTGACAATTGTTTCTTACTTGGGTTAAGGATCTAATTAGGTAGCAAAGACCTAGCGAGAACAACCAAGGTGACAATTAAAACTGGAGTCCCTGTATTGCTTTACAGTCCAGAAGCATGTGTTGTAGTCAGATGGAAGTACCCTTAACCGGAACAAAATCGTTCTGAATTTTGTGTTAGCGATAACAGAGAGAAAAAAAAAACAGTTATCATGGCCAATTTGGAATAAGGGAAACTGACCGATCTTTGTACATATAATGTATGTTTTGAAAACAATCCAACAATCATCCAATACGCCACGTTAAAAACAGCAACTTCAAACCGATCATTCAGATCATCACCATCCGAGTGGAGTCATGAGTTTCCACGCAGGATTTTATAAAGTTGATCGGTTGTTCTAGGAAATTGGTGATCGCTTCAAAGATAAAATGCTTACAGTACCAGAATCCACAATGTCAGCGTATAGTACGAGTATCTGCAGACTAATGCTCCGAGCCGCCGTATTCACTTTAACAACAAGAGCCGCAGGAAGTGGTGTTTAGCACACTTAAATAGGTGCTCAGCAAAGTCGAAATGCCTCCCTTAATGTTCTAATAGGTAGTAGGAAGTCTGCAAACTATCCAGAAAGACTGCAAACTTTTAAGAGTCGTACAGAAGCACTCGCTTAATGTACCAACAGCCTGTATGGTCATGACATCTATGGTTGGGCTCACAAGAGACCCAACTACCAATGGAACCGCTGAACAAGAAAGCAGCCAATCCTAAAAGCGAATTTTGGTCATGTAATAAATGTCGCAAAATTGTTGTTCTTACATATCACATCGCGTCCATGTAGCTTCTGGATCGCGATAATATATGCTTCGTACCGCCGGGAGGACAGGTTAAAATTTTTGAGCAGCACCAGGTGTGTACAGTGCAAGTACGTTCCCGTTGCATTCGGAGTTCGCGAACGTTTCTGTTCGTAATCTTAATCGAGGGAGTCTGTTGTAATCTATGGCTTGTATCTCTCTTATAGCTTGTTCTGTTTTACGTGATAAAGAAGCACAACACCTAAATTCGAGTGTCAGTTGCATTGTAGAAAACTATAGGACGATGGCCCGGTTACACTGATGTCAGTAATCCGCTTCGGTGATGTGACCGTTGCCGTTGGTTAGGTAAGATAATCACAATCGAAGTGTAGTAACAGTTACTGAGCATCCCCAGTCAGTGTCTACCCTACTTCAGCATCGAATTTGAATTCTTTTAAAAACCTATAACACAGAAGCTGACATTGTTGTTCATTTAAATGTAAGAAAGCGTGATAACGTGTTAGAACAGAAAGTCGAACCAAAGCAGGCTGCTTAAACTTCTCCACCTTTTCAAACCGACAGGATATAAATAGGTAGCATAGAAAAGAGCGGTAGTTGCGGTAGTTGCGGTAGTAATTTTCACAAATCATTGATAGATACAAGCAACAGATCTACAAAACTATACTAAATTAATTGAAAGCGAATTTCCCGTTAATTAACAAGAAAAGTATTTTTATCTGACTTCCACAAACGTGTTTCCAAGGTGGAACAGAAACTTGTACAACTTCTGAGTACGGCATTGACATCATTGGATATTCCCAGTGAGCAAATAGAGACAGACTTTGATAAAGAAGCTAAAATTCGTGACATTCCTGCTACTGAAAGTTATAAAGTAATACCATGAGAATACGGAGGAAGAAAGTGGACCACCATTGTTTTCATTGAGAGAAATATGAAACACTTTTTGAAAGCATTCGACACCTAGCAATCTCCAGCCGTTTGTAAAAAGTGTTTAAAACCATTTGAAGCGATGACAACTATGCGACTATGCTGTATCACCACTTTCGTTTTTCTGTCATCCACTCAAACGGTCCAGTTGTAAGCTTAACGATACAGAGACAAGTGTCTGAGGGTTTCAATTACACAAAAAACAACATAAATTACACAAAAACATGTTTTCATTTACCAGGTCAAATGTATCGTCTCCCAGAGTCTGGAACAGCAGCAATAGCAGCGCGTATCATAACATCACCCCATGGGTATTAATTAAACACTCAGATGTGAGTGCACCAGGACAAAGCCCAGTATGCGACAAGCCTATAACTAATGCCATGTGCCTGGCAAAGAAGGCAAAAAATGAAATGGAAACCTCAAAAACTTCAACGAAGCATAAATTCAACCATAAGCAATGGCTCGTCTGATTCGCAAATAAACAAAAACTCGCGTTAAATTCAAAAGCAGAGGGAAAAAAAACATCTCGAATAAAAACGAAGACCATATGTGCCAAAGCAATAGACGTTGTCGTCTCCATCGTTGTTGTAGCTGTTGCCAGAGACCCCACATGGCCCCAGGCTAGTGCTTTGGCCTTTTAGCCAAACGGAAATGGAGCACGACAGGAGAAAGGGCAGGCGAAAACAAAACGAAACCAACGGCAAAGAAGAGGCAGCATATTATTTTTTTTTTTTTGTAAGAGACTACCTTCTGATTGATTACTTAAATGGCGATCACCTCATGCCTACGCATGAATTCCACTTATCTACTCATGTTCATACGATTACGGACTACCTTAAGTAAATGCATCAATTTTTAGCACTTCGACAGCAGTTAGGAGTGCGTGTAACTTAAAATTATTCACCTTTGGCACATAGCAGTACATAAATTTATGTTCCGGGTCCACGATCATGTGGTCCATTTGCTCATCGGTTAGATCGGCAATTGTCTGAGAGTTGTATCCCATGGTTTCGCACATTTTCTGCAGATACTCCTGTCGTTGAATATTTATTGCTTGTGTTAATTCCAGCCCATGCTGGGTGATCTTCACGTTATTATTGTTTCCATCTTCAAAGCACAACACTTGGATGAACAGCGCCACCAGTAGGATTACCGCGCAAGTAATCCTTTTGCGTATAATCATCGTTCCAAAACGATTCGTATGTCAGGTATAGCTTTGCAGATCGATAAATGTACTGAGTACGCGGTTAACATTGAAAAGCGGGTATGCGGACGCGCTAGCTACGTTGCCTTCGACGACCGAAATACTTCTCACGTTTTACGAATCGCAACACTGACTTGTGACCGATACCAAAGTCGCTCAACAACTGACGACCGTCTTCATCGGGTATAGGATTCGCAACTGCTTCTTCGATATCGTGCGCTTTACATAGGGCATACGCTCTCCAGAGGAAACGCCACGAAACGTTGATACGATGTGGTCGATTTGAGCGTGTTGATGCCGCTTCTACTAAGTCACCACTTCGCCGTGGAGGTGTGTCGGTTGAGCTTTTCGTTTCGGTTGCCTTCGCTCGATCGCTAGTGAGATTTTTGCTTTTGCTTTTGCTCTTACGTTGTTCAAGTAAATTCGCTGTACGTTCGATGCCTCTCTTCAGGTTCGCTATCGTTGGATTTTGTTGCGGTAACTATAAAGGAAAAGAGAGAAAATGGGAATTAGTATGTTGTTTTGCTTCATTGGAAATATCATAAATACAATAAGTATGTTATATCGGGTTAAGTCTATCAATGTGGGGCACCTTACGCGACGCAAAGTGACGGCCTTGAACTTGGGTATTTATGATAATGATTTAATGGCCCTCAAGCTGAGTGGTGAAGTTATGTTATGCCTTCATCTCTACCGGATGGAGGACTGTAGATAACAACTGTGAAACAAAAATGAAGAAACATGTACGTACTCGTAAATGCTCGTAGGTTTCTTTTAGTTCAATGGCAGAGTGGTTTCTTTAATTGGAAAAGAGTTACGATGGTGAACCGGCTTGATTTGCATGATGTACTCGTACTTATAGGTATAAATGGAGTCATACGGTTGCGTCATCCGGTGGCATATCCAACATAGGAAGTACGTCATTTTTTATTTCTTTTTTATGACAAGTCGTTATGTTATGTCTGTGATACGACTGCATGATGAAAAATAAATGTTAGATAAAGCACGAGGGAATGAGTAAGAAAATTACGAGCAACTTTTGAAGAACCACCTTCAAGTAATGTCAAGTTGATTGATAGAAGACTTATTGAATTCAGAACATGAACAACTCAATCATTCGCGATTTCGGGCTAGGCAACCGTTTCCGGTAAAAGAATTGGCTCTGAATTTAAGCCTTGCCTGTAAAAGACTGTTTTCAATATTTTTAATTACATTTATTGCTTTTTGTTTAGTGTTGTTTTTGCTCCTACAACCATTTTCGTTCCAATATGCGGGTATCAATTTTAGCATATCAATCTTGATCACTTGACCAAGATCTTGATCTGCTGAGTGGATACCATTTCTAATTTATATAGTTGCGACATATTAAATAGCTTGCTATCGTTGCTGATTTGTTATCTGTTGCCCTGTTGCTCGGTATACCATTCATGAACATTCTCTACTTTATGAAGTCAAGGTGTATTTCCCCAAGCAAGTATTTCATATGTATCTCAGATAAGATTCGACAAGTCCATGGGCACATCTGTTGGGTAACGATAGTTAAGGTGAAATAAAGCGTAAGCTCTCTGCAGTTGCATCATTGTAAGCTCCTTAATGTAGCAGCTCCATTTTAAATTATAGTCGACTGTAACTCTAATGTACTTATACGTCGCGTCAATTAAATTCGAGCAAATATCATAATTTTCCTGATAAAATTGGATCCGGTGGACGAAAATGGCATCGCTTTACAGAGACCGGAACAATGTTTAGACTATACGATGGGTGCGCCTTTACTTTACTTTAGATGACTTTACAGTCCCAAGTAGACTTGTGGCCTCAACCAATAAGCCTCTCCAATTCACTAGTGGAGGACATTATTACTTTCCAAACTAATATTTAGATTTTCAGGTATCGTTTCGTTTTGGCATGATTTTAGTTTAAAGTACGGACCAGTTGGTGTAGTCTCTAATGAAATATACCGATCGCGGTCTAAGTTGTGCCACTAGTTCGGTAGATTTGTTAAAAATGCATTTAATTCGCAAACGACTTGAAAATCATTGACGAGTGCAGTAAGGGAGTCTCACTTAAGGACAGATGGTACGAATGGTTTATTTTCCAAAGTAAGAACCATATTTCCATACAATGAAACACTTTGAAGGCCAAAGTTATGGGATTCCAAAAAAAACGTTGCCTCGGAAAATTTTCAGCGAGCAATGGATTGGCTAACCAAATTCAATAAGCGCTTTGAAATTCGTATTTACTTAAAGAGTCTGGCGAAAAGCTTTCATCGCGAGCCGATCTTGTCAACGCATTTAAAAAAAAATTGGCTGCAATCATAAAAGAGGACAACCTCAGCTTAGATGCGATATTGAATGCAGACGAGACCTGGCTATATTAGAAAATGTTACCAGACAGTACATACGTTCATATCGGCGAAGCAAGTGCTTCAAGGAGGAAAATTTGTAAAGAAAGTTGTACGTTTCTTGCATGCTCCAATGCTGCTGGTTTGAAAAAAATAAGGCCACCTACATATAATCGGAAAGTCAAGAAAGCCGCGGTCTTTTAAAAACAAAACTCTACCAGTTGACTATGCGTATTCTAAATCTGCATGGATGAACGCTGATCTTTTCTAAACTTTAAAAAAAATATTTTCAAAGAATTTTAAGAATTTACGTGCTTTTATTAGTAGGTTGAAGAGTTTTTGGAAGAGCAGAAACTTCTAATACTTTGTTGCTTCTGCATAAGCGCCTAGTCATCCTCCCGAAGACGAAAAAAAAAACAGCGGACGGGAATAACCAATGCATCAGAATGTAATTCGCTTAACTAAGCTTGCTGCGCAAAATTGTGTGCCCAGGAAAAGGCATTACAAATGCTCTGATGGACCTCAATCTTTTCGAAGCTGTTTCACGTATAGCTATGCTGGAAGAACATATTAGCTCCAACCCCGGATAAGAAGTTTGAAGAGGACCCAAGAAGAAATAGTCGAACACCTTAAGCTTACATTTAGGCCAACTTCACTGCTGAGGATTTGGAGTTCTAGAACAATGATGAAATAACTCTTTTCCGGGTATACCAGCACATTTCAGGAGAACGATGTTATCGATATTAACAGTAATGAATATTTTAGCCTCTCAGAAAAGCAATCGAACGCTGTTCAGAAAGCAAAACATATCGAAGACGACAACGTTGAACATTCCAAAATATTTGTCCTAAGAAGTCTACAGGAAAAAGCTGTAAACCGCTGCGCTTAAAGTTCACGAAAGCAAACTCTTATTGGCGATTTCTTTTTGAAAAATTAATAATATGACAGTGTCCAATAACTTGTTCTTAGACATTTATTGAATTTTTTTTTTACTTTTTAATTTAAGAAAATTCCTGTGAATAGAAACAATATCCGCGCAACAATTTAATTTTTCGTGAAAGGAAAATGTACTCGATATTACGAATCGTTATTCTTTGTGTACGATCTCTGACGCTTCCCAGTCATTTGTATATCTGATGTAAAGAAGAGGGCTTAAAATTGATCGCTGTGGAACACCGCATTTAGTTTTCTCTTCCTCTTACATCCATGATTATGACTTTATAAAAGGTGAGCCAACAGTGTGGAAGTTTTTGTTAAATTAAACAGAAATTTTATGAGTAATCATGGCTGATCTTTATTGAATGTTATGGCAATTATGTAGGGCAGACAACATCGTTCATGTGACCACGGCTCCGATTATAGGTCATCATCCACTTTCTCAAGGTTTTTCATTTTACACAGTGGACAGCTTTCCGATGCATTTGAAGGTACCAGACCACGGTAAACAGTTTTTTTTCATTTTCTGAAAGATACATTTGTTAAGAATGCTCTAACCAAATTTAGTAAAGAAATTCGTTAAATTGACGGAAATACAGCATTTTATGTGAAACCGTTCCAAGCGCACGACCGTGCCGAGCGGCAAACGTTCGGCTGTTAGACTGGTTTGTTACCTGTCCATCCTTTGTTGGCCCCTGTATTCCCTAGGAAGGAAGAGATGGGAAATTCCCGTTACTGAATTGAATAGAAACACGGTGACCAAGCGTAGAAGAATCCGACACGAAAGAGTCAGTTGTTTTTCGTATTTATCATTCGATTCGTATCCTGTATTCCGTGTATTGTGGTGGATAAAAAATCAAAAAGACATATCGCCGGAGAACCGACAAGAAGGAGTGATAGGAAACGGTCGAAAGCGGGTCCACCTAATAGATAAGCAGTGTATGATGTGAAGAAAAAAGAATGTGTCAACTATGTTCAATAACGGATGGGAACAAGATTGCGAAATTGTAAAAAAGCGAATAAGGGTCTCGGTGGAAAGGAAAAGCTGACTGGAAAGCTCATTGGAGAATTAACTGCATTCTACGGTCTTGAAATTCGTCGGAATAGTGATTTATTGGAAGATATGAAAAAAGCTGTCTGGGCTATATTCTATCACAAATGTTCGACAGAACAGAAAGTCACCAACATGAGTATTGCCAGTGGTGTTCGTAGCAGCAGGCGAATGCCAAAGGAACTTTAAACGATTATACACATACTCCTGCATTGTCTGCAAATGTCATTGAGACAATAAAACCGATATACGTGGACCTTAGTAAAGACGAGCTTCTTGAACGATGTTTAGGCGTGTTTCACCAAAATAACAACGAGTGTTTGAACTCTGTTATATAGAAATTTGCGCCAAAGACGTCGTGGAGCTGTAGACACACAGTTGAAACTGCCGATAATATTGCTTCAATACTTTTCAACAATGGTCATATTGGAGTCATTAATGTATTCGAGATATTGAAAATAAAAATTGGTAAAGCACTCTACCAATGTTGTCTAGACATTGATGAGAAGCCGACGCCGAGCACGAAGCTGAAAAAAACACACATGAGGGTCGTCTGCGCGCAAAACACGGAACAAATTATGAGTCTCTGGATGCTGAGGAGCTGTTCTATACTCCAGGAATAGCTGACTGATGATGAGAAACAAAAAAACAAATACAGATATAAAATTTAGTATGTATGTCGAATTATCCTTCAGCAAAATTTTGAACGGGGTTTTCTCGAAACTACGTTTTACAATCTGGTTGCCAACATGTTTGAAAAACTATTCATCCGATTTGCATGTACCAAGTGTTAAAATGTTCAAAAATACAGTCTCTATAACACCACGTAAAGATTTTTTTTTATAAAGGGCCCCCTTTCTATGAAAATGGGAAATAATATCGAAATTTCCCTACGTGATGCTATAAACCTATATGTCTAGTTTATAAATATATTTTTTGTATTTTTCAGATGAACCATATGGCTTAATTGCTTCTCAACCACCAAGCAGCAACTTCGTCTGAGTGTCCTTTTGGAAGCGGCGTATACCGCAAACTATTCTTAAGATTCGAGTAAAATAATTTGTGTAGTGTCTTCTATATGTATACATATATTGCATAAAAGTATCAATAAAAAAAAATCATTAATCGTTTGCTCGAAAAAAATTATGAAAAATACACCCTCGTATCGCGCACGCACCGTGGTCTGGTGCCTGAAGTGCGACAAGGAGTGAGACAAGGAGATCACGAGATGTACTGTTGCCGATTTTGTTTTTACTTGCGATCGATGATGTAATGACTGCCACGGTGGGTACAAACGAGAGAGCTGGTATCCAAAGCCAATTGATGCCCTTAGCCAAATGTGTCATTCACTGCAACAGAATGAGGAGGTGACTGGCTTAAGGATAAATGCCAAAAAGACAAAAGTTATGCACATTAGCCGAAACCAACAACAGCAGGCGGGAGACCATAGAGGAGGTTATGCAGTTCAACTATCTGGGTAGTTATCTGTCACTCGATGGTGGAAAGAACCTAGACGTCAGAGTGCATTCGGAATCCTTTCTCCAGTGTGGAACTCTAGCAAAATATCGCTTCGCTCTAAGTTATTGGGTCTACAAGTAAGTTTCCAGCGTTTTTTTTCCAAAATTTGAAGTTTTATCATGAAAACATAGTTACAATGCTTTATTCAAAGTATCGTCCATCGGAAGCTACAACTTTCCCCCATCTTTCCGGCGGGCGGGCTCGCCGGACTTTGTATACGATTTTCTGCGTTCAGGATTATCATAATAAATCCATTTCTCATTACCAGTGACAATACGATGCAAAAATGATTTATTTTTATACCGCTGCAGTAACATTTCGGACATGCAAAATCGCCGTTCGACGTCTCTTGGCTTCAATTCGTACGGCACCCAGTTTCCAACCTTTTGAATGAATCCGAGTGCTTTTAGGCGCATTGAAACGGCTTGTTGCGTGACGCCCAATGATGCAGCAAGTTCTTCTTGAATCTGACACGGATCCTCATTCAGTAAAGCGTCCAATTCCTCGTCTTCAAAACTTTTCGGCTTTCCGGGGCGATCTTTGTCTTCAACTCCAAAATCACCACTTGTGAACCGTTTGAACCACTCGCGGCACGTCGATTCACCAATACATTCCGCCCCATCAGTTTCCGAAAGGAAGCGATAGGCCTCAGCCGCACTTTTCTTCATATTAAAGAATAAAAGCAGCGCTTCCCGCAAATGACGTTGGCTGGAAACTTGCCATGATTTTGCTCGATAAAATGTACGACACCGATAGAACTGCTCAAATATAACGCTGCAAAGTTGTTGACAGACACAAAACCTACAAATAAAACACATGGCGTCTGACATTTCTGCCCGGGATCCACGGGTGGCGCCATCTCTGACAAACGCTGGAAACTAACTTGTAGACCCAATAAAACTGTTTGAATCCAATGTAAAATCGTCGTGCTATATGCATGTGGAAATGTTCCGCCAACATCTCAAGCTGGTCACAAGCCTTTGTTAACCGTTGTCTGCGTTACATCCTAAAGATCCGAATGCCACGAAGGATTTCCAGGAATGACTTATAGCTTAGGACAAGCAAAATTGAATGTTGACATCAAACAGGGAAAATGACTCTGGATTGGCCATACACTTAGGAAACCTGATGACAAGATAGCGAAGCAGTACTTCCTATGGAACCCTTAAGGTGTAAGGCGAGTTGGTAGGCCAAGAACAATACGGAGATCATCTGTTATGATGGAAGCTCAGTCTCAAAATGTGCGATCGTGAACACTGTATCGAGCTGCAAACAGTGAGAGATGGAAGGACCTGGTTTCTGCCATATGCTCCAGAAGGAGCAGCTCCCGGAATAAAAGAAGAAGAAGATCTATTTTCGATGACTTTTTGCAAAATAAACTGGTCAATGGACTCAATCTCATTTCGAATGTTGTGCTCGAGGTCTTGAGTTGTTAGCGTAGACCTTTCTTTTTTAAATCCCAAAAAAATAGTTCTAACTACTATAAGTTGAATCGCATGATTTTAGTGGCCAATCAACTTCCCCTCTAAGTAAAATAATGCAATCTTGGAATTCCGCTCGCAATAAGTTGAATGCTTGATAAGATGTGTGTGCCGTAGCACCGATTTGTTAAAACCAGATCTCACCTCCTTTCAATTCATCCAATTCTGGGAACAAACAGTCGGTCAACATTGTGCATTGGCATTTCGTGAATCACAATAGGGTTTTCCCGGTCGCAGATACGACAATTTTATTTGTTTACGTACCCATTCAGATATGTGATTCTTTAGAAGATAACACTTGTGATGAATTTTTTTTTTATAATGAGCGCGCGCTTAAGGGGTTTTTGTGTACCCTTACAATGTTTGTACACAGCGCGGGCGAAGGAAGTTTAGGGAGAAAGAAAAGGGAGGTACCGATTAGGCCGTGTTGAACTCTCTCAGGAGAGAGTTCCGACCGCAGTCTGAAGTCGGAATGAAGTCTTCTTTGTGTCGTAGGCCATGAGCGTTCTTAGCAAGACTCAGATGAGAGTTTCTTAGGACCCAAGCGTGCGATAGAAGTGTTTATCCTTTTCATCATAACCCATTTGCCATCCAGTCGTGTTCATTTTTTTCTCTTAACTAAGATAGTTGAAGGTACGAGTATGTGTAGTTTGAAAATTCCTACAGAATCCATTTGCTTAGTCGTCCATCAGCTTATTTATATGTACGAATGCGAGTGCACTGAATGTTGGATAACAGAGAAACGCATTAGAGTATTGAAACTAAAACGTAAACTGCAGACTTTGACAAAGGAATCGCCGACTTTTAATTCAACCAAAAAAAACGAAGGTAAGTTCAATGAACATCTACTCGTAGATATCACACTCTTTGGTGGCAGAGTGAAATAGCTAGCTACAAACTAGTCAGTTTACAGAAAACCTTTTAAACTTCATTATGAGTTGGCAATTTAAACAAGTCCATGCACTTTTCACTTAAACGAAATTATTTACTTTTTAATTAGATGTGTGTCAGTTCCGTTTGTAGGTCTGACGTCGTTTTTCTAAAGCACAAGTAAACCACTTAAGGAAAACCGTAGCAAGACGACACTAATAATATCTCATACGCTCACGTTGTGATATGGTTGTCTTGTGGCAATACAAGTTGTGTTTAATGACAAATGTGCCAGTTTCGAAAGTTGTTCTTCAGTAATAAAACTGACACAGAAAAATTTAAATGCAAATGAAATGTGGGATATACGAGTATAAATCACCGAATAACTTTTGCACATTTTAATTTTTTCAACAATATATTTTAGATTTACAAAGTATGGTTCAGGGAGATTTTTTTTGAAGCTGTGAAAGATGAGCACCTGCTTCAATCTCACAAATACGGGATTTTTTTTTAGCATTTTCCAGGACATTTCGTCAAATATCTGGGCGCAATGTCTGTATTTCAGCAAGCATGTTTATTTTTATTTCAAATATCCCAACAGAAAAAGCTTGGATCATGTCAATTAGACCTTGAGTTTTTGAGAGCTACTCGGTCGCACATGTCCGTTAGTGGCGCCGTTGTGCCACGAGCTGTGTTAAAACCACATTACAGGACTGTCAGTCAGCAATCGCTGGCCTTAAAAAGCTTCAATCAGAGCTTGATATCTCTCACCAAAATTGGTTACAATATTGGCGGCATGGCTCAATAACCAAACCAGACAATACAGTTAAATGGATTTAATTTACTTAGTTTACTTTTTATAAACGAGCCGCGTGTACAACGTATTATTGAGGATCTCTTGCCCAAATTTAATTTTGTGTGGGCACATCTACAATTCGGTTCTTAAAACTCTTTACAGCGACTTGCGCGACACATCAAGTTGACCTTTATGTCGACGTTTCTCCAAATTCTCAACACCTGCAAGTATTCGTTCAATATACGGCCTTCTACTTTGGAGAACATCAGTTACAGCCCCCGATGTACTAAATCTTGCCACTAGAGCCCAAATCATATTCATAGAAATTGAACTCGGAACAATTGATTGGACATATAGTAAGGGGCGTTTTTTTAGAGTTTTGGTTTTTAAATTGGCAACACTGTTTCTACAGATTGTCAATTTGACACTGACCACAGTCAGTGCGTTTTGCCATTTTCCGATGAATAGATTAACGCCAGAAAAATGCATGAAAATTGTGCAAACTTATTTTGAAAACCATGGTTCGGTTTGCCAAACTTATCGTACGCTACGTCTAATTCACGGTCGACATAATCGTCTATCTGAGCAAGTCATTCGGAACACGATGAATAGTTTTCGCACCACGTACACTCTAGTCCATAATACGCATCCCCAAACACGACAAACAGTGCGAACAGAAGAATTTATTTCCGTTGTGGAGCGCAGTGTTGAGGAGAATCCGAATGAGTCGATTCGCCATCGTGCACAGCCAATGGAGCTATGCCCATAAACTTTGTGGAAGATTTTACGGAAAGATCTTGGCTTAAAAGCTTATAAGATCCATCTTGTGCAAGAGTTAAAACCGCGTGATCATTATACGCGTCGTAGGTTCGGTGAATGGGCCGAAAACATGATTCAGCTTGATCCTCATTTTCAAAATTTTGTTCTCCGATGAGGTCCATTTTTGGTTCAATGGATATGTAAACAAGCAAAATTACCGCATTTGGAGTGAAGTACACCCAGAAGCCTTTGTCGGGACGCCCTTACAACCATTAGAACTCACTGTTTGATGTGCTTTATGGGCTGGTGGAATCATCGGCCGATATTTCTTTAAGGACGATGCCGGTCAGAATGTTACCGTCAATGGAGAGCGCAATAGAAACAAGATTTCTGACTTCTTCGTTCCTCAGTTGAATGGCATTGACGTGACAGAGCTTTGGTTTCCACAAGATGGCGCAACATGCCACATGGCGCGCAGCACCACCAATTTATTGCGGGAAACATTTGCTGAGCGCATAATTTCGCGTAATGGACCTGTGAACTAGCCTCCACGATCCTATGATCTCACACCTTTAGATTACTTTCTTTGAGGGTATGTGAAGTCACTGGTCTATGCCGATAAGCCAGAGACGTTGGACGATTTGGAAGTCAACATTCGTCGTGCTATTGCTGATATACGCCCCAGTTGCTCGATAAAGTTGTTGAAAATTTGACTTCAGGACTGCGATATGCCGGTTATTTTATTATTACACTAATGGCATAAAATTCTCTATTAAATAAAGTGAATTTCATAGACATTAATGTTAGCTTCAAGTGTTTTATTTCATATTGAATTTGTATACCTCTAAAAAAAAAAAAAACACTCTACACTTGGCTTTTCAAAGATCAGGACCCAAACACGCATAGCGCGGAACGCATTTACTAAGACGAAGCTGGGGAAACCTAAAACACATCTTCAAAAACCATACGTGATGGCGAGTAGGTGTGATGGAAGTCCTAGGAAACACAATGGGATACAGGACATAAACTAAAGAGTGATTTTTTTTGCTGCTTCGTTTATCAGTCTTCTATTTCTGACAGCTCACACGTGATTCGTGACATGTGTCAAAGTCAAGCATACTCAGTTGGCATTGCCATTTCATCATGAAAAGATTACATCCTAACAACACTTACAAATTGTTGAATTTTATTCTGGCTGTATCCAAAAGTGCTAATGAAGAGAGTGATTTGTCCATTCGTCGCCGTTCGCAGCAATTGGGATTGTGTTACTCGACTACGTGGAAGATTTTACGCAAGGATCTTGGTCTAAAGCCTTACAAAATACAGCTCGTGCAAGAACTGAAACCGAACAACCTGCCACAGTGTCGAGTTTTCGGTGAGTGGACCTTAGAAAATCTGGAAGGAGATCCGCTTTTTTATTGAAAAATTGTCTATAGCGACGGAGCTCATTTCTGGTTGAATGGGTATGTTAATAAACAAAACTGCCGTATTTGGTCCGACGGGCAACCTCAGGCAATACAAAAGCTGCCAATGCACCGGGAAAAATGCACTATTTGGTGCGGTTTATAGTCTGGCGGAATCATTGGCCCGTATTTTTTAAAAGATGACCGTGAGAACAACGTTAAGGTCAATGACGCCCGCTATCGTTCAATGATTTCAAACCTATTTTCTGCCCAGCTGAACCTGGTCGACATGTGGTTCCTGCAAGATGGCGCTACATGCCACACAATACGCAAATCGATGGACCAATTGAAAAATACTCGAAAAAGTGATTCAAAATTGGAGTCTCCATATAGATCATTCGAAACATAGACGTGGTCAACATATACATGAAATAATCTTTAAAAAGTAAATGGCAACCATTGATTTATCAATTAAAAACCAAACGCTTAAAAAATCACAAGGTTGTAACATATGTAAGTGTTGCGCGGTTTTTCGGGGGTTATGTTCCAACTGCCATAAAATGCCCAAAAACCAATTCAATCGCGAAACCGTTATTGAAATTAGTATTGGGGATATATTGCTCATTCAATTTGATAATTTCGTTGTGTTAACATCATTGTAAGCATTTTTAACTGAATTTTCAACTGGATGTATCGGAAAGCATATTCGGCGTATTTTATTGTTTTTATTCCGGAATAACCAAAATGGAGGTGTGGCCACTAAAGGAATCAAAAATGTGTATGGAGAGGGTGTTCTTAGCGAGCCCAAGTGTCGAAGTTGGTTTGCAAAGTTTAGAAATAACAATTTTGACCCAAAGGATGAACCTCTTTCGTGTAGGCCAGAAGAGCTAGACGATGAGCTCCTGAAGTCCACCGTCGAAAGAAATCTCACTGCTTCGTAAGCCATACATCGATACCTAACAAATATGGGAATAGTTATAAAGTTGGAAAAATGGGTACCACACCACCATTTTTTTACAGACAAAAAAAGAACTTAACACTCAAGTGCGTATGACTGCAGTGACTTCGCACGTATTAAGGTTTTAGGAACATGGGACAGAGATAGAAAGAAAGAGTTTTGGGGCTCAGTATTTATTTCGCTCCATGGGTGGCATCCAAAATTTAATGGGGAGACTAAATTATTAGTGTAATTGGACTTGTTGTATTCTAGGCAACCACACATCTTAGGTGATTTTAGTTGCCTGAAAAAAAGAATGTCTTTCGGGCGAGGCTGGTATTGAACTCTGAACCGCCCGATTTCAAAACCAATACACTACCACTTGAGCGACGGCAACCCACCTATCGCGAAAAAATCTTCAACAAAGAGTCGAAGCTTGCATTGCGCTTCTGTGCCATTGCAGTGAAGAACCGTTTTTGAACCGAATTGTTACCGAAGATGAAAAATGGGTTCTTTACAATAACATTAAACGTCGCCACCAATGGGTTAGTCCAGCACAACATCCCAGAAATCCACTTCATCCGCTCAAGATGTTACTGGCTATATGGTGTGAAGCCTCGTAACCACACTATCACCGCAGAAATCTACTGTCAACAGCTGTGCGGATTAAAGTCGGCACTAGAGCAGAAACGGCCAGGTCTGGTTAATCGAGGGGGTGTTCTATTCCATCAGGATAACTTTCGCCTTCATATAGCTAGAATCACCTGCACACAATTACCGGAGTTCGGTTGGGAAAAAATGGTACATCCGCCTTATTCTCCAGATTTAGGATCTTCAAATTTCCACTTGTTCCGAAGTCGGTAAAACTTTCTTGATGAACAAAATTTTAGATCTCGGGGTGATGTCCAACAGGCTCTTGGGGTATTTTTTTGTCAAAGGCAAACAATTTTCTTAGTGACGGCATTGCCTGAGAGGTGGGCAGAAATGTTGTCTAATGAAGGAGATTACATTGACGACTAGATTTTTGCATTTGGTGCAAATTAATTAACATTAAACAGATGCTCAAGCATCGCGCAATGCAACCTGTAGGAGCCATAGCTCTCAAGCATGAAGGCAGATGGAATGAACTCTTTCCGTTCCTATTATTTCTCAACAGAAAAGACTGCAGACTACCAACTGGCGTCATCATGGCGCTTTTTTCTTAGCATTAGCACCGTATAGTTACATGAGAAGATTTTGGAAACTTAACCTTCCCATTTTACAATCGTCCTACGCAAGCTTTAGGAGGAAGTGGCAAGAGTCTACATATACTCGTATTCGCTTTTTTGGCAAAATTAGTGTGGAAAACTTTCTTACGACGATAAAGTCGCATGAATATAAAGCATTTTAAATTGTGGATCGAACCCGAACTTCATGGATTAAGCACCAGTATACTTTACAGTGGGCTTTCACGGGTAAAAGGAAACCAGTAAGTTACTTAACCAGCATAGGAGTTTACTTAATTCAATTTGCGCAATTTGTTTTCCTGAAGTAAATATCGCTCACCTTAGGCAGTCTAACTTTAAATGACTAAAGTCAAACCTATTAAGTCTACAAGACTATGCTGGAGATTGTAATTGCCTCGGGCAGAGAACTCATTTATTTGCTGTAGACACTTTTAACAGGCCATTAAACGTCGTTAGATACTTGTACACTATTCAGTAACCACCACGACGACCAGCATTTAAAAGCTGTTGGATTAAGCAATTAGAACAGATTAAATAATATGATTAAACCATATATCAAAATTAGTAAATTCAACTGACACTTTAATTGCTATTCCTACAGTATCTGCAGACTACAATACGGCAAAACGAATTCAAAGAACGCACTCCTCTCCTGGTTTACCCAATGAAGACCAAATAAATCATAAGCTATCAGCATCAGAACGAAAGTCAGAAACAAGAGACAACCTTCAATTAAAAAGGCCAAAAAAATCACAGCAGTCTGTTGACCTTCAGAAGGCGGCAACAAAAGATTTGCAGACAGGAAGACGTAAAGACGCGAAATTGTTTCATCAGCTCCGATTCCCAGAATCAAAATGACGATGACATTCGTTTAAGTCATAAAAAGTATCACGTTTTCTTAGGTACGGCATCTACTCATATGTATCTCATGGCAATCAAGCGAAATCATCAAAAGGGAGTCAAGTTCATCTACGAGCTTCATTCTCAATCAATTAGATTCTTGTTGATTCTTCTTATTGGAGAGCATGTTTATTAGGATCCTCACTTTAGCGATTGATTTGCTCAAGCAATTTACATAATCAAGCGAAGAGGGTCAATTTGCAAGTAATTGATACAAATTCGATGGGAATTAGTTAGAATTGGTTACCGACAGCAGTTGTGGATACAACGGAAGAGCTAAATAACATGTGGGGCTTTTATGTTACATAAATTACAGTTTGTAGTGGATATAGGATAGGCCGACACCCCAATGAATTCTGAGCAACCAAGCGCGGTTCAAACTGCAAATTTCCGTCAACCGTTAAAGAACTGCAGTCAGCTGCAAATAGTATACATCATACAAGCAAGAGGGTCTCAAGAAGCGGTTTTCAAGATCTTCCAAACGAGATTTGTCTGGACAAAAGAAGGGAAACCTATCATAGATCCTAGGAAAGAAAGAAAGCAGCGGTCAAATATTCAAAGAAAAACTTTTATAAGAGGTGTACGGCCTTTACTTTCGCAGCCCCTGCGGTGGCAGTTGATATCAAAGTGAAGTTGAAAACCGCATAATAGTCATACATAACGGCCGACATCACAAAACCTCAGCAGAACGACCTTAGCAGCTTGGAACAGTAGTGTTCCATAGAGATTAATATGCAAGCGAGAAGCATTTGTTTTCATTAAGCCTAACAGACTTCATGCCTACATGACTAGTCCAGCATTCTACTAAAGGGTAACCAGATAAGAACGATAGGGGAAAAAAATTAAATAAAACAACAACGGTGTGAGATATAAAGTTGATTCCGGCTTTATTTTGAAGCTACGTTCATGCTATTATGTGTGGAATAGCACATCATTCAATTGGCCGCCTCGGCTTCGCTAGAAGTGCTTCAAGCTGTCGGTCCAATTTTTGATGACTCAGTCAATATGTGCGGTGTCAATCTTCCACTGGCAGTGGAAGTGGAATCAGAGCGAGCTGCTTGGGGAACAGAACTTCAAAACATCAGCGAAAAATTTGGAAGTCTGAAAGTTTATTCTTCTTTTTTAGCAATTCCTCGGCTCAGGTTCAGATTCCAAGGACAAATGAATTGGTTTTGGCGCGTAAACCAATGAGCGCATTCAGGTAGTTTAATATGTAATTTTCACGGCTAGCGAAGTTTGTTTTGGAATCGGAACCTGCTCCTGGGTTACATTTGAAATTTACTTATGAAATTCTACATGCGGCGTTATTCCGGCAATAGCGTGTCGAATGCTGGCCCTGAGCTCGTCCAAAGTGGTTGGCTTTTTAGCCTAGACTAAGAACTTGACGTAGACCCAGAGAAAATAATCAAATAATCGAATGGTGTCAAATCGCATGATCGCGGCGGCCAATTGATGAAATTGACCCAGTCGCCAAATTTCTCCTTTACAACTTCGAACGTTGCATCGTTGACATAGCCCCTTGGCCAAAAATGGGCCTCATCCTGAAGATTAATTTTTGGCCAAAATTCAGATCTCCGGCCAACATTTCCAGAGTCCAATTAGCGAACTCACGGCATTGTTTATGGTCGTCCGACTTCAATTCTTACGTCAGCACAGTCTTATACGGACGTAGGCCCAAATCCAACAGCAAAATAAGCCGGGTTGACTCTCTGCCGTTGCCCAATTCAGCTGATCGGCGCCGAATCGACATTTCTTGGTCTTCTTCGATACTGGACAACTGTCTGGTTAGTGGCTTAAGATCCAAACGAGTGTAAGGACTGAAACGAATACAATTTGGAAACTTCAAAGTAAAAAAAAAAATATATTTTCATAATTTATATACATTTTTTTTATTTGCTTTAAAACTCTGTTTTTATTAAATTCATTTACAATTACAAAAAGTAAAAAAATTTATTTGGGTTCCCATTCTTTCCTCAACTTCTTTCGAATGTCCTCCATAAGGTTGGTGACAGTTACATCCGTGGTCTTTTTGGACGCTCTTTTCCATTTAGCACTAAAATCTTTTACGTCCTTTGCACACTGCTCACTTTTCCTGAATTTAGCTTTGACCAAAGCCCAATACCTTTCAATGGGACGGCACTGTGGAAAATTAGGTGGATTCATGTCTTTTGGGACAAAGTCGACATTTTTAGCAACAAGAAAGCTCAACGTCGCATGAGCATAGTGAGCTGAAACTAAATCTGACCAAAATAATGTTGAACCCTCGTGTTTGTTTAAGAAAGGAATCAACCGTTTTTTAGGCACTCGTTAATGTACGCTTCTCCGTTAATTGTTCCCGTTGTAATAAACGATGAGCTTCTGTGTCCACATTGGCAAATGGCCTGCCAAACGAGATATTTTGACCCGAATTTTTCCATCCCAATCGATGTTGTTGATTGCGGAAGAATCTCAGCTTCAAACGAGTTGTAATACTGCCCACCTGGAAGAGTAGTAAAGTCGGCTTTGACATAAGTTTCGTCATCCAAAACCAAGCACGCTTTCTTGTTGCCGATCAACTGGTATAGCTTTCGGACTCGTGTTTTTATGACTTTTTTTTGCTTTTCAATAACTTTTGGTATTTTTTTTGTTTTTTTCGTGTTTTTAGACCGTTACGTTTTTTAAATTTTTGTACCATTGTTTGGTTGGTATTACATTTCCGACCAACATCTCTGGATGACATAGTCCGGTTTTTTACGATGGTACCCACTATTTTCCTGTGAAAATTTGTATCATGTGCTCCACTTTTAGCTCCACTTTTCTGTTTTCGCTTAACCGTCTACGTCTCCAAATATCGTTTAATAACAGAATCCACTGTACTGCGTGCTACGAGTATGTTTACATTTTTTGCGATGAAATGGTTCAGACGCGAAATATTTTCGAGCCATTTGTCGATGCTCTTTTTACGGCGTTCCTCTTGACTCATATTTTATGAATATTTTAAACCGCACCGAACTAAAATCAATAACAAACTGAAACTAGAGAATATACAGTCTAATTTGAGTACAAAATGGGATTGCAATTTTTATGCATTGGAAGTATAGCCCGTATTAAAATTTACAGATTTTACTCGTTTCAGTCCTTACTCACTCTCAAACTTTTCCACAGTGCGACGAATTGCACATTGAAGCCATGATTACGACATACCTGACGACGAAATTCACGCTGCGTATTTACAGCTGAGCCGGAAGTCCGATAAATTTTTTTAATAATTTCTGCACGTTCGGCAAGCGTAAAACAATGCATGGTAAAATGGCAAACCTTTCAGAATATGTTGACAGCTGGACGTCGTTGATAACTGTGACAGCTGCTAAAACATAACAATTGGAAAAACTATCATTGCTATCTGGTCATCCGTTATAACTTGCTTTTGATGTCATCATATACACCGGGGTGGTCTTGGTCCTCACCTAGCATACCGATCCAGCTGCCTTTAATAACAACACCGAGTCGGTTCAGATTCCAATGCAACTGCATGCGCCACAGGAAAAGTCCTTAGGCAAGGTCTTCCAATCTTCCGTTGTTCCACTGGGGTGGATTCGAAGATCCTTCGGGCTGGAGTACTGGTGTCCATGCGCTTACATTGAATTGAGATGCAAAAGCCCATTCAATTCACCTGTTTGACATCGATAAAGCACCACAAAACACATCATTGAAAACAAATAAGATGTCGTGCCCCACATTACTCGTACATCTTGAACTCCTCAGGCAGCTTTCCTCTATGTAGGGCGTGACTTTAAGACACATCTCGCTTGTATCATAGCTCCGAAAATAGTTATTAGATATTCCCCGAGTATGCGGGCCAAATAAACTCCCGCTCTTCAACGCCGAAGGGCGTTAATGTGATCTGGAAGCATGCGCAGTGATTGATCGGTAAACTGCTTACTATCCTATAACTTGCACACAGCGTAGTGCTTAGTTTACCTTCCAGTAGTCCCCGGCAACTGCATGAGGCAACCTCGGCCAGTAGCATAGGGCTCAAAACCTTATACAGGAGGGATTAAAAAGATGTGACGAAACAACTAATGGCCTCGGATAAAAATGGACTCACTGTTGATGACTCTAGCAAACGTTTAGAGGACAATGATCTTCGGATTTGCACATGGACTGTTCGGACCCTTAACGTGCAACCGCACAATTAGTAGAGGAAATTAATTGGTACCTCGCATATATCACCGCCATCCAGGAAGTGCGATGGGATGGGCCGGACTTAAGGAGGACGAAAAACTATACTGGTGATTACTAAAGGGAAAAGAAACAGTCCTTATTCGGATGTGGATTTCCCATATGCGGCAGACATAGACAAGAAGTCTTGAGCTTCCGACACGTATGGGAACGCCTTATGATAACCCGCATCACGGTTAAATTCACTAACATTAGCCTAATAGCCAATAAACATGGCCGCATATTGCCCGTGCTACTACGGAAGACAAGGACGACGCCACCAAAGTATGCTTCTGACAAGACATATGATCAATGTTCGAAGTATGGCGTTAAAATCATACTATGCCCCACGATTGGAAAAAGGACATCTTTGGTAGGACAATTGGTAAACATGGCCTACATGATATCACGTCTGGCAACGGACTTAGGTTTATTAGCTTTGCGGCGCGCCGCGTGACGAAATATCACTATAGGGTGCGCCACCTTTTGCGTCGGTATGTTAATAACTTTGACATTTATCAGCCAATTGACTTGAGTAGACATGTTTTTGAAAGGTCAATTCAGTACAATCGTTTCACTCCGAAACAACACGCCGAAATAGTGACGCTGTACTCGTACATTGAAAATAGTCGTTCAGTTGTGTTAACTCAACATGCATATCGTCGAAAATATCGTGGTCAATAAGCAGAGTCTGACAACACTATTCGTCGTTTGGTGTCGAATTTTGTTGAGCACGAGCTACGGGAGATCGTCGACATGCCGTTCATCAACGCCCAAGACGTTCCAATGAACTGGTTGAAGCGGTAAAAGAGAGTGTTGGCGAAAACCAAGATGTGTCGTGTCGTCCCCGCGCTCAGCATTTTGGCGGCAGTGGAACCACCTTGCGGAGCATTTTGAAGGATGATTTGCATTTTTTTCCGTATAAAGTGCAATTGATTCAAAGAATATTGCCGACAAACCGTCCACGTCGCTTGGAATACGGACAAACAGTCGCTTTTGATGACTGACGAAGCCCATTTCACACTATCTGGTGCCGTTAACAAGCAAAATTGCCGCATTTGGGGAACGGAGAATCCATTGCATGACCAAAAAGTGACTCTTCAGAGAAGGCGAAACAGTCGGTGGGAATCGATATCGGTGGAAGTTGGCTCATTATGCCTGCCTACAAATGTGTGAAAAAGGTCTGGAGGGTTACTGGTTTCAACAAGACGGTGTGACATGCCACACTGCAATTCAGACAATACAGTTTCTGCAACGAAAATTCCCTGGACGTGTTGCGACTTTGATTGGCCAACCAGATCTCCAGATTCGACCCCTCCGGACTTCTTTTTATTGGATTATTTGAAAAGCAAAATATACGCCAGCAAACCTCAGAGCATTGACGAGTTCAAGCACAATATTCGTCTCGAAATCATCGCTATACCGCCTGAGATGCTCCAAAAAGTGTTGGAAAATACAGCAAAAAGGGCACATTTTGCTTTGGTCAACAAACACGGCCACTTGATTGGTGTTGTATTCAAAAACTTGTCCAAATAAATTGTAAACGACCAAATTACATAAAAATATCTAATTTCCTTTTTTGTTATAATGAGCGCACACTCAAGCGGTTTGTGTACCCTTAAAATGTTTGTACATAGTGCGAACGAAGGAAATTTAGGGAGGAAGAAAACACAGGTACCGATGTTCATTGTTTTTAAATGTTTGCAAATTATAACGACCAGGAAACACAGAGATCGGGAGGTCATTCCATAAGCGAGTTGTACGGCTTAGGAAAGAATCACGATATTTTAGAGTTCGTCCGAAAATGGGCTTAAGGATACGCTGATGAGCATTCATAGCGAGACGGGTGTTACGGTTGAAAGTTTGAATGGGTGGAATGCTACTGGCGATTTCAATGGAGCCCTGGTGGTAGAAATAGCGATAAAACAAAGTGAGACAGAAGACATTACGTCGGTGTTCCAGGGTGTCAATTGGTTGACTGATATTAGTAGGTATCATCCATGAGTGTTATCGCGTGGTTTTGAATCCTATCTAGCAGGTGGAGAGATGTTTTAGGACCACCTGACTAGATGTGGGCATTGTACTCCAATTTTGGGAGGATGAATGCCTTATATATTGAGGCCAGATCAGAGGGGGTAAAATATTTCTTATGTCGCTTGAGGAAACGTAGACATTTCGTAGCATTTTGACGACATCGAATATGTGGTCATTCCAACATAAGTTGTCACTGACACACATACCGAGAATGGAAAGTTTTTCGGTTTTGACGATGCAAGTGCCATTCATGGATAGGTAATGGATGGATAATGACAGCAGACAGCATTGAGTTTTGGAAGCATTAAATTCCACTCGGTTGATAGTTCCCCAATTGGTTATGCTGTTGATATCGGAATTTAATGAGCTTAAAATACGCTGCTGTTCCCGTTCTAAAACAGAAGAGCAGGGACATGAACGAATATGAAAAGCAGAGAGTACTGTTATCAGCAAAGGAATATATTGCATTAGAAGTAGCAGACAAGAGATCATTAATGAAAATTAAAAAGAGTGTCGGAGACAGAACGGAGCCCTGGGGTACACCAGCATTTATTTTGTGAATATCAGACTTGAAACCATCCATGACAACTTGAATTGAACGTTCCGAAAGGTAATTTCTAATCCATGGATTAGAGCCTGATGCCAAACTCTGTCAAATGCCTTTGAAATACCAAGTGCAACTATCTTGCTTTCGCCAGATTGATGTACGCTTTGGTTCCACTTTTCGGTGAGACATGCCATCAGATCACCAGTGGACCTGTTGCTACGAAAACCGTACTGCCGGTCATTAAGAAGCATTCGTGTTTCGAGATATTTCATGAGCTGACCTTGGAAAGAAGGGACGTAAGTGCAATGGGTCTGTAGGAGGAAAGATTCGCCTTATTTGGGGATGGGCTGGGCAAAAGAGAGTAGGATTGATGAAAAAGCTTACGCAGTGGTTTTGCCAGCGAGGAAAAACACCTCTTCAGAAAGAGGGGAGATTTACCATCTGGACCACCGGATTTGTGAATGTTAAGATCTTTAAGAACTCTTGCTACTACACGAGTACGAAAGTGGATTTGTCCCATTGAAGATTTGATGCACTCAAGTGTAGGCTGAGACAAGGCACAATCTGGGAGTGTTGAGTTGGCCGGAAAGTATGCAGCAAGCAGATTGGTCTTGTCCAGAGAGTTGACAACAGGAATGCCATTATAAATGAGCGTTGAAACATTGTAGTATTTTTTGGCTAAGTTTTTCCTGGCTCGTTTAAACTTTTTTCGGGTTTCCTCTGTTGGGTTGGTCTTGAAGGACCGAAAAACTATTTCTCTAACCCTGACAGCCTCTTTACAGCTCGAGTCGTACCATGCTTTTTCTTGTGGTTTGATACTCTTCATCCGATGATGGATAAAGTTTCTCATTCCAAAGAAGATCGTGTCTGTGATCATATCAGCAGCGAAATCCACGTCGTTATCGAGGAAACATAACGACCAGTTAAAATGCTTAAAGAAGCTGTTAAGACCGCTCAAGTGGGCTTTCTCGTATTGCCTTACGGTCCTTTTAGGAATTTTTTCTCCAACAGCGTGGTCGGTGTACGAGAAATTTACTTATCAGGGTGAGAAGTTAAAAATAAGTCCAGGGTGTTGGCGGTATGACTACGAGTATCACCGTCTGGTATTCGCATGGACTCATTTACAAGTTGCGTTAAGTTGTTTTCTGTAGCGAAGATCTCAACACACCTTCCTTCGGGTGTTGTCTGTCCAGAATGTTGAGTCCAACCAGAATTGTGTGTATTGAAATCGGCCGTAATAACGATTTCAGTATAGGGATACAGGGATACAATTCTTTGTATGGAGTCAGACAGCGCATAAAACTCGTTTAATGTCGAGTTGCTGTCCAGTTTGGGGCTTCTTTAAATAAAGCAGTAGATAATTTGCTTACGGAGATGGAATTTTAACCACATGAAATTGAATTCCGGATTGGAACAGGGACTACATTGTGGTGGAATTTTATAAGTTAAATCAGTACGCACATAAATATCGGGACCGCGATGAGGAAAGAATAGCGGCACTAGTTCGTAGCCAGGTAGCTTCAGATCAGAGTGATCTGAGAAATGTGGGCAGGGATCTATCTGTGTTTCACAAATCGGTTGTTTCCACATCTCAATATACACAAGGGGACATGGCGGTTTCCGGATTATCAAACTGACTCGGATCACCACCTTGTTGCAGCCAAGATGCAAATGCGGATTTCCCAAGCGGCTCAACAAAGAAGAACAACTGTGAGAAGGTGGGAAAATTGCAATCGCAACAGACCGCCAGAATCTTCACCGAATGCGAATCCCGAAATCTTTCAACAATTCAATAGTGCCACCAGAGATGCGACAACTGATGTCCTGGGTTTCACCAAAAAACCTCTGGATTGAAGAAGAATGCCGACAACCGCATGTAGCTAAATAATAAGCATACAAAGCGATGCTGCAAAGAACGATGAGAGCTGTTCGTGAGCTCTACGAGCAGAAGAAGCGGAAAGAACATCGGCTTCTCCAGAAGAAGAAAAAAGACCACGAGGAGTTAAAAGAATTTTTTCTCACATTTTTGTTTATACTCGTACATTTTATTTTAAGAACAATTGAATTAAATGCGTATTAAAACTTTATATTGGGTATATACTCGTAACTATATAACTATACCCAATATTCGTGCGGTTTTTTTTTTCAAAATTTGAACATTCATTTAAGAAAAACATGTACAATAGTATTATTCAAAGTATTGCCCATCTGAGGCTATGACTTTTTTGCATCTTTCTGGCAATTTGTGGATCCCATCCCAAAAGAACTGCGCCGGCTTGGCAGACAAGAACGAATCAAGCCAATTTTTGATATTCTGCTCTGATGTGAACCGTATTTCAGTGAGGGCGTTCTGCATCGACCGAAACAAATGGTAGTCAGAAGGGGCAAGGTCTGGGCTGTAAGGCGGGTGGGGTAAGACTTCCCATCCACTGTTTTCCAAAAAGTTCTTAACCGGAATAGCAACGTGGGGCCGAGCGTTGTCATGATGGGAAATTATTGCCTCCTGTCTGGTCGCATATTCCGGGCGTTTTTCGGCCACTGCTCTCTTCAAACGGATTAATTGTGTTCGGTAGCGTTGTCCATTGATGGTTTCACCCGGTTTTATCAGCTCATAATACAGCACACCAGTCTGATCCCACCAAATACAGAGCATTACCTTCTCGCCATGGATATTCGGCTTTGCCGTTGATTTGGCTGGTTGGCCGGGTTTCACATATGATTTTTTGCGCTTGGGGTTTTCGTAATGGATCCATTTTTCATCACCAGTAACAATCCGATGCAAAAATGACTTCCTTTTGTGGCGTTCCAGCAGCATTTCGGACATGCAAAACCGCCTTTCGACGTCTCTCGGCTTGAGTTCATGTGGAACCCAATTTCCTTGCTTTTGAATACATCCAGCTGCTTTTAAACGTTTTGAAATGGCCGCTTGTGTTTGGCAACAATCTTCATAGAATAATGCTTCCAGTTCTTCATCTTCAAACTGTTTTGGCTGCCCAGGACGTTCATCGTCTTCCAAGCCAAAATCACCACTTTTAAATCGTACCAACCACTTTTGGCACGTTCGCTCAGCTAGCGCATGTTCACCATAGACTTCCGCCAAAATACGATGACTTTCGGCAACAGTTTTCTTCATATTAAAGTAATGAAGAAGAACACTTCGACATATTTGAGTGAAAAAAAATTATTGTTGTTTACGCTTCAAATGAATGACATATACTGAAATGACGTACAATGACAGTAGCTTTCCAACGCATGTTCCAATGGAATAATAACAATGAAATAATACAAGTTACGCCATCTCTTAGCAAACTGCACGAATTAAGTTATAGACCCAATAATTTAATTATTAAAAAAGAAATTACAAATGGCTTCCAAACTGACATTGTACC
The DNA here is from genome assembly GCA_963966105.1 of Volucella zonaria. Classification (NCBI taxonomy): domain Eukaryota; kingdom Metazoa; phylum Arthropoda; class Insecta; order Diptera; family Syrphidae; genus Volucella; species Volucella zonaria. The sequence goes on from OZ014533.1 coordinate 156,610,652, forward strand.
TGTAGAATTCAAGCTTATGTAAAACCATCTAGCCTTGCAAAGTGATCTTCTGCAGGTAAGCCAAAAGACTTCACGGAAAACTTTAATATTGTGCAACATTTTACTCGTATAAATGATGAGGTTAATTAATAATAATAATAATAAATCAAAATAATTGTGCGTCAGTGACTTTTTGAGTTTTCATCGCTGTAACTTGAAAAACCACACTGCCCCGTCAACATCTGCCAAATTTTGAGCGCGCTGCGTCATTTAATTTGCGTGTGACAGCCATTGAACGGATGAATGTTGGCAAAAATGGAAAAAGTGAATTTTGTGTGACTACTCCGAAGGAATGTTTGACGTCATTCAACCTCAATACGGACGAGCTATTATGTCATTTCATAGCCGTGGACGAAACATGGATCCATCACAACTCACCAAGCAGCAGTTGAAGAAATAGGTTTCTCCGGGCGAATCGACTTCGAAGAAGGCCAAGGTTAACAAGGTCATTGGGGCAGCTTACATCGATAACCTTCCGAAGAGAAAAAAAAAACCATTTGCGAATATTATGCCAACTTATTGGACCAGTTCCGTGATGGTTTGAAGTAGCCCGCCAACAAAAAATATGTTTGATTCAAAGACTCCCTGACTTCTCATATTAGTTGTTCTCAATTATATTTAAAAACGTAAAGGACAACAGGCCGAAAGGATACAACCTTTTACCATGACGACAACGTTTAACCTAAACAAAGCATTTTCTCTCTTAGTGTTACGAATAACCGTCAGCCATGTCATTAAAATACGCTTTCCAACCAAACGAGTGGAATGCTTAAGCAATAAAAAAATATTTTATTATTCTCATATCTTGCTTGGCCAATAAAGTCATCAGTCACTTGGACGGACAGTTAGCCTCCAGTTTATGTAATTCTATTCAACTCCAACTGATGACTGCGGACTGACGGCTTACTTTCATGGCTTGACTTATTTTTCGCAATAAAAAAAGCAAAAATGCAAAACTTGAAAAAACAATCAACAAAGTCAACAAAAAACACCTTACCCCCGGTCTCCAGCAACGATTGGTGCTTCCATTAGATTCCATTCAATCGCACAAATCGTTGAAAGATAATAATTAAGCGCGACAGACATACATACATACGAGTATACAATACTAGAGCCTAACAGGTCAGGGGTCAAGCCTTAGCGCATTCATAATTAGACACTTGGCGATAACACTCGATTAGGTAGTGGAGGCAAATTGTTTGCTGTGGCATTTCATTGTCACCAGGCCACGTTAATTAGGTGTTGCCATCCGAACTGGATACACAATCAAGAAGCCATAAAAATAGATCTGCGATTTTGCGCTGCAATCGCTGCATACGAGTAAGATTGCGTTAATATTTTATTTCATTTTAATTGCGCGCAAAATTTATTGCTCGACGTGATCGGAAAGGACAGTTGGGTCAGATACTGATAGTGTCGGTGTCAGTTTTCAAAACCCCCCGAGTCCCGACCAGCTTTATTGGAATTTGGTATAGAATGTGCCTAATCGCTCTAGAAGTTCGCATGTAATCTGTGCTGTTTAAACAATACGAGTAGTTGTCTGTCCATGGAGGGATTTTGTTTGTTAACAATGAAAGATAAATAAACAGCGCATCGAATGTGACGTGACATTGATGCGTCGATTGGATTGAAGGCAATTGGAAGGGAAGTGAAATTCCAAGAAGACAGTTGAGGGGCTGCCTTGTGTCGGGATTGGATTCTGCGAAGTGATTTCGATAAAAAAAAAAAAAAAACGAACGGAAGCATGTGGATAATTTAATTGTCAGATAGTTTACGAGAAGAGAGAGACATTGAAGAGATGATAGATACGAATACGGAATGCGAGCTGTAAACAACGAGTAACCTGTTCTACACGTGCACATATTAAGCGTTTTACGAATACCTGGTCTGGTAAAAGGTTTAAGGGAATTCATTGTAGTCTTTCCGGTTTTGTGAGGTTATGATGCAAGCGTTGTAAAATTTAATTGCAAATGTTACGCGTAAAAGAAATTCTGTTTGATATACACAACACTATGGTTTTATCAGCTTACATCGTAATGTAAGGGTTCCCTGCCAAATAAATTCTTACATCTGGTTTGTGATGACCGGAGTTGCATTACCCAACAATCATACAGAGTAGAGGAAGCTCTTCAGAACTTGAACGGTGGCCTCACCAAATTTTTTGAACTGACCTGCCCAGCCAGGTAAAAATCCTGCAGATCCACGAAATTAGAAAACGTCTAAACAATTCGCTTGACATTAATTTGGAGAAAGACTGGAATCTTTAGAAATAGCAGCAAAAAAAATATAAGAAGCTAATTCGCATTTCGAAGAGTGTCTCTTACAAAGACTTTTGCAAAACGATCGAAGAGCTCGGTGAAAGCAACAGGCTGGTCAAAGTCCTTAAAAGGAATCACCCAGAAAACTTGATGGCACCACATTGAGTCAAAAGCAAAAACAAATGCTTGAGACTCACTTCCCAGGTAACCAAATCAGAACCAGCTCACAACCAGTTTCTACGGCCGAAACTACAACTGAGCCGAGTAAAACAACACGCTGTAGCTGGTATATCTCATCGATTTTGGTGGCGGATGAGGCCACAATCTTTCTTCCTTTGATGTCTCCAAGTCGCGTGTCACTGATAGCATACACGCATTTGTGCTACAAAAATGTATAGACCAGCTGCTGCTAACTTTATGGAAAATTTTCACTGCTAGCATAGCATTAGCATTCCTAAAGAAACCCTGGCAAACAGTGAGAGTAGCCTTTGTACTGAGAATCGGGAGAGGACTACACGCTTCAGAGCTATAAGTCTGACTTCCTTTATGTTGAAGAGCATGGAGTGAATAGTCGAGGAAAACTGCCTTGCGAATGCATCCTCTGTCTAAAATGCAACATGCTTACCAATGCGGATCATCTTGTGAGAGTGCGCTTCAAAATCTGATTGAGCGTGCTTTCGACAACCCAACTTTTGACAGCATGTGTAACTCGGCCAGACAACACGGCGTAGACGTATCACAAGTTTTGTGGATAAAAGCTATGTTGGTGGATAGGACACTGATTGCAGACGCTGACTGCTGCCAAAATATGACGGCGTGAGTAAATATAGATTGCCCCCAAGGCGGCTTTCTGGCTTTATATCTCCACTCTGCTTTGGTGCATGTTGGTTGCCCTCAAGGTGGCTTTCTGTCTCCACTGCTTTGTTGCATGTTGGCCGACTCACAGCTCAACGCGCAATAGTTCTGTCGTCTATGCACAAGCATACGCGGAAGATGTAGCTGTACTGTCTGTTGCATCGTGTCTGGCGACTGTCTATTCAGTCAAGCCTCTTAAAACTGTTTTCTTTACGAGAAGGACGAATCTGACTGGTCTAACTCATCAAGTGCTTAAAGGGATCACTATCCAATTCTCCAAAGAGGCTAAGTACTTGGCTATCATCCTAGATAAGAAACTTTTATGGACTTAGCATTTTACGTCAAAAGCCTCTAACGCTTTCCGTCTTCTGGATGAAGAACAACGTGTCTTGGGTTTAACATAAACTCCTGTCTCTGAAGACTTAATTTCACGGGATGCCCATACATCCATGGGAACAAGTATACGCCTTACCATCGCCTGTCGCCTGCCCGAGTATCAATTCGGAACTGTGTTGGAGGCACAAGTTCCACCCCTGGTATGAATCGAGGCCAATCTAAAACCTCTTGCTGATCTTAGGGTCACAGCACCCAATACTTATTGCAGCTCTACATTGGGTCTAAACCAACAGGAGGACCCTTCCTACGGTTTTAAGTGTAAACCACAGCCACCATGACCCTCCCACAAGGGGACCTACCTCAACAAGTCAGGACCGGACCGAATTCCGGGATTCTCCTGCCTCCCATGGTACCGTGATTTAAGTTTTGATATGGACTACCGGTGGTCCTCAGGCAAACAGGACCTATGATCGGCAGCTTGTAACTGGGCAAATCGTAGCAACCTTCAGAGGCGTTAAATTCAGAAAATCGTTACGACAAGGCCACTACTTTGTTTTGCCCCCGCAACGTCATTGATGGACGTAGGCTTCATAATTGGACGAAGGACAGTGTGTTGAGATTTTCGCTGCGGAAAACAATTTAACCCAACAACTTGCAAATGAGCCCACATGAATACCAGACGTTGATAGCCATACCGCCAACACCCTGAACTTGTTTTCAACTTCCCACCAAGATAAGTACACTGTTGATGTGAATTCCCCTCTAAGCTCGTGGGATCATTTTGTCAAGAGAAAAGATTCCTAAAAGAACCGTATGACAATATGAGAAAGGCAATTGGAGCGAACTTAACAGCTTCTTTAGGAATTTTAACTGGTCGCTATATATCCTCGATAACGACGTGGATACCGCTGCTGATATGATTATAGACACCATTCTTTTTAGAATGAGACCCTTTATCTCTGATCGGATGAAGAGCATCAAACCAAAAGAAAAGGCGTAGTATGATTTGAGTTGCAAAAAGGCTGTCAGGATTTGAGAAATATTGTTTTTTTTTTGGTTTTAGAAGACGAGCCAAGGTCTTCCAAGGAAAGCCAAAAAAAGTTCGAACGAGCCAGGAATGATTGCAACGTCTTTCTCGAGGGTGTAAAATTTCAATACGACTATAAATTTAGGCAAGAGATACTACAATGTCCTAAAACCCAAAGGCAGTAACAACTTTTGAGCATTAGAAATTGTGCCTCATCCTCCATCATAATGCTAATTTATAGTGACATTCTAGCTGTTAGCTATTTGGACAAGGATAATCAACACTTGCAGATTGTGCTTTGTTCCCGTCTGCGCTTGAGTGTAAAGGACGAATCAACTTTCGCATTCGTGTATAAGCAAGAGTGCTTAAAGATCTTAACATACATAAATCCGCTGGTCCAGATGCTATATCGCCCCTTCTTCTAAAAAGATGTTCCTCCTCACTGGTAAACCAACTGCGTAAGCTTTTTCATCAATCCTACTCTTTAGAACTCTTTTCAAACAGATGAAAAATAGCATTTATCTAGCCTATCTCTCCTTCTACAGATCTATTGCATTTATTGGGAAGACGGGACTTCCAATGTTATGAAAACGCTGATAAACCCGAAAACTTCTCAATGACCGGCAGTACGGTTTTCGTACATAGCAGCAGGTCCACTGGTGATTCGATGACATGTATCTCTGAAAAGTGGAACCATGGCGTATAATAACAAATGCTGATGTGCCGCAAGGCTCCGTTCTGTCTCTGATACTCTTTTCAATTTTTTTCAACGATCTCTTGTCTGCTACTTCTCATCCAATCTATTCCTTTTCTAACGTCAGTACTCTCTGCTTTACATATTCGTTCCTGGACTCACGTCACTGCTCTACGGCTGTAGAACATTAACGGCAGCGTATGCTAAGCTCATTAAATTCCGATATAAACAGAATCACTGAATGGGGAACCTCCAACAGAGTGGAATTTAATGTTTCCAAAACACAATACTGCCTGCTGTCGTTAAAGCAAAATTGAAATACTCAGCCAGTTGATGTCGCCAAAGATGCTGCGAAATGTCTAGAAATGTAAGAAATACTTCACCCCTCTGATCGGGCCTCAATATAGCATCGGAAGATGCTATAATTTTTGCAAATGGCGGCAAATGTTAATTCTACTTTGACATTTACAAAGTAAACAGATACAAAATACACGTCAACAAGACATGAATCACTATACTCCTAAAGAACGTGGAATCCTGAATCTCAACCACGAGGGAGACAACTTTTCATCGAAAATCATCATGAACGACGAGGTCTATTTCCATCTCTCTCGATAAGTGAATAAACACAATTATTACTGCTGGAGCACCGAAAATCCGCGTATAACCCACAAAGAGCCTTTACACCCGCTCAAAGTTACTGCGTGCTGTGCTGTTTACGCTGGAGCCGTCATCGGACTTTATTTTTTCGAAAACGCCACGGGCGAGGGCTACAAAGCCATGCTTAACGACTTTCTCCTTCCTCAATTGATGAATTGGGACTGGAGAACAAACATGTGGTTCCAGCAGGATGGAGCAATGGCGCATACCGCACGAGCCACAACCGAAATTCTGAGCGCTGCATTTCCGGGTCGCCTAATCTCTCGTTTGGCGATTGACCACTGGCCGGCAAGATCGCCTGATTTAACCGTTCCAGACTTTTTTCTGTGGGGTTTTTTGCAGTAACGACTCTATGTCAACAAGCCTCAGATTTTTGAAGCCCTCAAAGAGAATATCCGTCAAGAATGCCAGAAGTTCTGCCAAGAGTGATAAAAAATGTCACAAATCGCGCCCGAATGGTCATCAATTCTGGCGGCGGCCACTTAGCCGATATCATTTTCTCGTCTTAATGGAAAACAATTTAAGACATCAAATAAACATAATCCTAAAGTACAACCAAAATTTTTCATTCATGAAAAAAATTACAGCCAAAGAACTTCGAGTGACAACTTTTGCGCCACCTTGTACATGGCATTCATCCGCCCAAAATTGGAGTACAATGCCCAAATCTGGTCAAGCACTCCTATAACATGTCTGCATCTGGTAGATAGGATTCAAAACCGTGCGATAGGTGATGCTAATATCACTCAAACACCGAAGTAATGCCTCCTTTCTCACCTTGTTCTATCGCTATTTTCAATGCCAGTGCTCCATTGAAATCGCCCCTTCAAACCTGCAACAGCAACACCCGTCTCGCTGTGAATGCTCAACAGTATATCCTCAAGTCCACTTTCGTGCGTACTCTGAAATATCGTATTCCTAAGTCGTACAACTCGCTTTTTGAATGCCCTGCCGCGCTCTCTACGAGTATTTCCTAGTCATTATAACTTGCAAACATTTAAGACCAACGTACATCAGTATCTCTCTTTTCTTCCTCTCTAAAGTTCCTTCGCCGGAGGTGTGTGCAAACATTTTAAGGGTACTATTAACCTTTTGAGCCCACGCTAATTATAAAAAAAAAAAAGAGTTGTCGGCAAGACATGGAGCTTGTCACCGAGAAGGATCCTTTGGATCTATCATGCATGGCTATGGTAAGGCCAATTATATCCTATGCGCGGGGGCTTTCCCTAGCATGCCTGGCTCTACTCTAAACGCATTAAAGATTCATACCATGGACTGCACTCTCAAAGCCATCTTCCGTTTAAAAAGAGGTGGTCACGAACTGGAACTTTGATGACCTTGATCGCCAGCTGTCTTTTGAAAAAATACGAAATCGGCTTTTCCTGTGCCCAAGGCTGGTTTCGGCCAGAATCTGAGCCAGGAAAGGGATGTAGTCAAGTGTTCACGGGTGGCTTGGCTCCAAAACCGATATAGGATGTGTAAGGATTGTAGTAGCCACGGAGTAATCCATGATGCAGGAGTAGAGGGCAGTGGCATACTCGCGGTTGCTCGGCTCTAGCTCGTCGGAATGGGTTGGTTCTTGCCACTATCCTGTGCGTGGATGGACCGAGCACCCCTCGACCGACATGACAGGAAACAAAGTGACTGACTTCCGCTAATTTTTTTTTCAGAGGTGACGACCCAGAGGATCATTATTTAAGGCCTACCATTCATAATTTTGGCCAGAATTGTAGCAATTGGTCTCATTTTGATGCGATAAGGGTGGCTTGGCCATTCACAGCCAATAACACCCGGCTTATTTCATCGCTGTCATCGCTGTGTGATCCTAGGATGTTTTATTCGGCGTAGGACACATAGGGTTAAGTTAGCTTTAGGTTTAGTTTCTCTTTGCGTTAATTAGGTTTCGGTATTAAGGGCTTAGGTTAGCGTAGGTTTAGTTAGTTTTAATCGCACGTACGTCCCAGTCTTGCACTGTGGTGGCACGCAGATGTGATCTTGCTGTTTCTTCTCCTTTTTTTCTATCATGTTCCTCTCCTCTCTTCTTTTAAGTACGTTCGTTTAGTCAAAGTAAAGTAAAGTAGCTTTCTCCCTACAATAGGGTAAGTTGAGTTCAGATGCATGTGTCAAGAACCTATCCAATCCGACGAGCTAGAGTCGAACAATCGCGGGCGTCATGAATTCATCATGAATGCCTCCGTGGTCGATTGAAATCCTTACAGATGCGGCGCTGGTGTCTTTCTGGAGGACGACAACGTTAGATTTCACTCCTCGTTAGGAAAACTTGCCTTCCAAGCGGAGATATACGCAGTCCTGATGGCAATGAACTATATTGTGAAGCAATTGCGCTTAGAGCCTTGCTGAACCCTATTACGACTGCAAATTAGTTCGAGAATGCAAGACTTCACTGGACGCCGTCGAAAGACTAAATTCACTGAGTCTTGTTTTGGGTCCCAGGTCACAATGGAATCGGGGAAAATGAAGTCACAGATGAGAATTTTGTACGACCTACGTTAGGTCTGCCTGCGACCTCGGTTAGGGTTTCATTAATAGTTGGGTTTCATACGAGCATAACTACAGATAGCATGATTCTCTGGGTTGCCGGTTGACCAAACGAATGCGTTCCGACGTCCCTAAGGGATCAGCGGCCTTCTTACTGTCTCTCAGTGCAGTGCGGGCTGTTTATTGGCGTCGTGACGGGCCACTACACTTTTGTTAAGCACTTAAATGTGATACAAAATCCTGCGACGCTTGCTTTGAAAGTGATGACGACACCGCGAAGCACTACCTCTATGGACGTCCGGCTTGCGCCCGCATCAGGCTTGAATTCGTTGACTGAGTGCTCTGTTCCGACAGAAAAAAATCCCCTCGCTTCAAGAGAAGAGTTTTAATGAGTGACAGGTCGGATCAAACCCAACTGTCTCACACTACCGTAAATGTCCATGGTGTCCGTAGTATTCTGCAAAGAAAAACAAAAACCTGAGCGAATAAGACAGACCAGGTAAACCGGAATACACGCTAGTTAAAGTGTGGATACAGCCAAGTACTAGTTTGTCAGTAAGAAGCTATCCCAAATACGGTGGCAACAGTTTCTAAAACATAGCCCGTAGAACTCTGTCTATAAGACAGACACTTCATTGTCAAGGGGATTAAGGAAAAATACATCAAAACGTGTTTTAGCCCCAAAACAAAAAAACTATTTAACATAAATGTACGATTTACACATGGATGTACATGAATAAATCATTGGCAGCAACTGCCTATTCCGAAGGTAGTTGTAAATTCTTGTGTTTGAATTAAATTTTACCAAAAACAGGCCCACCAGCAACTTTTGTCAATAAAGGTTCGGCGTCAGTAAATATTTATTGTCACTTCCACCTTTCAGTATCGAACCGTGACAATAGAGCACTTGAATTGAATTATTTCGTTTTCACTTGTTTGCATAACAGCAAGCCTTTTCAATTTCCAAGCAATGAGAGCAATGACCCCCAGCTTACATTTGATTTAATTTTCGGTTTCCAACGGAGTTATGATAATTGAGTTTGAGTTTGAGAACCCGCAAGTTTACCTTTCACTAGTCTTGATAGATGTGTAAGGTTTAAACAAAAACGATTGCTGTAGAACCTATCCGAATCTCATTAACATGATATCCGTCAATGTCTCCTATAGAGATGTACAAAAGAGAAAACGGTCCACTAACAGAGACCAGGAACCCCATGACGGAACTGTGAAATTAAGACGGTGCACGATTAAGACGTACTGAAACTGAATACGTTCATATGTAGCTTAGTCATTTAATGACTTTCGAAGTTCGAGGAGGATCTGCGCCTCAGCAAATAAACTCCTCTGTTGGCGCACTCTTTGGCTTATTGCTCCCGTTGTGGTTACGGAAAATTGCATTCCCCTAGAGCTTAAGTCTAATAAAAATGCTTGTAGAGACGAACTGTCTGCTAAGCTATTTAAAGATACTGGCGATTACCTGGTTGGGAACACGCGCCAGCTCATCTGTAAGCTATGGTCAGAGGAAAGCATCTCTAATGAATGGAATCTCAGCATAGTTTGTTCGATTCAGAACAGCAGGAGGTTTGTTGTCTCCTAAACATCGCGTATAAGATCTTTTCTGCTGTACTGAGTGTCTGAAATCATTCATGAACAATCTGCCTGGTCCATATCACTGCGGTTTCGGCCTTCAATCCACCCATCGATCGAAAATTTACACTACGGCAGAATATACCTGGGGATTTCGACTTCAAAGCCGCCTATGTCAGGTGAATAGCGATGATCTATACAACGCCATGCCTGGTTTTGACATCCCTGCCAAACTCGTAACGTTGTGCTGGATAATATTGTAGGATTCTTGCTGCTCCTTCAAGGCTGGTAATGAATTAATCGAGATCTTTAATGCCATGAAGGGCTTGAAACAAGACGACGAGCTGTCAAAGACACATGACATCGCCCTGGAAAGAATCGTGCTAGTTTACTGGCCAAAAAAAGAAGTACGATCCGCATAATTACCTACGTACGTGGTCACTATTGATGTGATTGGACGAACACAGTTCGCCAGCAAAAGCGGCCAAAATGAGTCTGAACGTAAACGAAGGCAAAACAAAGCACATGCTGTCATCAGGCAAGGCTAAGTCAGAACGTCACTTCGAAGTAGTTAAGGACTTCGTCTACCTTCGCTTTAGAGTTACAAGTAGCAACGACAAAAAAGCAGACATCAGGCCCAGAGTTACTCTTGCCAATCGCTTTTTCTTTGGGCTCAGAAGGCAATTGGGTAACAAGACACTTATCCTGATCCTCATCTATGGCGCAGAGCCTTTTTTTTATAATTTGCGCGCGCTGTTTGCACACAGCGCAGGCGAAGGAAAATCAGGGAGGATGAAAGGAGAGGTACAGGTGAACGTTGGTTTTAAATGTTTGAAGGTTATAATGACTAGGAAATAAAGAGCTAGGCGGGGCATTAAATAAGCGAGTTGTATGGCTTAGGAACAAATCACGATATTTTAGAGTACGTCCAAAAGTGGGCTTGAGGATATACTGATGAGCATTTATAGCGAGACGATTGTTACGGTTAAAGGTTTGAAGGGGTGGAATGGTACAAGGCTAAGACCTTGTTGAAAGCGAATGGAGAAGGATTTGACAGTTTCGAGAAAAAGATACTGCGCGTGATTTGCAGACGCCTGAGATGTCTAGGCAATATTCAGCGAATAGATGCCACAAGAGTCTTCGAGCCTAATCACAAGGGACAGGGTAGCAGGAGAAGATCGTATCTAAGGTGGCGCACGCAAGTGAAAGGGCGTTTTGAGTGCGGCACTGGAGGTAGCTGGCGAGAATTCGTGCTAACAGGAGAGGCTTGTTGGTTGAGGCCAAGGTCCACCCCAGGCTCTAGAGCCACATAAGTAAGTTAGTAAGTAAGGCAACCCAAAGCTTTGGCACGGAGGTCGGCTCTGATTTTAGGACATATGCATACAACATTCCTTTAGCCTACCCAAACATCTTAGAATCTTTCAAGCCAAGTGTTATTTATCAGGCCCACTGATTCAGCAGAGCTGAACAATTTTAGGAGAGCTGATATCTTCAAACTCCCAGATCTAATCACGGGGCAGTTTGCTATTTAAGCACAAGCAACGTTCGGTATTCCTCGCAATGTTCTCTACAGGACCTAAAGTGTGATCGCTCTGCTTTATCACGTAAATGACTGCAATCTCTAGGCAGTGACCACTTCCAAGATATAAACTGCTGTACAAAGATCACAGACCTGGGCAAATTCATCATCAATGGTTCCAGAGCCAGCTGGAGCCCTCTCAGGCATATCACAAAGGACTGGTATAAAGACATCTCAAATGAGAACCAAAATGAAGACTCTAACCTAATCTAACCTCAGTGCAAAGTAAGAGTAAAATAGAGGCTTCTACAGGAGAAGAAGTGACACCCAGCACGTATGGATACAAAAGTTCAGAATGTGTCACCCACTCCGGACTTACCAACGAAAAATGTATGAATTCCGTGTGTGTCTTCCCCAATTCGGCAAACGCCAACTTTAGTCCATTTACTTGTCCTATTTACCGGCCACTAGCGAACGCATATTTCTATCACAACAGTCCCCTATCTCATCAAATTCTAAGTAAACGAACCTCTAATCGCCGATAGGTGTTTTAATGACAACACTATGCAAACACCTGCTTACCGATACCTTATCAATCGTGTTACGGCCGGCGGTTATTACCGAAATTGGCACGTAAACCAGTCCTACTAAGTCCACTCGTCTTAAGCCAATCGATCACCGATAACAAATTCCAAATGGGACACTGGCTAAGCTCGTTAGCTTTGCGCCACATAAAACGATTAACAAAAGTGAGTCACTATCGAACGTATCGACCGACGCCTGGCTTTAGGGAGGAAAAACCACACAATCACGTTTGCAGTGGCATTCACAATACATAACACGGGCATAAATAAGTTTTCCTCCATCCCAACCACCAACTGTAACATGAGAATAGCAATAAAGTTTCGACTTACCACAACTTTTAGCGTCCTAAGTCCATCACGTTTCACGTAAACTATTGTCGCCAGCCCCTTAGCCAAAGCAATCTGTTGATAAAAATTCAAACAATTAACCAACTTGTACTAACTATTCCGGTAACACTACTACGTAACGAATGATGCAAGAGTATTGCCGAACCACTGGAGCAACCATTAACCCAAACACAATACAAGAATCCATTGAAGCAACATCGAGAAGGTCTAACTAGCGTGCTTTTGCATTCGTTCTCGCCCCATTGACCGGGCAATTAACACTTGAAACTGTGACGCTACCGTACTGGACCGCAATTTCACACTCACCAGCTAATGATTTTCAAAAAGTTTACTGACCCAGTTAAACGGATTCTCTTCGGTTCGGGGGAAACTTTCTTGTAACCTACTTATCGGACGGCGGCAAACGACAGTGGCTATCAATCGACTGCCAATGTGAAGGTTGTCCCATGGAAAACTCCAGAAATAGTGTTTTAATTGGATTTGGAATCGAGCGGTGGTTGTTTTGAGCTACTACTTACTCCAGTGGTGTGACTTTGTTTACGAATACGTGGAATCCGACGACAAACTCACCTCTGCTTGAAGCTCTTCAAGTGTACAGTCCGGCGGAAGGTAGGAAAGATGTTCGTCTGATGTAAGAATTTTGCGAAGGACCGCTTCGGTGGCCTGACACAGTGCATCATGTTCGTCCAAAGGTGGTTTTGGTTTTTGTGCGGTTTCTCGAGGCTTTTTGGACGAATGAGGATGATCGGATGAGGAACCGGTTCTAGAGGAGCTCATAATTGGAGGTGCACACGTGTGCGACGAATAAATTAACTGTGGAGCTTCGTTGAGACAAATTCGAAGAACTTGTTTTACAAGGAATGAACAACTTTTTTTAATTGGAAACGATTAAAAACCACAGAAACCGAAGTAGAAATCAACAAAAGTTACGATTTGTAACCAAAACAAATTGCGAGAAACTGACAGTTCGGCGAATACGTTCCACAAACGACACTGAACTGTGAGGCACATGCGCAAATAAATTCAGTAATGCCAGATCATTTTCTCTTTCAATTTTAAAATAAATTTATAATTTTTATCACATGAGTTGGGAATCAATGCTTCGGACGCACATTTACTATTTTAGAGGTTCGCTTGATCACGATTCATTAAATTCATTCATACCAGTTAATATTGAAATAGTTTCGGGCAAATGTCCGCCATGGCTGCCTCAAACAAAACGGATTCTAGAGGGCCAATTTTCGATAAATTTTTCAAACGATTGCGAGCGCATATCGCGTATTGCTCCAAAGCGTTAATCGTTGCTGGCTTATTGGCGTAAACTAGTGACTTGAAGTAGCCCCAGTGAAAATGATCCAGTGGCGTCAGATTGCACTATTTTGGTGGTCAATTGAAATGGTCATTTCTGAAAGGACTCTATGTGTTCAATATTTTCAATAATGCGATGTTTTCGTTGGTAGTATAGAGTGGAGCACCGTCCTGTTAAAACCATAGTTCTTCCACATTGGTATCACGCACCATATGGTACATTTTTTCTTGTTGCAATGACATCTGGTGAACTTTTTGGAGAATTATCCTCGCTTCAATTATGGTAATTCCGCTTGTTTTTGTAGCCGTTTAACCAGAAATGAGCCTCATCATTGACCAAAATTTTGCGATAAAGAACTGGTTAGTCCAGATTACTTTCGCTTACCTACGTCCCGCATTATCCGTCATTTTAAGGCTTTTTCAAAACTTCCACTTCATTTGGAATACGAGTATCTACATATTCCAACAACAAAAATCGAGTACACTCAGTTCTTCAATTGAAGTCTGTTCCTTTGTGGGCAGCACTTTGAAACCAGTGTTACAGCTTCTCTGATGGTTCGTTGACAGCATCCGCATTGGTGTTCGACAGCTTGGGTAAGGGGAAAAGGGTTTTGAGAGAACCTAAGGAACGGGCAATCGGCAAAAATTCTAGGAGTATCTTGCGTTACATCTTTTTGTCGTCAAATTCTATTGTCTTACTTGATTCCTTCGTGCCAGTGATATCTGCATTTGTAGCCTGGCTGCAACAAGGAAAGTTCGGGCATCCAGAATGCTGGAGAAGTGTCTGTCGTCACTTGCAATGCGATCAATCTCGTTAACGGTTAACTGATTAGGAGATAACAAAGCGTTTTATGGATGTTGAGATGTAAGAATGACATGGAGGCTTCCTAGCCTTTCGTTTAGATGATCTGGTACAATTTTGGTGTCATATCTGGGTCACGAAGCTTATAAAGGATGACCAGATAAGAATAATAGTAAAAACAAATTAAATAAGACAACAACGGTGTAAGATATAAAATTGATTCTGGCTTTATTTTGAAGTTATGTTCATGCCATTATGCGTGGAATAGCACATCATTCAAACGGCTTCGCTGGCAGTTCTTCAAGCTGTCGGTCCAAATTTGGATGACTCGGTCCAATATGTGCGGCGTTATTCCGGCAATAGCGTGTCGAATGTTGGCCTTGAGCTCGTCCAAAGTGGTTGGCTTGATAGCGTAGACTAAGGACTTGACGTAGCCCAAAGAAAATAATCGCATGGTGTCAAATCGTATGAACATTCGCCGTGAGATGTCCCAGTCGCCAAATTGCTCCTTCACAACTTCGAGCGATGCGTTGCTTGTATCGCATGTAGCGTCGTCTTGTTGGAACCACAGCTCGGATATATCGATGCTATCGAGCTCTGACTACAGAAAGTTGGTTAACATCGCTCTATACCTGAGACCATTGACGGTAACGGTGTCTCTTTCCTCATTTCGAAAGAAATAAGACCCGATGATGCCGTCATGCCATAAACCGCACCAAACAGTCGTCTTTGTGGATGCATTGATGCTTAGCCGAACACTTATGGATTGTGTTCGCTCCAATAATAGCAATTTTGTTTGTTGACATAGTCCCTGAACCAAAAATGGACCTCATCCAAGAAGATTGGCTAAAATCCGGATTAGCGGCCAACATTTCCAGCACCCAATTAGCGAACTTACAGTGTTGTCCATGCTCGCCCGGCTTCAATTCTTGCATCAGCATAATCCTATATAGATGTAGGCCCAAATCTAACCGTGAAATAAGCCAGGTTGACTCTCTGGCGATGCCCAATTCAGATGATGGCACCGAATCCACATTTCAGGGTCTTCTTCGATACTGGCAGCTACGGCAGCTATGTTTTCTTCTTTTCGCACCGGTTGGTGGCTTAAGATCATTCACTCACACTCAAACATTTCCACGGTGCGACGAATTGCCTGCACACTGAAGCCATGAAGACGACCGACCTCACGATGAAATTCACGTTGCATATTTACAACTGAGCCGGGATTTCGATAATATTTTTTAGTAATTTCCGCACGTTCGCAAGCGTAAAACGATGCATGATGAAATTTCAAACCTTACTGAATATTTTGACAGCTGGATTTCATTGGTAAATTTGACAGCTGCTGAAACATAATAATTGGTCGCCCTTTCGCTTACATTCCCGAAGCTTAAGACTCTTTGCCTAAATCTGCCAAATATGCGTTGTATTCCATCTTTGTAGCAGTCGGGGTAGTAGATGTTGCAGTTTTTCATCTGCTTTGAGCATGACCACAGTTTTTGGAATGCGATTATATCTGCTTTATAGCCCTTTAGGGCCTCCTCGAGTTGTTCGGCAGCATGCGATCTTAGTGGTCTTTTAAACGTTTGCTGGGATCGTTAACATTATATCCGTCCGTATCCGAACACCTTGGTTGTCTTTGAACTGTTTTCTTTCTTGCGTGGGGTTGTAACCCCGCGTAATTCACAATCTAGGGGGCCAGATCCTTAAATAAAATTCTGGAAGAACCGTCCTGCTTAACAGACCGGTGTCAGTAGTACCACTTAGGTTATGAGAGCCGGCGTTGGACCATTCAGGTTTCTTGCGCTTGATGGAGTTCCCTTTAAATCTGGATTCCGAATACATCGAAGTGGCTCTAGAGAAGTGCGTGCACTAATTAGCTCAAACTAACTAGAGTCGTGGGGGCCGTTGATCCCTATATGAGGTGCCTTCGCTGCCGCGCCCGTCCCGATGAAGGAGAAGTACCCTAGTGCGCACACTCTCCCCTCTATCTTTTGTCTGAAGTCTCCAATGACGTCCAACAGGAGTTGAAGTTCAGTCAGACGTACTAGGCCTCAAAATGGTGTTCAAAGGGTTAAGTCCCCGCGCCTGCGCCTTCATAACACATAACAATATCAAAACCCAAAAATCCTTGCCCTAATCCCTGTCAGAAATAAAACATCAATCTGTTGTTCCGCTGGAGTAGCTAAACCTTTATTTTTGTATTTTTTTTATGTATAATCATTATTTATGTTCTAATGTGTAACATTAGCAGAAATTGATAAATTTCAAGTTGTAATTTGTTTTTGTTTTTTTTGTTTTTTTAAATAAATTCTTTACACTCAGCTTTTTGTGTCGAAATTGTTACATGGACTTCAAAAACCAAGACACACGTTCGATGTTATTTGTGGCTTTTGAGAAGTTGTTTTCGTTTTTTTTTTTATCAATAATCAAAGTAACTAATTCTATTTGCAATATTTACATTATATTCAAGGATACTTAAACTAGTTTTTTAATTATTTTTTTTTAAATTGATTAAATAAAAAGTACAGATCTCGTCACAACTAAGAGTCCTTGGCATGGTTTCAGATACCTTTGACGAAACCATTGCCGTGGAGCCTTGAATTGTAAAATAAAAATACAAAATTGTGTTCCTGTTTTGTAGAAAGTCCTTACGTAGATGATACTGCAACGTAGAAGGACTCCAAATATTAATTAGATGTTAGTGCAAGGATAACAAATTTAATTGTTGTTCCATTGAATCCAAGTAGCTAAGGGTTGATTCCATTTGAGAATAGAATAAAACCCTCTCTGGTGCTTGCATCCAATGGGTAAATTGCATTTGTATCCTCTTGTCTGCTTTTAATTGTGTTTCTCGCTCTTTCTATCGAAATGTCCTGCCAATTCCAAATCAAGGACGAACAGTGAAAAGCAAATAACAATACACAGCTCCTTGTCCAATGTGCACCGTGCTGAACACTCAGGCGTATGTGGACTCTTGCGCTTCGAGTCACCTTCACACTTATACATACGCGTGTGTCCTCAGCGCGGTGGCTGTAGTTGTAAGGGAGTGGATGAAGTGCATTTTTGTGCGCTGCTGCCGAGGGGCTGGTCAGGCTCCCTCAACAGCCAATGAAGTCGGCAGGAGATTTGGATAAAGTCACTGGCAAATGAATGCCTTGTGTTTTTGTTGGAGTCCTTTGGCTGCAAAGTATCTGAAATGAAAAGAGAAGAAAGGATATTTACAATTAGATGGGAATTTTCGTGTGTTGGTGTATAAAAATGTCAAAATTAGATAGGTAACTACTGCAATCATTATAGGAGCACTATATTTGAGTTGTGGTAACTGATTACTTTGTCCAACATTGCCAGGACGAGATGATTTTGGTATTGTTAAGTCTTTAAGTCGAAAGGATGCTAACTTTATTAATTTTTCAGGGGTGTTGTCGGTATAATGGCGATAAGCACAAATCAATCGTACAACTATCGACGCATAAAAAGTCTCTGTAATCTTCCACTCCTTTTTAGTCGTTTTCATGTTGCCACCAAGTCCAAAGGCCAACATTTTCCGCATTCGAGATGGCTTAGCCGCAGAAGGTTTGGTCTTTAGGGCTGTTGAGTCTCTGTAAAGAAATTAGTTCACCTGCACCTTAACTGCATCTATGGTCTACAATGTTTGCGGGTTATTTGATCACCGATTCGAACTTAAACAGTTTTGTTACAAGGACTTCGCTGCTGCAGTTATGCTGCGGTTATTAGGTACGAAATGAATGGAGAGAGGCATAAGTTCGCCGTTGCGTCAACTTACTTTCTCTATAGGTCTAGCCTATAGCACTAGCCGAACTGATTGAACACTGATTAAAGGAAACTGGAATTTTTCATATAATGCGATTCTTATGCACAGAACATTTTCTCGGGCAGTAGCAAGAGAATCGTGGGAGGTAACGATCTCCTAGATGTCCTACTGTGTATCATTTGACTTGGCTGTCAACAAAGTTGGCGCCACTAGCCAACATCAACTGCGAAAGGAAGACAGGAAGTGATCCATTTTAACATATTCAGTAGGGATGCTAGATAGGCTACTTGCTTGGAAAGACCCTAGGAATAGGAGGAATCTAAAACCAACTGGATCCACTTTGAGAAGTACTCGTAATTTGGGAAATCCATCTTTGCTGCACCTAAGAACACAAAAGGTAAGGAAAGCGACGCACAATCAGAGCCAGGAAACCAGACAGCTTGTGAACGTCTCTTAAGATTAATTTAAACAAAGAATAGAATCCTTAGATGTCGAAGCAAAAATATTATAAGACGTTAACTAAGATTTCAAAAATGGGTTTATAAGCACTTTTACCAAAAACAGAAGGCAAAAAGGCCAGGCTAGAAGTAATCTGCTAAATGCTATGATCCCTATTCTGAGTCGGAAGCGGACACTCAGAGTCTCATGTTCATCTTAAGTAACAAATCAGCACGAGCTTACAATCAACTTCTATCACTCAGACCGCAAGTAAGCTGAGCAGTAGTAATACAACCCGCCGTAGCTGATAACTGCCATTGAATCTAGGGACGGTTAGAGCCATTAAGTACGCTGTGGGTTAAACTTCATGTGGGAAAAACTACTTTACGAATGCCTCCTCTGTCCAAGGTGCAACATCCCTCTCAACGGGGAACATCCTGAGAGACTGTGCTTCAAAATCTTGTAGGCAGAATTGAAGGCACAGCCAATAAGAAGGGATATGGGAGAGGGCATTTTTATCTAAGATACATTGATAGTCTATCCGACGATGCAAGAGCATATACAACTCAGACAGACAAGACTGTGTAGATATAAAAGCAATGCTGGGGAATAGAACCCTGATTACGTGTGCTGACTGCAGCCAATATCTAGTGGCATGAGTAAACAGGCCAATTGTTTAACTGGCCTGATGTCTATCCTCAAGCATATGCGGATGATGTAGGTGTACTGTTTGTTGAATCGTCTCTACCGACTGTCTGCTCTAAAGCACAGGCAGCCCTAGACGTGATCTGGTCTGACTCATCCGTTGCTTAAAGCCATGATCATCCAATTCTCCAAAGAAGCTAAGTATTTGAGTGTTATCCTGGATAATAAACTTCTCTGGACTTAATATTTTACGTCGAAAGCCTCTACGTCGCTGTCCGAACTCCTGCTTTGGAAAAAAAATACAAAATGGAATTTGCTCTGTGCCCAGGAATAGTTTCGGCAAGAATTTGATCCAGGGAAGGAATATAGTCGAGTCGTTAAGGGTGTCTCCAAACTCTATTAAGGATGCGGCGCTGGTGTCATTCTAGAGGACGATAATGTAAGATTTCACTCCTCGTTAGGAAAACTTACGACTTTCACGCTAGTTTGAGGTTCCAGGTCGCAATAGGATCACGGGAATTTAAATCTTGCTAGGCAACACTCAGAGGAGAGCTTATGAAGACCTGAACCTGCGTTAGGTCTTCCTATATCCTCGATTAGGGCTTCTATTGATAGTTGGATTTCATACGAGCATAACTGCAGATGATATTAATCTCCCGGCAGACAAGAGACAAGAGGACAGCGGCTTTCCTTCTGTTTCTTTGTAAGACAGACTGCAAGTTGCTTGCTGCCGTCGTGACGGGGATACTACACTTTTGCTAAGCACTTAAGTGTACTGGTCATAAGTAATATAATATCCTGAGATGCCTGGCGACACAACTTGACGATACACTCCAGCTTTTTAGGCAGTTAGTGAACCACAGGTAGATCCTCACTCACAGCTCTCGGATCACTCGGATTTGTGCCATTACTATTCCTTCATCGCGGTCTCGCCATCTGCGTGAGTAGTGATGCAGCTTACCAAACTCCACCACATTGTAATCTCTGTTGCAATCTGGAATTTAACCTCGTGTGCTTAAAATTCCATCTGTGTTTGCAAATTATCCACTACTGCTTTATTTACAGAAGCCCCGAATTGGACACCAATTTGTCTGACCCCATACAATGAATTGTGTCCCTGTATCCTTGTACTGAAATCGTTATCGCTGGAGATTTCATTGTAAACGGTTCTGCGTGGCTTCGACATTTAGGACAGACAACAGAACGTTCCTGGATTTTTAACGTAAACCATCTGTCATTTAAGACCTTATGTTTACGAGATGCCCATACATCCATATTATTAGCCTTGCCATCGCTAATAATACTCGCTTATATATACTAATACTCGCTTATACAATATACTAAAGCAGAACTTGTGTTGGAGGCACAAGTTCCACCCTTGGTATGAGTCGAGGCTGACCTAAAACCTCTTGCTGTTCCTAGGGTCACAGCACCCAGAACTTTATTTGCAACTCTACAATGGGCTAAACCAAAAAGGAAACCCGTACCCGCGATTTGGGTTTAAGCCACAGCCACCATGACGCTCCTACAAGGGGGCCTACCTCTAACAAGTCAGGCCCGGACCGAAATCCGGGGGCTCCTGACTCCCATGGTACCGTGATTTAAGTCCTGGTATGGACTACCGGTAGTCAAGCCGCCAACAAGACCTATGACCGGCAACTTGTAACTGGTCAAATCGTAGCAACCATTCAGAGGCTGTAATCTGAAGATGTTTACGATAAGACCAGTAATATGCTCTGCCCCGCTTTTTATTAGACAACGTCATTGATGAGCGAAGCCTTGATAATTGGGCGGGGGCAGGACAGACAACACCCAAAGGACGATTAAGTGAGTGCTTTGCGTGGACACCTGTGTCCTAGAGCCTTAAGTTCACGGGATGCACACACATCCATGGGGGCCAGGATATGCCTGGCCATCGCTTACTATCTTTCGGTATTACTAAAGTCGAGGACGATCTAAAACCACTTGTCGGTCTTAGGGTCACGGCACCCAGCATTTGATACTCCACATCGAATCAACCAACTTGTAAGAGACCCTTCCTGCGATTTTAGGTATAAACCACAGCCACTATGCCGTTCCCAATAGGGAGTCTAGCTCTTCCACGTCAGGCCCGGAAGTGTGCCGTTGATAATCGTACCGCCAACACCCTGGACTTGCTTTTAACTTCTCGCAATCAAAAGTACTATATAAGATACTTACCTTGATATTTCTAAGGCATTTCACAGAGTTTGGCTCTTTTGTCGAAAATGTCTCATATTCACAAAATAAATGCTGGTATGCCCCAGGGCTCCGTTCTGCATCCGAAACTCTTTAATTTTTTATCAATGACCTCCTGTCTGCTATTTCTAATCCAATATTTGCATATTTCTTTGCTGACGACAATACTCTGTTGTCATTCTTACATTTTCCCGGACCCATGTCCCTGCTCTTAGCAGGCACTAACAGGCCCGGGTCAACCCCGGAGGACTTTATTGAACATAATATAAACTGGTTTTAAGTTAAAACTAAAATTAAAGGACAAGGAAGATCAGAGTCGGGTCGTTTTTTAGGGTACGTCTGCTGCAATGTTAAACGAACACATGGGGAGTTCTATTCACGCAGCAATGGTTCGTTAAAACCATATGCCGTTCGGTGGTTATTTAGACGAAAAAGAGGAACAGACCTTAAATTGAGTGGGGTGGTATTAAAAAAAATCTGATCCACCAGTGAGGAGCAATTGATGGTGCCCGTTAAGAACTGATGTATTGAGAAAATCAGCGGATTCGCGATGTTCCAGAGATAGTAGACCCAGCAAATATGAGTCGGCCATCATAGGGCGGAAGGATGTAATGGTCAGCCCATGGGAGGCTGTTCATAGCGAATTGTAGGAATCTGCTTTTGAGAGCTTCGATACGTAAAATATGGTTTTCATAGTAAGGAGACCATACCAGGCTAGCATATTCGAGGGGTGGCCTAACAAAGCTGATGCACAGAGATGTTGTGACGTAAAGGCTCGAAAACTCTTTGGACCATCGTTTAACAAAGTCGTGCGCTGAGTTAGTTCTGCTAATTATGGAATCAATGTGGGTGCAGAAATTGAGTTCAGTATCACAGATAACGCCTATGTCTTGCATTGAAGTGACCGGAGCTACAGTTTGGGTTGATATATAGTAAGTTCGGTCAGGAAGTGTTGAACGCTTCCGGGAGTATGAGATGGCTTGGCATTTCTTTATGTTGAGCTAAAAGAAGTTTATGTGGCATCATATTGAGAACTGAGAACTGACTGAGAACTGCGAGACTAACATATAAATACATAATTTATTGGAAAAATGGACTTTGTTTATAGGCATCTCCTTCTAGAGTGCTACAATCATTCCAGCGCCACTCTAAAATTTCTATGCCGTTCTTGTAAATAGATCGATTTGTCCCACTCTTCAAAATACGCTTCAGTATCTTGAGCTTTACTCAGACAGATAATAGTTGCTGGATTCCAAATCTGGAATATACTGTGGGTGCAGAAGCAATTTGAAGTGCAATTCATTCAGTTTTGCCATCTTTACGATCGATTTGTGACGCAGTGCATTGGCTTAGTGAAAGAGCCCTTTTTGCTTCTTCATTTGGAGCCGTTTATTCACGATTTATTCCTTCAAATGCACAAATAACGCCATATAAAATTCGGTATTCATTGTTTTTCCCATTTCAAGGCAGCGCCATAACCTTGCTAGCCGACGGTTGCGTTTTTGGTTATTTTGTCCACTCAGATGAGTGCCGATTTGACTCCTGAGTGTAGTAATTGACCAATGTTTCATCCATTATCACACACCGCATGAAAAACAGCTCCAAATAGCACCCTGAATCATCAACACGTTGTCGTTTTTGGTCCAAACGTGGTACCCACTGCGAACAGAGCTTTCGCATACCCAAATACTCGTGCAAAATATGATAGCGACGGTCTATTGATGTCTTTACGATGCAATCTATATCACGTACATATGGTATGTTCGGTTTACGGTCGTTCAGAAAGTTTTTGTGGATTTTTTTTTCATGTTTTCGGGCGTAACAGCCCCATTCGGGCGGCCAGAGCGTTCACCATCATTTGTGTCTGTATGAGCGCGTTTAAATTCAGCAAACCAGCGACAAATTGTTGGCTTCGACGGAGCAAATTCCTTGTAACAATCTTCGAGCCAATATGAGTTTATCGGTATTTTTTTGCATCAAATAATAGTGCTTACGTACGAAACTCCTTTCTTTTTTCCAATGGTCGAAATGTCATCAAATTTTGACACATATTGATTTGAAGGTTGGTACTAACTAAAAATCGTAGAGATATGTTATTAGAGTCGCCATCTACATATATGCTAGTCTCGGGACTTTTCGGGACCTGTTGTAAGGCATTCATCAGCCTGAAATTGGATAACTATGCCCACATCCCGTCAGGTGCTCCTGAGACCTCGCTACACTTGCTAGATAGGATTCAAAACCATTTGACAAAATTCGTACGTGATGTTTATATCACTCAGTAAATTGACATTCTCGTATACCGACGAAATATATCCCATTTTATCTTATTATATCGCTACTTTCATCATTTCACCACCAGTGTTCCATTGAAACTGCTTGTAGCATTCCGGCCCCTCAAACCTTTAATCGTAACACCCGTCTCGTTAGGAATGCTCGTTATTCTTTCCTAAGCCTTACAATTCGCTTATCGAATGCCTTGCCGAGTTCTTTATTTCAAGTCATTACAAATTGCAAACATTCTAAACCAATTGTCATCGGTACCTCTCATTCCTCCCTAGTTTTCCTTCGCCCGTGCAAAATCGGGTGCACAAAATCGTTTGAGCGCGTGGTAATTATACTGACAAAAAAAAAATATCATGGACAGAACTTTCAAAGCCATCTTCCGTTTAAAAATAAGTTGGCTCTGGTACAATTCACACTGGAGATTAGCCTGGCAACGTGCGCCGACAACATTCCCTGCACTCAGGGATGGTTTCGACCAGAATCTGGGCCATGAGGGAAATTAAGAAATTGACTCCAAGACCGATCATAGATCTGCCGCTTTGATCTGCCTGGCGGACGATCCAAGGTTCCACTGTGCGTTAGATCGCCTTTCGAATGGTGACATGCATACTTTTGGCGACAATGAACTATTGTGTATTGCGAAGCACAGAAGAAGTGCGCGATATTAAGCGAATGCCGAGCTTAGCGTAAGGCCTTATTGAGCATTGTCACTGAGTCTGGTGTAGATTTTAGGGGGTCACATAAGGATTACTCAAAATGAAATCGTCAATGAAATTTCTTTCCAAGGCTCAGAGGAACGGCTCTCTGGACCTAAACTCACGTTAAGACTGCTCACTTCCTCAATAAGGTCATCCGTTTTCTATTGGGCTTCTTGTGAGCACCACCGTTTGCCTTGTTAAGTTGATCAGGATAAACAGACCAAATGAATGCTTTCAGAGTTATGTCCTCCACAGACTGCTTACTGACATCTAAACTGTCACTGTGCCTAATATCTTTGCTTGCTAATCGTGAGCGACATCACTATCTGCGTTGCTTAGCTATAAAATGTATGTCAATATCGGGGAGCACTTCCTTTGTGAATGTCCAGCTTACGCTCGTATTAGTCTGCAGATATCTGGAGCTAGTATGATGGCTTATGGTACCGTGGCCACTTTATTGTTCGTCTTTCTAAGTAAGATAAATTCCATGAAAAGGAACGTACCAGGAGTTCAATGACTTCTAAAATGCACTAAAAACATCCTCTTAATCATGATTAATCAAAGAAAGATCCACAAGTAGTAGTAAGAGACTCAATCCTCGCGTCTGTTCCCTTTTTGTTAAGTACGACTAAGCTGCCTTAAAAAGTAGGCTACGCTTCCGTAGTGCTAATAGCTAAAGGTAGGCAGCTTTTCTGCGAAGGCACCTACTAATACCGCCTTTGGGTGCGGTTTTACCTTACGGAGCTAGGTTGCACAGTCTTGATCAAGGTTTGTATCCTCCAGAGTTCAGATAATTTCATGGTTACAATGATCATGAAGACGAGGACTAAGTCTGCGCGAAAAGTTCGTTACTTCCTAGGCCTCTGTGAATATCGAAATTTCTTATATATCATGGAGCATTCATGATTGCTCTTAGTGTCTTGTTTTGAAATGTTTGCAATAAAGCTTTTAAAGGGTGTTTTTTTAGAATATACAAATTCAATATAAAATAAAACACTTTAAGCTAATGTTAATGTCTATGACATTAGCTTTATTTAATAGATAATTTTATGCCATTAGTGTTTAAATATAATATCGGCCATATGGGAGCCACAGCGTCGAATGAAGCGCAATCGTGAAGACCAATTTTCGACAACTTGATCGAGAAACTGGGGCCGTATATCAAAAATAACAAGGCGAATGTTGACTTCCAAACGTTTCTGGTTTATCGGCATAGACCAGTGACTTCACGTATCCTCAAAGAAAGTAATCTAAAGGTGTGAGATCACAGGATCGTGGAGGCCAGCTCACAGGTCCATTACGCGAAATTATGCTCCCAGCAAATGTTTCCCGCAATAAATTGATGGTGTCGCGTGCCGTGTTGCATGTTGCGCCATTTTGTTGAAATCAAAGCTCTGTCACGTCAATGCCATTCAACTGAGGAATGAAGACGTCAGAAATCATGTTTCTATAGTGCTCTCCATTGACGGAAACATTCTGGCCGGCATCGTCCTTAAAGAAATATGGGCCGATAAAGCACACCAAACAGTGAGTTTTAATGGTTGTAAGGGCGTCTCGACAAAAGCTTTCTGGTTTTCTCCACTCCAAATTCGGTGATTTTGCTTGTTTACATATCTACTTAATCAAAAATATGTAGAAACAGTGTTGCCAGTTTAAAAACTAAACCAATAATAAAAACACCCTTTATAAAAGCAGTGTGTTATATACCACCTTGATCAAAAAGTTCCCGACCACAACAATCGTGTGGCGCTCCCATTGCTCCGATTCGAGTTCTGTTTTTTTTTGTTAAGTTGCTAAATCTGTTGTTGACATTCTCTCTAAATCTTAGCATCATAGCTTGACATTTGCAGAAGTTACGTAGCCAAGAGTACATCTATCTCTGGGTGTGTTGGCGATTTTTTACAATTTTAGAAATGGATTTAAATTTGCAACAACGAACTTGTACGAGTATTAAATTTTGCGTAAAAAACGGATTTAATGGTGTGCGAACATTGGAAATGTTGGAAAAGTGTTTCGGCAACGATTCTCTAAAGAAACCGGTCGTTTACCAGTGGCACGAGCAGTTCAAAAGTGGTCGTGAGTCAATCGAAGATGATGAACGCAGTGGCAGACCATCGACATCGAAAACCTACGAAAACATTGATGAAGTACGAGTAAAAGAAATGTTGGTCAATAACCGCTAATTAACCATAAGAGAGATAGCGGAGGACTTGAACATTGCCTATGGATCAGTCCAAGACATTTTGGTTAATGATTTGGGTTTCCGTCATGTAGCAGCAAAGTTGGTGCCAAAAGACCTCAATTTCATGCAAAAAAGAGACCGTGTTGACGTCGCAAAAGAGATGATTTGCGAGGCTGAATCCGATCGAACATTCATCAAAAGGATCATTACTGGAGACGAGACGTGGCCGTGGGTTTATGAGTATGACACTCAATCCAGACATCAGGCAAGTGAATGGCGTTCACCAAATGAGCCGAGACCAAAAAAAACCACGTCATTTTCAGTCGAAAAAGAAGGCAATGCTCACGGTTTTCATGGATTACAACGGTGTAGTGCATCATGAATTTTTGCCAGAAGGCCAGACATTTACAAAGACCAGAATTGTGGGCAGAAAACTCGTGGATTTTGCGCCATGGTAACGCACTGTCGCACAGTGCCATCATTATTCGTAATTTTTTGACGAAAAATGCAACAAATACCATCCAACAGCCACCGAATTCACCTGATTTGGCTCCCTGTGGCTTCTTTCTGCTCAATCGAGTTAAAAAACCACTGCGGGGAACGCGTTTCAGCAGCCAAGAGGAAGTAATGGAAAAATCGCAGGATACACTGATGGACATACCGAAAACCGAATATAAAAAATGTTTCGAGGATTGGATCAAGTGCTGGCATAAGTGTGTTGCAGTCGATGGGGATTACTTTGAAGGGGACAATATAGATTTAGATGAATAAACTTGTATTTTTAATTTTCTGAATAAATTCCTTTTTGATCAAGTTGGTATGCTGAGTTTCGAAAATCTTCTGATAAGCTAATACATTTCTCTTAGCCTGATTTCGAGCTCGTCGTGTTTCTTTTTAACGTGCGACTTCTACTTAAGTCGCGAGTCTAGAGTCATTGCTAGATATTTTGCCTCGTTTGCATACGGCATTTATGTCGAGTTGATGAACAGAGGTAAGCTGTTTACCTTTCTGTACATAAAATTTAAATGCGCTGACTTGGTCTCGTTAAGAACAACTTGCCAGGTCTTCGCCCAGTCGCATATTTTATGCCAAGCTTGTTGGAGTTTTCCCGTAGATGATTCGACTGTCTTATCCCTAGCGAGGATAGTCGTATCATCAGCGAACGTGACTACGACTGTCTCTACATTTTGAGGTATGTTTCTTGTGTAAAGTAAGAACAAAATGGGACCGAGTACGCTTCCTTGCGGTACACCTGCTTGAATTTCTTTGAATTCCGAATGTTAAGTCCCGTATCTAACACGAACAAGTCTGTTTTCGAGGTAAGATTCCAATAGTCCAGACATTCTTCCCGGCAAGATTTATCGTAGTTTATAGGTACTTCAGGCCATTGTGCATTACCATGTCCAACGCTTGCGATACGTCGAGAAAAGCGCTTAAACATATCTTTTTCTCATCTACGGCTTTTTCAATTTCTTTTGTTATTCGAAAACAACGTTCGGTTATGGAATGTTTAGCCTGAAAGCCGAATTGATGATCTGAGATCATCTGCACGATCTGCAATTATTGTTCGTAGTCGCTTTAGCGGAAGCGAAATAGGCCTAGATATGATTTCTTATGGTTTGGACATTCCCCCGGTTTCAAATTTATTATGACTTCGGAGACAATTTATAATGTAGAGTAACTTGACTAACCATATCCTGGAGCCTTGTTATTTTTCAGCTTTCCTATTATCTGCCGAAATGCAGACAGTGATACGGTTTTTATTTTAAAGTTCTCAAGTCCGGTATTGCCATTGGAATCTCCGGCTAATGGCTGCCATTGAACGGATTGAACGTTTCTTCTAAGTGCTCGGATAATAAATCCGTTTTCTCCTTTATATATATAATTGCTCTGTTCCGAGGCAGAAAAACTAAATTGCTCGTGCACTCACAGTTTGTCGCACGGGTATGGGGAATTCAATTTGACAACATCATAGAAGCTGATCACATGGTAAGGAATTTGGCACTTGGAACTCCTTTGCCATGATTTTAAGCTCTTTTCCTAGTTACAGATCTCATAGGCATACGTAGACCATCTTGCCCAGGAAGTGTGGCACGGATTCGTAGTCTATCTAAAGGCTATTGAATGAACGAAGTTTAGACCACTCAAATGAAGTACTACGGTTATATGCTTCAACAGATTAAATAGTCTTTTAAACTGAGGATCATTGATGTCTTTAGACATTTCGGTTTCCCTCTCTAAATTGAATTTTAGGATTCTTAATAGGACTTCATTGACTAGCACTCTGCTCTTGTCAAACGACTTCGCAGAATGTTGTTCGAGGATGTTGCAATAGGACACCAAAAACAATCTGGCGAAAAGAATGTAGAGCACTGGAAAAATCGTTAAATTGCCTTTGCATCCGTTCTGATTGGCTCCTATATATTGTCTGCCCCAAATTGCTCGTATCCAAACTATCCATTTACGCAATTCAATCGAACACGCTCCTAATTGATAGTGAATTTCTGTTGTATAATGCAATTTCCCTCCCCTGTCGTTCTTTTGCATCAAAACAAAAACATCAACAAAATGATTATAAAAATATATTTACAAAAAAAAAAAGAAAAAGAAAAGATCCACTATCCTAAGCAATATCTCTTCTGTTTATCTCGAAGGTACATTCGTTTTTATTTTTCCTCGATCTGCTTGTCTTGGACAAGATACGAATACTCGGCGCATATAGCTCAGTGTCTGTGTTTTAATTATAAATTAGTAAATACACAAAATACAAAAAAAAAAAAAATTAAAAAATTCTCCTATATACTACAAGTAAATATGTACAGCCTCTCGTACATATATTAGGTTAATGATGCATAAACTCACGGCATGTACTCGTATCTTTCGTATCCATTCGTACGCGCATATGCATAGAATAGAACGTAAATTACGAAAATAAACGGCGACGTTCTTGCTGAGCGGCCTGGGCTAAATAAAAACGTCTCTCGAATATTCCGCTGCCGAATTTACGACTTGAAATGTGTTTTTGAATGTAAGAAGGGCGGGGACTGACCCGAGAGGAGGACATAGATATTTTTGTCGCCTAAAAAGAAAACTGTATACTCGCACATAGTATGTTATAAAGAAGGCCAGGATAGATTTACGATATCCCAGCGCGATTGCGAGGTACTCGTATATGTACGTTTTCGAAACAGTGGTGATCTGCAGTATTCTACAGCGATGTGAAGAGATCTACAGAGATCTATATGAATCTGCAGTGATAGGTTTATAGAGATCCACAAAGATCTTCACCGATCTTTACTGATTTACATATGAAGATCTCTACGGCGATCTATAGAGATCTTGTCAGGTTTAAATGGAAAAGAGTGGTTGAAGACCTAAACAAATTTACAGAGATCACCACAGATTCTCATAGATCTTGAAAGATCTTCCTAGATCCTCACTGATCAGCACTGATCGCCTTGAAGTCTTTTCTTGGGAAAAACTAATGGCGCGAGATAGGTATGCCGTCTTTTCCTTGCTGCTTGCTGTGCCATTAGGACCAATACGATCAGACCAACAGCTATAGGATCAATGTGAATATCTGTGTATATGTATTTACACATGTAGTTGTACATTTTATTAGTTGGTTGCAGATAAAATAATTAGAGATACGATGATCGGCGAACGAAAAGTTACATCACCAAAATGTCTAATTAGATACGACCATCGAGCAGAGATGTTTTTTTTTTGTTTGGTTTTGGTTTTGTTGTCTTGCTCGGCATGTTGTTGATTGCAAAATTTTAATTTTAGAACACTGACGCAGACCACGGATAGGTATGAGGAGCTTCTCTTATTTTTCTTTTTCTTTTTTTTTTTGTCTGTTTTTGTTTGAAATTTTAGACGGACATTTTAAGTGATAAATACGTTGTCAATGCTAGACAAAGGAGAAAACTGATTTATAAACCGAGGAAGTTGCCACCATGGTAATCTTAAATAAGACGACATTAAGAACAGCAAACTTTTGCTAACCATGTCTAATTTCGTTTAAAGTTAATGGGGTGAGAAGTGCTTAACAATCCAAGATAGAGAGATGTTTATTTTGAATTATTTTCTTTTTTTTTGTTTTGTGTAACAACCACAAATAGATGGTCACATTAGACAGGGTGAACTACGCCTTAAGCTTTGACAGTTTGTCATTGGCATTGATGGCAAGATTTCAATCACAGTCCTTGAGTGTATGTTTAATGCATCCGCACCTTATTTTACAAAGAGGTGGACTCCTTAGGTCCGGAAGAATTTTCTGCATAAAGTAACTTGCTGAGCATCAAATATTTGACAGAGGTGGCTCTTTACACCAATGGTACAATGGTAGGGGCCTTATGTAAGATAAGTCAGACATCAACGTGGGATGAAGCTCCATTTAAGTAAGCAAACACCACTTATCTTGAGTGTACCTTAACACCCTGATAGTATGATACCTGAGTTGACTCTGAGGAAGACTTATTATATCTTCTTGGCAGAAAAAATCTTGCTAAGCATCCTTAAAACCTGTTTAACTTTTGGTACAAAAATTAGTGTCTGGACTGAGGTAAACATAATTTTCATACCCAAAGTAGGTAAACCGTCTCGTGCTCTAGCGAAGGATCTCTATCTTATTATTATGTCATCCTTCCTCATTAGAACCCTCAAAGTAATTCTCGATGCTAGCACTAAGAGCCGCCTTAGAAGGCTGTACAACGTTATCAATATGCTTACCAAAGGCATTCTTTCAACCGACCCATTACAAAATCACTGTTTTTCAAGGACTATACTCGTACAATGGTGGCATTCCTTGATATCAAATATCAAGGGAGCTTTCAACAATATTGACACTTCCTGCATTTTCACAAAATTCAGGTATAAATGACTGTCTGCATCACGATTCACCTTGTTGCCAACCGTAGAGTCATAAAAGCAACATTTGGTCGCTGATCTACGAGAGAAAAATCGCACAGAAGAACATCCCATGGAAGCATACTCGAATACAAGGTGGCGCGAAATTAATCACCCTATCGGAAGATGGTATAATTTTTGTAAATGGCGTCATACGTCAATCATATTTGACATTTGTAAACTAGGCAGCTGCAGTATATAAACAGACAAGCAAGCAGTTCAGCGCTATACTCCGCAGGAGCGTGGAATAATTTTGTCGATGTTTCGGTGGTGTTAGCGCAGCGTGAATTTCGACATCGATTTCCTAATCGTGTCGCGCTAACTGGGCAAACATTCTGGCGCTTAGCTACTCAACTCGAACAGAGTGGAACCACAGTGGTGGGGGGTGGCCGTGGTGTAGTGGTACTAGCTCTCGCTTCTCACTCTGAAGGTCAAGGTTCGAATCCTAGCCACAGCAAGTTTTCATTTGTGTAAGTTGTAACTCAGTCTGAAAAATCTGCATGTGAAGGCATAACACTGACATGTAGATTTGGCTGTTGTAGGGTTTTCAAGCACAAAACAACCGTTAAAATTCGCAACCTCACATTCCGAGAGAAGAAAAAATCTCTCCGTCCTATTCGGACTCCACCCCCTGGAGAGTCAATATCGAAACCAAACACACCAGAGTTTCAAACCACTACATCACAAACTTTCTTTCTCCTCCTTCTACCTTTCCGCCCGCGCCATGGCAACAGTATAAGGCTATTCATAACCCCTTAGGCGCGCGTAAATTATAAAAAAAAAAAAAAAAACAGGAGACCATGCAGGTCGTGGCCGCCACCGGACTGGTCGTTCGGCCGAGAATATCGCGGCTGTGGCTGTCGATGTCGCTGAGAACGAAGAAACATCAACCAGACGACGGGCCGCGCAATTGGGCATCACCTACAGCGAATTTTAGTGAAAGACTTACACATGTTCCCGTACATAGTGCAAACAGTGTACCTTTTAATGCCTCCTGACCGTCAGTCGCGTGTGAATTACTGTAAAGCCATCCTCAATCTCAACAACGAAGAGGACGATTTTGTGTCGAAAATCATCATGAGTGACGAGGCGCATTTCCACTTAAGCGATTACGTCAATAAGCAAAATCTTCGTTTCTGGAGCACTGAAAATTCGCGGGTGATGCACGATGAGATATTAAGTATATCCACTCAAAGCCACTGTGTTGTGCGGCGTTCACGCGGGAGGACGCCATCGGCAATACGGCCACTGTTACTGGCGAACTCTACAGGGTCATGATAAACGACTTCTTACTGCCGGAAATCGATGAGCGAGGCTTGGTGAACATATGGTTTCAACAAGACGGTGCAACCGCACACACAGTACGAGCCACAATGGATATTGTGAGGAAGCGTTTCCTGGTCGCGTAATCTACCAACAAGTCTGATACAATCGCAGCTCTTAAGGAGAATATTCGACAGGAATACGAACAGTTATCACCGAAAATCTTGAGGAAAGTCATAGAAAATGCGATAAAACTGGCACAAATGTGTA
Organism: Volucella zonaria; assembly: GCA_963966105.1. NCBI lineage: Eukaryota > Metazoa > Arthropoda > Insecta > Diptera > Syrphidae > Volucella > Volucella zonaria. Next base: position 156,643,853 of record OZ014533.1, read on the forward strand.
TCCACTTTACGGATATCATCTTTTCCACTTAACAAAAACAATTGTAAAGGTTCAAATAAAGATTTCCATTACTCAAAATCATTTTTTTTTATTTGGTAAAAAAGTAATTCAAAAACAAAATTGGATGATTAATTTTGTGCCACCTTGTATAAAACATAGATTTGTTAGAAACCTCAACAAACCAAAACGACCCTTGTTCCGAACTATGCGAATGATTTGTCTATATAAAGACTTGGGAACAACCTAAATACCTTCAGTGAATTTCTAAAGCGTATCGCCTCCGAGGTTATGGTCTTCCTAAGAATAGAACTTGGGAAGAAAAGAACAGAAAATTATCCTTCCGTTGTGCGCTCTTAATTGCTTTCAGGAATCCGTTCTGTGTGGTATGTTATAAAACTTACTGTCAGGTGGCTTAGAACATCAACGTCATACATCTCAGCTCTGGATGCCCAATGCGCAACTCGGCTATTCAACCCATTCTTGGCCACAGAATTCTTCAAAGCCCTGCAGTCCGTGAAGGTCTCAAATCTGAAACCCAAGCAGATACATGTGCGCTTTAGTTCTTTCATAATTAATTTCGCTCTTACATCAATTATTGTTTAAAATTTGTTGACCAATCAGCGATAGGGCTCTTCAAACTAAATCCCAAAACAATTTATTCGTCTCCGGTCATTTCGAGCAGCTTTAGTTCTGCGAGGATCTCCTTCCCAAATTGTACAGCAAATAACTTATAAAATCAGTGATTCACTGTACGACTAAGTCCAGACAAAGTATCTTACGACCTGACAAGCCAAAATTTTGTCGGATGTAGGCAAGGATTCGGTTCACTCGAACTTCTTGAAACAGGGAGCAGTATTTGTTGAGCTTTGCCTTCGTTTTTGAACAGCAGAAATAGCACCATTTTTTAGCAATATTAAGCTCGACCTCATAGCCTGTTAGTCTGCACCAACAACTTTCAAGGAATGAATACATGCTAAGAGATTAATTTTCCATTTGTCCTTCTCTTTCGGTTTTAAATCTCTCGCTGAAGAATTGAGGTTATACAACAGCGCAATGTATTTTTTGACGTGAAATATCCTAAGGTCTCCATTGTCAACTATAATTCTGAACAGATGTTTGAGTTCATTTCCATACACATTGTCACCGGTGGCTTCGAGATGGTAATCGATCTGGATTTCGTTTGTTGATCACAGAGTTATTGGGTGATACACATACCTTGTCTGACACCGTCTCTTCAGTTCCGTTTGGGTCATACCATAACTCTAAGTATTACCAAAGATCGATGGCATCCTCCCTTCGCGATTTTGACGTTCTTTTCAAAGGGATTACCATCTTAGGGCTTCAGAACACTCATTCTTGATCATGGGTATTCACGTATCCCTTTGGCTAAACTGGCGGAAGTTGGGGTTGTCCTTATTTAGTTTGTTTGAAGGATGTCCTGTTTCTAACAGCGGAGTCTTGGTCTTCGTCGCCATTTTACATTCTAAAGGCATTCACATTCTCCCGAAATTCTCTTAATTTGATTACTTGTAACCGAGCTCGCACTAATTTCCAAGCGACCACACATTTCCGGGAAAAATAAAAAAGCTGACAATTAGCTTTTTGACATATCCAAGAGACCGTTTTTAGGATTAGAAACATCACGTTTCGGATAGACTCAACAGTTTTTCTATTTCATTTCCCACTTCCATATCTTGCCATGGCACATGGGAAAGCTCATCCCATCAAAATATATACCACACTTAGGACGATAGATACAGAACTTCCACCTGACCTGTAATTGGCCTGATTGACAGAATGTTGTTCGGAGAAGTCGGACAAGACGAAACTAGACAAGAGAACTTCTCTCATAACACTGCGCACGTTTTTGGAGCTACGCTGATATACTCGTATTTGAAGATCAGATTCAAGTTTCGGATGAGCCCTCAGTGGGTACGGTATTTACCAACTACTCGTAGATGGTTCTATTGTGCGACATTGACCTGGGTCTTAACCAGTAAGTTTCTCTAAGTAGCGCGGTGCTGGGTGGCCGCACACTTCAAGTTGGTTGAGACCTACTTCCAGTTGTGCGAACCACGTAAGATGAGTCTTTGGTCCGGAGCATTGATATCCACTCGTTCTACATGTCCTAGATAACTCAGGCGACTGTTGCATACATTTCTGAGCGGGTAGATGTCGCTGTACACCTTGTAGAGTTCGTGGTTTAGACTTCTTCAAATTCCATGACGACTATAAAAATCACTCGAAGCATCAAAAGGACCAATGACTTCTACATCCGCCTTCGCTATCGTCTGTGCTTCTTCACTATAAAACAGAATTCGAATGTAAGGGTTCTTACAAAGTCTCGATAGTATTTTTTGATAAGAAACAGCGTCATCATCGGAGGATATATTGGAAGCAAACACAACTTGATGAAGATTTTTCAAAAAAAAAAAACCAGGCCAATTTTCATCTCAACGGATACGTTAATAAGCAAAATTGTCACATTTGGGCTGAGGAAAACCCAAGAGAGGTTGTCTATAAACCGATTCATCCACAAAGCGTCACTGTTTAATGTAGTTTTTGGATTGCAGGCATTATTGGACCGTTTTTTTTTTTAAATAGTATTGGTAGTTCTGTTACTGCGAAAAATAAACACTAGCTGTCGTACCAAATTGAATTGACCAAATATTCACACTACGGCAGATCCTGAAGAAAACCCAAGAAGTTCAGATCGATACTCCCCAACTTTTTATCGATTTTAAAGACGTAATATGACAGCATCTACAGAGACGAGTTATACAGAGCTATGTCTGGTTTTGGCATCCAAACTTGTCCGCTTGTGCAGGATGACGACGGAGAAAGCTCGCTGCTGCATCAAGATCGATAACAACCTAACCGAGACCTTTGACGTCAAAAAAGGATTTAGGCAAAGCGACGCACTGTCATGTGACTTTTTCAACATCTTACTTGAGAGAATTGGTCAAAACTCACAAACCAACACATGAGGTACGATCTTTCAAAAGTCTGTTCAATTGGTTGCATACGCCGATGATATTGATATTATTGGTAGAACACAGCGAGCTGGCATTGGTGCGCTTGCGAGTATAGGAACAGAAGCGGCAAAAATGGGTCTAGCGTTAAACAAGGGCAAAACAATGTATTATAACATATATGCTGTCAATAAGAAGGGACACCCATCATCGGCGAATCGATCTGAATGTCACAATCGACAGCCGGTCAAAAAACTGTGCATTGGGCATTTGAGATGGCTGGGACATGGTGTTCATTCGAACACTAACGCTCCAGCCCGCAGAATCTTCGACTCTAATCCGGAGAGACAACGCCTTTAGAGGCGCGAGCAAGTGGAAGGGAACCTCAACTAACTTGGAGTGCGCAACTGGAGGCAGTTAGCTAAAGACCATGCTAATTGGAGAGGTTTATTGGTTAAGCCCCGGACTATAGCGCTCCTAAGTAAGTAAGCAATCGGATATAACTTTTAAAGGCCCAAATTCGAGATATGCCAATACCGGTGTAGATACATCAAATCTGACATCAGTTTTGTAAATTTTGACGTTTTTGATGGTACACGTGGTAAGAAAGTTTTGCCATATGAGTGCTGAAAGACTTGAAAAATTCATCTCAGCCAAAAAATTCAATGAAATCGAAAACATCTTCGTGCGATGATTCCTCATGATTTTCGACATAGATTAACTCAACAACAGTGCTCCGATCAACTCGCTTCGACTTTTGGCGTTGAAGTACCATCCTGGACCACCATATTTCATTGATTTTCTGAATTCAATCGTTCACTCCAGGACGACTTTCATGAAATATGTGCCATAAAACGTGCGTAGATGCTGTGGTGGGGCTGATATTGCAAGATCGTAATGCGACTTATCGTGAAATTGAAGCATGCTTGGGCATTAGCTCCACTCGCATACAATTGATATTGCATGGACATTTGGCCGTCAAAAGGATTGGGATACCGCATAATTTGACAATAGACATTGATCCAAGGAAATGTTGAAAAAATTCAATCCCGGTGCTTCAAAGGATGTCTATAGGATCGTACCAGCTGCTGAATCATAGATCTATGCATATGAGCCCGAAATTAAACAGTCGAGAATATGGGTCTTTAAAGGCGAGGCAAATCCAAAAAAAGTTGCTCGCGCACGATGCAAATATTCGCCAGTTTTTTCGGAAAAACAGGACATGTCACCATCTTGCCCTTGAGACAACGTAGAACGGTCAATTCGGAATGTTATACCAGTATTTGTTTGCGAGAAGTCATTGGAGAAATAAGGGAAAGCAACCGCAGATCACGGAAGATTCTCCAGACAAGCAACTTTTTGAGCGCTCAAAACATCGAATTGATGGGTCATCTGCCGTACAGCCCTGATTTGGCCCCGGTGACTTATTTTTATTCCAGCACATTAAAAATAAATCGCGAGGTCAACGTTTTTCAACGCGCCTGAAGAAGCGGTTATGCGTTTAAAACGCAACTTTTGGAGTTACCTCGTTCAGAGTGGAAAAAGTTCTTCGAAAATTGATTCAAACGCATGCAAAATGTATTGATCTTCATGGAAACTACTTTGAAAAATAATAAACCCGTTTTCGATGACAAATATTTGTAACCTTAAGTAGCCATCTACGTATGCAGTTCCAATAAGACAGTGTCACAAGGCACACAATAACTGCACGAGAAGTTTCTAGGACGCAGTATATCGTGAAAGAGATTTCATTTGGTTACCATTGGACTTGTTTCTTCGGGGTTATCTCAAAAGTAAGGTCTAGGTTAGGTTAGGTTAAACAGGGGTGTGATGGATATGCCATCACACAGGCACCAGACACCAAAATGGGCCCATCGCGATCCCTGTAGAACCAGTTGAATCTGACTTCAAATGGCAAAAACCTAAACAATCGCCCTGGTGAAACACCCAATTTTCTTGCAAAAGCCAAGGAGGACTTTGAAGTTTGTGTCGTCTATTTCCCCTAGATTTCCGAAAACGTATTTCCCTAAAAATTTTCTTCGACTACGCGATATTGCCTCCCATTCACACAGTATGTGTGTTATGTCCTTAACAGCTTGCAGATCACCGCAGAATCTGCATATATCCGCATCTGACAATTTAAGTCACTTTGCGTGTTGTCCCAGGAGACAGTGTCCTGTCAGGATTCCTATTACTGTCGTAAGCTTATCTCTGTTTAATTTTATTAACTTTCTAGATCTTTTGCCGTCAAAAAGTGGCCAAAAAGCCTTGGATACCCTATGTCCTCCAAGACTTGACCACCTTAGGTTGGCAGTCTTTGCAATTTTTTCCTCGATAGTGCTCCTCGCTATGCAAACTATGATGTTGGCAACCTTACTATTGTCGAGTAGCCCTCTTTTTCTTGCAAGCTCGTCCGATTGTTAATTTTCTTTAATACTGCAGCCTCCTGGCACCCAGCACATTCTTACCCGGTTCTGACTGCATAGTGCCTTAAGGACTGTGCCACAGTCCCTGACTGTATCAGAGCTGACGTTGGTTGATTCCACTGCTTTGAGTGCGGCCTGACTATCTATGTAGATAGCGATATCTCTTTCGGACACTATTCTCATCTGCATTAGCTCAGCCGCCCTGAGTACAGCCAGAACCTCTGATTGGAAGACACTGCTTGCGTCCGTTAGTCTTTCAGACACCCTTAGATCTGGATCTTTTGAGAAGATACCAGAGCCCGTTCCTTTCTCTGTTTTTGAGCCATCTGTGAAAATGATCATCATCAGGGAAAAAATTTCATCAGTTAGAATTGGATTGCCTGGCAATAGCTCCGTTAGGACCGCGCCATGTCCGAAACTACTGCTCTTGAAGTAACCTAGATTAGTGAGTCTTACCGCACTGTTGCCAGCAAGTTTTTTGATCTGTAGGGGTGGTACGGAGCGCACTTGTAATGGCTCTGGAAGCCGTTCTTTGAACCGCCGCTAATTTTCAGTAAATCATTTTCTTGTTTGTTGCTTTCCACCATACTAATGCGCCGTATGTAAGTATGGGTCTTACCACCGCCATGTGCAGCCAGTACACTATAGCAGGTTTTAAGCCCCGGATTTTTCCTACTCTTCTTTTGCAGATAAAAAGAGCATTATATGCCTTTTCGATTCTTTTCGCTAGGTTAAGATTCCAATTCAGTTTTTGTCCTGAATCACAGAAGAGTTCTACTCCGTTGAATTTTGGGAGTTTGAAGTACGGTATCTTGAAAAGAACCAGTTCCGTTTTGGAAGGGTTGGCCTTGAGACCACGGCTTTGCGTCCAAGCGCTGATTGTCTTCAGGGCACCTCCATAATGTCGCCATTTTTAAGGATTTCACTGATAACCAGTAGCCACAGGAGTGGAGATATGATTCCACCATGAGGGGTTCCGCTGGTTAAGGACATTCTGACCGAGATTCGCCAACCAGCAACAATTCAGGAGCTAAAGGATGGGAGAATAAGGCATATTGGTGGAACTAAGAAGCAAGTATGCAAGAATGTCATCCTAAATTTGGACAAACGGATTGATAGCACGATAATGTTCACGATTTAATTTTTTTGCTAACATGAATTCAAGTCTCTGGTAAGAACGCAAATACCACTCCTATGACACAACACTCTGAGCACGTTTACACCACTAAAAACGTCAAACTTTATGAAGCTGATGTCAGATTTGACGTATCTACACCGGTATTGACATATCACAAAAGTAGCAACCTATGTCTGCCATGTGGTAAACATTTGCCCGATAGTAAAACCTTTATATTGGCCCACCCTGTATTAGTGTCGAATGGAGGAGAATTAACTTTACGGACAGCAACGCTTCGGTTCAAATAATCTTCAAGTCCGCATCACAAGACAAAGTCTGCATTTTGACTAGTCCGCTATTTTGCTACCTGTCAAAAATGACAGCACATTTTTTGACAGATGACAGATTAAAACTATGTCATCAATAAAAATGAAACGACATACGGTTCAACAACGCACTGAAATTTGTAAAATTCACTATAAAAACGGTAAAAATTTAGCTGAAACAGTTCGAAAAGTAAAAAGTTCATCTTCTGGCCCAGTAATCGTTAAATTGGCTCAAAAATTTGAGTTATTGGGATAAGTTAATGAAGTGAAGAGCCGAAATTGTCCCTGTCCCTGTTTGCTTGAAATATGGCCAAAAAACCAGGTTCGTCGATTCCGGCTCGCTCTTAGAAATTGGACACATCACAAACAGCATTCCACCGAATTTTGCATAACGAACTTGAGTCATAAAGCCTACAATGTTCAATTGACGAAATATCTCAAGACCGCACTATTACCAGCATAGTAACGTTGCCAATTGGGTGTTACAAATGCGCAAAACTGATCGGGAATTTAACCGAAAAAGCATTTTGAGGGATGAGGCACATTGCCATCTTCAAGGCTTTGTTAGTATGCAGAATTGCCACACTTGGGGCTTGGAAAATCCAAAAATGGTCATCGGGGAGTCTCTTTATCTGCACTGTGTTACAGTTTGGTGCAGTTTTTGGACAGGCTATACTTCTTAGAGAATGAAGCAGGTGTGACTCTGTGAAGCTGGTCATGCGAAGGAGAAGGTCAATGTCAATTGAGCAACTCAAAGCCAATGAAATTTGCGAAAATGTAGTGAAAACATTTTCCGAAAAGGCTTAAACAGATCAAAACTCATAGACAAATTTCTTTGGAAGAACAGAATAACATTTGTCGCAGCACTTTAACCAGAACTACATGAATTGGGATAGATAAAGCTGGATTCCCAAAACCACCGGAATTAAAGGACTGTACAAATCAAATGACCTGAATGTTTGAATCTTCCAGCCAGCTGTGAACTCCTCAAATTTCATAGTATGGACCATTATCAGTGATTCCAGATTCCGAAGTCAGTTGAACAACGATTAAGCACTCAAATAGCAAAGTCGTTAGCATTTACAGAAACCTTGAAACGCCTGTTTTATGTGCTCATAAGCACAATGCGCATTCATTTAAAAAAAAAAGAAGCAAAAAACAGAATAATCTGGATTCCACTACCATTCAGGAGTGACTACACGAATCTTTGTCTACTCAATCTGACTCAACCGAATGAGAGTTCAACGACTGCGCTTCCAATCAAATTTAACAGAAAAGAAAATCAAAATAATTTTCGGTTTTTTTTTTTGTTGTTTTTTGGTTTTCATAGGCCACTGCCAATAAATTTCCACCTCATCCAATTGTGAGCCAAAAAAAGAAATTTAGTAGCCTCAGCCAATAAATTTCACAATCGTGTCAATGTGCCGTGGTAACCTTCAACTGCTTCCCGACCTAAAGACATAAGATATTGGTTAGCCTAGGGTTAGCCACCTGTCGGCAGTTGCATATACGGAAAAGAAGCCTCTTTTTGGGCAAAGAATCAATTGGCATTCTCAACCGATCAAACCTGTCCAAATTCATTTGACTTGCGTTTATTTGTTGATAGATACAAGTACTCGTACATAGATACTCGTTGCTCTGATGAGTCTGCTCAATCTGAAGGATATGCCAAGAATTTCTAGAATTGCAGCCAGAAAGGCACACGACCACTGTGAATCGCCTTAGTCGCTAATCGAAACAAGTGGGTGACTCTGACTCTGACGGACTAGCTTACGCATATCGTGCACGCCAGCTCCCCAATGAAATTCAGGAAAGCGGCCAAAAAACCCAAATGTGAGGTGGTATTGGTGTGACCATAGTGATGGTTTCCAGTGACTAGTGCCAAAATTTTGTGTGTGTTTTGTTTTGGTTTGTATCTATTCGTATTCATTTTTCCTTCTTACATAACCTCTCTAGAGGATAGATGCTCAAAGTCTTTTTGGCCAAGATCTTGGCAAGTCTTTCGTTTTGAGTTTTTTTTTTTTTCATGTTCTGGTGAACTTAGGGAGACTGAACGATTTATTGTGATGTGTCCACACATCTTTGAGAGGTTTACTGATCCAAGGAAGTGTAGTGAAGTCAGCCAAATTTAATCCTTTGCATATGAAACGTGGAATGAGGAGGGGGGGGGGATATCTTATTCTTCACGCGACAGCCAGACAAGTAGGCGCTTCCATATCTACAGGGTTTTTCCTTTTTGTTTTTTCTGATTTTTTGGCCCAATCCACTGTTGGCTCTTGTCTACGATGCATTGCGTCAAAATGCGCTACTGGCGCTGGCTGGCGACGACGGCACAGTAGTTCTTGGCTTTGGTCGAGGACTACTTTCAGCCGCCAAGAACCAAGCCCATGAGTCAGGGTGGTGGTGCATGTGTGTGAATACGAGTATGTGCAGATACATTTTCCTTGATGTTGTTTCAATAATAAAATAAATTTCCCATTTCACAATGTGACATCGTTTTTGGTGGAAAATTTATGTCCTCATATGCGAAAGAGTGTAGATTTGCTGTTTCCGTTTCGATGTCGCTACCCATGGGGGGCGTACAATTTAGGATGTGGGACAGGAAAATGGTAAATAATTTTGGATACATTGTATGGCACTCGTTTGGTATTGGATAGAACAATCGTTCTGTTACGTATTACGGGCTTATAGTAGTACACATCTGATGTGTGTTTATGATTGTTGAAGTTAAGTTGAAAGGTTCTCCTGCGGGTTCTAACACAAATGAATGAATCCAAGAACATCATGTTCTAGCTCCATACCAGCGAATTGAATTGCTGTAAGGGGCAGCAAATATGCTAAATATTGGGTTCCAAAGGCAAGGTTTTCTTCTACTGAAAGAGCTGGCATCGAAAATTTTACAAGCGCAAGCCCCACCGTTCATCTTCTTCACAACCGAGTATAACTAGGATGTGTTCGAACAGCACTTTTTCAGCAGTCGTGTCATGCATCTGCTCATCCAGCTCTCATGAATCAAACAAGACATCATGTTTGGACCATCCACCATTGACCAGATTATAAAGCTCTTACATAGTCTTATTCCTGTTTTCGGGATTATGGTGTGAAAATGATGCCTTTTTAGCCCGAAGATGTAGCTACTGTAAGGTGCTATTTCTTGGTTTAATTTCTGACAACATTTTGTCCAGCTCTTCGTCTTAGTGCCTTGATCAATTCCAATCTGCAAAGATGGACAAGTGTGGCAGAGAAGCTCTGTAGTCGGTACTGCTGACAGAGTCTTTTTCTTGTGGATCATTTCCCGCAACGCATCTGTCTGAAGTCATCTGTCCAAATCTTGGAGTTGAGTTCTTGTATGCGTTCAATAAAAACTAACCAAACCCAAGAATATTTAGCATGTGTCACGACATCATTAAAGGCTATCGCTTATTAACATGTGTGGTAAAGCAAACTCTCCCAGAATCGAGGAAAACATCTTCGCGGATTAGTCGGAAATTACCAGCTCCATGACACGACAACAGACAACGGCTTCCGGCTAATAGATCCTGCACCAGCTCGAAATACGGTGATAAGTAGAACTACGTTTCAAAGACTATGAATGGCGCACTTCAGATGATTGAACCGCCAACCAAATCGGCCATATGCAAATAGATGCAAGGCAGGCATCAGATATTCAGGATGAGGAAACATTAAGAGGGTTTACCCCTGACTCTGGCTCTGACCACTTTCTTGTTGCAGCCGATTTCAGAGCTCGACCAACCAATAGGAAGAAGCTGTGAACCGCCCAGAAAAAGAAATTCATCATTGAAAGCCTTAGCACGAATGGAGTAGCCAGTTCCTACAGTTAACGAGGGTCTGCACTAGAGACTCTCCGCTGTGCATTCATTAGCCTCAAACGGCAACAATCTGTGAAGGGCAGCGAAGGAAGAGTATCGATCCAGAAGAAGAGAGGTGAAAAGAATTTTTCGTAAAAAGAAAAGGGCCTACGCAGAGTCCCTGCCCAAGGATATCGAATAGTGTCGCGATAGAAACAATATCCGGACGTTTTTCAGCTAGCTTCAAGCAGACTCTTCGAAATAGTGAAGGAAACATAGTCACCGAAGCGCAGGGAATAGTAGATGTGCGTAAGCAGCACTTCCAGCAGCTTGTTGATGGGCACCAGGTAGAGAGAGTGGCAGGGAAAAAACAGATCCCATATTCAGTGAATGAGGAAGTCACTCCCAAGTATAGAATCGGTTGACACATCTATCAATCAGCTGAAGAAAAACATAGCCTCTGATGGTCTATCAGTGGAGTTTTTGAAAGATGGAGGTGATGTTGGGGTAGGGCGCAACATCAAATTATTAACCAGATATAGGTGGATGAAGCCATGCCCGATGACTGGACTATCAGCTCTATATCCCCCATCTTCAATATTTTGTATGAACTATCGAGGCATATCCCTGCTAAATGTAGCATATACGATCCTTTCCAATGGATTCGGTGTGGCATTTGGCCCGGCAAACCGACAATCGACTAAATTTTCACACTAAGGCAAATCCTGGAAAAGACCAACGAATTTCCAGTCGAGACTCACGAATCTTTTCATCGACTTCAAAGCCGCATATGACAGCATTCATCGCCTTGAGCTCTACACGGTGATGGCGGAATTCGGGATCCAGCAAAACTGATCCAGTTGTGTAGCATGATGCTAGAAAAGACGCGGTGTAATGTGCAATTTGGAAACAGTTCCTCCGAACTATTCGAAATCTGTACCGGATTTCGGTAAGGAGATGCACTGTCATGTGATTCCTTCAGTTTAGTGCTGAAACAGATAGTGCGCAGGGCAGGTGTTAACACGGAAGGCACTATCTTCAACAAACCGGTTCAGCTGCTAGAGTACGCAGACGACATTGAAATCATCGGTTGCTTACAGCGAGTTGTCACACAGGCTTTTACGGCAATCGAATAACAGGCGAAACAAGTTGGCCTTGAAGTAAATGAGGACAAAACCAAGTACATATCCACCGCTCAGGACAAAACGTCACTGTTGACAACAGTAACTTCAAAGTAAGTAAGGGGTATACGTACCTGGGAATGAATGACACCCTGGAAACCGCTGCTACTTAGGTTTGACGAAACAAATCGGTAAGTAGGAAAGCAGCGCAGATATTTCAGCAGACACTTTCGAGAGAAAAATGCTTCGTGGAATATTTGGTCCCGAAAAGCTAAAACACGTCGACTCGGCAACATCGAGCGAATGGGCAATAATGCTCCAGCAAAGAGAGTCTTCGGATCACAACCCCCAGCCTCAAGATGATAAGGAAGACCGAACCTCCGTTTTAAGAACAAAGCCATCGCGAATGCCAGAGCTCTTGCTCTAGACAACTGAAACCAGCACTCCTAGGATCGAAGAGAGTGTCTCAGGCAGAGACTCAGCAGTATTAGGAAGTTCAATAACAACAAGGAAGGCTACATTGCTTTGGTACGCCAATTCAAAGTTTTGTGCGACTATCTCAATTCCTTCGGCACCACTCTGATCGGCAGGTACCAGTGTCACTTCGGGCCCAGATGAATCATATCTTCAGGGTTGGGCAAATACTGTACAAGATGAACGAATATGGAATAATGCAGGCTAAATCTTAATGTGCTCATTTGATGGGTTACGTGGGCAGACGACGTGGACATAATTCGTCGCTTCCATAGTGGGTAAGATATAACATCATTCAATATAAGCGTCGGTTTTCTTCCAGTCGGGTCAAGGAACACTACTGTTTCAGTAGGTTGCTACTTGGTTTGCTTACTTTAGGGAAACCCTTATGGATCAACTATAGCCCTCGTATCTTCGAAGCGCGTTACTGTCATCGAAATCATTTGCCCTAAGTGTCACAAAAGGACCTGTAACTCGGGCTTGGGATTTGCAACTCGACCAGGTAAGGACCATTATAATGCTCAGCAACCAAGAGTTTCGGACTGGGATGGGCTCACTATTGACGACCTGTTCGCTCATAAACGCTCATGGAATTTTCGAACATTGAACAGTACACACGAAGTTGAACAAATAGCGCATATGGCCGCCATCCGGAAAGATCTATATTATATGGTACTCGGACTGCTGCAGGAAACAGAAGTAGCGTTGACTTCGCTGGGGATTTGTTCCTAGTGCGAGCTAACTCGCACTTGTAACAGTCCCCTTCATGGCTTAGATAATTCGCCAACATCAGCCTAATATGCGTACATACCCTCACAGAAGAAATAACCGCTGCTACCAAAGATTATTTCGACAAGCTTCTCAACAAAACCTACGACCTATATCCTACGAATGAAGTTCAAATCGTTTCAGGTGATCTGAACAGAGAATAGCACAGTAGGAAAGCATAGCCTATACGACACCACGGGACGGGATGTTACTATGCATTGCTACCACCAGTGTTCCATAGAAATCGCCAGTAATGACGGACCTTTAACCGTAACACACGTCTCGCTATCAATGTTCATTAGTATACCCTCAAACCCAATTTTGGACGTAGTATAAAATGTTATAATTCTTGCGTACCTCTTTATTTCCTAGTCATTATAACCTCCATACTTTTAAAACCAACGTTCACCGTAACCTCTGCTTCCATCCTCCCTGATTTTCACTTTGAGGCAGAGCAACCCATTCAACCTAGGTGCTGTTAGCTAATATTTCCATCCATAGAACTATTAAATCTTGACTATAACCAGGCTGTCACCCCAGACGGTCTGATTAATGGACCCTCACCATCACTTCCCCGATTCACAAGAACAAAGTTCCTCTAAACGACGCGAACTATAGAGGCACCAATCTTCTTAATATCGCGTACAAGATCTTGTCTGCCGTATTGGGTGAAAGCCTTTTTTTTTTTGTATAAACTAGCGCGGGCTCATGTTTGCACACAGCGTGGGCGACGGAAATTTAGGGAGGAAAGAAGGATAGGTACCGATGTACGTTGGTTTTATATGTCTGAATGTTATAATGACTAGGAAATAGAGAGCTCGGCAGGGCATTCCACAAGCGAGTTGTTCGGCCTAGGAACGAATCACCATATTTCAGAGTACGCCCGAAAGTGGGTTTGAGGGTATACTGATGAGCATTCATAGCGAGACGTGTGTTACGGTTAAAGGTTTAAAGGGGCAGAATGCTACTGGCGATTTCTATCGCATCTAGCAGATGCAGAGCTGTTTTAGGCATATCTGACCAGATGCGAGCATTGTACTCCAATTTTGGGCGGATGAATGCCTTATATGTATGTTGCGGCCAGGTCAGAAGGGAAAAAGTATTTCTTACATATCGTATATCGTTTGAGAAAGCCTTGACGACACCGAAAACGTGTTCATTCCAACGTAAGTTGTTATTGATACACATACCGAGAATGGAAGGTTTATCGGTTTCGACGAGGCAAGTGCCATTCATGGATAATGGCTGCGTGTTTCACTTTAACGACACCAGACAGCATTGTGTTTTGGAAGCAATAAATTCCACTCGGTTGATAGTTCCCCAATTGGTTATGCTGTTAATATCGGAATTTAATGAGCTTAACATACGCTGCCGTTCCCGTTCTACAGCCAAAGAGCAGGGACGAGAGTTCGGGAACGAATATGAAAAGCGGAGAGTACTGCCATGAGCAAAGGAATATATTGGATTAGAAGTAGCAGACAAGAGATCATTAATGAAAATTAAAAAAAGTGTCGGAGACAGAACGGAGCCTTGGGGTACACCAGCATTTATTTTGTGAATATCAGACTTGAAACCATCCAAGACAACTTGAATTGAACGTTCCGAAAGGTAATTTCTAATCTATTGAAGAAGAGAGTCATCGATCTCAAAAGCACGAATTTTCGACAAAAGAGCCTGATGCCAAACTCTGTCAAATACCTTAGAAATGTCAAGTGCAACTATCTTACTTTCGCCAGATTGATGTACGCTTTGGTTCCACTTTTCGGTGAGACATGCCATCAAATCACCAGTGGACCTGTTGCTACGAAAAGCGTATTGCCAGTCATTAAGAAGCTTTCGTGTTTCGAGATATTTCATGAGCTGACGGTTTGTCAGCGTTTCCATGACCTTATAAAGAAGGGACGTAAGTGCAATGGGTCTGTAGGAGGAAAGATTCGCCTTTTTTAGAGATGGGCTGGACAAATGCTGTTTTCCATCTGTTCGGAAAGAGTCCTAAAGAGTAGGTTTGATGAAAAAGCTTACGCGGTGGTTTTGCCAGCGTGGAAGAACACCTCTTCAGAAGAAGGGGAGATATACCATCTGGACCAACAGATTTGTGAATGTTTAAGTCTTTAAGAACTCTTGCTACTACAGGAGTGCGAAAGTGGATTCGTCCCATTGAAGATTCGACGCACTTCAGTGTAGGCGGAGACAGAGCACAATCCGAAAGTGTTGAGCTGGCCGCAAAGTGTGCAGGAAGCAGATTGGCCTTGTCGAAAGAACTTACAGCTGGAAGGTGATTGCAAGTGAGCGTATGGATGGAGGATGAGATATTGGGTCTATAACTTAATTCTTAGCGGTTTGCTAAGAGATGGCGTAACTTGTATTATTTCATTGTTATTATTCCATTGGAACATGCGTTGGAAAGCTACTGTCGTTGTACGTCATTTCAGTATATGTCAGTCATTTGAAGCGTAAACAACAATAATTTTTTTTCACTCAAATATGTCGAACTTTGTCGAACTGAAAAATTGTTCTTGCGGGGAGTTCTTCTGCATTACTTTAATATGAAGAACACTGCTGCCGAAAGTCACCGTATTTTGGTGGAAGTTTATGGTGAACATGCGCTAGCTGAGCGAAAGTGCCAAAAATGGTTTGCACGATTTAAAAGTGGTGATTTTGGCTTGGAAGACGATGAACGTCCTGGGCAGCCAAAAAAGTTTGAGGATGAAGAACTGGAAGCATTACTCTATGAAGATTGTTGCCAAACACAAGAAGAGCTCGCAGAATATTTGGGTGTCACTCAAGCAGCCATTTCAAAACGTTTAAAAGCAGCTGAATATATTCAAAAACAAGGAAATTGGGTTCCACATGAACTCAAGCCGAGAGACGTCGAAAGGCGGTTTTGCATGTCCGAAATGCTGCTGGAACGCCACAAAAGGAAGTCATTTTTGCATCGGATTGTTACTGGTGATGAAAAATGGATCCATTACGACAACCCCAACCGCAAAAAATCATATGTGAAACCCGGCCAACCAGCCAAATCAACGGCAAAGCCGAATATTCATGGCGCGAAGGTAATGCTCTGTATTTGGTGGGATCAGATGGGTGTGCTGTATTATGAGCTGCTAAAACCGGGTGAAACCATCAATGGACAACGCTATCGAACACAATTAATCCGAAGCAGTGGCCGAAAAACGCCCGGAATATGCGACCAAACACGAGGCAATAATTTTCCATCATGACAACTCTCGGCCCCACGTTGCTATTCCGGTTAAGAACTTTTTGGAAAACAGTGGATGGGAAGTTTTACCCCACCCGCCTTATAGCCCAGACATTGCCCCTTCTGACTACCATTTGCTCCGGTCGATGCAGAACGACCTCACTGAAATACGGTTCACATCAGAGCATCCGCACGAATTAAGTTATAGAATTTCTAATATTTTTGATAAATGACCAAAAGCTTTTACTACCTCTGGGACATTGTAGTATTTTTTGCCTCAACTTTTGGTCGTATTGAGACAGACGCTGCAGTCATTCCTGGCCCGTTTAAACATTTTTCGGTTTTTCTCTGTCGGATTGGTCTTGAAGGACTGAAAAAACACTTTTCTAACCCTGACAGCCTCTTCACAGTTCGAGTCGTACCATGCCTTTTCTTTTGGTCTGATACTCTTTATCCGATGAGGGATAAAGGATCTCATTCCGAAGAGAATAGTGTCAGTGACCATATCAGCAGCGGCATCCACGTCGTAATCGAGGAAACATAACGACCACTTAAAATTCCTAAAGAAGCTTTTAAGTCCGCTCAAATTTGCTTTCTCGTATTGCCATACGGTTCTTGTGGAAATCTTTACACCAACTGTGTAGTCGGTGTACGAGAAATTAGCTGATATGACACACGAGCGACGAGCCTAGAGTGGATAGCATATCAACGGAGTACTTGTCAGGGTGAGAAGTTAAAAACAAATTCAGGGTGTTGGCGGTATAACTATCAACGTCTGGTATTCGCGTGGGCTTCATTTACAAGCTGCGTTAAGTTTTTTTCCGCAGCGAAGATCTCAACACACCGTCCTTCGGGTGTTGTCTCTTCAGAATGTCGAAGCCACCCAGAATTGTGTATATTGCAATCGCCCGTAATAACAATTTCAGTATGAGGATACAGGGATACAATTCTTTGAATAGAGTCAGACAGCTCATCAAACGCCTGAAAAATAAGTGGCCTTAATGCTTAATGGCCGAAAGTCTGTGTTTTTTTTTTGCAACATAAACCGTTGGGCATGTTTGGAAAAAGGACACAACAAAAAGAGACAATTGATTTTTGGTGAGTTTAACACTCGAACACTTAGTCTAGCAGAGCAGACTGAAAGGACACAATTTACTCGACGTAAAACTGGAAGAAGACCATGCAGACCAGACAGCAAACAGTAGTGCGTTCTGGTTTCACCTGAAACCATAAAAGCCGGTCTGAGGACGACTGGAGGAAAGTGGCCTTCACTGCTGGGCCCAAATTATTGACGGGGAAAAGTACTCGTATATATGAGTGATATGCATCATCGTTGCAGGTTTCATAGGTGGTTTACAGCAGGGCGGTAAGTGAGGCTCATTTTCGAAGAAATTGTTGTGTTTCTGGAGGTCAAACTGAACACCCTGTGATAATTAAAGAGAAATAAGGACTCATCCACCTTGTGGTGTGCTCGTAGCATGCACATTGATATTAAAAGTATGCCAAGGATATTTCTTCCGGTATTCATAGCCCGAAGGGTAGTAGGAAGCTCAAAATATTCTTTTGTTGCCAAGGAAGGAAATGTCAAGTTAATTCTTATGCCCGTCTATTTCATAATCTGAGATTTTTACAACGAATTGTTTGGGAAACTATCGATGAGTTGTCCCTTGTGGGTCAGACTGCACGTGCCAGCAAGTACTTCGAATGTCCCTTACACTTATCCCAGGAAATATTTATTAACTAGCATGTTCCTCATTGACGACAACACTTCTAGTGATTATTGCCACATGTTCATGGATTTATTGCACCGCAATTAATTACCTTAATTGACTACATACCATATGCTTTATTGCCATCTGCGTCGACATGCCCACCATAACTTAATAATAAACTAGACTGGCAGTGTCTACAAGAACCACGTGCACCGAACCGAAAGCTGGGCACCAGCTCCACTTTACTGGAATGGTTCCAACTTGAATCCTCGACCTTCCTCAATCGAAAAGCTAGAATCGTTCCAAAATTCTGTTTCTTCATGTCAATTAAGAACAACACACAAACACACATATGCACACGATTAAAAGTATCTGCGAGTCACACCCCCTTTTTTGCTAAAATCTAAAAATCTATTTGTGTTGGCTGTTCGGGTGTTCGGGTGTTCGGGTGTTCGGGTGTACTCGTAGCGCACGAACGCACACTTATTGGCAGCACTCCATGGGGTTGATAGATTATGCACTTACGAACTGCGTACGATACGACTACGGATACGGATACTTCTCCATTTGAAAATTTGTTTACAATCTGAGTGAGTGAATCTCCTGGCACACGCACAACGCTTGTGCTTCCTGCCAAGTAGGACGCATCTCAAATGGCCCCAAAGTGGCTATAGTCCTCTATCATTTAGCCGGATATTGGATGATGTTTAAAAGTCCATCTCAACGTCCAGTCCAAACA
Organism: Volucella zonaria; assembly: GCA_963966105.1. Classification (NCBI taxonomy): domain Eukaryota; kingdom Metazoa; phylum Arthropoda; class Insecta; order Diptera; family Syrphidae; genus Volucella; species Volucella zonaria. The sequence continues at coordinate 156,662,519 of OZ014533.1, forward strand.
GTTGTTAATCATGTTGTATTGGTATGTCTCGGGGTTCGACGGAACCCCGAACGCACATACGAGTATATATGTATGCTCGTGGAGGACAGGGGCGGAAGAAGATTTCTGATCAAGTTCCAAATTTTCAAACAACATACACGTGAGTGTGTGCGTATGCCAGTTGGCAGCTTAATAATGAGTTCTTGGCAGAAGCTGGTGTAAACAAATCACTACGCGTGTTCCTCATCGCCAGCTGGGGAGGGAGTTCTGTTTTTTTTTTTTTGTTTTTTGTTTTTTTGTTTCACTGTCGAGAGCCAAAAAGTAGAAATCTGCATACGACTCCTGGCAGGTTGCTGAAAGAGCCAACTGGGATATGTATACTCGTATCTTGGAACTGAAGGGTGGTAGTGGCGGTGGTGGTGGTGATGGTGGTGGTTGCGTTTCATTCACCCAACAGTCGCAGTGGCAACAAATCTCTAAAGTTGGCACTTGGCTGGGATTTTTATTGCTTTTGGAACGTGAACCGTGGGAAAATTCTCACCTCTAGACGGAGACGACGATGTGGATATGTGTGTGCGTTTTAGGTTGAGATACTTTGTAATCAGTTGGCCATGAAGTCGACAAAAAAGAAAGCAGGAAGTGACGCATTGAATGGTTTTCGGGTGAATGAGTGAGTGAATTTCTTGGCATCAGGTGAATTACGGATAAGAATTTTGGCAACTCTTGTGAACAGATACCGTGAGGTGAGTGGTGTTGTTGATAGTTTTTGATCATGTGCCGGCCGTGAATGATTGAGTAATGAGTGGAAACCTGCTGATTGATATCTGAAAGTGGTTATGGAATGTTTCTGTGATTTGATAATCTTGGAATCATGTTATTTGGAGGTAGTAGGTATTTGAAAGATGTGACTGTTTGCAGACAGACATTAGAGCAAATATGTACTGGGTTTAGGATTCCTTGAAAAGGAAGCATTGACCAATTGTTTTTGATCATAAGAAAGACGAAAGAGCTATTTGAAACCCCATTTCTTTCAAACGTTTTTATATGAGGAGTCTTTGAATTGTATAAGTGTAGACTGCTAAAGATTCATTCTCAAAGCCGGAAAATGTTTTCATTTTGTCCCAAAGGACCTCAAACCTATGAGTCTATAATCTTTCCTTCTGAAAACTCTAGGACGACTGATTGATATCCATATACGAGCTAAAATTGATCCAAGACTTTTGCCAACGGTTCAACATGCCTACTGTAAAGGAAAGTCGGTGGAAACGGCTCTGCAGTCACTGACTAGCCACATCGAATGATCCCTACAATATAGAGAGTACACAATGGTCACTTTCATGGACATAGAGGGCGCTTTAACACATCCGCAATCACGACCGCGCTGTCAACTTTGCAGGTTGACGACTCACTTTGGGAGTTGATCAGTCTTATGCTAAATAGCAGGGTGGGGCTTCTGCTTCTGCTTCTGCTTGTGCTAAAAGATGTGTCAGCAGATGTACGCCGCAAGGCGGTGCCACTTCTCCCCTTCTCTGGAACTTATTGGTTAATGAGCTGCTGATATACCTGGAAACGGATGGTAGCAGGGTGATTATCTATGCGGAAGACGTTGCTATATCCGTCTCTGGTAAGCATCTTAATAGCAGTCCTTCAGCTAAATCTTAACAGCTTAACCCGTTGGGCAGATCTCTGTGGATTGGGAGTAAACCCCCATAAAACTGATCTTGTCCTCTTTTCCAGGAAATATAAAATTCCGATCATAGATCCTGCTTCCATAAACGGTACCCGTTTAGTCTTTTCCAATACAGCAAAATATCTGGAAATCTAAAATTCAAGCTTGCATGAAAGCCATTGGGAATAAACGGGATATTCAACCTCGCAAAACCCACTGGCTATACATCTCGGTCATAAGACCGATACTCATCTTCGGGATTGTTGTCTGGTGGATGGCCTTAGGCAATGCCGCCAACTGCAGCAAACTAAGCAGAGTCCAAAGAATAGCATGCCTATGCATAAGCGGCACTGGAAATTCTGTTTCACTTGACACCCCTCGATATCTTCAGCAGGCAAGTACCTACGACCGCAGCTATTCGCCTTAAAGCAACTACACAGTGGACAAATAAATTTTTTGACCGCGCTAATATTCTTAATACACTAGGAATCCTTCCGGAGAACATCGATTATGCTGTACCCGAACTTTGGTTTGACAACGACTTCCATGTCAACTTCCTCTCTAGATCCTTCTGGGAGGAAGGCGCTTTCACGGAGAACAAGTCAATTCACTTTTACACAGATGGATCTGAAACTGATCGCGGGGTTGATGGCGATGTTTTCTCAGATAAGCTAAATCTAAGCCTCTCTTTCCGTCTTCCAAATCACTGTAGCGTCTTCCATGTGGAAGTTTTGGCGATTAAGAAGCCGTGCAAAAGGGTATCCACATTTTTTCGGATAATTAGGTCCCTATCAAATCCCTGGACTCAGTCTCATTAAATTCTAAAACCGCCCTTGAAAGCCGATCATCGCTTACGGAGATGGCAGAGTGGTTCCACCTTCATATTTGTTGGATGCCGGGCCATAGAGATATTCCAGGGAACTGTAGGGTCGATGAACTCGCGAAAATAGAAACTGCTCTACCTATTCTACCGGAAAAGGGTAGCATAGGCATACAAATCGCTACGTGAAAATTAATATTAAAGCGGTCTGCCAGACCTTAGGTGCACTGATGGACCAACATGTCTACCGATTAAACAGATCTGGCCAAAACTACATAGATCTGAATCACTCTAAGAGTCTGATCCTTCTAAATGCAATAGGAAACATCTCAGCGCCATCATAGGTGTCATCACTGGACACTGCCGCATAGCCAAGCACGCAGGAAGGCTTGGCGCCTTTACAAACGATTTCTGTAGAAGCTGCATGGACGAAGAAGAAGAGGAGACAATCCCTCACCTACTCTGTACATGTCCAGCTCTCACCCAGAGAAGAAAACTTCACTTAGGAACTTTCTTCTACAATCACCTAAACGATTTAGAGAATATAGACGTTAACAGTCTCCTACGCTTCAACGTAAGCTCAAACTGGTTCCTTGAGTAAGAGGATCATAGATCCAGGTAGCATCACAATGGGCCAACAGGCCTAAGTGGGTTGGTGTTTCCAACAGCCACTCTTACCTACCTACCCACCTACCTACTTAGGACAGTCTAGAAAAGAATATGGTCAGATCTCGGATCTTCACCGACAGCAACAAACCGATTCAGGATGTGGCGTTGGCATCCTTGTGGATGGCTACAACTTTATGCTTCACTAGTATTAAAAATGAACAGGCGGACGAGGTGAAGTTTTTAAGTCTGAAACGATAGTGAAGCTGTCTTTAACGCCTTACTGCTTCTAAGCGAGTACGAAAGTGCAAATATTCCTTGAATGCAGTTAAATTATTGATTTCACTGAGTCCTGGCTTAGTAAGGCTTCATAACGCGATCGGAGCTTAAAGGAGAAATTCCTAGAACGTAAAACCGCGTTAAGACCACCTGTACCTTCGATTAGGACTTCCATTGACAGTCAAAACTCTAATGACCACATGAGTGTTTGGTGTGACACTCTAGGTTGCAGGCAGATGAAACTTATACTTCTGAACGTCTGTTCAACTCCAGCGGTCTTTTGTTGTCTCCCGGCAAGAAAATCTGTAGACTTCTTGTTGGCATCTTAACGAGGTACTCTCACGAGGCGATGCTTAACCGTGAGATTGACGATGACACCGCGGAAAGCTTCTCTTTTAAATGTCTGGGTTACACCTGCATTGGACTGTAAGTACTAGATGCTGCTGTGGTGGTCGCTGGTATTGGACGCTCTTTGTGGTTGAAGCGATTTATCAATCCGATAAATTTTTATAAGAAAAACACGACAGAGCTACAAAGGAATAAACATATCCCAACCAAGAAACATTTGATGACAATTCAGAACTACTTTTTATAACGGTTTTGCACACCTTGTCCCAGCATCTTTATAGCCGAAAGGCAGCTGTTAGCAAAAGTCATAGCAATAGTGATGCCCCATTCCTTCTTTGCAAAATATTTTCACGTTCCTGACAATAACACCATCTATGACAGATTGGTTAGCGCGCTATTACATTCCAAGAGTCCGCCACCAAAATCATTAACAACTGAGATTGAGGTACTTGAAATACAAGACTCTCTATTCACATCTTCAAGTACACCTTATCGAAACCACTCTCTATCTGCCTATAGATATCTGACGGACTAAGCAACAGGAAAACTGTAGACTTTCAAATGATGACATGGGAAGCTTGTAACGGAACCCTTCATCTTCATCTTTTCAAAACCACAACGACGACAATAAGGCGGAAATTTGCATTACCGCCACAAAGCTATCTTTATGCACAATAGCGCATTCGATAATTTCTTTTAAATTACACCACCACAAACGATTACCGCAGCAATAAATATCGTCGCTGTCCCAAAACTAAACTTGCCGAAAGTTACGAGGACTTCCTTCTGTTAGCCGACTCTTCCTCACTCAGTAATGTTATGCAATTATGACGCAGCTCACACCCCCTAAATTTGTTTCCAAAATAAAAAAAAAACTCACTTCTCTTTTGATTTCGACATTTGCGGCAATCTCCTTCCCATCTATCACAAAGGATAACACAGAAGAAAACAAAGTAGAGCCTCTTCCCCATCTGAACCATAAAAAATCTGCCACAAAATTATGGCTCAAAAACGAAGCGCCAGCGTCCAGTATGTCTCGCGCCATAAAGGACACTCTCACCATCATCACCATCGCCCAACCAAGGACGTGCAATCAAAGCCACCCACTATCCCTAATGTTTAATGTAATGATTTATTTACATATTTTTCCACTAAAGACGACCGGACGGACGGATTTTCTTTTTCAAAGAAATTTTTCATCCGCAGGACTTTTGGACAAAACTTTCAACCGATGCCAAAATAAATTTGTGTTCTACTACGAATAGATCGCCGATACTCATACACGGACATACATACCGATACACTTGGTCTTCCAATTAATTATTATGACATTCGCCTACAAATTTTTTTTGAAAAAAAAAAAGTCCTTTGGTCCTTGTTTTCGCTTTGTGAGAAAACAAACAACTCTGCCAGCAATTAAGGATTACGCGAAGATTAATTTCTTGGCAGCAATTTTAAACACCGAATTGGAATAGACTCGTTCGTCGGAGCGATTTATGGGCCATCTAAGCAATTAACAATTAAGAAGATAGTACAGAGCTTGCTAGTAATTAAACGGGAACAACAATCCGCGACAAGGACTTGGAGTAAGATTTGCCTACAACAATTTTATTTGGCATCAGCACCTCTTTCCCAACCGGAAGCGGAGTAACAAATCGTTGACATTCTTTGAATTCTCCAACACGGAAGTTGGATATGTCCAAAACTATCCAAAGGACTTTATGTCCTTTTTCACGAATTTGGGTTTTTTTTGTTCTGAATTCCTTTTTTTTATCGTTGACATTGATCGCCTGTTTCGGATATTCGCAAATTCAGTTTCCTGTCGCTTCCTGTCCAGCAGATACTCGTACTTGCAAGGACTCTTTCCTCTCTCTGGACTTGGAAAGAATTCGTTGTCGAAAATTTTTCTTGACTCCTTTCGTATGTTTTATTCTTTTTCTCTCTTTTCTGCTTTTCTTTGGAAGATGGAAACTATTTTTTTGTTTGTTTGCTTTCGTTGGACAACCCTTTAACTGCTATGTTGACACTTCAGGCGCGAAAGGACATTGTCGAGGATGCCTTTGTTTATTTATTGTTTGTGATTTTACATTAAATCGAATTCGATTCCAATTGAGACGAAAATAAATCTCAAAAGAAGCGAAAGACTAGAGCAATTAATTAAATTACATGCAGGACATTGAATTGATTTTTTTTTTTGAGAGAAATAGAAACGGGAAAACTTTTAAAGACTCCAACGGCTCCTGCATTTTACTACTCACACCGGTTTTTTCTGCAGTGGCGTCCAATAAATATTTTTCGTCCTACGGCACGATATTTGTTATTTTCTAGTTTTATGTTGTTCTTGTGCTGTTCCTGTTCTGCCTTTTGGCCTTTCTATGGTTCTTCTCGGTTGGATGCAGATCAAGGATGTGATTTACTTTGGTCGCATTGGGCGGCTATTGTAAGATGCGTACATGGATATGGCCTATGGGGCGTATTTCGGATTTTATGAGGGGAAACTACTGAGAAATGTTGAACACGTTTTATTGTTTATTTACACATGGATGAACAGAAGATACATAGTTGAAGCCAAAGATAAAGGTTTATGATTAAGGACTTGAATCTTCTGCAACAACGTTTATGGTAGAGTGACTGTTTTGTCTTCTACCAAAGGAATTTTCCATGCAAAGATATCATCATAAAATTAAATTTTTTTGAAGGTTTGTCAACAGAGGGTAATTTTCTGTAGTCACTCTGCAGGATCTTCTCCTTCAGACTCAAAACAATTGCAGAAATCGGCTAAGTCTGTGGTGTACAGATTACAACATATGACTCTATGTTAACTCTATGACTCTGTTCACATTCACAGAAAATTGCGACTACACTACCTTGCATTCTGTATAAGACTAACTACATAGATTCCAATGAATATTGTGGCAAAGGCAAAAGAAAATCCTCCTGACTAACGGGGATCATTATCACTTAGGAAACTGTCGCAAATTTGTAAGTCGGATACAAAAACATAATAATCAGCGAGCTGTTTCATCTAGTGCTGAAGCAGCGCAATGGTTGAGTTCGTCAACTGCTGCACTAGAGGATTGAGTTCAAACCACACTCCTAACACCAAAAAACTGAAAAAGTAATGTTGACGTCACCACGCTTTTTTGCAGGTTCACCTTTAATGAGTTGCTGATTCTCTTGCGGTTTAGAGTCCACAAGGCGGGCCTTGAAGTAGGACATATAAGAGCGAACTTTGCAGTTGTATAGCAACATCGTTAGAAAATGTAGAGCGAATAAATATTAGCGTTCCGGTCCATATTGCCTGGAGTTCTTACAGTCTTCTTGCCTTAGGTGGTGCGTAAGTGAAAGGACACTTCAAGCAGCTTAGAGTATCTAGCAAGAAGCAGTTGCTCAAAAACCGAACTAACTGGAGAGGCTTTTTCTTAATAATAACAACATGAATTTAGTTTGAAAAGCTTTACACATTATTAGGAATGGTTCATGACATTCTGTTTTGAACACGAGTTCAGGCATATTTTGATATTGTTCAATTTTGGGACACTCTTCCGAGCATTTCGGGCTTTATCTCACCAGCAACGTGATGAATATTGGCTTTCCTGTAGGAAACACGTGTCGTCCGGATCAATATTGTCCATATTTTCGAAGAAATACTCACTGGCCTCTTTAAATAAGGAGAATAAGGAAAATTGGAACTGTTCCTCCAGTCCTGGACTCGTGTTGTCTGCATACATCTGCAGCAGACTGAACAAATTGTTGGCATATCTTCGCCTAATTTGATTTGTAGATGCTTGCTCATGATTTGTTACAGTGTGATCAGAACTGAAACTCTTGCATCAGAAGGAGCCTTGTAACCTAAAACAAGAAATAAAGAAAAGCAACCTAGGTGTGACTGGAATCTGAGGCAGTCGGGAAAAAAATCTTTTGCCTTTTCTAAGGCTCCTGAGAAGCATGGCTCGACCGTGTGCTCTTCGCGAATGGCATCAAAGTTGAAGCACACTTTTAGCCGAATACTTCGAAAATCTGCTTGATTCACCATATGCGATGTGCACTGTAACTATGTATAACTTTCCAAGATGCCATAGGACTTATACACAGATGCTGTGCAAATAAGGCGTCAGGACAAGACCGTATTCCTTACGAATTCTTTAAAAATACATGTGATGCCTTCCTGCAGAAGCTCACTGAGACGTATGATATTATTTTCAGTACTGGCGATGTGCTATCATCTTTCAAGAAAGCAGACCCAAATGAACCAAGCAACTGCAGAGGCATATCTTTGCTAAATGCGACCACCATTTACAGGAATTATCTTGGAACGCCTCACAAATTAGACACATGGAAATGACCTAGTTAGCTACAATAGTTTCAAGTTGGTTTCGATGAAATCCTCTCTCAAACAAGCATTGCCCTAACGTTTTTGGATAAGGGTAAAATCTGTGTGCCTTCTTCGTTGCGGATTTTGGCTAAATCGTCGGAAGATAACACCACAGCGGTCTGGGATGGAAATATTTTGTCAAACTGGTTTCAGTCTAAATCTAGAGTGAAGCAAGGATGTCTGCTGTGCTTCTCTTCTGTTCTCAACAGGAAGATCTTGTTGCATATCTCACTGGGCGAATGTTTTTATGGATTACGTATAAACCTCTTGTTCTACGCTGAAGACATCGTAATACTAGCGGAAACACTAAACAAATCATCATAAATAAGCTGCAACAATACTGGCAAATATGGAACTTGCAGCATAACACCAACAAGCTAAAATTTATGATTTTTCGAGACGGATGGGGACGCTGCGCTACGAAAAATAGACCTGGCAAAATGTGGAACTGGACAAAGTCAAGGAATACAAATACTTCGGAGTGCTGACTATCCTACAGCTATCGTTTAGAAGGAAGGTGAAGTAGAACTTAAAAGAATCAAATAGGGTAATCCATTGTAACTGGAAGGGGATCTTGTGCAAAAAAAAAACGCGCCGAGTGTAAAGTCTAAAGTACAAGGTGGCGCAAAAGTTGTCACCCGATTTTCTTTGACTGTATTTTTTTTTTTATGAATGAAAAACTTTGGTTGTACTTTTGAAGCCGAGAAAATGACATCGGCTAAGTGGCCGCCGCCAGAATTGATGATCATTCGGGCCTGACTTGTGGCATTTTCCATCACTCTTGCCAGAAGTTCCGGCGATAGGTCCTCGCATTCTTGGCGGATATTCTCTATGAGGGCTTCCAGAGTCTGAAGCTTGTTGACATTGACTCGTGACTTCAAAAAACCTCACAATAAGAAGTCTGGAATGGTTAAATCAGGCCAGTGCAAGTCACTAAAACTAGAGATTAGATGACCCGGAAATGCAGCGCTAGGAATTTCGGCTGTAGCTCGTGCAGTATACGCCGTTGCTCCATCCTGTTGGAACCACATGTTCTCCACTCCTAATTCATCCAATTGAGGAAGGAGAAAGACGCTGAGCATGGCTCTGTAGCGCACGTTGTTCACAGTAGTCATTTGCCCCGCGGAGTTTTCAAAAAAATAAGGCGCGATGGCACCTCCAGAATAAACAGCACACCATGCAGTAACTTTGAGCTGGTATAATGGCTCTTCGTGGGCTATTCGCGGATTTTCAGTGCCCTAGAAGCGATAATTTAGCTCTTTCACATATCCATTGAGATGGAAATGGGCCTAGTCGCTCATAATGATTTTCGATGAAAGTTGCCTCCCACGTGTTCGAGATTCAGAATGGTTTGAGCGTATGTTACACAGCTAACAGCTGATGCACTGTCTGCACTTTGTAAGGGAACGTCTTACAGTCCAAAATTCTCTGTAAAGACCGCTGATTGCTGCTCAATTACATGGCGCATTTTCTGGTCGATATTCCGAGGTTCTCTGCCTCATCTTCAAGTTGGGATATTCTCAGCAGAACGGCTGCTCCGGGGCCGGCCAGACCTCGCAGCATCTCGTGTTCTCTCTTCTAGGCAAGTGGCTAAACGTCGTAGTGTTAGCTCAGTTGGTGTCGGACGACCGGGAAATCTGTGCAGAAATTCACGCTGAGCCATCACCACAGACGAATTATTCCGCAAAAAAAAAATCGTAACAATTATTCAGCGTTACTTATGAGTACAGCGATTCATGTCTTATCGACGTATATTTTGTATCTGTTTACCTCACAAATGTCAAAGTAGAATTGACATTTGTCGCCATTTGCAAAAATTATAGCATCTTCCGATAGGCTGTCAAAATGTCAACCATGTACTATGCGTGATAAATGTATGGGATCTGGCAGTTTGAAGAGGCTGAAAACTCTTGAGAAAAAATGTTGTAACTGCCAACTAAGGGTTGCCACTGCTTCATGTCTTTACACTTAGACTACACTTCTTATATGTGTTCAAAATTCTATTACAACCAAGTCATCGTCTTCCTCATAAAATTGATATGCACCTCAAAAATCGGAACATCCATTTCTTTGCCGGAAATCGGAACATCCACGTAAACGAAGCAAACTTACTAGATGTACTGCAGGAGCTTCTAATTAAGATCGAAGGATCGTCGCGTTAGCTATTTCAAAGGCAAAGCGAACAGAGCCAAGTAAGAAATATTTTTAAGGTGTTAAACCATGCCCTTGGGAATCAGAACTATTTTCATGGTCGGAATAGCTTATTCAAAGCCAGGGGTGAACTACTGCAATTAAATCACATGCCCCATAGAACTAATATAAGTGCTCAGTTTGCACTGTGCAACCATAGAACAAGAGAAGTTGGCATTCACTCCATTGGAACCTGCTCAAGGCTGAGCTCAATCAGTAGACCCTTTTGTGGAAAAAATACCCTCTCTTCGGATGAAATCTTTCGCATTCTAAATAGAGAAAACTAGACTGCACTGTTGTATATAAAATCTGCTCTAAAGTACCAGCTGCAAAATCTAAACCAAGCTTTTTTGAAAAATATTGATTAACATGAATTAATTCTATAATTTCGAAACTCTCTTTTCTCGCCTGATAGCAAAAGTCAACGCTTGTCATTGTAGATCTTGAAATATCTGAATTCTTTTTTGCGTTAATAAGGTTGCAATACAAAATACTTTCGCATCATCTTGATCTGATTCCCGTGAAAACTACGAGGGCGGGTCAATAAGTCAATAAGTTTTTTAATTTCTGACCTCTTTACTGAAACAGCAACACTGCTCCTGTCAACAGGCATCTGTCAGTTGACTCCTGTCAAAATTTAAACTTGCTGCGTCAGTTAGTTTGTGTTTGACAGCTATTTTTGTCAGACTACTCACTAATTTGAGGAGAAAATGGAAAAAAGTGAATTTCGTGTGCTTATTAAGCATTATTTCTTGCGAAAAAAAACCATTACCGAGACCAAGGCTAAGCTTGATAAATACTATGGGGACTCTGCACCATCGATTTCAATGGTAAAAAAGTGGTTTACTGAATTTCGTTGTGGCCGTACAAGCACTGAAGATGCCGAACGTCCTGGACGCCCAGTTGAGGTCTCTACACCCGAAACAATCGAAAAAATTCACGATATGGTGTTGGCCGACCGAAGATTGAAAGTGCGAGAGATTGTGGAAGCCGTAGGGATCTCGCATGGCTCAGTGGTTTCAATTTTGAATGATCACTTGGGTATGAGAAAGCTTTCCGCAAGATGGGTGCCGCGTTTGCTCACAGTCGACCACAAACGCAATCGTGTAACAACTTCACAGGAAGGTTTGGCGTTGTTTAATCGCAATATGGAGGAGTTTTTGCGCCGTTTTGTAACCGTGGACGAAACATGGATCCATCACAACACACCAGAGAACAAACAACAGTCAAAACAGTGGGTTTCTAAGGGTGAATCGGCGCCAAAGAAGGCCAAGGTGGGTTTGTCAGCCAATAAAGTTATGGCGACTGTTTTTTGGGATGCACGCGGGATAATCCACATTGACTACCTTCAAAAGGGAAGAACAATCAATGGGGAATATTATGCCAACTTATTGGACCGATTCAATGACGATTTGAAAAAAAAACGACCTCATTTGGCCAAGAAAAAAGTTCTTTTCCACCAAGACAATGCAAGGGTGCACACATGTGCAGTTGCCATGGCAAAAATCCATGAATTGGGCTATGAATTGCTCCCTCATCCACCCTATTCTCCAGATTTGGCTCCGAGCGACTACTTCTTGTTCCCAAACCTGAAGAAATGGCTTGGTGGAAAAAGATTTGACTCCAATGATGAAGTCATCTCGTCATTTTGAGGACCTCGACAAATCATTTTTTTTGGAAGGGATAAAAAAATTGGAGAAGCGTTGGACAAAGTGTATAGAGCTCAAGGAAGACTACGTTGAAAAATAAAATTATTTTTTTATCAAAAAACCTATTTTAATCCAAAAGTCACGGACTTATTGACCCGCCCTCGTACATTTCTCACTCCCGGAGTATCTATAACCGTTGTCCTTGGATATATTTGACTTCGACGAATTTGCAGTTAGGTTCCAAATTTCGCTATTATCTAGTCTTACAATCCTTAACTACATACAGTCTACGGTGAGTGTGTTTGATGATTCACATATTCTAAAAAAGGACATAGTAACGAGTTATATTACTATCGACTGCAATATCTGTCATCCCCTTAGGTGGCTGGCTTGCTAAGAGAACTCGCAGCTGATTTTGATGTCTTCTACAATTTTCACCGCTCACTTGCACAAAGACTTCGTAACACCACTCCAGGCACTCACTTTTCCTTCTTCAAGCACTGACTAACAAGTACCCATTTATACGGAGGGAATTTACGTTTATTCACATCAGATTTGTTCTTCGCTTGCTTTTCCGGCAGCATTACAGCTAGGACGATTCGATGTACTCTTCCATGCAACGTTTCTGCCGGTAATACTCCAGTGTTGTCCGGTGTCGATCGGTATGTTGCCAAAAATGAAAACAGAGCGTCGACACTCTGCGATGAGTTCCAAAACAACTTGGCCAGCGAGCCATACTTTCCATTGGAAATGGATCACCATTGGACTCCGGGTTGAAAGGAGCAGACGTTAGATGCTGTATTGAGTTCCTCGTACAGAAATTCTCCAACTCTTTCGAAACGAATTGGGGGCCAGTGTCCGACAACAAAGTTCTGGGTAGAGCCTCCAATGCAAAAATTGAGCGTACCGCCTGAACGGTTGCCAAAGAAGTCGAAGTCGAAGACGTATTCACAACGAACGAGAACTTCGAGTTAGAGTCGATACCTACCAGCCACAACCTCCTCTTAAAAGGTCCATCAAAATCGACACGTACACGTTCTCAAACTTCCGCAGTTGTAGGCCTGCTGGAGTACTCCCTCGGCGTCTGATTAGCATTTAATTGGCAGGCCCAACACTCCGTCGGCGCGCAGTTGGTTTCATTCTGGTCATACCCCAATGAGCATGACGAATCATCTGCAAAACCTCCAGTTGCAATGCTTCAGGAGTGAGAACTCTACAGGAACTCTCAGTCTGAAAAAGAAGAACGTCAGTACGCACACTAAGAGCGAGCTTCCTACAGAAAAAAGCAATAGTCTATTTTCGGTGGCATGTATGAGATTTGGCCAACCAGACTGGACATATGACATCATTTTTCCTATGAGACATTTTTCCTAGTGCATGCTGCGACTAGGCTGCAATGGGTTCAGTATTTACCGGATAACCCTCCAACTCAGCTTCAATTAGTTTGGTCTTTTCTTGTTCGACTTTATCAAACTCTTCGCCTGGTCCTACAGTCAGCGTTTATGTACAGCTCATCCACGTTATCGCCCACCTTTGCAATCATTGAATGGTTATAAACGGCGACTTCTTATTTGGGCTGAAAATGGTGAACAAAGGCTGGTGATCTGTGATCAATTCGAACTGACGACCATATAAATTTGTATTCCATTTATAATCGAAAACGCCTCCTTCTCGATTTGGCTATATCACTTTTGCGCCTCACTCAGCGTCTTAGAGGCGAATGCGATTGACCTTTCAAATCCGTCGGGATATATGTGAGAGATCACAGCAGCGATCCCATCTGAGGATGCGTCCGTCACCAATAAAGGCGGTAATTCATTTTGAAAATGGACTACGAGAGATACCTGCTTTCTGTTGCTGTTGAACGGCTCACCACTGCATCTCAATTTGTTAAGGAAAGCAGCTAGCTGTGAAAAGTTCTCTATAAATTGGTGGTAGTAGTTAAAGTTACCCAGAAAGGCTTCTAATTCTTTTAGATTCCACGGTCTGGGCAGCTCACGGATGGCCTTGAACCTCGTTTTCGATGACCTTATTCCTTTTACATCAATATATGACCCAAGTACTCTATTTCATGGCATTGTAATCCATGATCGTCCACGCGCTGAAGAAACGTCCTCAAATTACGTAGGTGCTCACTATTTGTTCAACCTGATACAATGATGTCATCCAAATAGGCGACACAGAAGTCCAAATTAGCAGTCAGTTATTCTATGTAACGTTGGAATATCTCTGTCGAACTGGCTGATGCTGAAACAAGTCTATCACCGTATTAATAACGCACAAACACTTTGATTCTTCGTCTGGTGGAATTTGCAGGTATGCGTCCGAGAGGTCCAGCTTCTTGAATAACCAACCACCATGGACTTGGCAAAATAACTCTTGTATTCTATGAACTGGGTGCTGATCGATTTGTAATTGTGGATTAATGGTGACTTTGAAATCTCCACATAGTCGAATAGTGCCATTCTACTCTTTCACTATTACAGCCGGAACTGTCCTAGTTACCACGGCTCGTCGAGTATGATCCTCGGATTTGCTATTCATGCAAGTTCCTTATTTACGTCGTCTTTCTGAGCGAAGGAAACTGGGCGGTACATAAAATATTTCGGACAATTGTCAGGCTTCAGAATGGCAACAAAGTGTCTGCTGTCACCCAAAATCAGCAAAACCTTCTCCTCCTTCGGGTAATTGACTGTAAAACTACATGTCCAATTCCATGACGTTAGTAACTGGTGCATCGTTCACCACCAGTAAGACAAATTGCCGCTGCTCAACTCGCCAATGCACATTGAACATTAATTACCACTTTCACCGGTATGGATACGATGTATCACCATATGCTTTGAGATTGCGTAAAGTAGGAAGTTGTTGAAGCCATTCAGCCCTAGGAACGAGGTTGTCGCGCCTGTGTCTATTTGAAAAATCATTGGATGCCTGTTTATTTCCGATATCACTGGCTACCTGGGACTTGTTCTCTCTGGCGCCCAAGTTGATGAAACTACCTCCAAAGTTGCTGGCGATGTTCACTCTCTAACCTCTGAAAACAATGCCCTGTCTTCCAACTGATTGATTAAGTACGTCGCCGTCTCTCTACCTTCTACTGATTGCCGATTCTACTTCGTGATTTCGATTGCTTGCGTCGCCAATTGTTCTTACGCATGTATCCACCTTCCATTCCCCGCACTGCCATACAAACACTTTTAATGTGGTCTACCTTCTGGTGTCGACTCTGATTTCGTTCATGGTATACGTTGCATCTCGGACACGACTTTCGTACCTGACCTTCCTTTACGTTTTTGGGGTTGTGAGATAAATATACCACGTTGACCTCAGCTGAAGGGTTTTGAATGTCGGTTGCCAATTGCATGGACTCAATTTTATGTCTTCTATTTCCTCTAACTTGAGGTTAATATGCCAGGTGGCCGCAGCGCATAAGTTGGAAAAACAACGGCTTATACCAAAAATATAGCACGATATCCAAAAATTCAAGAACCAGCGAACCAAGCAAGGAGCGCTGTTTTTCTTCTGCTTTTTCCTTCCAACCAATACCTGGTCTTCTTTTCAATCAGACTTATGTACAAGCTTCATTCGGGAAAGTTATCATACACAAACATTAGATTGGAAACTTACTAAGCCAGGGCCAATGCAAACAAAAATCCCACCTTAGTCATTTTCAAAAAAAAAAAAAGTTATTTGCAGCAGTTGTTAATTTTGAGTTGAATTCTGTGTAAAAGAACCATCGACATCTCAATGAAGTTAAGAGGCATTGACAGATCACTCAACTAATTAGCAGCATCGAGCTAATATTCCACTGGACTTGACACTGAAGACTAATCACCAAGGCCACCCAATTAACACTGCCACAAGTCAGTGCCAAAAGTTTGCTTGTAACTCTAACACACTCGTATTCGTACATGGGGCGGATATACTTAGGCCTGATATTCAAATGCGGGTTTAACCTTACACGCTTTTTTGCATTAGTTATTTTAATTAATCTTCAAAGTTTCATGACTGTTCGATTATTGTTGTTTGTTGTATTACTGTTATTTGTATCCTTGCTTCATTGCATCAAAATTATGTGATTCTCAAACGGAAGTGCGTAAGAAATTCTTAGATGCGACACTATGTATCAAATGATCCTTAACGACCCTCTCTGGTCATACGATGGGAATACCCTGATTTTGGTTACACTAATGCGCAATCTTTTCATCAAGGTTTCCTATCAAAAGTGAGCTCAAATTTGTGGCTCGAAAACGTTTCGTTTATGATAAGCAGCAAAGAAAACAGCAGCCTTAGAGATCCTACTATTCGGAAACACTATCCTGTTCACGGCACATGCCTATCGATTAAGAACACCGGAATCAATTCTTTTATCACAAGACCCTTCCTAAAGTCAGCCCTTTAGCTATTGAAACTCAGTGGCTAGATCTCACAGTATGGGAAAAAAATCACAAGTCCAACTGAAGAATTTCTATTACCATCCTCCCGGGAACCTTAAGATCATAATGGGTGGCTCTAATGAGAGGGGACACTCGGAAGTGATGGTCTCAGTGAGCCCGAAGAAAATCTTCTCAGATATTGTTGCCCCCTGCGTATGTGGAACGCAACCCACCTAGTATATCACCCAGGCTGTAAAAAGTCCTAAAGCAGAAATAAATTATACTTAATACCATTGCGTAATTCCCCTCTGATTTCAAAGATCGTTAATATTTTCGCGATGTTTTTGAGGTGATGGATATATTTAGTTCCTTTCTACAAGCGCAAAATTTAGCACTCCATTTGTAAATCTGCAAAATTATATATCGGGCCATTGGGTTCAATGCTAAGTAAAGTCAAGTCTTTGAAGAACTTTAGATTTTTTTTATCAGATCACTGCTAACTGTTCTATAACTTGGATTGGGCCAGCATTGGAACAATCAAGTTCCCAGCAAATTGTTTGCCTTACTTCCCAGTAGTTGTCACCGGTAACTGCTATACACCCTTACTCATGCAGGCAAAAATAGCAAGTAGCATACTAGCCTACGCCGTCATAGGGCGATTAAAAGATGTGACAAACCAACTAATGGCCTCGGATAAACACATTAAGACGACTTTTCTAATTTCCATCGGATCTGCACGTAAAAGTTCGGAACGTTAACTGGCCACGTCAGAGTGGCCCTTGACTGCTATCACACAGATATCACCGCCATCCAGAAATGGGACGATGGGATGAGCCGAACATAAGGAGGATGAAGAACTGTGATATACATATATACAATACTATGGTGATTGCTATAGGAAAAAGAATCAGGGCTTCTACAGGTGCTGATTTGTCATACGCGGCAGACTTAGGCAATAAGTTTTGAGCTTCCGGCACGTGAGCGAGCATCTTACAATAATTTCCATGAAGGCTGAATTCGCTATTATAAGCTCTTACGGAAGGCAAGGACGGCACCACCAACATATGAGCAATGTTCGAAGTACGACGTTAAAATCGTACTAGGAGATTTTGACGCCAGGATAGGAAAACAGGACATCTTTACTAGGACAGTTGGTTAGCATAGCAAACACTAGACCACGTCTGGTAACGGACTTAGACTTATTGACTTACGGCGGGATGAAAAACCACTGAATCAAGCAGACAGCTTCCTCATGGTCTCCGGATCGTTAAACACTAAAGGCATGCCCCCGGTATTCTGGACATCGGAACATTCCGGGCAGACAACATTGACACGGGTCAACACTTTGTTGCAGCCAAGGTGCGAATGTGGATTTTCCAAGCGCCACAACAAAAAAGAACCACTGTTAGTAGATATATTGTAGAATCTTTGTCGAACATGTATCCCAAAATCTCTCGAGAACTCCTAAGCCGGCAGCATCAAGTACCGAAGACCAGTGGTAACGCACCAACTAATGTGCTGAATTTCACCTGACCACCACCAAGAAATCCGGCAAATTAGAGTTGCTCGTAAGCTGTACGAGCATAAGAGGTTGGAACAACTTTGACTTCTCCAGAAGAAGAGAAAAGAACCCGAGAAACACGCTATTGAAGATATTGAGAATATGTGCTCCAGGAATAATCTAGGGAAATTTTATCAACATGTAAGTAAAAGCCCGTATAGAAGCCTGTAGAGATGAAGAAGGCAACCTTGTAGTGGAGTTACAGTCGGTGCTGAGAATATGGAAAAACTCTTTCTGCAGACTCTATAACGGCGAAACAACCCAATATCCCGCCGTGAGGCAGAATAGACCACTCAACTAAGACGATGATAGCCAAAACTTCCTTCCACCTGAAGCTGAAATCCAACAAAGCAGCTAGACCTGATGGCTTACCGGCTAAGATATTTAAAGCTGCTGGAAGTAACTTTGTGGAGAACTTGCACCTACTCAGTTATCAAATCTGATCAGAAGAGTGTGTGTCTGATGAATGGGATTTCAGCATCGTTTGCCCCATCAACAAAAAAGGTGACCATCTCAACTGCGCCAACGTTACAGGATGCAAAATCTTATCTGCCATATTGTGTGAACTTCTGAAACCGTTCACCAACAACCTGGTTGCACCTATCAGTGGTATTTCAGATGAGACAGATCCTGCAAAAAACTCAGGAGGTCCAAATCGATATAACATACACCATATAGAGCCATGAGCCTACCAAGCTCATCCGTCTGTGTAGAATGACAATAGAGAACGCTTGCCTCTCCTTCAAAGTCGGTAACGATTTAACCAGATGATGTGACTTTGCGGAACTCATAGGCAAACACTAGAGGCATAATCTTTCAAAGTCTGTGCAACTACAGGGCCTTCCGAACTTTGACTGTTGATAGCGGCCATATTGTTGAAGCTACATCTGTCAAATTGGCTATCATTTATTCAGTCTGTGCAAAAGATAAAATTGTTTTACCAAAATTGGCGTTCTGTTCAGGGGAACGTTTCGCACACTTCACCCATTTTGCGGTCACCATAATCGTCCTACCGAGAGGACTATCCGCAGTGTGGTGGATAAATTTGAGTCCACTGGTTCAGTAAACGACAAACCAACACCCGTACGTCGACGAAACACAATGAAAACATCGCCGCTGTCCGTGAGAATGTACAAGAGAATCCCAGGCAGTCGATTTCGCGTCGTTCACAGGAATTTTGCGTCGTAACTTGGGCCTATACCTGGACAAAATTCAACTGACCCAGGAGCTGAAGGTAAGCGACCATAGACAAGGACTTGTGGAGCAGTTGGAAATCGACCCTAATTTTAATCGAAAAATCATCTTCAGCGATGAGGCCCATTTCTGGATGGATGGGTAAGTCAACAAACAAAATTGTCGAATTTGGGCCGATACCAATCCGCATGAAATCCAAGAGCGTCCAATGCATCCTGAAAAAGTCACTGTTTGGTGTGGATTTTGGGCTGGCGGCGTCTATATTTCTTTGAGAACGACGTTGGTCAGGCCATCACCGTAAACGACGAGCGCTATAGGTCGATGATTACCAACTTTTTTTGGCCTAAATTGGATGATGTGGACACCAACGATATGTGGTTCCAACTGAACGGCGCTACGTGTCACACAGCTCACGCTACATTGGAAATACTGCACGAGCGATTTGACGGTATGGTCATCTCACGTGGAGGTGATGTGAACTGACCACCGAGATCGTGCGATTTGACCCCGTTAGACCTTTTCTTGTGGGGTTTTCTGAAGTCGCAGGAAGCGCTTAATGAAAGACCGTTTATAACTGGTTGATGGTGGACTTAACAGGTCTAAAACCAGATCGTAAATGTCCCATCAGATTGTTGGTATAGGGTTTCAGACGCTCATGTAGCAGGTTAGATAAGAGCTTGACGAGACTGATTGCTCGTTAGTTGGCGCAGTTTAGAGGGTCCACCATCTAAAAGGTCCGGTAGATGACGCTGAGATTCCATTTAATATGCATACTTACATCCGACCATATTTATCAGATGAGTTACCGATCCAATCGCCGATGCTTTAAATTATTTTTCAAAAGGAAGTTCATGTATTCCTGTTCTTTACCTCAAATAATATGATGACATTTTCATTCTGACTAATAGTAGAATTTGATCCTATGCGTCGTTAGATAGTCTGCAAAATAATCCTTCCAAATTTGTGTCTCTACTATAACGTTTACAATTTTTGCTCTGCATGCTTCTCTAAGAACTTCCGAGCGTCGCTTCTGTAGAAGCACCTCTCTATGGACTCGATCGTGCACTTCTCTTTGATCACAGAGTTTGTTAGTAGCCCTTGTCCTCTCTGCAGCAGCGCCTCCTTGCACGTCATTTGTTTCGGTGAATGCGCTTACCGGCACTCTGGGCTTCGTTGTTACGATTGGCTTAGACTTAGCACATCAGATACGGACGTCTCAAATAGCTTGACATTAATATTATCACTGTTTTTGTGCAGCTGATGCTGGCAACTGTGACTTCTCAAAAAGTATTGAGAGGCTTAATCAGAAAAGGATGTACGTAATAGTTGTTTACGATTGTAGCCTTCCGATGTCAAATTTGTTCACAGTACTTTTTCGGTACTCTGTCTTCCTGAATTTTTGCATTCGTACCTAGATAGTAGTCTGAGTTCAGGTTCCTTTGTGGATATTGAAGCGTGAAAAACGTGTAATAGCTACGATAACATTCGCTAAGCGGCGAAGTCGACTAATCTGAATTTATTTACAGAGCCGATTTTTCTAAGGTAAACTTCAACTTGGCGTTAGTGTTAGTTACTTTAATAATAAGAAGAAAGTCACATTTTTGTTCCATTGAAGGTTTGGAGCTTGATAGGGATTGCAATTATGCGTTCACTTCAAAGCTCTTGTCTAAGTTTTCTACTAATGTCGAACCTGTATACAAATTGGCGCAACTTCTGCTCTTCATAGCAGTCAGCATAGTGGATAGGATATCACTCTTTTCCGTCCCTCTTCTGTTTGTTATTTTTTTTTTGGTAGCCAGCGATATTGAATTTAGGACAGTTCAGGGCTTCGGTTGATTGTTGTAAATTTCACGTGCATAGCCGACTATCCAAGACTCTTTGTTGCTACACAACACATATTGTGCTTTACGTGGTTAAACAACTAAGCCGCAGTCACAACATAAAGGGGCAAATTAGGTAGATCACTCCGGAGTTTTAGGTCAGGCTGTTGATTCGCTGGAATCTTCTGCGTCATCATAACTAAATGGAGAATATATCGAAGTGACTCAAATGAGGTTACCCTTGAATCTGCCTCTAACGTTCCTGTTGGCTCCATTTTGAGAATTCCTCCTTCACAACCTCGGTATTGGGCTATGCCCAAATCTGCAAATGCACTGAAACTCGATTGAGATTCGACATCAAGCAAAATTTTGTCTACGAGTAAGCACCTTGATTGCGGTAATTCAAATTGCGAATGTGTTGTCCTGCCAGACAAACCCAAGATTACACTTTTATCGGCGCAGTTTTGAATTTGCTATTTCTAGTATGCACTCCATGGATTTACGGACTTGATTGATTAGCTATTCTACTTCCAAATTAATCACACGAAATAAGAAACAAGACTAAAGATCAACAGCCGGTCTTGTGTTTTCATATCCTCCTCACTCACACCGAATCACGACAACAATGTTTACTAACAATATTCTGAAAAATATTTAAAACTGAAACCCACACATGTTTGTCAATATCAAAAAAATTAATTAAATTAGCTGAAATAATTTGATTATGATCGCTCATCGAAGTATCGGATGCGTTGGTTCATTGGTAGACATTCTGCGCTAAATTCTATTTAGCGATCGTTTCAATGCTTATTGATGTTTTATCTGTGAATTGCAATTAAACGATTAATTAGACCCTAGCGGCGATAAGACAAAGCACAAGAATTTGACTAATAATATATTGAACAAACAGAAGTCGGTTTTTGTTTACTAGCTTTCGTAATAACAGAAAACGTTGGAAGGCATCGACACGGTTTCTCGTTTTAGTCTAACTCTTCGTCTTGAAAGTGACAGTGTCAAATTTTTCAAATATCTTTCAAAGGTGTCAGTCGTTTACCGTCAGTCGTGATAAGTCCGTCGTGACAATTGTGTAAATTGTATGGGATGTCATTTATATTTTTAAGACTTTAATTCGTCCTTTGAAGTAATATAAGCTCGTTTGAGTTTTTGCGAAAAAAAAATTCAATTTAAAAATAAGAAGTTTAAAAAATATACATAATTAAATAGTTCGTGTAAGTTTTTTCTATTAAGAAGTGCTGAGATATAATTTTTTTAAAGACTGCTGAATATTTTTGCTACAATCAAGGAAGGATTAAACTAGTTCAGGTGAAGGGATATGTAGTACTATATACTTGTAAATTTTAATGAAATTGCAATAACAGTACTATCAGGCAGATATTTAAAGGATTAACCAAAAATCAATTCGAAAAGATATTCTCGTACTGTAGATTTTTTTAATTTAAACTTCAAAAGCAAGTTTGATTGATTTGTAAATTCAAACAATGCTGTCACAATTTTCCCACATTTTTAGATTGTTTTTCTTCAAAATTTAATCAAAAAACACATGTGTGAGTATTAATGGAATGCAGGTCTACTTAGGCCGCCGTGTTAATTAAATGAAATGTGTTAATTATATGTATTGCGTTGGGATTGGATTACATGGTGTAAACATCCGACAACTGACTGACTTTTGAATTATCGTCCACCACTTTCCCTTGATACACAAATATTTGTTTTGTCTGTAATTTCGTTAATAAGATACATTACGGTGTTACATCATTTTATTTAAGGAATACGCATTCTCTGACATGCATGTCAGGCATACACTCCTCTGACAGGCATGTCAGGGAAATGTATTCCGAATACTAAAATCAAAACTATGAGTAAATGCTTAGATACTAATTTTTTTTTTGTCTTTAATCAATCTTATTAAAAAAACCCAAAACATGAATGAAAATTTAAATAACGCAATTTTTAGAAAATCACTTCGATATTAGCTGCGCAAACAATTTATTTAACAAGAAGTTAAAATAGTTACGTAAACGATTACGATAATTAAAATTAAATTAACAACTAAAACCATTATTCATGAGATATGACCTCCATTGAACCGCTTGTATGAGTTGATACATCAGATGCACTATTTTCCATGACTTCTTCGCAGAATTCTCCCGACATTTCACCAATTTCAAATCGATTGTTCGCCTTCAAGTTGTCTAAAGTGTCGGTCTTATTAGCAAATACCTCTAAGCCCCAACGTAATATCTAATGATGTTAAATCGCATGTGCGGGACGGCCAGTTGACAGAGCCATTTCTGGCGAAAAGATGATCATCGAACTTTGATTTGCTGTTTAGCAAATGGCACCGACGCGACGTGTTAAAACCACAGTTAAAAGGCATCACCAAAAATTGGTAAACATGAAGCGATAGTGGTCTTCATTGGTTGTAACTGACTCACCGGCTTCATTTCGGAGGAAGTACGGTCACATAACACCTCCGTCATGGAAATTTAATTTAATTTTTTAATTTTGGTGGGGGCTGAGGCCCCCATTTATTGGCTTAATACTAGGTGGCACGAAATTAATCACCCTATCGGCAGATGGTATGTCGTCGTTGACATTTGCGAACTAGACAGCTGCAGCATACAAACAGACAAGCAATGGAGCGCTATAATCCGCAAGAGAGTGGAATAATTGTGTCGATGTTTTTGACCAATAATCGGTCGGTGGTGTTAGCGTAGCGTGAATTTCGACGTCGATTTCCTAATCGTGTCGCGCCAACTGGGCAAACATTCCGGCGCTTAGCTACTCGACTCGAACAGTGTGGAACCACAGGAGACCATTCAGGACGTTGCCGCCACCGGACTTGTCGTTCGGCCGAGGAAATCGCGAATGTGGCTGCCGATGTCACTGAGAACGAAAAAACATCAACCAGACGACGGGCCACGCAATTGGACATCACAAGACGGACCCCACAGCGAATTACGAGGTTTGTCTGAAAGTTTCCGACCGCAACGTAAAGATAGCGGCACTCGTCAATAAAAGCTAGTGAATGCTAGTTGTGCATCTTTGACAGTTACTTACCGAAGTTTCAGTCATTTTGGAGACGTAGTTTTTGGTTGACAGTCATTTGAGTGAGTCGATGTGAGTGTTTTTTGTGAAAATGGAAACAATTGAGTATCGAGCTGTTACTAAATCCTTGTTTTTGAAAGGCAATACGCCTACGCAAATCAAAAATGAGTTGGACTCTGTGTATGGGGTCTCTGCACCGTCATTTACGGGTGAAATTTTGGGCAGATGAATTTAAACGTGGCCGTAAGAGCTTGGGAGATGATGAACGTTCGGGACATCCAAAAACTGCAACCACTGACTATAACATTGCTAAAGTTCACCAAATGGTGTTAGACGACCGCCGAATTAAAGTGACAGAGATAGTAGAGGTTATGAAAATGTCGAAAGAACGTATTTGTTACATATTAAATCAAGATTTAGGCATGAGAAAGCTGTCCGCGCGTTGGGAGCCGCGTTTTCTTTCGTTGCACCAAAAACGTGTTCGAATGAACATCTCCAACGCTCTGCTGGCGCAGTTTAGGCGCAATAAATCCGAGTTTTGGCACCGATTAATTATTGTAGATGAAACTTGGATACACCATTATACGCCCGAAATAAAAATTTAGTCAAAACAGTGGACTGCAAAGGGCGAGCCGGCTCCAAAAAGGCAAAAACTATTTTTTCGGCTGGGAAAGTGATGGCGAAGGAATTATCTTAGTCGATTATCTTCAGAAAGGAAAACCCATTGCAGGGGCGTACTACGCATCATTACTTGCCAAGCTGAAGGCAGAAATTGCGGAAAAACGGCCATATTTGCAGAAAAAGAAAATCGTGTTTCACCAAGACAACGCCCCGTCTCATAGTCTCACACCTCACCGGTTGCCATGGCGAAAATCCGTGAATTACGGTTTGAACTGCTTGCCCATCCGTCTTATTCACCAGATCTAGCTCCAAGCGACTTCTTTTTGTCCTCTCATCTAAAAACTGCGCTCGGAGGACAGAGATTTTCGTCGAATGAGGAGGCAATCACTTTCGTGAACAATTATTTTGCAGAGAAAAACGCCAACTACTATTTGGACGGGTTAGAGAGATGGGAGCGTCGCTGGGAGAAGTGTGTAGAGTTAAAAGGAGACTAAGTAGGAAAATAAAAAAAAATTGGAAAAAAAATGCCTTGTACCAGTGTTCGGTCGGAAACTTTTCAGCCAACCCTCGTATAGTGAAAGATTTACACATGTTCCCGTACAAAGTGCAAACAGTGCATCAGTTAATGTCTCATGACCGTCAGTCGCGTGTGAATTATTGTAAAGCCATCCTTAATCTCAACAACGTTTGCAATATGCAAAATCTTTGTTTCTGGGGCACCGAAAATCCGCGTGTGATGCGGATTACATACACTAAAAGCCATTGTGTGGTGCGGTCACTGTTACTGGCGAACGCTATAGGGCCATGATAAACGACTTCTTACTGCCGGAATGTGGTGTCAACAAGACGATGCAACCGCACAGATATTACGAGCCACGATAGATATTGTAAAGGAAGCGTTTCCTGGTCGCGTAATCTCCCGTTTTGGCGATTTGGCATGGCCAGCAAGATCGCCCGATTTAACCATCCCAGACTTCTTTCTTTGGGGCTACTTGAAGTCGCGGGTTTATGTCAACAAGCCTCAGACAATCGCAGTCGATGGAACCTGAGAGCAGTCGATGAATGAAAAGAATGTCAGCAGTATTCTTACGTCCTTCTAACGAGTTCGTCCTGATAGGGACGTAAGATTAAAGGGCAGACCACGGAGAGCAAATCGGAGAAATCGACGTTGAATACCCTCGATTCGGGAAACACGAACTTGGTGAAAGCGGGACCAAGCTTCTCAAGCAGGGGGCGAAGAAAGGTAACATAGAGAGATCTGGTTACATGGGGTTGGAAAAATCCTTAGACGAACGGTCTGTTTTTTTGTACACACTGTCTATTGTTGGAACATTTTCGGATGGTTGCTTGACCAAATGCGCCTTGTTACAGACGTCTGTGGAATCCAGATCTCTATTCATCTTTAAAAGAACCCATTCAGTGAAAGTTTCACGTGCACGGTGTTATCACCTGGCTTCAGCCCTTGGGTTAATACGATCTCATACAAACGTATAAGCAAGTTTTTTTCGCCAAATACTCCACACGGACGTTAGAATAAATCAGCTCTTGTAATAAATTGATTGCGATCTTGACTTAACGACTAGCGTACACCCGCAATATTATCTTCACTTCTAAAGTTTCGCTGACGCACTGGAACGGCAATAACATGTCGATCCCAATTATTTCACTTCCCTCAATTCTTCCCAGATTGGGGCGATTTTAACGGACGGAAATCGGATTAACGTCGTACGACTGATCACAAATGTTGATGGACTTGAGCTCAGAGAACACCTGTTGGAAAAATGGGGTACATCTAATCAAAAACGCCTTAGGTATTGATGCGATTGTTACTATTTAGTAGTCCTGCCTCTATCCTTTTGACAAAATGCATAATGGTATCTCATATGTTTCGACTTTCTTCAAAATTCCAATCATAGGCTCCCTTTTAACCTGACCCAAGAGACTTTCTATCGGATCCTTATCAGCAAACCTCTTTTTCCCTACTTTTGGCCAGAATGTCTAGTATCATTGCCCTGTTGAAACTATTAAAGCAACGGCAAGTTATCATCTGTAGATGGATGGAATTTTATTTCTGGGTATTTTTATGTTATAATCGATGGGAATGACAACTTCTGACTGTCCTATAACTTGGATGGGATCATCAGTGGGATAATTCAGTTCGTAGCGAAGTGCTTACCTTACCTGCCAGTGGTAGTCCCCGGTACCACCGGACCCTAACTCGTGCAGGTTAAAAAGGTAAGGGCACACCCGACCAATAGCATTATACTGGCCTACGCCATCATAGGGCTCACAACCCTATACAGACGAGATTAAAGAGATGTGGCGAACCAACTGGGCTCGGAACAAAATGGACTCACTGTTGACGACCTTATCACACTTTTAAGACCACGACCTTCCAATCTATACGTGTGATGCTCGGACAATTAATTGCCCACGAGTGACTACTATCAATCAGATACGAGTATCACCGCCATCCAGGAAGTGTGACGGGATGGACTGAACAAAAGTATTACGACGATTTCTATTTGCCATATGTGGCAGACTTAGCCAAGACGTCTTGAGCTTCCGACTCGTGAGTGAACTCAAGGCTAAATTCGATAACATAAGCCTAATATGCGCCCATGTCCCTACGGAATATAAAGAAGGCCATCGATGAATGTTTCTTCGATCTCCAAGACAAGACATATGAGCAATGAATGAAGTATGACGTTAAAGTCGTCCTAGGCGATTGTAAGGCCAGGATAGGAAAGGAAGACATCTATGGTAGGGCAGTATAGCAGTTGGTAAGCATAACCCACACGACACCATGTCTGGCGACGGTCTTAGGCTTATCGACTTTGCGACGAAATATTACTATAGAAAGTACACGTTTTCCTCATAGGACATAGCGGTCTCCGGATCATCAAACGCTAAATCGAATTGATCATTTTGCGACAGATATAACACATGTTGCAAGTATTCTCGACGTCGAAACGCTTCGGGCAGTCAACAGGTTCGAATGGATTTCCCATGCACTATAACAAAGAAGAACTACTGTGAGACGGTATATGTAACGTAGAAAAGCTGCAATTGCAAGAGACCCCCACTATCTTCACCGAACGCGTATGCTAAAATCTCTCAATAACTCCTATACCCCCAGCATTAAGTATCGAAGACCAAGGACGCCGCAACCGATGTGCAGGGTTACACCCAACGGCCAGCCAGAAATCCCTGGTTTGATGTAGAATGTCCACAAGAACCTGGGTAGTCGTGGCTCAAGTGGTAGTGTATTGGCTTCCGAATCAGATTGGCTTCAATACCAGCCGCGCCCGAAAGACATTCCTTTTTTCAACACCAAAGCAGCAAAAACATCTGCACACCGTAATGTTTCCGCCGCCACGTTTCATTGCTTTCATAGTATACTTGGGATCAAAGTCTTTTCCAGGCGGTTTGCCTGTATTCCTGGGCACAAATTTGTTCTCGTGTTTTTGTTCGTGTGTTTCTGCAAACTGGCTTGGATCCTTGATATTTTTTCTTGATACAAAATGAAACTATTTGGACGATAAGCTTTTAGATTGTGCTCTAGTAACCTTCTCCCAATTATCGATTCAAATTGATTTAATCAGGCAGCATGGGAACACTCGGGAGATCTGATGGCACTTTCACTGAGCCGAAGCCGAAGACTTTTAGCCTAATGCTCGAGATATTTATCCCTGATCAGAAGGGGATTTAAGTCAGTTGCATTCACTTCAGCTACAAATTAACATAGTAACGCTGTAGATCCTGCAAAACTGCCCTTCAAAATCTATTAAGCAGAATTGAAGGGCCTCTTGGTAAAAAGACGTACGAGCAAATCGTTATCTAACTCGGCTAGATAACACAGCGCAAACGAATCATTAGTTTCATGGAGAAGAACAATAAAAACCGGATTGCGGATGCTGACTGCGGCCAATATTTAATTGCTGTGTCCTGTTTCGACTGGTATGGTGCGTATTGGAGGACTCACTGCTTTACGGTCTCAATAGTTTTAGTTCTACTGTCTCTTAAATTATGCTTAGCAAAAGTTTGATCTTAAGCGCAGGCAGCCGTAGATGTCATCGATGATTTATGCGCTAGAAATGTGCAGTGCAATGTCCAGTGACTGATATGATTCTTCAAGTGCTAAAAATCATTGCCATCTGTTTTCGTAGCGCAGCTAAGTTTCGAGGTGCCGTAGTGGATAACAAACTTCTTTGGACTTTTGTGGACATTCTGAAAATATAAAAAAGATTTCTGCAAGAGTCGGTATTTGTCACCGATTAAGGATCGTTTATCTGGTGGAGCAAATAAACGATGTCACCACTGCTTTTACCGGATCTCAAAGAACTATCTGTTCCATCTTTCAGCCTTTCACTAACATATTTCCTCACCTTGATATTCATATCATTGGCCGTGCTCTCAAAGCTGTCTTCGTATAAATATAAGTGGTCTTTGGTACAACATACACTGGAGCTTTGATAACCTTGCGCGTTAACTGTCCTTCGTCTCTGGTCTTATGGATAAGCCGTTTGTTGCAATGACATCAGAACTCCCGTTGTTGTGCAAATACGGGATAGACTTTCTCTATGCTCAGCAATGGTTTTAACCAGAATCTGAGCTAGGAATCCAGGTCCTATGGTTGCCTCTAAATTTAGAATGCAGGGCTAACGATTTGTTAAAGCATGGCAATGTAAGATTTCATTCCTCAATGTTAAGCCCTCTCACAACTCCCAATGTAGTTCAAGAATGCAAGGCTTCTCTGAGCACAGTGTAAGGGCTGATTTATTTTCTTTTCTGTACACGGATACCACTGTGTTAAAATAAATAGGTGAAATAGAGCTGTAGATCTTGCTTTTTAAACAATAACTACATTAATTAAGTTGAAATAAAAAATCGTTATTAATTATAAAGTTTAATTCTTGGCATTCAATTCTGAATACGACTTCAGGCGCATGGCTTCCTCGGATCCTGTCAGCCCAATTTTGGGCCACTTTTTCGAGCATTTCACCAATATGATGCTGAATAATATTTTCTAAGGCCTAAAACCTATCACCATAAACGAAGGCTTAACATACATCCGCAAGAAGTAATCGAGCGGCTGGACCCATATATCACATAACAGTGCTCTTTTGGATTGTCTTACTCCAGAAATGGCAATTTGACTAGTTCGCAAACCCATTAAACCAAAAGTGAGCCTCATCACTAACCGAGACTTTCCGATAAAAATAAGAGTAGACCTGAAGCTGCTCAAGAACTCAATCCGTGAACTCCCGTCGTCAGCTTTTTCCTCGTAGCCTTAGTTCCTGTAGCAAAATATCCCATAAAATAGACGGACAAGGGCCAAACTATTTTTGCTGTCCTCAGATAACCTTGACGCGCCGTTGGGTGAGCCACGGGTAGAATGCATGCATTGAGAAAAAATATATACATACCTAGTCCTGCCATAAGTTCTGTTACGCAATTTCCAGCGCTTATCGTCCAAAACTTCTTGTGGGAATAGAAGCGTTAACTTTTTTTCTACAACACATGCACTGATCAGTGAAGAATACTGGTCTATTTGGTTTCAGTTTGCAAACTATTAACATGGAGTGGGGCGTTAAAAAGAGTCGAGTCGCGGTAATAGCGTAACACAAGTTCGGAAAGAG
This sequence comes from Volucella zonaria, assembly GCA_963966105.1. Taxonomy (NCBI): domain Eukaryota; kingdom Metazoa; phylum Arthropoda; class Insecta; order Diptera; family Syrphidae; genus Volucella; species Volucella zonaria. The sequence continues at coordinate 156,692,720 of OZ014533.1, forward strand.
TGCTGGCTAAATTTTCGAGTTGATAAAACTACTCGGAATATTGATAATATTCGTTTATCGGGTTACTATTCGCTTCGGCGGGAGGCGAGGACAGGGCAAGAAGTGGTGGTAGCCCACGCGTCGTCCATACGATAGTGCGTGAACGAATTCGGAGAAATCCCCTTAGGAAGCAGAAGGTCATGTCCAAGGAATTGGATATATCAACCAGATCCATGTCTTGACTGATTCGGGATGATCTGCATATGAAAACTTATCGTCGGTCCATGGGTCATCTTCTAACTCCTCAACTAAAAAAAATTAGGCTAGAAAGATGCAAGCGACTTTTGCAGTGGCACGCAACATTCTGTTTTTATCGTAGAAGTTTTCAACAAACAAAATGACAAAATTTATGCCACTTTATCTAAAGAAGCGAAATAAGTTGTTTCAAGGGTTCAACGTGGACATCATCCCGCTTCCGTAATGGGTTGGTGAAGTATCTCTCGTCATGGTGTCACATCCCTCCATTTCTGCGAAAAGACGTAAAAACTAGTGCAAAGGTTTACCAAGAAGGTGTGCTAGAGGGTGTTGTGAAGGGTTTGACCACTACCCTTTGCAATGGATACAGATGGATCTTCCAACAGGACTCTGCGCCCAGCTCGCAAAGCCAAAACTACGCATGAGTGTGGCTCAGAGCAAATATTCCTGGCCTTGTAGCAGCAGAAGATTGGCCGTCGGGGAGTCCAAATCTGAATCCACTGGATTACGATTTGTGGTCAGAATTGGAGAACATGGCCTGCAAGACTCCGCACAGGAATTTGGAACGCCTTAAAACTGCATTAACCAGAGCAGCGTCCACGATCTCCATATAAACCGTACGTGCCGCTATAGCCCAATGGCCACACCGTTCGGAAGCATGTGTTAAAGCAAAAGGCAGTCATTTCGAGTGAATCTAATTTTTTTTAATAATCAGTATTGTGGTAGACCACATAAATGAAATAATTTTGAATACAATACGTTTACTGCTTTTTTATATTATAGCGTTTTATATTTGTAACAGAACTTATGGCAGGACTACAACATGACGAATAATCTTAGCTGATCGATTGGTGGGACCAAAAAAGCTCACATAATCTCCTACATAAACATTTCGTGGATTGAAGACCGTGTTTCAAAACAAATTTGAATTTTACGGTAGGATTCTTCATGGCGATTTGTCAAACAGTGCTAATCCTAAGTACTGAAGCACTGTCAAGAATGAGTGCACGGTTTGAAAGCGATCCCCTTTAGAAATAGGGCCTTTTAGGCGGCGTTCCAAAATTCACGCAAGATTTGAATTTTACGCCATTTGTGTGGTATTGTATTGTCAACGAAAAAAAAAGACAGCATGACAGCTGACAGTTCAGGGTAATTAAAAATCGAGCTGTACACGAAAGAACAACGCGCTTTCATTGTTGGGCAATATGTTACAAATTATGTAGTACGCTATTTTCGCACAAAATATGGTCGGAATAGTGATTTAACTTCATCAACTGTGAAGAGATTAATTCAACGATAGTTAGACTGGATAAATTGATACTCTGTCCGTCCTTCCACATGTCTTTCCACATGTCCTTCCACATATCGTTCAACACAAAACATCAAGCAGTTCGTGAAAGTGTTGCTGAGAGTCCAAGAACATCAATTCGGCACCGTGGTCAAGAATTGGACTTTTCGAGAAGCTCCCTACAGCGTATTCGCACGAAAGATCTGCATCTTCATGCATACAAAGCGCAACTGACTCAAAAAATTGAAGCCTACTGACCACCACAGCGAAGTAAGTTCGTTGAATGGATTCTGAAACAACAACAAGTAGATGCTGACTTTTCAAACAAAATCATCTTCAGGGATGAGACTCACTTTCATTATTATTATTATTATTATCAAGGGAACAATACAAATTAATTTGTAGGGTCCGGGATTTAACGCCGGGGTACTATGCCCATGTGGCGTGTTTTGTCAACAGCACGCGGGGTACTGAGTTCCCATGTGGTCACGCACCTACGTACTTACCGCGCCCAACACTGCTTGATTTCGGTGATCTTGATGGCCTTGTCAATCGTCAAAATTGTCGAAAACCCTCGTGTGATTGTTGAGAAACAAATGCATCCATAACGTGCCACGGTTTGGTGCAGATTTTGAGCTGGACCCTTCTGGATCATCAGACCACTCTTCTTTGAAAATGCGGCTGGTCAGGCAATAACAGTTAATGGTGTTCGCTATCGCGACATGGCAATCCAGTTGCTTACGCCTAAATTGCAGGATGTGAATGTGGATAATATATGGTTTCAACAAGACGTTACAACATGCCATACAGCTCAAAAAATAATTCAGTTACTCAATGGGTCATGGAGTCTAATTTTCCGTTTTGGTGATCAGACTTGTCCGCCCAACTCATGCGATTTAACGCCGTAGGACTGTTTTCTTTGGAGTGTTTTGAAATTTAAAGTTTATTCGAAAAATTTCCCGGCCACCCACTCCTTGAAGGAGCAAACTGAGCGCTGTATCAACGAAATTCAGCTATTTCTTAAGTGAATTTTCGGACACCCTTGACTCGGCATCGTTGATCAGAGTTGAAATGCTTTTTGAACTAGGTCAGGCCGTAAAGATTGTGACCATTTCCTGATGCCAGTACCTTGAATGTGTTTGGACCACTTTTGAACATTGCAACACTTGCTGGTGTCGAATCCAAGCGAGTAGCGGCAGAAGACAGTAACAACCAAATCCGTACCATTTAGGGTAAAACTTTCAACAAATTGTTGGACTGAAAGTTGTGCTGGTGAAGTCATACTGGAACATAGACTCTTGTGTTGACGTGGACGCGATTCTTAAGGCATCCTTGCCGTAGCTTTTGGTCAGATAAATGATAATGAGCACGAGAGTTAGAACAGGGTATTGTGAATGCAATGAGTCAACTTTGACCACCTTTTTACGAAAGACTGAATAAGACCCATTTATATGGACGAACAATTTTAGAGTAGACAAAAGAAGAAAGAAGGTCCGAAAATGAGTCCAACACTTCCAAACGAAGTCATTTTCAAAATATTGTCTAATCCAAAACAGCACAACAAAACCTCAGAGACGTAAATAAAAAAAAACCAAAACCACAATGACGTACCTGCTGGGCCATTAAAATTTTATATTTTCGAAATGCGTCATTAACAAAACAAATTAATTTTCTATTTCCAAGAAAAATATATTTTTGTTGTTTTTTTTCACAAAAAAAAAAATCACAACTTACCACGAGTGGTTGAATGTGAAGGAGTTTCAAAAACTTTTCCATTGCTGTTGGTTTTCATCATCAGCATTTGAACTAAAGTTTTAGTTTCCAAATTGATATTTTTTTCTATTGCTTCGTTGAATATAATTTTTGTTTTAATTAAACTTAACACTACTGTATCCTTGTGATTAACTGTCACTACGAATAACTAGATAAATTTTAGTTTACTTTACTTCTAAACTAAGCAGCAAATTTATTTAATTGTTTTAACACTACGTTGATTAATTTGTATTTAAAGTTCAACTAATTTGTTTTTTTTTAATTGTTAAAAATTTAATTGATTAATTTTGTTTTAAGATTAACACTACGATTTTTTAGAAATTTCTTAGATTTAGATTTTTCTTTTGAATTATTTCAAAGTGAATCCGCGTTAGCACTGATCACCCAAAATACTATGTACGAAACCGGACTTTAGGTTTGTTTTCTTTTTTAAAAAAGGTCCTTTACCGGATTGCGGTTTGCGTTTGAATGTGGACACTCGATGGCACTTTTGTTTTAGCGAAATGAAACAATGAACGACGCGTTTCTTGGATACGTGTCCACTGAAATTGGCCAAGTTCCTCGGTGTCAATGTCGGGCCAGGAAAAGATTTTTCCCTGATTATTCGACATGTCGGTTTTTTTTTTTTTGTTGTAGTTTTTGGGTAATAGCCAGTTGGCCAGGGCAACGCAACAAATGAACGACACTTCTTTGGTAGTGATGGGCAAATGCTGCTTCCAGCTGATGATGGGAGAAATTTGGACATCCGTTTGATTTCGGTTGACATAAGCTGCAGATGGAGGTCAGCTGAAACTGTATGATCGAGACGGACGTATTTTTGTGGTATGTCAATGGTTAAACAATCGAAATTCCAAATAACTTCAAACATCAACCTGTTGACCGGAGAGCCAGTAGTGTGGAGTAGCCAAGAAAAAGTTGAATTCAATTCAGTGCAATCCCACTTGGCTGTGGCTAGGATTCTTTTTGGCCATCAACATCTTGATTTTGGCCACCAGCATTTCCAAGAATCATTATCGTTGTCATCATGTGGTGGACCAATAAGTGAGAGGAGATATCTTTTGCTTCTGTTCTTAAGCATCTTTCGATGAAGAAGACGGTTGTAGTGATGGTGGTTGTCGTAGTGGTGTTGGAAGTGGAAACACTTGGACTTGGCCATCACAAGAATATCTGTGCTACTGCTACTGCTACGGTTGGTGGTGCTGCTTCTGTTGATGGTGATGATGATGATGAGTTTCTGAATCGGTGGCCAAGTTACGAGACACCGTCCAAAAAAAAGTTGTTTTTTTTTTTGGTTTAACTCTTACGATGAGTAGCCCAAGTAGACGTCCATAAAGAATTTTCTTCGAATGGTCTGTCGGAGATGGTTTGTTGGCTGGCTCGAATCGTTTTGAGATTTTTTTTTTTTTATTTTGTTATTTTATTTTTTTTTTTTTTTATGTCAGGCGTAATTTTTCTTGGATGCGTCTCAATCGTGCCCGAAGGCACGATTGGTGGCACCGCACGTTGCCTGCCTGTGCCAGAAGCGGCACAACACTGCACTGGCAAACAATTCGCAAACAACTGGCTCCACTCCAAAATTCAACGAGAATCGGTCGCCTTGGTATCCGTAGCTTGGCTATTCGGTGGCAGTACAATAAGCAGCAGCACCAGTAGTAGAACTTTTTCGGGGGATGTCGCTCTGTTGTCGTCTTGGTTTGGAGTCACCATATCATCGGTGCTCGTAGAGAGGCCACAACAACAACATCAGCGACAAGTTGTAGTTGCCTTCTCTTCTATGAGTGAGTATCTATGTGGCTAGCTGGCCAGTGTACTCGTATCTATGCTGGTGTATGTTGGCCCCGAAATAGCACATCAGTTGTGGCTGTGTTAGTTTTGTGAGTTTGTGGCAAACACTATTCCTATTCGAGGTGGTGGTTGTTTTACTATGCACCACTATAGCGAGCACTCTCTGGGCCTGGCAAAACAGAGGGACGTGAGTTGGCGGATGCTTGAATTCTCTACTTTTCCGCAGCATTTTCTTTTTGTTTTTCGATTCATTTTCTTTCTTTTCTTGTTTTCCCTTTTCCTATGTTTTATTATTGTTTTACCCAGAAACGAATTCTCGCCGAATGGCCACGATCGAGTTTGTGGGAGTGGATGTGCTTGAATTCGGTGGCAGCTTATGTGGCTACACGGTAAAGAGGAGCGCTTGTCTCTTGAAAAGTTTATGGGATTTAGCCCCGGTAGACAATGTTTAACGCTTGTTCTTGTGGCGGACACACACATACGTGTAAGCGTTTAAGTATCTAACGAAATGGTATTTTAATTTTAAGTTAAGTCAAACCGATGAATTCATATCTCAACAATTTGGTGAGGTACATGGTTGAAATTTTTTTTCTATTTTTATGGTGACGTGCTGTTTTTTTTTTTTTAAATATTTTTTACGAATATGTACTTCCTTCCGTCAAGAAGCGTTAATTAAAATTAGGTTACGTCAATGAAATGCTATAGGAGGGCATTTAGTATTTTGAATTACTTCTATCGCACGCATCGACTAGTCCCTGCTTTGTTTACATAGACCAAGGTTGTATTGTTATACTCGTACCATAATATAGAGAGCAGAGCCTCATCACGTTTATGTGCCTATCGTCTGCCCAGAGATTTACCTAAAAATGATGTGAGTATATGTAGTTAGACTCCGCTGAAAATATCCAAGGGATTGACTTTGAGAGTTCTCTCAGACATCTGCCCCCAGATCTCTTAATGACTGATGACTTTCAATTTCAAAGAAATTAATACGTAAGATCGTGGTTAGTGTATAATAAGAATACCCAATGGCGTGTTATGTAACTGCTAGACGCCTCTGAAAGCTCTGGTGTTCTGTATAAGCGAAGGCAAGTCCCCTCAAACACCCGAATTATTTCCAATAAACTTGATCTCACATTGAACCACACGGGAAATCCAAATACAGGAATAGGCCGGGTAAGGGCCATGTAGCAGATCACCTTCACCCTCGCATCGAGTTGGCTGCTATAAAACAGTCTCTTTGTAAGGGCAAAAGCATTTTTGGCTCTGGCCCGATCAACATCTATAGGGTCTTCCAATAGAGACTTCCCAACTTTGACAGTTGATAGCGGCCATATTGCTGAAGCTACATCTGTCAAATTGTCTGTCATTTATTCAGTCTGTTTTGCCAAATTACCATTAATGGACATGGCATAGCGTTCAACAACACGTGAAAAATTTGTTTCATCAAAATGGGCGTTCTGTTCGGGCAACGTTCCGCGCGCTTCGCTTATTTTAGGGTCGCCATATCGTCCTACTGTGAGGAGTGGATAAATTTGAGTAAACTGGTTCAGTAAACCATAAACCAACACTCGTACGTCGACGACACGCAAGATCGACGCTGTCCGTGAGAGTCTACAGGAGAATCCGATGCAGTCGATTTCGCGTCGCTCACAAGAACTCGGCCTTTCGCAGGTCACAATTTGGCGAATTTTGCGTCGCCTGCACCCGTACAAAATTCAACTGATCCAGAAAGGCCATCACCGTATACGGCGAGCGCTATAGGTCGATGATTACCAACTTCTTTTGCTCTGAATTGGATGATTTGGATACCAACGACATGTAGCTCCAACAGGACGGCGCTACGTGCCATTGGAAATTCTACACGAGCGATTCACGTCTAGGTGATGTGAACTGGCCACCGATATCGTGGAATTTGACCCCGTTAGACTTTTTCTTGTGGGGTTTTCTGAAGTCGCAGGTCTGTGCGAATAAGCCCCAACCCAAAGCGGCCCTTAAAACCAACATAATATATGCCATCGGTCAAATACAGCCAGATTTATGCGCCAGAGTCATGGAAAATTGGACACTTCGGATGCGCGCCACCCAGAGAAGCCGCGGCGGACATTTGAGCGATGTCATATTCCATACATAATGGATGCCATTTAGGCCTTTCAAACAAATAAAAAATTTCGATGTTATCTAACACACACTTGGTTTTATTTCAATTTAAAGATGGGAAGCGCTTAATGAAAGACCCTTTATATGTTTGTTATTGATCCAGCCAGATCCCAAGGTATCTGACTACATTTAGACAAGCAAGTGGCTGTCCGTGTTATCCGATGATAGAAAACTTTCGCCAATTCTTTCTAGTGTCTCTAAAGGCCCCAGACAAAAGCGTCCTAAACAGAATGGGTTCCGACTTCTGAAAGTTGATTTTCAACTTCCAGTCGTCGCAATATCGCTTAATTTTGTCGTAGTCACTTTGTAAAAGTATATTGATGGCCTCAATCTTTGGACCTGATCTGTACGCGATTAAGTCGTCTGCGTACGGGTAGATCACTTTTGTAAATATTGAATAGGATCAGCGAATTTATCGCACCTTGTAGCAGACCGTTTTTAATGTGAAATGTTCCAGCAGAAGTCACATCGCCATATACTTATACGAGCTTACAGCAGTGGTTTACTAATGCCCAACCTGTTCACCTTGAAGAAGAGCTCCTCTAACCATACGGTATCGAAAGCTACTCGTATTTCCAAGTCAATTAGGTGCGCACCAGTTTAGACGTGGATTGAATTATCCGGAACTATATGTTCCTCCTCAACCCACTTAGTCAGGACTCTATTGATCACTTTCTCGAACACCTCACTGATATTAGGAAGAAGACTGATCTACCGGAGATTCGCCGGATCTGTCTTTATCCTTTTTGGGGATGGGATGTACCACCGCAATTTTCCAATGCGCTGGAGGACCGACATTGTTCGTTGCATTATTAAAGAGGCTAGCTTCTAGTGGAAGATGTCGAAGCACAATTCATCGCGTGGGAACCGATCCTTTCGGTGTGACGAGGTCGTTGACTATTCCGAACTTGTTTTCAACGAAGCGACGTTCAAATTCTATAAAAACTTTTCGCGGAGAATCGGAAAATGGAATCATCAATTTGCAGTTCTTCGGATTTACGGTTCTGCACCTCCATTTCAAGCATTACTAGCAAGTCTAGTGTCTCGCATTCACTATTTGTTGGCTTGCCGTTTCTAATCTGCCTGTCGTTTACGCGTTTCATGTTTGTCATTAGCAGCGTTTTCTGGCGCAGATTTTTCGCGGTTGCGTAATTGGTCTCGCTTACGCTTTCGAGGTTCCCATGTTAATTCAGCTTTAGATCTCGAAGGCATTTTGGCGACGCAAAGAAGACGAGTAACGCTACGTTACGAACTAACTTCCATATGAACCTGAGAAACAACAGCTAATAAGCACTAGCTTCTGAACGATATGTAATGAAAAAAAAAGACGGTAACGCAAAAATTTTTAACACCCAGCCTCCTGCATAAATTGAAGAAACTGGTTCTGTCCACGATCGAAAAAGGTCCGCACCAAAAAGTAGACGATCTACTGAGAACATTGCTTGTACCACAAAAAGTCGCTGAAGAGCGGTTTAAGTTTCTAGGTGACAAACTGGCCATCTAAATCATGCGCTTTAACACCATTAGATTATTTTCTTTGGGGTTTTTTGAAAGGTAAAATCTATGAAACCAAAGCTCTGTCACGACAATGCCATTCAACTGAGGAACGAAGAAGTCAGAAATCATGTTTCCATAGCGCTCTCCATTGACGGTAACATTCTGGCCGGTATCGTTCTTAAAGAAATATGGGCCGATGATTCCATCAACCCATAAAGCACACCAAACAGTGAGTTTGAATGGTGGTAAGAGCGTCTCGACAAAGGCTACTGGGTTTTCTCCACTCCAAATTCGGCAATTTTGCTTGTCTACATATCCATTTAACCAAAAATGGGCCTCATCGGAGAACAAAATTTTGCGATGTAAATGAGGATCAAGCTGAATCATGTTTTCGGCCTATTCACCGAACCTAGGACGCGTATAATGGTCACGCGGTTTCAACTCTTACACAAGCTGGATCTTATAACCTTTTAAGCCAAGATGTTTCCGTAAAATCTTCCACAAAGTGGATGGGCATAGCTCCCATTGCTGTGCACGATGACGAATTGACACATTCGGATTCTCCTCAACACTGCGCTCCACAATGGAAATAACTTCTTCTCTTCGCGCTGTTTGTCATCTTTGGGGATGCGTATTATCCACTAGAATATACGTGGTGCGAAAGGGATTCATCGTGTTCCGAATAACTTGCTCAGATGGAGGATTATGTCGACCGTAAAATGAACGTAGCGTACGATAAGTTTGGCGAACCGAACTATGGTTTTCAAAATAAGTTTGCACAACTTGGACGCGTTGTTCTGGCGTTAACCTATTCATCATAAAATGACAAGACGTAGTGTAGAAACAGTGTTGCCAGTTTAAAAACCGAACCTAAAAATAACACCCTTTATTTCAACTATCTTAGACAATATTTCTGAAGTTGAAGTTGAACTAAACTGCTGCTCTTCTTCATCGATATAAATCGTACCATACCTAAATCACAGGAAGAGCTCTTTTTCGAAGCAGCCAAGGGTGCTTTAGTTCGTCTAGGTAAGAGTCCATGTTTCTGCAGAGTAAAATGGGACTAAGATGATTAGGGTGTAACCATACATCGGTGATCTAGGTCGTTCTTAAAAGAGCCATGCAACTCAATTCTTTCCTTAGCATATAGAAGCAGCGATTTACGGGATTTGCAGGAGTAATTGTCCTTTTGATTCAAACACCAGTGTTGTTGTTAAAACTTACTGTGAAGATTGTTCTAGCTGTCATGTCGACAGTTCATGACGTCGATCTCATACAACCTTATTTAAAGATAGATTCTCCTTAGTTTCGTCCCTTTATCAATACTTGCAAATGCTCCACTGACGGCCCTTGTACCATATTCTTCCTATTTTGTGTCTTCCATTCCATTCACGCGCAAGTAATAATAATGACAAAGAACGGTTCGTCTCGGATACATGGGGGCTTTCCCCAGCATTCCTTGCTCCACTCTAGACCCATTGATGAATCTCCCTTCCCTGTGGTGCTAGTGTCTTTCTGGAGGACGACAAAGCTCGCATCTGTCTTCCAAACGGAGATTTGGGCAATCCTGATGGCAGCGAACTATATTGTGGAGGGGGTGAAGCATTTGCAATTGTAGCGACAGCCAAACTCCGTTTAGAGCCTTGCTGAACCCTCTTACAACTTCCAAGCTACTTCAAGAATGCAAGAGATCACTGAACGCAGTCGGAAGACTAAATTCTGTGACCCTTGCCTGGGTGCCAGGTTACAATGGGATCGCGGGAAATGAAATCGCTGATGAACTTGCCACCGAACCTACGTTGGGTCTGCCTGCGTCCTCGGTTCAGGCTTCCATTGACAGTTGGGTCTCATATGAGCACAACTGCAGATGGCATAGCTCCCCTTGATGCAGTTTAAAAGTTTGATTAAAAGGAACTTACAAAGAGTGTAGTGGACTAGTTCTTTCTTTGAGTGCTCTGTTCCGACAGGAAAAGAAAAAATATGTTTCCTTGAAGATGGGTGTAACGCTGGCTGGTGTTGCTGTTGCAATTTTCTTACAAACTTTTCAAAAATCATTTGGAAAATATGCATCACAACGCATCGTCTTGTTTTGAATAGTGCAAACGATTGAATTTTGCGAAGATGTCGAAGCTCTCACCTACTGCTGTCCTGTGTGTGCTCGTCGAGCAGACTGTCAGCTCCAAGAACTTTGTTGTGTTTATGTGAAATGAATTGTCTGCGAGCTGTCTGTGATGAGAAGACTAATCTGCTAAACAGGAGACGTCTTCACCACAAGGCGGCCTGCTGAAATGTATTTTTAAAATCGGCAGCACCAACTGTAAGTCTATTATTAGGTTTCCTTGATGTCTCGGCAGCTTTTGTGCAGGCTTCGGATCCCTGGTATCATTTCTACTTCAATAATAGTCTAAATTCTCGATTACAAGTGAGGCCGGTGCTCGGGGAACAGGCAGGCTGTTTCTGCTCATTTTTCCAAAGAAGTGTCTTATTTTAGTGTTTTTGCTCGACAGCATTTCTTGCAAGACTAGGGGTGTAGTTGCGTGGGAAGTTCGACACATCCGAAACAGAGTTGCTCACATCTAGCTGGCAGTGATATCAATGTCATTAAATATCGATATTTGACGCTGATGCTGTAGCTTCCCAAGAATTGTCGCTACCCTTTCGCTGCTACCCAGCAGATAGTGGCTCCGAGTAGGAATCCAAGTAAATTTTTGGAGCTCTGAAGGTTTAGACATCCAAAGTACTGACCTCCATTGATTATAACACGCAGCATGGGTTATCCGATTGATATTTTGATAATCCGAAGATCCTTATGGCATTGGGTAAATTAATGTTGAGGTACTGACAGCGTGTACTATGACCATGTATCACCCGACAGCAAATCGTAACTCCTTTAGCACATGTGGTCTCGTTTAAGCCCAAGTTGAACTCGTCTTAAGCAATCGCATTAACTTCGTACTTAAGCCAATACTCATAGATCTTGTCAGGACACTTGTAGAAGCAATTCATTGTATTTGTCATCAAGGATTTGCCTGCGCCTCAGTCTTCCTTCTCTCAAAATGAGTCCGCATCTTGGTATGGTACGAGGGTAGGAAAAAGGTCCTTCTGCACTGCCACCAGATAGATCTATTTTACCTCTCTCTTCCATTAGTTGTTCAAAATTTCTAGTAATTGGGTAAGCCCTTCTGCGAGATCTCCTTCAGATGCGCTTCATGGAGACCTTCTCACGCTCATTGTCTGGGGTGAACGTACGTTTGGTGGCGGTGGTACATTAGCCGACAAGATGCCACAAATGCAGAAGCGAGCACCTCATTTCGCCAGAGCCGTTGTCGTCAACGGTGCATTCAAGGAGATCTCCCTGAAGGACTACAAGTCAAAGTACGTTGTACTGTTCTTTTACACGTTGGACTTTACCTTCGTCTGCCCAACTGAGATTATCGCCTTCTCTGACCGTGTAAGGGAATTCCGCAGCTTCGGCGTTGAAGTGATTGCCTGCTCGACAGATTCTCCCTTCACCCATTTGGCATGGGTTAACACCCCACGCAAACAAGGTGGTCTTGGATCCTTTGACATTCCCTTACTTGTGTAGAAATGTTGCTCGTCTAAATGCCAATGCCGGACAGTAGGTGATTAAGTGTTCCATAGACTCCTCAGTTTCACCAGTTTCACAGCTGGTGGAGATGGGTCCTAACCTACCAAGTTTATTTAAAGGAAAGCGATCCGCTAGTGCTGCGCATAGCAGTCTTATGTGTTTTATTTGCTGTTTTAAGTATCACTAAAGGCTTGGACAGGGTCCGATTGATGGACTTTCAACGCCTTTTTTGGTCTGGTGGTCCTGCCCTTTTCTTTTGCATATCTCGACCCTCATGAACTGCTACGCATACGAGTGAGGCTTTGTTTAGGGTAGCGAGGATGTTGAGTGCTATATGATACTCTTGGAGGATCTTTGATGAGTACGACGACGGCTTTGAGTGTCGATTGGCCATCGGAGAGCAGAGTTATTTTGACTCTTTCATGTCGTTTACTTAGTAGACTAGACACAACTTCCAATAAGGCAGTTAGTTCTGTCTGAAATATCGTAGCGTCCTTATTTTGTGCAAATGAGGGGTAAGTCCGCATCTTAATGGGTGCTGCTTCCATTCCCAGTAATAGATGTCGCAGTTTTTCATCTCTTTGTAGCCCACCACTCCTTCTCAATAGGTGTGAGGGCAGTTCTGTAGCAATCAATGGCAGCACTATAGCAATCAAGGGGCACTTCTACTTCTTTGACATCAGAATGTCATTCGTATTAGGTATCAGAAGATTGCAATGCCTATCACTTTAGATGTCCCTAAAATGTTGGTTTGACTAGTCTTTGCTCCAAAATAAGTCCACTGATCTAGGGTTTCAAAGGCACTTGAGTAGGTTTTCGAAGAGTGCCTTATTTGAATATTTTCTTGAAACCAGGGATCTACTTCCCGAAATTCTATCCGAAGCGGATTCACACTTGAGGACTTTTATTTCTTGACTCCAGAAATCTTACCGGACATCTTGTAAAAAGTTAGCATAAAATCGAATGCTGTTTCTACATCGCAATGGCTTGAAATTGGAATACCTGAAGCCGTATAGAGTTTCTCCCAAGCCCTAACTCATTTCGAAATCTTTCAGGAAGACATGGACAATTTACAAATTACAGATAACTCTTTTTGTTTAACACAAAGTCCAAGCAAACAGATTTGGAAACTTTTTTCCCAGTGTATCTATCCTCTCTACAACTACATAGAATGCACTTGCCAAGCTAGTGTGAGTCAAATTGAAATATACTTTCTCTCTACTCGGCGAATTGAAATGCGCGAGAGTTCCAAATACGAGTAATTTGAATTTTTCCAGTTAAACCAGTCAAATTCAAAAGAATTCCGTTTCAAAAATTACGAATCCAAAATTATTTATCCTAATTTGCCTACGATACACTTGGATGTCCTTTAAGAACACGTGCTTCATGTCCAGCAATTGGCAAGGAACTGCAAAGAAGCCCTTCTTTCAGTCAAGTTTTAAAAACCCAGCACACGTTTGAATTTGGATATTTACCCCCCCATTGTGCTGGTCATGTCCTGCCAAAAGGATGTAAACAGCGGAAAACACTTCGTGACTTGAAGATATCTTCAAGCCTGCCAACGACTATCCTCATGTTTATCTTGATTTCTTTTTTCTTTTTTCTTTTTCTGTTTATCCTGCTCCGTTTCTTTAGTTTTTATGGGGTTGCCAAGTTGAATCCTTTGGACATCAACTCATCCCAAATTTTTTCTTTGTCGAGACAAATTACCCACTCTTTGACATCGGTCACCATTCAGAAGTCACTACTTACCACTACTACTGCCAGAAACCGGAGACTACCACCAACATCACAAGAGTATCCTTTTGCTCTCTGATGTTCGTTTGGAGTCACCACATGGATGTGGCGCATGTTTCATGGTTCGCGGTGCACAAGTTGTTTTTCATTGATGATGTGCTCCCCAGCACGTGGTTTCCCTCCGAAAAAAAAAAAAAATTGAAAATAAAAATACGGCCAGTTGGAGCAGCTGGTGGTTGTGTAGTTCGATTACAGGGAGCATCCTTGTTGGTTTTTGTGCTGCTGTTGCTGTTGCTGTTGCTGTTTGGTGTTTGGTGTTATCCTGTGTATCCCTAATCGCTGGAACTGTTTCTAATTCAATGGAACTATTTAGACGAGACGCTAATGGAGAGCAGATAGACAGGGCGGGTTAAGGATGTTTGAATTATGTGGCTAATGTTTCGGCTGGTAGAGGATTACCGGCGGACTATGCCATGTGAGAGTGTTGGCGAAAGGTTGTAGTCATTTGGTTGATATATAGCAACCGCTAACATTGCAAGTGTTGTGTAATGTTCGGCATTTGGAGGTGCAAACCGATAGGCCTTTTTTTTTAATTATGGAAACCCTTGTTACAAACACTCGCTCTGATAGTGTTGACTGGATTTTTGTTATTAAAGAATATTGAAGGTACGAGTACTTCAGTCAAAAATGTTTGCTTTAAGTTTGAAATGGTCTAATGAAAATGGAAAAAAAAAAACAACGTTGTAACAGATCTCAAAGTAAATAGGTCTCGTGGTAAAGGGGCTAAGTTGAATTGGAATATACCTTAACCTTCGTACACTAGACCATTGTAAAGACTCTAAAACTTTCAGATATAAGGCGACAGCTTTGGCTAGATCTACTACTCATAGTATAGTGACGATGATGTTAGCTGTTGACCCACCGATATCACGGGCACGACGCTTTTTCGGAGAACTAAACTCTGTTAGTGTATCCTTCTTCTTTAAGCAAGTTTTTTAAAAGTATCGTTGGTAACATATTGTTGTAAATATTCGCTTTATCCTCAAGTGGGTTGCCAAGAAAATTACGTTAAGACATAAAAATAAAAGACAACTTATTACGCGTCTATAACCTTCTTTATTCGCCCTCTAATTCCATCAAATCCTTTTTTTTTTGGCGTCTATATTTTCTGCAATGACAGTTGTGTCATTTTTGACAACAGTAATGGCTGACTACGTAACACATTTGTTACACTCTCCCCTTCTTGGACTAAAGCACCCCCCATCGGGCACCTTCGTTGGGGGTTCCCAGGCTTGAACATTATTCCCTCGATACTCGGCAAGGCGATCAATGTGCATAATTCTTGGCTTGGTCCTTGGCTTCTTTTGAATTTTGAGAGTCTCATTGGTAATTACATCCATAACGCAGTAAGGACCCTCCCAGTCAGATTGAATCTTCGGAGACATACGGACCTTCCTTCTGGGGTTATGAAACCAGACGCAATCTCCGGGCCTAAAACGAGGAGCAGTAGAAGTAATATCGTACCTGGTTTTCATCCGTTTGGCTGCTCAATGCATTTCGTGTCTGGCTCGTTCGGGCACCTCCTGTAATTGTTCCTTTGGCTGCTTTGCATAACCGCATAAATTAGCCTCACCAGGCGGTGGTCCAAACAGTAAATCAGGAGGCAATCTGATTCCTGCTGCGACGCTCCGTATGCCATAGCAAATAATGGCAAAAAATCATCCCAGTCATCCTGTCTATCGCTAACGAACTTAGAAAGATAGTGCAACACAGTCTTATTGATCCTTTCAACTTAACCGCCAGATTGCGGATGTAACGGCGTAATTCTTGTTTTGTGAATACTCATAAGTTCCATTGCGTTTTGAAATACGTCTGCTTCAAAATTACGGCCTTGGTCCGAATGCAACTCCATTGGGGTTCCAAACTGGCAAAAGACTTCCTCCACTAAAGCTTTGGCAACAGTATCTGCAGTCTGATCCATGAGTGGAAATAGCTCGATCCACTTGGTAAAATAATCCATAAAGACCATCACAAATTTATTTCCCTGTCTGGTAGATGGTAGTGGACCAAGGATGTTGACCGCTACTCGTTGGAAGGGCTCACCAGATAGATAGACTTGTAATTCGCCTTTAGTTTTCGTTTTTGGACCTCTTTTTGATGCACAAGTGTCGCATTCAGAACAGTACTGGTCGACATCTTTTCTGGCTCCGACCCAATAAAATCGTGATCGGATTTTCTCGAACGTTTTATTGGAAACAACGTGACCACCAAACGGAGTGTCATGAAACATTTTGATGACATCGCTGGTTAATGATTTTGGGACGACGGGTAACATTCGTTCAAGCTGCTTAGATGCTGTAGGCACCTCCTTTTTGCAAAGCATTTGGTTCACTAAACATAAAGCGGCAAACTGAGCCCAATATGCTTTTAACAGATTGCTATCTCTAGAGACGTTGTTCCAATTAGGACGTATACCAGCTTCGACCCACTGAGTCACGAGTGCCAATACGCTGTCGTCCTTTTGAGCCTGCTTTAGCCTGTCCGGAGCCAGTTCACCATCAACGTTGTAATTAGTTTCCTTGGACTGGCAATGATGACACAATTGATCAGCGCAAGGTCGGCGCTAGAGAGCGTCAGCATTGAGATGCGCTTTTCCAGAGCGATGGTGTATTTTAAAGTGATACTGTTGGATGCGTTCTAGCCAACGTGCAAGTTGACCAACGAGATTTTTAAAGGACAGCAACCACTTAACAGCAGCATGGTCGGTGTGGATCAAGAATTTTCGCCCAAAAAGGTAGACATGGAAATGTTCCATCGCCTTAACCATAGCTCACAATCCCTTGCGGGTGGTGCAGTAATTGCGTTCAGTGTGCTCTACTGTAGTAAGCGATGACTCTCTCCTTTCCATCATAAAGCTGGGACAAAACTGCTCCTATTCCATGGTCCCAAGCGTCGATGTCCAGCACGAAGTCAGCATCAGGACGAAAATGACTCAAAATCGGAGGTGATGTAAGGCATTTCTTTAATAAATTGTATGTAGCACCACAGTCAGCAGTCCAATCAAATGTAATAGGTGCGAACTGGCAGTAGTACGTACAAAGTCCAATAAAGCTTCTAACTTCGTTCTTACGTTCTTTGGTACCGGCCAAGTCCGCACCGCCTCAATTTTAGCAGGATCGGGTGACACTCCCTCTTCGCTAACGATATGTCCCAAAACAGACCTCTTTTGGGAAAGATTGCATTTGGTAGGATTTATTTCCAACGCCGCTTCTCTCAAGCGACTGAAAACAGAGCGTAAGTTAGAAAGCATCTCTTCAAAACTCTTACCATGAATCAAGATATCGTCCAAATATATCAGACAAGTATCCAGGGGTAATCCTCCCAAAATAGTTGACTTCAATCGTTCGAAGCTCATAACCTTAAATTGCCACAAACCATCTCTGGTCACAAACGCTGTTTTCTCCCGGTCACCTGGGTACATCTCGACTTACCCAGGTGACTTACAGTAGCCAGACTGACAATTAACTGTACTAAACCATACGGAACCAGCTACTGCGCTTAAAATGTCGTCGATTCGGGGCAAAGGGAAAAGAGTCCTTTATGGTCACATTGTTCAGTTTGCGGTAATCCACACAAAGTCGTGTCGACCTATCTTTTTGTTCACCATTACAATGGGCGATGCCCATGGGCTGGTAGATGGTCCAATGATATCACTTCGCAGCATCTTCTCGATTATTTCCCGTAACTCTACCTGTTTCGCAAGTGGCAACCTCCGTGGCGGTTGCTTAGTAGGCTTAGCTGTACCCACATCAATTTTATGCTGCGCTACACCAGTTCTACCCAGATCATCAGGACTGTTGGAGAAAATGTTACAAAAGTCATTAAGGAAGCACCGCACCAATTCCATTTGCGTCTGTCGGATGTGTACTTGAGACTTGCATAGCAGATTATCTAAGTGAGACGGTAATGCACAATTTTCTGAAGTGAACTTCATGATTTTTATTCAACGTTTGAACTTGCCAATTTGAATTAACGTACGCCGCCGTAAGACTGGTATTTCCACATAAGGTTTGAATTACTCAAGTTGAGCATTCGATGGTATGACGTCCCGACGCACCAGTGTAACTGAAGATCCAGTATCAACGAACATCTGACAGGACACACAACCAAGGAATATAGGAACAGTAAATCCACTGGTTTGACTATCACAACGGACATTGTCGATTTAGGGGCTTTTGAACTTCGTCAGCCTTAGCCCTTCGGCATTGACGGGGACATTTTTTCAAATTGATTTGCACTCTGACAAATAGCGAAGTTTTGGTTTCTTCGGGATCGTTGATTGCGGTAGTGACTAAGCGACTGGGGCACATCGGATGCGACTTCAGCGGATCAAGTTAGATGACTGGTTTGGGTGGCGAGATGAGCTGCATCAGCGGAAATAGTTTTATTCTCTGCGTTCGTCATGGCTTTCGGGTCTCCCATTCTTACAGCATCCTGAACTGAGCGGTCAGAAATGCCATCGACGAACTGCATTACAGAAATTCGCTCTTGAGCTTCAGATGGACAATCGCCGAACACTTTTCGAGTAAGTCGCTGAATATCGCTTGCAAATGCACCAAGGCCTTCTCCTTGTCTTTGACGCAAAGCCGTGTAGTCCGCGCGATCCTTGGTGTTTAAATTTCCCAGAATTGATACAGCTTCCCAACGAAGCAAAGATGCAAGCAGTTGTGCTTTTTGCCATTTGCTTCGGCCACGATGTCAAATTGCATTTTGTATTCGCGCCAGTCAGTTACTTGGCTGCCAAAAGTATGCGGATCAATTCTATTGGGGCAACAACTGCTGTTGACTAGCACAGGCAACCGCACTTTGCTGAGAAGTGATGGCGGAGGTTATCTGCGCAGTTGGGTCTTCTTGGGCGATTACTGTCTTCTCCATGGCGTTGTTTAAATTTGGAATTGAGCACTGGAGCACTTTCTCGGCGAAAGTGCTACTTCCCATAGTGGGCAATGGCTGTTACAATATCAAAACCCTACACGAGCCGGCTGCAACATAATCTCGTAACTTATATCGTAAATCACAAAAAAGTCAGAGTCTTTTGCTTTTGCGCTTCAAGATGCTTGTGATGCCTAGAAACTCAACCTAGTGACTTAGACAAGAAACAGGCAACCTTTTGTAGTTACTCAGAAACAGAAAACTTCTTCCTGCTAGAGTATACCAATGAGGATCACAGGCCCTCTATAATAGTGTGTTTGTTCAGCGTCACTCAGTCACATGTCGCAATTCCATTCAATAAGCCATCAGGTGAGTAGATTTCCCGCCTATTGTCCTTCACAAAGCCCACTTAAAGTGACATTCTCGTGAAACAGGTTTTGTTATTGGCTGTATCTAACGGAATCTTTCTGTCTACTGACTAGTGAGGAATACTCTAGACTTATGTTCAGATCCATTAAACTGACTTAATTTTCTCTAATAAGTTTAGAGAGACTGCTTATCATGATCAAAAACACCGGCCAGCTCCATCTATGTCTTCTCCATATATTTCCTTCCTGAACGACTTACATAGGATCTTTGCCGCGATGCCGCTGAAAATATCTTGTAAGCTCTGCATTATTGGTGTTTCGGTATAATCAGCACAAGATTTGAAGACTGCTGTTTATATCCTATTCCTCGGTTTTCTTCTCCATTACTAGGTTGGCCTAGCACGCCCTCTGTCTGATTGGATAAAAGAAGCAATCTTCATGCTTCAAGATGTTACCCAAGTATGTATGGCCACTTCCTCCTTCGTATGTGACACTTTCGCTTATATTCTTAGTCGGATACTTGATGTTCCGAAATGGAGACATCTGGCTTTGTCCTGTAGTTGCTGCGGAGTCTTGTACAAGATGCATCGTGATATAATGTTCCGCGTGGAATACCTTTTGTAAAAGTAGTCTTGTACACTCTACATATTGTTGTCGTCACTAGAGCGATTGCATTTTTTGGCAACTATAGTCAATTGCTCATGGGAAAGCCTATCTCTTCAGGACTTGTACGTCAGTTATGCAACAATTTCTGTCAATATATTGCCCTTCAACAAGATAGTTGTTCTATCCATTTTCACATCCTTGCAGATGATGCCGCTGGATTATACAAAACTCTGGATGTAGTCTATGATTTGTGTATTAGGAATGGTTTTTCATCCAACTCAGTCCGCGGTTGCAACCATATTTTGAATCTCGTTTTACTACATAATTTCCGGAACCGGAACCTTAGTTGCTCCACGCTTATAAAGTCGACTTTTACTGCTCTCAAGACCGATTTCGGCTAGAATCTAACCCAAGAAACGATGTAGTCAGTCTGGGTTTTAGGCCTGAATCATTCTCCTAACCAGTTATGATCTGGATTGAGAATGTACAACTTTTCTGAATGTAGATGGTGAGGTGAAGTCACCAGATTCAATCTTGGGTTAAATGCCATAATTAGATTGAAGGAAATGGAATCACAGCTGATCTTGCTATACAAGGGTCAATTGCACTAGCACTACCTGACTATACCGTTTAGCACTTGCTGTACGAGTGTCCATCTCTCATCTGAAAGTGCAGGTGGATGCTGAAATAATCTGATATTCTGGGCGTTTCATCGCTGAAGCAATTATCGAATTACTAAATGTTCTAGCTCTTTGCAAGTATCTGACTTTCCTTTAGATGGGTGATGTAAAATTTCCACTCCTGCATCCATATGCAACAGCACAGATTCAACGGCAGATTGTAACAGTCGGAACTTGATCCGTAAACTTATTTTATAGCTTCTTTATGTTTTTATATTTTGGACAACATTCCAAAGGGAGGCATTGTTTTGCCTTTGTGACTAACAATGTCCTGTTCAGTTCCGCCTTCAGACAAGACCGTACTGTCAAGATATTGAAAGCTCTCTACAATCTGAACTGGTGGTTTGAACAATGCAAATTCGGTCAGATGAGTTACTACCAGAGTTGATAACTTCTGTCTATATCGGATTAGTTTTGAGGCTCATGAGAATTCACCCTCTCCCACAGTTATGCAAGAATGCAAGCAAATATTGTCAGTTTAGTCCACTTGATCGAGGATAGATGTTAGAGTCCATAGAACTCGTACGTTTCCCGTCATCAAAGATTATTGCCGATAAGAACAATATTGGTGATAATATGCAGCCCTGCGGTATCCCAATTTGCATCTCGAACTTTTCCGGCAAATTTCTTCTACAACATACAGGACGTGATATTTCATAAGAGGCCTTAATGATGGAATAGACAAAGCGTAGGATCATCATGTTCTACTGCCTTGTTTTTACTTAGTTCTTTGATCGCGTAAATGATATCACCTTTGCAAAGGGGTTCTGCTGAGAATTCGGGTAGTCGTTGCTTTTGGTAGACCAATCTGACGTTGGTGCATATCGTTGGCGAATATACGATCAAGGATCGTAGAAATATAATCTTTAAGACATTTGATATGATCCTTCCCGAAGGAATAGAGCTCTGTTTAAGATTCAATCTCTAAACAGTTCTCATACTACCAGACGCTGCTTCCTACGATTTACTAGCCAGCACGTTAATGTGGTTGCTCTTATTACGTCGTACAGTTCGGCATAGTTCCCTCACGTTAGAGTGATATGCATAGGAACTCAAGCTCGTTACTCTCTACTGCGGGAAAAGCTGAAAATGAAGCCTTTATCTAACATTCTTACGCTTTTTAGTGTCTCTCCAAGGTTTCTCAGGAAGCCACGTGCTATGTATTCCTGTAAACGGCCTACAATACTCTCTACGTCCTGGGTAGACCAGGGCCTCAGTTAGGGGCCTCTCCAGCTAGTGCGATCTTTTACCAGTTTCCTCCAGTTGCGCATACGAAGTTGACTGGTGTTCCTTTCCACTTGTGTGTCCCGCCTAAAATGACGTCGATCCCTACTGCGTTGTCTCTTTTTTTCCCTGGGGCCCTGCTGTCCACGCCTTCAGGGTGTCCTTGACATCTAACCCGGGTTTTCCGAGTTTTTCTAATAAAGTTGGCATCGCTGTAAAATGCGTACAGTTCGCTGTTGAAACCTCTTCTCCATTCTCCACTGATCCAAACGGGACTGAACATTGCCCGAAAAACTTTTCGTTCCGTGTCCAAGTTTCTGTGCCATAAAGCAGGGATGGGATGATCAGTCTTTGTGGTTGCACGAGGGAGAGCTTTATTCTCAATTGCCTTCTTAGACTAAAGAAGCAGGTTGAATGATTTTTGCCCTTGTCGTTGTCGGAGTTGATAGCGGAGCGAAGGTAGATATAGTTCTCAAAGTTGTAGTTCCCAATCGTAAAGTTTTGTCCTTGACGTCGACGTTGTGTGTCCAGCTTTTTTGACAGCATACACTTCGGTTTTCCCATATTGACCACTAAACCCATCTTTGCTGCTTCTAGTTGCAAACGCTCCATTGCATATGCAATTAATTGAACAGGCTTTTGAAAGATGGTGCATTGGAGTTGGCTTGCGATTTTCGCACAATTCTTTCGAGAACGATGTTGAAAAATTGCATGACAACGCATCGCCTTCTTTGAGTCCTTTTCTGGCATTGAAGGTCTCGATTTTGTTACTACTGACCTTGATGGAGCAGCGTGCGTTCTCTATCATCTTCCCGCATAGTTGAATGAGCACGGCAGGGATATCAAAACTAGATATGGCTTTGCATAGTTCATCTCTATAGATGCCGTCATATGCGGCTTTGAAATCGATGAAGAGGTAGTGTGTATCGATTTGGAACTCCTGGGTATTTCCAAGATTTCCAGTAGTGTGAAAATGCTATCTATGGTGGATTCTACTAGCCTAAAACCACACTGATAGAGGCCGATGGTGCATGAAGGCCTTTATATGCGATTTTGAGTAGTCTTATTCCTCTGTAGTTGGAACAGTACAGGGGATCTCCCTAATTTCTGATCGGACAAACAATACTGCAGTTCCAATCGTCGCGCTTACTTTCGTCGACCCAGACTTTAAGAGATGAGTTATTTTATGCGCCGTATACCCTCATCACTTGTTGCTTTAAGTAGCCAACGGGACCAACAGCAGATCTGAAGTTGCCTGGGTCATCTGCAATGAATCCGTCATTTTCCAAGTAGCTTTTAGCTGGTTCGTCACACTTTTAACTCTTAAGTATAGGGTTTTGAATCCCATGAAGTCGTAGTCCTACTGGTCGGGCATACACTCGCTATTTTAACCTTATGCATAGGACTTGATTATTCTGGGATCACTACTGAAATTTAAGGCAAGCACTACACTACATCAGGTAGGTTGCGCTGCTGGTCCGATCCAGGTTATAGGACAGAAATTGAGTCAAGTTTTTAACGTAAACACCTGCAGTGTGGACTTAAGTTTACGGGATGCCCATATATCCATGGGAGCATGGATACGCCTTGCCATTTCTATGCAGCCTTCCTGAGATACCAAAGCAGAACTTGTGTTGGAGGCATTAGTTCCACCCTTGATATGGGTCGAGGCCGATTTAAAGCCTCTTGCTTCGGTCACAGCACCCAGTACTTTTTGGAACTCTACATAGAGACGAAGACCCTTCCCACGATTTGGATTTAAACCACAGCCACCACGACGCTCCCACAAGGTGGCCTACCGCTAACCAGTCAAGCCCGTACCAAGATCGGGTGGCTCCTGACTCCGATGGTACCGTGATAGGGACTACCTGTAGTCCTGCCGCCAACAAGACCTATGACTGGCCGCTTGTAACTAGTCAAATCGTAGCAACCTTCGGTGGCATCATGTGAAAACCGTTACGATATGACCAGTACTTTGCTCTGCCACCGGTTTTTATTAGACAACATCATTGATGGGCAAAGCCTTGAGAATTGGGCGGGGGCCCTATAGGACAGTCAGTAGCTTGCCGATTAATCGCCGCATAGATCCCCATATACAAAAACTTTTTTACAGGACTCGAATAATTTTGAAAGTAGGCGAGTTGCTGATTGTTTTAATGCCTTCTGTAGGATGGTGCCTTAATTCTAAGCAGGCTGAGGAATCTGTCGATGTTATATTCTTATTCTGGCGATATATACATTAGGATCAAGTTAGCGATTCTTGATCCTTGGATTCCCATTTCATCTGTTCCTCACGTCCAGGAGACTGCTTTTCAATCGGCGATAGGTTGCAAAATAATCAATTTGGTTAAAAGTTTGGTTGACATCCAACTGACATTGTCATACTGCTCACCAAGCCCATGCATTCCGATAACAAATTTGAGCCCGTATTTGTTGACATTACATTTTTTTTGTGCTCTATACATATTGCTTCTGATCCTCAAGATAGAAGTTGTTGGTACGGGATATCACAACATGCATCAGCCAGGATTTAACGTTGTATCCTGCTGTGTAATTCAGCAATCAAAGTCTGCCACAAAATGCTTAGTATTCTTGATTAAGTTTAAAGAACAAGAGGTGACATTCGCCTTGACAACCGATACTCCCATCGTCATCATCAGTCAAAAACCAAACCGTCTTGTCGTCCTTGAACGATTGTTGTGAATAAACGAGTATTGTAGTTAACTGGTTAAAAACTCGCATGTAAAACAAAGAGCCAAAGTCGGCCTTCTATGCCTAATTACGGATATCCCGTATACCACCTCCTATATACTGTGCATCACGGCCCCAAACGGGAAAGGAACGTCAATATTTTCATTCCAAAGATAGTGGCATTCTACTTTAGTCACTGGCCAACATTTCAAAGTCACTGAACTCCGTCTGTTTCCTAAACATTTCATTCCTCTTACACACCTACGAACAATTCTTAAGAAAGCACAAAATGCACTCCAGCCGATGATGCACTTATACTTCCTGGCGCCAGTTCCAATCAACCAAAGCAACCTACCCCATCGGCGACAAAAGGATTCGCATATCACTGCAAAAATCCTTACGACAACAATCCAATCAAATGTTCATAAAATTCTTAACAATACACGAGGATTCCCTTCAGAATTCTTTCAAAACAAATCCAAAGACGACCTCCATCCACTGGGCTACTAAACGTTCCATTTGTCAGGAGTCACTCATATCCTTTTCTCAAATTGAAATTTACATACAATTGCCATAAGACGTGACCGTTTCTCTGTCCGAGGTACAAGTATGCATGTCCTCGAAATTAAGCCATTCAAAGTCTTTGTTAGATGACAATCCTACTTCAGTTATCTTAATTATTGGAAAGGATTTTTTCCCCAAGAACCTTGTAGAAATTTCCATATTTCTAAGCAACAATCAAGGAAAAAGGATTAACTTCAAAACACCAGAAGATGTTCGTACTCCTTACAGGAAGTCAATGACTAACATAAGGAACAGAGAGGAATTAAGCAAAAAGGTGATAATTTGTGATTTCCTAATCCAGGATACCCACATCTGTTTGGGTTTGGAAGGAACCAGGATTACTTGTGTGCATTGAGGATGCATAACCTTCTGCTATCGACAAGTTTTCAGGTCATTAAGTTTCGTGTGCCCAGGGGATGGTGAGCGACAAACAAAAAACTAGACCAACCAGTAAGTTGTCTGTACCACAGACTTGGACAGGAGTGGGGTAGGTTGAGATAGCATCTTAAAGGGATGCTTGCACGTTCTACCATAGGAATGCATACACTTGATCCTTAAAGAGATACGTGTGTTTGTGCCTTGAATAAAATTAATATTTTCAAATTCGAATGAAAGAAGAAGAACTCTCCTCGCCTTTAAGTTATCTCAGGGTTTTGGCAACAAAAGGAAATTGTTTCGAAACGAAATGAGAAAAAAAGAATGAAGCAATGTCCTTTGGCCTGCAATTGGTATTTTTTTTTTGTCAATGTTGCAAAGGAAGACTGTATGTCGTTTAAATATTTTTACATCCTCAATTTCTCTGGCAAGTGAGCGTATTTGGATGTGGTTGGGAGTTGGTTGAGTGTCCTTTATTCACATTCGCTGAGATAGATGTCGAGAGGCAGGGATGTCTTGATGTTATATTGACAATATAACAATAACAATTTAGTTCAGAAATCAGGTCGAGATGATCAACCTATCTTTCGTTCGGGAACAAGATACTCCTCGCACACCAGAAATGCTTTTAACGTGATTGCGAACAAATAAAAGTGTGGTTAAGGTCAGGTCTCTTTTAACGAACCCATTCGCTAACTTTGCCAAATTTTCTGTCAATCCCAGAAAGCTATCTATCTACTCCAACTTTAAATTACAAATTTTAGGATCTGCGGCTACAGGTAGGACAGAACTATTAAGTTCTTCGTTATGGCGTTATTGTATTTCGGCCATCGATGCTACGCCTTGTCTTGAGAGGTATTCGTTTGTTTGAATTATTTAAATAAAAGTCCGATTAACTCCGATTAAATAGGCGGTCTTAATGGGACAGCCAAACGTCAAAATATCATCGAAAATTTCGTCAAAAGGACCAACGTGTGCCATCAGTCACGAGGCGGCAATTTGTCTTTATAAAATAAAAACATCAGAGCTTTTCAAATAAACACTGCGCTTCTCCTTAAATTTTAAAATAGGTGGTCTTATAGGGACCGCTTTTATTACGGAAATGTATTCTTCAATACCTGAGACCTGTTCTGATAATTTTGGCTTCTAGTTTCTGGGTTCAGCTTCTCAGCATTATTACAGAGTTACCAGAAAGAATATTTGTGTGATCAGGTCGAAACTTCCTAAATGTTATGATGCCTAACACTGTTAAAACCAATTTGGAGAAGACCACCAAATCGAAATCCAAGTCATTTTCGAAGTCTCTTTGGGCCGGAGCTGTCCTACCCATTCGCTCAACATGGTGATTTGTAGACGCTTAACTAAGCCGATGGCGCTATATAGCCCGTATAGTCCGTGGTTGAATCTCTCCCATTCCCCGGCGATAGAAACGAGAACGTTTTCTGTATAGAGGAAGCGCTGTTTCTTTCTCTCGAAACGGTCAAATACTTCTCCATCCGCTTTCGACATGAGCTATGCTCCTGTGCCATTGACCAGCGCCGGGATGATTAGTGTCTTGTATAAAGCTAGGGCTCTGTTACTTAATTACACCCTGACCGCAAAAAAGCACCAATTGGCTAAATCCTCGGTGGTGGGCTTCCTTTTGCTGATGACAGGATAGACTTTGTTTTGCCCTTGTTTGCCGTCAGACCCGTTTTGAGTAGTGCCTCCGCCTCGGTACAAACAAAAACTTCACTGACGACTCGCTGTGTTTGTCCAATCATATCAATGCCATCCGCGTACACAATCGTTGTGCAGACTTAAAGAAGATCGTGCCTATGTTGGCCAGTGAGTTTTGCACGATCTTTGCGTAACGCGATTTTAAAACAGTCACATGACAACGTGTTGTCTTGTCTAGAACCCTTCTTGACATTGAAGAATTGGGTTCATTCATTGCCGATCTTGATGGGCCAGCGAGAATTCTCGTAAAACTAGACATGGCGTTGTCTATTGTCCTGTGCACGCTCTCTTTTGAAGTCAAAAATAGAGGGCGAATGTCGATCTGAAATTCCCGCGTCTCTCCTAGATCTGCTGTAGAGTGAATATATGAACGTTGAATGTATCGATGACCGAAACCGCACTGATATGACTCGGGAATTCAGAGTAGATGTGGCCAATATACGCGGGCTAGGTTAGGTTAGGTTAAAACAGGGGCATGATGGATAAGCCATCACACAGACACCAGGTACCAGTTCAATTTATATTCAAATGGCAAAAACCTACACAATCGTCCTAGTGAAACACCCAATTTTGTTGCAAAAGCCAAGAAGGCCTTCGAAGTTCGTGCCGTCTATTTCCTCCAGGTTTTCGAAAAAGTATTACCCTAAAAATGCGATATTGCCTCGCATTCACACAGGATGTGTGTTATGTCATATAATTTTGGTCGTATAATTTGGTGGGGGCTGACGTCCCCTATTTATTTCGCTTGATACAACCTGAGACTAACTTAAAAACTAACATCAGTTAAAGGTAGGTTAGAAGGTAATGGAGTAGTGGAGGAGATCAAGTTTAAGACGAGAAGTGCCCAGTTAAAAATCAAAAAGGGGGAGGTTTGAGTTGATCTCACGGAGCATGCGGGAGATTGGTTCGTTGGTTCGCAAGAGGTGCGGTGGGTTGGAATATAAAAGAGACGAGGACAGCAGAAATTACGAAGGTTTGTGTCGTCAACAACTTGCAGATCACCGCAGAATCAGCGGGTATCCGCATCTAACAATTTGAGTCTCTTTGCGTGCTGCCGCAGGAGACGGTGTCCTGTCAAGATTACTCTTACTCCTAAGCTTATCCCTGTTTAATTTTATTAGCTTCCTAGATCTTCAGTCTTTGTGATTTTTTGATGTCGGCAACCTCACTATTGTCGAGTAACCCTCCTTTTCTTGCAAGCTCGTCCGTTTGTTCAATTCCTTTAATACTGCAGTGTCCTGGTACCCAGCATAGTTTTACCCGGTTCTGACTTCATAGTGCCTTGAGCACTGTGCTACAGCCCTGACTGTATCAGAGTTGACGTTGGTTGTAGATAGCGATATCTCTTTCGGGTATCGATCTCATCTGCATTAGATCAGCCGCCCTACTCGGGCTAAAACGTAATCGCTTTTCTGCGTACGTCCATATCTGTAAATGCAGGGCACCTGTTTTGGAACTTAGTGAAACACCTCTCGGATCAGTCAGATCTGGAAATCCCAGGCTGCATGTTTCATTATGTGTCATTATTCATTTCTCACCGCGAGCTCGCCACTTACGTGCGTAGTGATATAGCTTACCAAACTCCAACACAATGTGAATCCTGTTCCAATCCGGAATTTAAGTTCATGTGGTTCCAAGACCAACGTAACTGAGAAAAGCCAAAAAAAGTTCAAACTGCAACTCTGCTTTTCATATTCGTTCCCGGACTCACGTCCCTATTCTTCGGCTGAAGAACGGGAAAGGCAGCATATGCTAAGCTCACTAAAGTCCGATATAAACAGAATCACTAAAAGGGGAACCACCAACAGAGTGAATTTTAAAGTTTCCAAGACTCAATGCTTCCCTGCAGCGTTAAAGCAAAATTGAAATACCCAACCATTATCCAGGAATGACACTAACCCATTATCGGTATGTGTGTCAATGATAACCTATTTTGGAATGACCAAGAGACGTAAGAAATACTTTTTCCCCTCTGATCTGGCCTCAATATAAGGTATTCATCCACCCAAAATTGGAGTAAAATACCCGCAACTGGTCAGGTGTTCCTAAGACATATGTATCTGCACCTGCTAAAAAAGATTCAAAACCGTGGAAATCAGCTTATGGGAAATCTATTTCTTTGGCAGGCGCGCTTTTGTAGAATCTCCTCACTATATGGTTAGTTTAGATGTAGAGCGGGTCCATTTGTGAAACCTTATGATGGGACCACTCCTGTGATAATTTTCAGACCACTGCAGATGTTACGCATACGTGGATGATCTGCTTCTTCTTCCGGAACATCAGTCTCGTGCTGAACTCGAACGAATAGTAGCGGGAATGCTGCCAATCGTTGGAAGTGTCAGCGTATCTCATCAGAAGACTGTGACAATGATGCTCTATTGCCCATTGCAGGCAGTCCGTTGGTCTCCCATACTACACCTGAATGGTGTTAGCCTTAGGTATTCGACGAAGCTCAATTATCTTGTCATAACGATAGATAAGCGGATGAACGTCCTATATCACCTCATCCAGCTAAGAGAACGACTACTGAGTGCTATGGACCAGGTAAGGCCAATTATAGGACTGTCTGGGAACTCACCTAACGTGCCGTTTGTACTGTGTATGTTACTGTAGCACTTTTGTTGCCTGTGCAACATACCAACATCGGCTTGGTAGGATAAGGTAATATCTGAGTGTGGTCGTCGTCGGATTTTGGCTCTCCACATGTTAACTCCAAAGAAGTTTGCTATCCAGGATGATACGATACACCATAGCAGTGGAGCCTGTTCTGTTTACTAGCATAAATCACATCGGCAAAACAAGTTACACATGCCGCTAAAACAACGCTCCAAACGATTGTTGCCCTTGCCGAGTACATTCGATTCTGTTGACAAGCTCTTTCTTTGTATTTTAGGTAGAAGAAGGTCACACATTGTCTCCTAGCTGCTCATCAAGCAGGAAGTCAGACTGATAGGTCAGAGGCGATTAAGTACATATATGAAGTCGTTTTTGTCGATTTTCGTTATAAAAGCCCCTCTTACTGCTCAATATGTAAGCTAGTACCAGGCTAGTGAAGACTTTCTTTAGGGTTCGTAGCAGCTAATCTACACCTCTTTGGTGCTTGTGAGTTTCTAGCACGAGATTGATCATTTCTACTGGTTTCATTTCTGGTTTCATTGAGATTTCATTCAAATTAATCTTAAATGAGTTATTAGTAGATTTCTAGTCGTTTGGGATCCACATACGTTCCACATGGCCCAATCTGCACCGGATTTATCCTTGCAGGGCACTTCAGTTTAAGGTAAGGGCGTTGTTCAAGTTCTGAACTCTGCACCTTTTGTCTCTATCTGAGATTGGACAAAGGATTTGAAAGACTTTTCCTTAAAGCGTGTCTACTTGGTTTTTCTCGAATTTTCCCGCTTCAACAAGGTCGAGAAGTATGCTTCCATGTTGCTCCATATCCAATCACAGGATTCAATGAACTCAGCTATTTCCTTTGGTGGTAGAAAAAAAAACCGAAGAACGCAAGGACGTATTTATGCCAATTTAAGCCAAATCTTGATATCGAAGCAGTTCAAGTTTAGATGTTGAGACTGTATTCTGAGCAACCACAGAAACTCTCGGCCTTTCGAATCATATAAAATACGGGAGCCTCTGGGAGAGACTGCAAGACTCATATTCAATTGATTCATGGTTTACCCCTTGTCTCTCTGCTGCCAACTTATTTTTGTTTATCACCAAATCCTATTGCAGCCCTGAAAAAAATCATTCCATCAGTAACCTGTTGCCATCGTCCCCGGAGACCAATCTAAACACATAAATCTCCCAAAAGAGTTAATCTCAAAACAACTCCCACTCCCTTCTAGTTCAACTACAATACAATAACCATTTCGACAATAAAATCGCAATCACTTGTAAATTATGGTTGAAGTAATGTCCTTTGTCTGTTGATCCCAATACACAACCAACACAACTGTCCTATCATCCCCGGGGTTATAAGCCATAAAAAAATGACTAACTACACCTGCAAAACAACGGCAAATGAAAAACACCAAAACCAAATCCAAAATCCTCTCTAAACTGCCATGACATCCAAAACATCTCCATGTCCTGGGAGCACTCCATCCTGCTTCCAGCTTATGTACAACCAATAAAAGCAATACCACTACTGCTACTGCTACTGCTACTGCTACTGCCACTGATTTCTTGCTTATGATTGTCAACATAGTGACTCCGAAGCTGCAAAACGTCGTTTTTTTCGGTTGTTTTTGGCCATTTCGAGTGAATTCGGGACCGGGACCATGGGGATGGCATCATTGTTAGTGGTTTGTTTTTAGATCTCCCTGGACAGCATTTTCGGATTTTTAGATACAGACTCAGATTCACTTTGAAATTTTCTTTGTATAGAACGTCAGCATTTCGTTTACATTCACATACGAGTATTTGTAGTTTCCAAGAATCTAAAAAGTCAATTAGAGAGACTGTATGGCATCTGTTGGATGTACGGCCTGATGTAAGATACTTAGATAATGCATGCAACACCAGCAGCCAGTTCCGGGCAATTTCGAATTTTTATTTATAGACCCGCTGCCATGCATTGCAAATAAATGTGTGCATCTTCGTCTTCGTCGTCGTTGTCGTTGTCGTTGCCGTTGTCGTCGTCGCTGTCGTCGTCTTTCCCGCCTAAAACAGTCATGGGCCAGAGAAAATGCCGTATTTTCTAATTTCACATCTGCCCGTCCATCCGTCCATTCGTCCGTTCGTCCGTTCGTCCGCTTGTTCGTCCCGTAACGACATGAAACGAATAAACTATTAGACTACGAAAACGACACGACACACAGATGCCTGACAAAGTGGCAGCGCGCAAAAATAATAGAACAACAACAACAACAATGACAAAAAACGCAAACGCAAACAATAACAAAAAGAAAAACCAAAATTCGTTACAAGTACGAGATCGTACGTTAAGTATGTTAAAATAACTGCACCACGTATATTTCAAAATTTTCGCGTAATTTTCCTTTTCCAGTAGTTGATAGGTGCAGATTCGAATGCACCTACAGTGGGAGCGACAACTAAGCAGACAGTTGGTAAGACATACTCGTTCTGCAAAAAAGTTCCAAGTCCTGAAAAGAGCAATGGCTGGGTATCTCGTCAGTGCCACTAAGCTCGTCACTTACTCGTATAACTCCGATTTACGAGGGGTCAAAGACACTCAAGAAGAACTGGTCGGCAGCTGTTTAACAGCGCTAGAGCTGTCATGCAGCAAGGAGATGGTTCGTTGCATGCGCGCTAAACCGCGGAAGATCTGAAAAGACTGCGGAGCAGAATTGAATATGTGTAACTCGGACTGACGACACGGTGTAGACGAAGCACTAGTTTCCTCGTGATCATCTAGCAACGCAAAGCAACGCTTTGGTTACGGATGCAGACAGATATTACCCGCAGTTCTGCACCCTCCCACTCCTATAACGCATGTTGGTGGACTCTCTACTCAGCGTTGGCAATAGTTTTATGCTCAGGTATATGCGGAAGATGTAGCAGCCTACCGACTGTTTACCATAAAAGCAATTTGCGGTTGGTGGCTATACGGTCGATCCTTTTGTTGTCTTCACAAGAAGAAGGAAGCTAACTATCTTGGCTCAGCTAGTGCTAAAAGTTGGTCACCGTTTCTACAACCAAGCTATGTACTCTTTTCTAGACACTGCTACTTTCACCAGACTCTAAAAATTCCTGTTTCTCTCCGCTTTTTTGATGCGTTCTCTAGAACAATGGAACTCCGGTTGCTGCGGGCATATAACGTTGACCTTCACCTTACTCGAAATTGGCTTCGACCAGAATCTGAGCCTGGAAAGGAATACAATCAGTTCTCCACTGATAACACCAGAACCGATCCAGGATGTGCCGGTCGTGTCTTGATCGAGAATGACAGGTTACGATTTCAGGACTTGTTAGATGTACTTGCATGTGTCCTTCAAGTAAAGATATATGCAATCCTGATGATCTCGCCAGCTGTTTTGCACCACTAGAACTTAAATGAAAAAACCTCTGTCTTGAACATACTTGACAGTCGATGCTTTCGATTTCCAAAAATTCATTATGACCTGATGTCGAGATGAAACGACATTCCAACTCTAAGGATGTCTTAAGGCTTGTTTGCAAATGATGAAAGGAAGCTGCCGATTTGCTCTTTCTCTCTTATTAACTCAACTTCGTCTTTGATTGTGACTCGAAAATTCAGAGTGCATACAACAAAAATACAAGTGCCATGAAGTAATCACTTCTCGACCTAGGTCTACGTATGTAACATAAGCACAATCCACCTGTTGTAGTATTTAGTAAACACGGGTAGTACAACGCCGAGACCGCTCGAAGCGCTCTTTATCTAGCGATAAAACAAAGTGAGGCAGGAGACATTACGTCAGTGTTCGAGAGTGTCAATTGATTGACTGATATTACATAATATCACAAACGAGTTTTAATGCAGAGATGTTTTAGGAGCACCTGACCAAATGTGGGCTCCAATTTTGGGTGGATAAATCCCCTATATATTGTGGCCAGATCAGAGGGGGTAAAATATTGTTTACATCGCTTGAGGAAACCTAGACGTTTCGCAGCATTTTTGACGACATCGAATATGTGGTCATTTCAACGTAAGTTGTCACTGACACACATATCGAGAATGGAAAGTTTTTCGGTTTCGACGATGCCAGTGCCATCCATGGATAATGGCTGGGTGTTTAAATTTCGCTTTAACGATAACAGACAGCATTGCGTTTTGAAGTTCCACTCTGTTGATAGTTCCCCAATTGGTTATGCTTTAAATATCGGACTTTAATGAACTTATCATACGCTGCCGTTCCCATTCTACAATCGAAGAGCAGCGACGTGAGCCCGGGAACGAATATTAAAAATAAAGAGTACTGTCATCAGCAAAGGAATATATGGGATTAGAAGTGGCAGACAAGAGATCATTGAAAAAAATTAAAAGAGTGTCGGAGACAGAACGGAGCCCTGGGGCACACCAGCATTTATTTTGTGACTTTCAGACTTAAAACCATTCAAGACAACTTGAATTGAATGCTGCGAAAGGTAGTTTCCAATCCATTGAAGAAGAGAGTCATCGATCCCAAAAGCACGAATTTTCGACAAAAGAGCCTGATGCCAAACTCTGTCAAATGCCTTAGAAATATCAAGTGCAACTATCTTACTTTCGCCAGATTGATGTACGCTTTGGTTCCACTTTTCGGTGAGACATGCCATCAAATCACCAGTGGACCTGCTCCTACGAAAACCGTATTGCCGGTCATTGAGAAGTTTTCGTGTTTCGAGATATTTCATGAGCTGATGATTTATCAGCGTTTCCATGACCTTGGAAAGAAGGGACGTAAGTGCAATGAGTCTGTAGGAGGAGAGGGAAGAAGATTCGCTTGTTTTAGGGACGGGCTGGACAAATGGTGTTTTCCATCTGCTCGGAAAGAGTCCTAAAGAGTAGGATTGATGAAAAAGCTTACGCAGTGGTTTTGCCCTCGTGGAAGAACACGTCTTCAGACGGAGGGGAGATATACCAACTGGACTAACGGATTTGGACTACACGAGTGCGAAGTTGGATTTGCCTTATTGAAGATTCGACGCACTCAGGTGGAGGCGGAGACAAAGCACTATCTGGGAGTGTTGAGGTGGCCGCAAAGTATGCAGCAAGCAGATTGGCCTAGTCCAAAGAGCTGACAGCTGCAATGTCATTGTGTATGAGCGTTAGGATGGAGGATGAGGCAGAATTTCTAATATTTTTGACGAACGACCAGACATTTTTACTGGCTTTGGAACATTGCAGTATTTTTTGCCCCAGTTTTTGGTCGTATTTGGAATTGTACACATTTAAGAAAGGCGTTCCAGTCATTTCTGGCTCATTTGAACTTTTTTCGGTTTGCCAATGTTGGGTTTGTCTTGAAAGACCGAAAAAACATTTCTCTAACCTTGACAGCCTCTTTACAGCTCGAGTCGTACCATGCCTTTTCTTTTGGTTTGATACTCCTTATCGGGTGAGGGATAAAGGATGTCATTCCAAAGAAAATAGTGTCTGCGATCATATCAACAGCGGCATTCACGTCGTTATTGAGAAAATATAACGACAAGTTATAATCCCTAAAAAAGCTGTTAAGGGAGCTCCGGTTGACTTTCTCGTATTGGCATGCGGTGCTTTTAGGAATCTTTTCTCTAACTGTGTGGTCGGTTCGCTGATATGACACAATGGTCCGCCTAGGCTAGAGGGGAGATCATATCAACGGTGTACTTATCAGGGTGAGAATTTAAAAATAAGCCCAGGTTGTTGGCGGTATGGCTATCAACGTCTGGTATTCGCGTGGGCTCATTTACAAGCTGCGTTAAGCTGTTTTCCGCAGCGAAGGTCTCAACACACAGTTTTTCGGGTGTTATTTGTCTCGAATGTCGATGCTACCCAGAATGACGATTTCAGTGTGGGGATACAGGGATACAATTCTTTGTATGGAGTCAGACAGCGTATCAAACTTTCAGCAAATGAAATGCGAAGTCTAATGTCTAATTGGAGCAGTCCATAAAGATACGACTACCTTCCTTTCCTCGCTCAATTTTCGATCAAATCTATTTCTGAGTACAGGATAAGTCGACTTTGTATTTTCGCAGCTCATTGCGATACTAAATTTTGTATGGTAGTGTTGTGGAATTTCGAAAGCACTTCGTTGAATTCCGAAAAGAGGTCACATTCTCATTGCTATGACTTCGAGCCTATCATTACAGAAGCCTTGTTTATCCTTTTTTTTTTGGTACATGCCCTTACTAAAAAATACTTGTAAAGTTTGAACGACTTACAATATCAGGGAGATGCTCAGGTTGGTAGGTAAATAAGCGTTGTTGATCACATCCGGGTTTTAAAATAAGAAAATGATCAACGTCGTGTCTTCAAAATAGCTGAAAATGTTTTGTAATCACTTAGAATGGAGCGTTTCGGAGTAAATTGTTTTCAAGCTTCTGGCGAAGCTTTGAATTTACCAAGTTTTTACATATCCAAGCCCTATTTCACCCGATTTTACTGTGTCTTCTACCTCTAAAAGCTTAAAAGCTGAACAGATTGGATCAACGTTGCACTGTTACGCTACATAGTCTCCCTGTTCAATGAGTTGGACCGATGTGTACCTTGAAAATAATCCCTCTAATTCTTTTAACATCTTTGCTAATATCTTAAAAGCTCATGTTAGTGAATGTCTTACTGAAACCCAAAGATAATGTAAAGTTAAAAAAATTAAGCCATGGATGTCTACAACTTTATTAAAGAAGATTGCAAAGAAGAATAAATTATATATTAAATGTAAAAAGAAACCGAATAATATTGTGAACAAAGACAATTATTACACCAATAAACTACATCTAGCCAGAGGCAATTTAAGGAAAGAATGGACAATAATTAACGAACTTATAAATAAAAAACTACCCGCTTTAAATGAACTCAATTGTGTATCTTATCAGGGACATAATATAATTAATCCTAGTGAAATATCTAATGTTTTTAACAAATATTTTACAAGTGTGGCTTACAAGACTCTTTCTAGTGCTGGTTTCTCTGAATCGTCGAATCATTGTGTAGAAGATTGCTTTAGCAATGAATGGAGTCAAGCCAATAGTTTTTTTTATGACCCGATTTCTTCTTTAGAATTATTTAGGATTATCAACTCTCTAAAAAATTCTAATTCGTCCACGAGAGATAGTTGGTCTAACAATTTTATTAAGAAGGTCTCACTAAATATTGTTGATGTCTTATCGGATATTTTTAATAAAAGTATCTACAGTGGTATTTTTCCTGATGCCTTAAAAACTGCAGAAGTAATACCTGTTTTAAAGAAAGGTGATAGTAAAAATCTAAATAACTACAGGCCAATCTCTCTTCTTCCTGTGTTTTCTAAAATCTTTGAGAAAGCAGTGAAAAATAGAATAATGACTTTCCTAGATTCATCTTCTTTTTTTAGTAATAGTCAGTTTGAGTTTAGAGCTGGGAAGTCAACAGAGGATGCCCTCTTAGAGTTCTGTTGCTTTAACTACGAAAGCCTGAACAATAAAAAATATACGGCTGCTATTTTTATTGACATTACTAAGGCGTTTAATACTGTTGACCATATGATATTAACACAAAAGTTAGAAAAAGCGGGAATAAGAGGTTTTATGCTTAAATGGTTTCTTTCCTATTTAAACAACCGCAAACAAGTTGTAAAGATTAATGATAGTTTTAGCCTATGGTTAGATATTAAAATTGGTGTTCCACAAGGCTCAGTACTTGGTCCAATCCTTTTCTTGATATATATCAATTCAATTTTTAACCTCGATATCAAAGGTAAACAAATAGGATTTGCTGATGATATAGCTTGTTCTTACTCTAATAGCTCTGCATTAGATTTAATTGCTAATATTAGCTATGACTTAGAGCAGCTGAGACATTGGTTTTGTTTTACATAAATTGGTAATCAGTGATAAAACTAAAATAATGTTCTTCAAGTTGTCTTCTAACATGGTCGATTACCCACCTATGATTTTTCATAGTGCTAGTTGTAAGCATTTATTATTTAGCCCTGTTACATGCAAAGCGACATCATCTTCTACCTTATTTAATCGGGATTTAACTTGTTCACCTCAGTGTTTTTATATAGAAAGAACTACAGTTTTTAAATATCTGAGTCTGGAAATTGATAGCAAACTGAATTGGAGTAATCATACTGCCAGTCTAAGATCTTACTTGTTAAAAACTACGAAGTTAATGTACCATTTGAGGCAATTTTGCTCTAAAAAACTGATGGAAACAATATATTATGGACTAGTACAATCAAAGTTGCAGTACGGCTTAATCTGTTGGGGAGGAACTCATAAAAATAAAGTCCATACGTTACTCATTGTGCAAAAACATATAGTTAGAATAATCTGGAGAAAGAATCGCCGAGAAAGTAGTTATTTGCTTTTTGTAAACTCTAAAATGCTACCACTCAAGCATCTTTACTTTTACAAAGTGTTAAGGATTTTTTTCGTTAGGGGTGGTTACTCCATTGACAGAAATCCAACCCATCAGTCACTGCGTAGTAGCAATAATCATCTTGCTATCATTATAATATATTGCCGCTTGAAATTAGGCAAAGCAGAAATCTTGTCGTTCGAAATAGGAAGGTTAAGGAATGGCTATTTCACTTCGACCTACATGAAATTAACCATTTAATTAATCGCATGGTCTGATTTTGTTGAATGATTAAAGAATTTTTTTAATAATCGATGGATCTTAACATTTGTTTTGTTCTCTCTTCACACCATTTTATTACGTTTTGTATTTTTTAATTATAGTCTTATAATTGATGCATTCGACACTAGTTTTAGTTAACTACAGAATGTATCTTTTCATTTTTCAATTGATAAATTATTTACTTTTTAATCTCTCTTTATTTGTATTCTATTAAGTAACTGCTTGTTTCTTTTATTAATTCTGAAATTTTTTTTTCTTTTTTTTAATTAAGATCTTGCATTCTATATTTGTATCTAATTTTGTCAATTGTAAAGTGAATAAATATATAAATGAAATGAAATGAAAATGAAAAATGAAATGAGTATGTGACTCTTACTCATAAGATCAACTTCTGCATGATGTCTTCCCTGGTCTGCAATATGATTCCCTTTAAAGGCATTTTCAACTTGGGGAAAAGCCAGAAGTCCTAGAAAGTAAAATCAGGAGAGTGAGGAAATTGTCGAATCACAGGTGTGCTGCGCTTGCCTAAGAAACTTCGGATCAATTATGAATGAGATGGAGATGAAGCTGCCAACTGCAATTTGGCCATAAATCTGGCGGTTTGAGTCTTTCTGGTAGAAGTCTCTGGTGACAGTACGGCCGTGTGGGGCGTTTTCATGATGAACCAAGCAACTGTAGTCGAAAAAGACGTTCAGCATGACTTTCACTAATGCCGACCTGCCTTGCTTTTTTGGGCCTCGGTAACGTTGCTAAACCTTCTCTGCCATTCTTCCCCAAAATAAAATCCGGCGACTGTTACTTGTTTTAAACTTTGTTTCTTTTCCCAATAAAAATGAAGGCCGAAATTTTAAATAGACCTCGTCCAGAAGTATTTGTAGTTTATACGTTTTCGTCGATAAAATTTCAGCCATCAAGGTGATGGATGGCACATGGCACTCGATAAACTGGAATGTGCATTACAAAAAGGGAGAAAATGTTTATTGAGTGGGAGCTAAGAACTTTGGCCAATATTTCCTCAGACTTAGTACTTCACCGTGCACCTTAAGACCATTTGTATTAAAATGGATTTGCCAGGTCTATATGAATCTTTTCTTGCAACATGTTTACTATGGTAATAGTTTGAAGTATCCCTACTTCACCAGAAATACAAGCTGTCAGAGCTTGTTAGCAAACGTCCAGTGTTTGGGCTTGTCATCTTAAGAACATTGTCAATTAAATCCCACCGATTTCAGTTTGAACCAGTGAGAAGGAACCCTTTAGGAATATTCCTTCTTCCGTTCGAAAGTTTCGTTCTCGTTTTCTGATATCCGATACGAGATTCACTTAGAACACATCTATTAGCCTGTTCTTCCAAGACATCGCTTTAGGGAAACATAACATAAATACAACTTCAAAGAAACAGATTCATTTGCATATTGCCCCAATTTCATCCGCTATAATCCGTTATATTTCAAAACTGTCACTAGCATATTCTCAAGACTTATCTTGTCACTAAAAGAAACTTCGACGTCTCATCACTTAAAGCTTAGGCAATAAAACTTTAGTCGAACAGCCCCTTCATCTGGAAAATCTACTTTCTGACAAAAAGTATCTCATTTTCAGCCCACACTGTATCTGCCGTTTAAGTATGTGTGATTTGATTTGAAAAACAGAAAAGAAAAAAAACCAGAGCGCGTCCGCATCAATGTTGTGCCTGTGCGCGTCTAATGTGATCGTCTACACCTGTTTGGAAAATGTCATCTAATGCGACTGACATCATGCGCTGCACGTAGACGAAAGTGCACTCAACGGATTGTCTTCGGACGGATTTGGACGTAACGCTGCTAGTTTCGTTATCTGAATCTTCGATTCGTTCGAGTATGTAGTACATCTACATACGTCCTAAAGCCGCATAAGCATGTCTTTGGCCCGATCTACCTTAATAGACTTTCACAATGTATCTTCCAGTATACGAGTACACTTCCACACCTCCTCACGATGGACTCATAATGTGTTCCCATTTGCAAATTACGAACGAGCGCATTTGGAATTCATAATTTAAGCCCGCACACTGGACGAACGGAGAGCCAAACGAATATCGGATTGGCGTTCAGGCATTCTTTTGATTCGCACAAAACCATGTCTAGTCATTGAGAGTGTGTATCTAAATATCTGAGCGATAAAAATCGCAACAAATGTTATTTTGTTTTCTATATGAAAAACCGTTGGAAGGTTATAAATCGTCCGAGACGCGTTTTGTTTGCATTTAGTTGTTCGATAAATTCATCTTAAGGACGTCGCTGACTGCCGGAGTTTAGGAGGAGAGGGATTAAAGTGGTGGTACTTTGTGTTGTACGTAATATGTTTGGAATAGAGAGATACGAATATTTGCTACTGAATATTATTTGGAAGAAACAATTGCGAGACTTATAAATCACACGATGAGGAAACCCATTCAGAGAAAAAATGACGATGGGTTTTTGTGCGGACGAGGGGTTATTCGATGGTGTCATGCGGTGAATGAATGGAGAGCAAGGATTCATTTCTAATGGTTGGTTTCGAGAAACGTAACCAAAAACACAGAAATCATGAGTCAGAGAGCAACTTTTAGTTTGGGGTACTTAAATGTATTTAGAAGGCCATTGTCCTTATTTTACAAAATATGTAAGAATCGTGCACTAGGACTAACTAAGACCAACCGTTCTATTTACGCCCTTAGCATTGTTTAAGTCGCTCATTTGCTAATAATATTTAGGTCTTACTGCCATTTAGTTGTCATCGGGCTTGCCAAGTTTGGTTGATCCTTTTTAGTCTGTACAGAGAACCATAATCAACGAAAGCATATTTGCGATTGACGGAATAAAGTCTTTACGCCAATCCATGACAATGATGGGACACACATCTAGTGTCGATAAGCCTAATCGATGAGGAATTGCTGCCTGACAAAC
Source organism: Volucella zonaria (assembly GCA_963966105.1). Classification (NCBI taxonomy): domain Eukaryota; kingdom Metazoa; phylum Arthropoda; class Insecta; order Diptera; family Syrphidae; genus Volucella; species Volucella zonaria. Next base: position 156,734,102 of record OZ014533.1, read on the forward strand.
GGTCCACATTTCAATTGTAAATATCACGCGAATGCAATAAGTGAAGTCTTTTTAAAATCTTTCCTTTGTCGTCGTATTGGTGCCATATTTAATCACATGAAAATGGATTCCGTCGCGTTACCTCATTATCAGATTCCTGAGATATATTTAACCAGTCGATCCATATGCCTTTCCCAAGGCTTTTCATTGCTACTTAATGAGTCGTCTAGTAGTCCAGCCCTGCGCAAATTTCCATTTCTTATCCTTGAAAGTAGAATTTCTCGTTTGCACAGTACCACCAAGGTAGTACTGTATTCCGGTTCGTTTTTTCCGTAAGTTCCTCTTGAACGACCTTATTAGTCGCAGAACGTTCCAGATCGATGTGAACATCATGTTGTAGGCACAAAACTCAAGAAGTTACCACATTTAAATAGATTGAGAGCTTCAAGTTCAAATTTCCAGAATCATCTTTTGAAGCGTGGCAGGAATCATTCCGCCTGACTATTAATGACGAAGTGATAAGAAGCAGAGTACTTGTAATGAATTCTGTTTGTCCTTTGAACTACCTTGAAGTAAATGAAAAGTAAAATGATCAAATATGTCCAGCAAAGCTACTGTCACACTTGTCCTTGGACTGGACCATGCGAAATCAATTCTATGACTCGACGGATTCTGTAGTTTGGGGCCTTTAGAGCAGCCATGCTCGATACACAGATACAATTCATAGTCAGGAACCAACATACTATAAACCGTCCACACACATTCGTGTATGACAGCGACCACTCCGTCAGGCTCTAAGCCCGGAGGAGAGATCAAAACGCTCGAAAGTTTGACAGTAAGCAAATATTGATAACAGCAGCTTTCAGTAATTGAAAATCAGTACGAGAAGGTAGAAATCCAAACACTACTTGGAGAAGAGCTGCTTTAAACAATTTCTACGACGCAAGCGCGTCGCCTTGCCTAAATCCTTTTTTGACATTAAAGGCCTCGATTAGGTCGTTACCGACCTTGATGCAGCAGCGAGCTTTCTCCATCGTCCTCCTGCACAAGCGGACAAGTTTGGCAGGGATGCCAAAACTAGACATGGCTCTGTATAGCTCGTCTCTGTAGATGCTGTCATTTGCGGCTTTAAAATCGATAAAAAGGTGGTGAGTATCGATCTGCACTTTTTGGCTTTTCTCCAGAATCTGCCGCAGTGTGAATATTTGGTTAATTGTGGACTTACCGGGCTAAAAACCGTACTGATAGGGTGCAATCAGATCGTTGACAAATGGTTTCAGGCCCTCGTAGAATACGGCAGACAACATCTTACATGCGATGTTTAGGAGACTTATACCTCTATAGTTGGCGCAGTTTAGGAGGTCTCCTTTCTTGTGAACTGGGCAAACGATGCTGAGGTTCTATTCGCCATGCATACATTCATCCGACCAAGTCTTGGAAATAACTTGGTGTATGCTTTCTACCAAGTCATCTCCTGCTGCCTTAAATAGTTCGGTGGGTAGGGCGTCTGGCTCCGCAGCCTTGTTCGACTGCAGTTTAGATATTGCTACTTTCATTTCATTTTGGTCGGGTGGACGGAATTCTTTACTTGCATCGTCAATATTGAATGGCTCACCCTGCTTGACAGCGGAATTTGTGTCGTCTTCTGCAGAAATGGTTTTTCTATATCCTCAGCACCGACTGCAACTCTACTACAAGGTTTCGTTGTTCATCTCTACAAGTTTCCGTTCGGGTCTTATTACCTTGACACGTTCTTTTTACCTTTTGGTAAAACTTCCGAACATTATTCCTGGAGTAGCACTTCTCTATTTCCTCGATCATGCGCTTTTCATGCTCTTCCCTGTTTCTCCGGAGAAGCCGATGTTCTTCCCTCCTATTTTGCTCGTCCTTGGTGCAGCGCCGCTTGGTAGGCATGTTATTTTGCTGCATGTGCTTGCCGACACTCTTCATTAAACCAGGGGTTTAGTAATGGGCGGGTCAGCACGTCAGTCGCGGCATTTCTGATGGCTTCTCGGCGTCTAAGCCATTGGTCTTCAGCACTTGATGCTGGCTGCAAAGGACTTCGCGAGAGGTTGAGGTATACGCGATCGGAAAAGGTTGTAGCGGCTTGATGCGATTGCAACCGTTCAACGTTAAATCTCCTCATAGTATTTCCCCGTTGTTGTGGCGTCTGAGATATCCGTAGACGTACCTTGACTGCAACTAGGTAGTGGTCCAAGTATATGTTGGCCGCTCGGAATATTCGGACATCTAAAATACTTGAGGAGTGCCTTACGTCAATCGCAACATGATCAGTCTGGTTGACAGTTTGCTCATCTGGTGTCTGCCATGTTCCCTTGTGAATATTGAGCTGAAGAAACCATGTGCTAGGTACTCGTATAGTTGTATTACGTTCCGAAGCGAAATCGATTAGCCTAAGTCCGTTTCCAGACGTGGTATCGTCTGGGCTATGTATTCCGATTTTGCTATCAAAGATGTCCTCCTTTCCAGTCTTGGCATTAAAGTTGCCTAGGACGGTTTTCACTGTAGTAAACATCAAAGTTTTTAATAATTCTTTTTCCGGGCCCATCCCAGTCTAGCGTGCTAATTGTTCGGCTGCACGCGGACTATTCAAGGTCCGAACATTCCACGTGCAGATCGGAAAATCGTTGTCCTTTGCTCGTTTTGCAGCATCGTCAACAGTGAATCCGTCCTTATCCGAGGCTAATGGTCTCTTCGTAGCAATCACTTTTTTACGTGGTTGTGCAGTTAACCAAATGCACAGCCCTCAACCTGGAGGGGCAGCACCTCAGGACAAATTGGGCCGGACTAAATTCCGGAGCTAGTAACTCACTTCGGGGATGTGAATGCTGCCGTTGGCCCTTATTAAGGGCTCATCCGCCACCAACTCTTTTCCAACACCCTGACTTAAAGTTGGAGATCCCTATAGACCGTGTATACAAAATGGTTGAAGCAGCTCATATAGAGATAACCTAACTGGAACTGTGAACGCCACCGTTGATTCCATCCTTAGAATTCGTCGGCTGCCACCAACCTTCCACAGAGGTTGGTTACCCCATCGCCAGTCGAGGTACTAGGCACCCAGCAGTCAGCACATGTGTGTGAGTAGTAGGGCTTGATGGTGTGAGGCTAAAGAACGCTCATATGCGCACTCACCACCATTTTGACCACCACAATGGGTACACTGGTCCTCCTTAAACTGTGTTGGGTTAGTTTTTTTTTTGGATTTCTAAACTTCAACAAGTCCAGGACCTCCTATACAATTCTGAAATACTTGTGGTCTGTAAAGAAAACATCTGACAGATGGCATTTCCAGCCGGTAGTCTACTGTACTCGAAAAAGTTGGATACAATTAAGCCGATAACTTGCTGTCTTACTTTCGTAACAAGTGTTGGCTAAAAGACATCGTAGACCATTGTCATTGGCAGCATTCCCCAGTTGAAGCGTTAGGTAGGAGATACCGGAACCCTTTGAATAATCTAGTTATATACCCTTTGCCGTTTCGAGGGTTTCTTGACTTGGTGAATTTTTCTGCCACATACACACTCAGTCCACCTAAAGTACAAAATTTTGGTGGCTGCAGATGGATCAGCTACTGCTGATTTCGTTTTGTCAAAACGTTCCATCGCTTCATCCTATTTCCGTCCACAAGAACTGCAGCCATTCTTGGTTGCAGAACCGGAATCCTTTGGGCATCGTAGGTGGAAAAGAATGCAGTTTTTGTTACAACAGCTTAATTGATTTCAGCGGGTATCACTCCCGTTGATGATAAGCCACGTGTCTACATCACAATTTCTACTTGTCTTCAACTTCCCTTTAGACGCTAGCTGTACAGAGTGTGCTTCTTATGGAGTCCATTCCACCCTCTCAGTATCAAAGGAGAAGCCTTCTAAAACAGGTACTCCGACCCAGGTGATTTTGCATTTTGATGTTGTTTAACCGTAAAAATATGAGCCTCTCAGGTACTCTCTCAATCATTCCAGCCCAATCTACCGAACATGTTGAAGAATAGCAGCAGAAGTCATCAGAGTTGTAATATCTACTCCCAAATTGGCGAGGGTTTTTTAGAATGTTGGTTTTGGCCTCGAGAATTCGTGCCCCCACGAAAGGGGGGCGTGCTCCCACAAAAGGACGAAAGGGGACTCTCGGTATCAAGAGTACTGCCTGGAGTATACTATTTAACAATTTGACATCTGTCTGGACGTCTTTTCCTCTAAGTGTATTTAGTTTCTAAAACAAGCACAAAAGTATTTTTGAAGTGACAACTGAGAAAGGACATTTTCCATAAAAGAAAAAACGAGACTAAACCATAAACGACCTTTTTCACTCATTGGTACCTAATTTAAGTGTCTTAGCAGAAATAGGGTTAAATTTTTCAACAGCTGTTGCCAGGACATACATTTGTCGAATAGTACAATGTTTCGGATAGCCAGAGATATTGATTCCAGCTAAATATTTCCAACACGATCTTATAACATAAAGAAAGCCGAAGGACAATTTCCTAGAATTCCCTCATCTTTAAGGATTGATGACTTTGCGAGCAATGTTATCATTCTCTTCTTCTCGTCTTCCACTTTTTGACTACTAGACAACTTTTGACCTACGTACGTTTTAAAAGTCTTGCCAAGTTCTACAATTTAAAAGAAATGTCAACGCAGTTGTACTTGGTGATAAATAATCCTTTTGTTCAATTGACCAAATTTTACTGAATGGTCACCTCCAATATTGGCGTGCGATCAAAGTGCAAGTTAACCCAGAGTTTTTCCCAACAAATCCTTCCAAAAGAAAACTTAACCTCGTTTCCATCTTCCGAATTCTACCCCAATTCACTGCCACCCATCTGAAGATAAAATTTTACATAAACCATAAGACCGTAAAAACTATGAATATGTCCTTCATTCTGACTATTCTGGGCATTCATAAATTAGGCGACAAAAATACTCGCAAAAATTCAACCCACAGAGCCCACAGAGCCCACACATGCTGCAAGAAAATAGGAATTGTCGAAAAATTCCATTGTGCAGAGTGGTTCTTGCCAAAAATGCCAACCGCAAGAGATGACAGAAAAGGATATCGCTCGTTTCTACCATAAGTGCACTGGCTAGGTCATAGCCGGTCGATTGGCCTTTTTCCATTTCATCTCCTTTAGTCAGGAATGAGCACTATCACCCTCTCCAGCAATAAAATATTCATCCCTTCTAGTGGAAGTGGGAATCATAGATTTATGAATGAAGGATGGGCGGAACTATTGTAGCAGCAATCTTGCTGCACTCCCAGGGATGATATTTTATCCTCTTACATGCGTTAAACGATGTCGTAATTAAGTGAAAAAGATGCCCTCGCCGCAAGTGGTAGGCAAAGGGAGGTTGGTTGGTCTGAAAAATCTTCTGTCCCTTACGACTGCCGATAATCATTTTTGCGCTTAGAAATTATAATTTATTGGTGCAGTCAAATGGTGGCAGCTAGGAGACTCTGGTCAGAGTTGGACTTTATTCGTACAAATTGGCAAAAGGTCTTGCATTTCTGACTTAAGTTGGAAGTGATTAAGCCCGAGGTAAGGTTTAAGTATCACAAATCTTATCACAGACTTGTGGATATTCTCAGCGAAAGGCCACAAGACTTGCCGAAGCTCTGCCAAACACCGCGCAAACTAGGGAAGTTTATTGGTTAAATCCCAGGTCTATACTGTTAAGTACTCAAAACTAAAACTGAAACTGCATTCCCAGTACTTCGGTCTAGAGCATATTGGTAATTCGCAGTGTAGGCTGTAAACAGAGAAAAAAAGATCCTTCGACGCTTCTTCAAGCCTAAAACGTAAAACTTGTACTCAATTTCATCATTAGCTCCAGGATATTGGATTTTTAATTTTGGTGGAGGCTGAGGCCCCTATTTTTTGGCATAATACGAGCTTAATACTTAAAAACTACAACCAAAAACTAACAGAAAGACTTAAAGAACCAAGGGAATGGTGGAGGAGATCTTGTTTGAGACCGAGGAGACTAAAAGTGCTCAGGTTGAAATCAAAAACGAGAGGTTTGGGATGACCTTTCGGAGCATACGGGAGATTGGTTCGTTGGAGCCATAGATAGAAAAGATGAGGACAATGTCTCGTACGTGGTTTGGTGTTGAAGGAAATAGCATTGAAAAGGGATGCGCAGTCGATGGAACCTGAGAGCAGTTGATGAATGTAAAGAATGTCAGCAATATTCCTACGTTCTTCTAACTAATTCATATTGAGGTCCTGATAGAAGGTAAGTTTAAAGGGTCGTTCCAGGGCAAACCACGGAGAGCAAATCGGAGAAATCGACGTTGAATACCCTCGATTCGGGAAACATGTACTCGGTGAAAGGGGGACCAATCTTGACTGGCATACTCAAGCTGGGGCCGTATAAAGGTAACATGGAGAGATGTGGTTACGTACGGGTTGGAAAATTCCTCTGACCACCCATCACCGTCAAGTGATGGGTTGACTTTGAGGATCATCTTATTGATACGCGAGCGGATATTACGCTCACAGTCGACTAATATGCCAAAGTCTTGAAAAGATTGAACCAGGGGGATTGGTTGACCATAAAGAAAATAAAGTCGGGGAGGAGATGGGTTGCATTTACGAGAGAAGGTTAGAGATTTACATTTGGCGATAATAAAATTGAAAACCTCTTGAAAGAGGGTGGAGTCATGTGGAAAAGAAATAGTTTTAAAAAAAATTGTGTCGTCAGCGCTCAAGGGGTTAAGATACCTTTAAAATGTTTGCACACAATGCGGGAGAAGGAAAATTAGGGAGGAAAAAAGATAGGTACCGATGTACGCTGGTCTTAAATGTTTGAAGGTTATAATGACTAGGAAATAGAGAGCTCCGCAGGCATCCCACAAGCGAGTTTTTCGGCTTTGGAACGACTCACTATATTTCAGAGTGCGTCCGAAATTGAGCTCGATGAGCACTCATAGCGAGATAGGTGTTACCGTTGAAGGTTTGAAGGGGCGGAATGCTACTATTGAAGATTGCTATAGAGCACTGATGGTGGAAATAGCGATAAAACAAAGTGAGGCACGAGATATTTCGTCGGTGTTCGAGGGTGTCCATTCACCATTCACTGGGTAATATTAGCATCACCTATGAGCCTTATCGCACGGTTTTGAATCCCATCTAGCAGGTGCAGAGATGTTTTAGGAGCACCTGATCAGATATTTGTATTGTAGGTACACCAATTTTGGGTGGATGAATGCCTTATCCACTTGCCTTGATTCCAACGTAAGTTGTCACTGACACAAATTTCGCGAAAGGAAAGTTTTTCGGTTTCGACGATCCAAATGCCATTCATGGATAATGACTGAGTGTCTAAACTCCGCTTTAACGACAGCAAACAGCATTGAGTTTTGGAACCATTAAATTCCACTCTGTTGATAGTTTCCCAACTCGTTGTACTGTTAATGATGGAATTTAAAGAGACGTTCCCGTTCTATAGCCGAAGGGCAGGGTCGTGAGCCCAGGAACGAAAGCAAAGTGTGCTGTCGTCAGCAAAGGAATATATTGGATTAGAAATAGCAGACAAGAGATCGTAGATGAAAATTAAAAAGGGTGTCGGAGACAGAACAGAGCCCTGGGGCACACCAGCATTTATTTTGTGAATATCAGACTTGAAACCATCCAAATCAACTTGAATTGAACGTTCCGAAAGGTAGTTTCTAATCCATTGAAAAAGAGAATCATCAATCCCAAATGCATGCATTTTCGACAACAAATCCTGGCGCCAAACTTTGTCAAACGCCTTAGAAATATCGAGTGCAACTATCTGGTTTCCACCAGATTGATGTACGCTTTGGTTTCACTTTTCGGTGAGATATATCATCAAATCACCAGTGGATCTGTTGCTATGTACGAAAATCGTACTGCCGGTCATTGAGAAGTTTTCGCTTTTAGAGATATTTCATGAGCTGGCGGTTTATCAGCGTTTCTATGATCTTGGAAAGAAGGGACGTAAGTGCAATGGATGGAGAAGAAGATTCGCCTTTTTTAGGGACGGGCTGGACAAATGCTGTTTTCCATCTGCTCGAAAAGAGTGTTTAATGACCAACTCAAGGTTGTTAATAGTAAGAATAAAGAGAAGAGGACCAAGATGGCTGCCTTGTGTAACTCCAGATGAGACCAGAAAAGAAACAGAAAGGGCGGATTTAAATCGAAGACTATAATATCGGCTTACCAGGTAACAAGAAATTCATTTTAATAAGAGAGGCTCGAAGCCGAGAATAGGTAATTTGAAGACGATCATTCGATGAGATACGAGGGCGGGTCAATAAGTCCGTGACTTTTGGATTAAAACAGATTTTTTGATAAAAAAATAATTTTATTTTTCAACGTAGTCTCAGTTGAGCTCTATACACTTTGTCCAACGCTTCTCCAATTTTTTTATCCCTTCCAAAAAAAATGATTTGTCGAGGTCCTCAAAATGACGAGATGACTTCATCATTGGAGTCAAATCTTTTTCCACCAAGCCATTTCTTCAGGTTTGGGAACAAGAAGTAGTCGCTCGGAGCCAAATCTGGAGAATAGGGTGGATGAGGAAGCAATTCATAGCCCAATTCATGGATTTTTGCCATGGCAACTGCACATGTGTGCACCCTTGCATTGTCTTGGTGGAAAAGAACTTTTTTCTTGGCCAAATGAGGTCGTTTTTTTTTCAAATCGTCATTGAATCGGTCCAATAAGTTGGCATAATATTCCCCATTGATTGTTATTCCCTTTTGAAGGTAGTCAATGTGGATTATCCCGCGTGCATCCCAAAAAACAGTCGCCATAACTTTATTGGCTGACAAACCCACCTTGGCCTTCTTTGGCGCCGATTCACCCTTAGAAACCCACTGTTTTGACTGTTGTTTGTTCTCTGGTGTGTTGTGATGGATCCATGTTTCGTCCACGGTTACAAAACGGCGCAAAAACTCCTCCATATTGCGATTAAACAACGCCAAACCTTCCTGTGAAGTTGTTACACGATTGCGTTTGTGGTCGACTGTGAGCAAACGCGGCACCCATCTTGCGGAAAGCTTTCTCATGCCCAAGTGATCATTCAAAATTGAAACCACTGAGCCATGCGAGATCCCTACGGCTTCCACAATCTCTCGCACTTTCAATCTTCGGTCGGCCAACACCATATCGTGAATTTTTTCGATTGTTTCGGGTGTAGAGACCTCAACTGGGCGTCCAGGAGGTTCGGCATCTTCAGTGCTTGTACGGCCACAACGAAATTCTGTAAACCACTTTTTTACCATTGAAATCGATGGTGCAGAGTCCCCATAGTATTTATCAAGCTTAGCCTTGGTCCCGGTAATGGTTTTTTTTCGCAAGAAATAATGCTTAATAAGCACACGAAATTCACTTTTTTCCATTTTCTCCTCAAATTAGTGAGTAGTCTGATAAAAATAGCTGTCAAACACAAACTAACTGACGCAGCAAGTTTAAATTTTGACAGGAGTCAACTGACAAATGCCTGTTGACAGGAGCAGTGTTGCTGTTTCACTAAAGAGGTCAGAAATTCAAAAATGCACGGAATTATTGACCCGCCCTCGTATCTTATCTAACGCTTTAGTGAAATCGGTTGCGAGAGCAATAGACACGAATTCAACTAGGTTTGTGGTAGTTGATCTGCCTTTTAAGAAACCATGAAGCTTCGTATAAAATGCTTTCAAAAAGTTTAGATATATGAGAGAGTTTAGCAATGGGAGGATAATTGGTAACTTCATGCTTAGACTCCTTTTTGTGTATCGGGATTATAATAGAGGTCTTCCAAATCTGAGGAAATTCTCCCTGTGTAAGGGATAGACGAAATAGGTAGGAAAGGGGGGGAGACAGATTAGAATGACATTATTTAAGAAAAACAGCGGAAAGACTATTTAGGGCAGATAGAAATTCATCTTTAAAATTCAGAAACTTTTCTTCAATAACAGCAGGATCGAAATTTTGAGTGAGAAAGGGAAAAACGAAGAAATTTGGTAGGGCATTGAAGTAAGAGGGATCTGGTACGAAGGAGTCGTTGACAAAAAAGTTGGCAATGGTAGGAGGATCACTTGAAGATTTGGTTTCAAAAGCGAGGAAGGATAACCATTGGTTTTACCTTGGCAATTGAAAAATTGAAAAACTTGAACTGTACCTCCACAGTTCGAATAGTCGAAATAAGAGTGAGTGCGAAGGAATATCGCCCATAGCTTTTTTCTTTTGTTTCGTAGAGAGCGGAGTCTACGATTATACCATGGAGGCGATGTAGAAGATGTTTTCTGGCGGGAATATGACACATAAAGGAGGGGGATGGATTTGAATATTTCTCTATAAAAAATGGATTGGGCAGCAGTCAGAGATAGATTGGTAAACTCGAAAGAAGCTCTGCTTAGATGGGCATTGATTGTACGGAAATTAGCTTTGTGAAAATTGAAAGAGGAGAGAATTCCGAGTGGCTGCGCCTGAAGGAGAGAGTTGTGGACAGATGAAGGAAGAAGAGGAGGATGAAAGTTATCATTAGTTGAAAGAGACAGGAGACAGAACGGCACAGCTAACCTGCTTGTGAACTGCGGTGGCAATAAACGAAGGGGCAATGTCAACATCAACAGGCAGCAGTCACGGGCCTCCTCGTTTACATTCTCCCTCCAGACAATCATTTGATAGTTCATAAACGTTTTGTTGTCTATTATTTGCCGATACAGTTTGGCAATATCCACTTTAACTCCTATTGCGAATTTTCGAAATCCGATTATTGATTTGGCAAAGTCCATCTGAATCACCGATTGATTGAAAAACAAAAGTTTCGATTTTGGGATTTCAAAAATCGGTAAGTGGCTGGTCGAGTTGGAAAGGATATACGTTTTAGTAATAATAGAAGTTTGCTTATCTGAGCAAACCGTTGGTCCCAAGTGTTATCCGACTTTGACCGACAACTTGTACAAGTAATTTAGGGTGAGATGGTTTCAGGTTTAGACTTTGTACGCACTCTTTAGTTACTGCGATCGGAGTCGAGTAGTGCTTTGTACTGATGCATATAACCTTCTGAGTCTTCCAACACTGAAGCGATTGATGTTGGTTAAAGCGTGTAGAGCTCCTGACCTGAATGATTCGCTGAATGCATTGAAATTTCACTTCGCTGCATGCAACTTATTGCGTCAACGGTAGTATGTTGTGTTTCACATACACAAGCACACGTTTTGCAAGCGGAATTTTTCTAAAAGGGCCTTTGAAGATATCATAGGTGTCGGTGGGAGACCCACCCTTAAGGTGGGTGCAGTTTTCCTTCGGCATCTTCACGGGGTGGGCCTGCCACTATAACATGTGGCCTCAAAATCGATGAAGAGGTAGTGAGTATTGATCAGGGCTTCCTGAATTGTTCGTCTATTATGGACTTTAGCGGTCCTAACTGATAATCGCCAATCAGATCGTTAATACGGTGGACAAGATTTTGTACGCTATGTTACGCAGACCGGGGCCCTATATCTGACGCAGCTTAGTGGATCATCTTTCTTGTGGCCCAAATCTTGAAGTGAGTTTGCATATGGTTCCTACTAAGTCATCTTACGTTGCTTTACTGCAGATCCAGTAGTTACACCTCAGTTTACCATATCTATTGCTACCCTTATTTGTTCTGCTGGAAAATGGATCAAGTGTTGTCCTCGCTGTCTTATATTACGCAGTGGTTTCTTCGTGGTTTCTCCATATCTTTTGTACGGACTAGGATTCCTCTACTAAGTTTCTTTAATCCCTGTTCAAATTTAATTAAACTAGCACTTGCTTTCATCTTCTACACTTCCTCGATTAACTATGACACCAAATCTTAAATTAGGGTTCGCTAAATAAGCCGTCATTGGAAAACACAGCCCGCGTAACACCACATCCGACAATGGATTCAAGTTTCTAGAATTCGTAACGGGGCGTAATTTACAGCACTCGGTTACCACATGCCTCTGACCTATAGGTCTTAATGCTGGTTGTGAAGAAATTGGAAAGAGATTGAGAGCTACGTAGTTGACAGAGATTAATGCGGCTTGTTACGATTGCAATCGTTTAAAGTTAATTCCCCACATGGTAGGAGTATTTCCCCGATATTGTTGCATCTCATATATCAGGCGACATGTTCCTTTGTGAATATCAATCTGAGGAAACTGTATCCTTGCTATAGTACGAGTAGCATAGGGAGACCCACCCTTGAGGTGGGTGCATTTTCCTTCGGCATCTTCACGGGGTAGGGATGCCACTGTAACATGTGGCCTTAAAATCGATAAAGAGGTAGTGAGTATTGATCAGGGCTTCCTGAATTGTTCGTCTATTATGGACTTTAGCGGTCCTAACTGATAATCGCCAATCAGATCGTTAATACGGTGGACAAGATTTTGTACGCTATGTTACGCAGACCGGGGCCCTATATCTGACGCAGCTTAGTGGATCATCTTTCTTGTGGCCCAAATCTTGAAGTGAGTTTGCATATGGTTCCTACTAAGTCATCTTACGTTGCTTTACTGCAGATCCAGTAGTTACACCTCAGTTTACCATATCTATTGCTACCCTTATTTGTTCTGCTGGAAAATGGATCAAGTGTTGTCCTCGCTGTCTTATATTACGCAGTGGTTTCTTCGTGGTTTCTCCATATCTTTTGTACGGACTAGGATTCCTCTACTAAGTTTCTTTAATCCCTGTTCAAATTTAATTAAACTAGCACTTGCTTTCATCTTCTACACTTCCTCGATTAACTATGACACCAAATCTTAAATTAGGGTTCGCTAAATAAGCCGTCATTGGAAAACACAGCCCGCGTAACACCACATCCGACAATGGATTCAAGTTTCTAGAATTCGTAACGGGGCGTAATTTACAGCACTCGGTTACCACATGCCTCTGACCTATAGGTCTTAATGCTGGTTGTGAAGAAATTGGAAAGAGATTGAGAGCTACGTAGTTGACAGAGATTAATGCGGCTTGTTACGATTGCAATCGTTTAAAGTTAATTCCCCACATGGTAGGAGTATTTCCCCGATATTGTTGCATCTCATATATCAGGCGACATGTTCCTTTGTGAATATCAATCTGAGGAAACTGTATCCTTGCTATAGTACGAGTAGCATAGGGAGACCCACCCTTAAGGTGGGTGCATTTTCCTTCGGCATCTTCACGGGGTAGGGATGCCACTGTAACATGTGGCCTTAAAATCGATAAAGAGGTAGTGAGTATTGATCAGGGCTTCCTGAATTGTTGGTCTATTATGGACTTTATCGGTCCTAACTGATAATCGCCAATCAGATCGTTAATACGGTGGACAAGATCTTGTACGCTATGTTATGCACACCGGGGCCCTATATCTGACGCAGCTTAGTGAATAATCTTTCTTGTGGCCCAAATCTTGAAGTGAGTTTACATATGCTTCCTACTAAGTCATCTCCCGTTGCTATACCGCAGATTCAGTAGTTACATCTCAGTTTACCATATGTATTGCTACCCTGGTTCATTTTGCTGGAAAATGAATCAAGGGTTGCCCTTGCTGTCTTATAATACGAAGTGGTTTCTTCGTGGTTTCTTCGTGGTTTCTTCGTAGTTTCTTCGTGGTTTCTCCATATCTTTTGTACCGACTGGGATTCCTCTACTAAGCTTCTTTGTTCCCTGTACAAGCTTAATTAAACTAGCAGTTGCTTTCATCTTTTGGTAAGACTTCCAAGCATTGTTCCTGGGGGAACACTTCTACACATCTCACGATGTTTCCACTTCCTCCGGAGAATCCGATGTTTTTTTTTGTTTCTCTTTTGATTAAGCCACTTTCGTCCTTCTAGGCATTCCACCTCGTAGCTAAGTTAATTTGCTACATATGATTGTTATCAATTGATCTTTCGACATGTAGGCAAACGCTTCATAACATTTCGCATCAGGAGCGGATATGGAAATAAAAGTCTCATTTACGTTCGTGGGGATTAGAGTTACAATTTCAAAGACAAATTCTATGACCTTCTGGGCCGAACATATAGTATGCTCAGTGCCTTAGCTATGATGCCAAAACTGTGCAGGATATCTTAAATTAGGGTTCGGTAGATCAGCCGTCATTGGAAAGCACAGCCCGCATAACACCACATCCGACAATGGATTCAAGTTTCTAGAATTCGTAACGAGGCGTAACTTACAGCACTCGGTTCCCATACGCCTCTGATCTATAGGTCTTAATGCAGATTGTGAAGAAATTGGAAAGAGATTGAGGGATACGTAGTTGGCAGAGATTAATGCGGTTTGTTACGATTGCAGTCGTTTAAAGATAATTCTCCTCATGATAGGAGTATTTCCCCAATATTGTTGCATCTCAGATATCAGGCGACATGTTCCTTTGTGAATACCAATCTGAGGAAACTGTATCCTTGCTATGGTAATACGAGTAATACGCCTCGCAATAGAGTTGGTAAGCTTTAGTCGTTCTCGGTGTAGGCCATGCTTTCCGAATATCCTATTTTGGCACTGGGATCACCTTAAACGATTTTGAAGTCATACTTAGGTCATAGATGGTACGTTCTATCGAAACTCATAAAAACATTCCTTGGTAGCATCATCTATTGTATTTCTTATGCTGGGCAGATTTTTGCTAAAATTGTCTAACCCATCCCACCATACTATCTGGAAGGCGCAGATATCTGCTTTTTAGTAGTCTAGGGCTGCTTCATGTTCAAATCCGAACGTACATAGATGTTCTATTCCATTTTAAAGGTCGTCAATAGGAAATCTGACCATATTCGAGGCTGTTCGTTATTTAGCAATAGAAGGGCAGTAGCCAAGGCCCACTGGAAGAGTCAGTAACACACTTTGAAAATATACGAGTAAGAGCTACCGCGGATAATGCCCCAGAATCACTATTTTTGCACTCTGACTACTCCGAAAAGAGGCTTATTGAACTCAGCTCCAAATAAGTTAAAGTAGCGCTTACAAAGTAGTTACTCTGCTGACTGACAAGGCCACGGTTGATTCAGTCGCGTAAATTCTTCCGCCATATGTCCTCCTTGTGAGAGGTAGTCATTTCCGATAGAGTGGTATGAAGTTGCTATTTTATTTATTCTTAAGCCGGTTTGATAAGATTTCTACCCGGGGGCTACCAAGAAAAGTAAATTAAGCTCAATTGTATGTGTTTTATAGTAGATATCGCCAGGTCGTAAAAAGCTAGTATTGACTTGATGACTAAATCTATCAATGCTCTACATATCCTCAATTTGAGCGCTAAACGTTTGCAACTCTTTCAAATTGATGTCCGTGGTAGTTTCATATTTTGTTGGTTCAGCGGTATAAAGAAAATGCCAACAACTATCACTTTGTTCCCGGGAAAACTAAGAACTAAATCTACCAGATTAGCTCACCCGAGAAGAAGAAAAAGAATCCTTGCACCTAATTCGCTTTACAAATGAATTTTCATTTCCACAGTCTTTTCAAGAGTGGAAGGTCCTTGAAAAATCGCTGCTACTCGTATTCACATGCCCGCATGCATAGACAGATTTCTCACAAATTGCAAAGGATTTTCTCGGGTGGAAACGATTTCAAATCTGCGCAATTTCTGGTGCCAAAAATCGGGATAAATTACCACAAACACCGGGACACTAAAATAGATAATCGCCTTCTGACTTAACCGAATAAATTGCCAGCGGAAACCATATGAGAACACCACACCATTACAGGTTCCATTCAATTAATTACTCGTATCCGTACAATTGAGAGTGTTTCACTTGTAACTTTAAACGCTTTTTCAACTTTTAGGCAGATAAATTTATTAAATTCACATCCTCCCAGAAAGTTCTACAGGGATTTGTGTAGAAATTTATATCTCAACTTTAACTTTTACATTACTAAATCCTCCAGAACCCACCCTCGCTTTCAAGGACAAATAAATCCTTCCAATTAATGTGCATTTGCCTTTTGGGCACATAATTTATCCCAGAAATGTAATAAAGACAACATTGTCTGTTGCTCTCATGTATCGTCCTGTCTGGAGTCTAAGTGCTTCACAAAGACTGCGACAGTTGGAAGGAGATGGCCGGGAAAACCAAAAATCAAAGGCAGAAAAATCGCGTGAACTTTCCATAAGCAAACATTAAAATATTGCCGAAATCCAGATTCACATCTCCACTTGGTTCTATGGCTCCTTGACTGTGGGCCTTTTTTTGCTGTCGTTGTTGTCTAAAGTGATGTCCTTATGATTATTGCATTTCGTTTGTGGGAGGCGGCGTCTTACAAGGAGGAAATATAAAAATGACACATGCCCTTTTGAATACGAATTACTCGATTGTTTTGAGCCTACATGTGGATTGAACAACAGACACACTAGACCGAGCCCATCGTCCTTGGAAGGCAGAGCTACAAGACTGGAGAGAAAAAATGAAAGGAACCGGAAACGAGGCAATTCATTTGATGAGATATACTTTGGCGGAAAAATTCCATACACTACGACTACGACAACCGCCAGCAATGACGACTCTGATGATGGGACTGTGACTGGGACTGGGACTAGGAGTGGGCCTGGTTAATGCAGGGAAAAGACTCTCTGCAGGCAGAAAAGTAATAACAGAGCATCATGGATAAAAAGTCGCGCTATTGCTGGGATGGGCTTGGCAAATGCAAACAAAAATTTGAGTTCATTTGATTTCCGGCCTGAATTGGGTTGCCTGTGATGGTACAGATACCCAGATAGACGTGTAGGAGTTGTAGCCAATTTTGTGGCAAGACTTACAACTTTCTAAATGGCCCATGAAAATTAGCGAGAGCACGACAATAAAGCTGTATATCTGTGTACGGAGTCTTTTTTTCTTTAAGTGGCTGTTGCCAATTTGGAGAATTCGGATGCTAATTGTGAATCGTTTTGCTCGTAATGAGTAATAATGTGGTTCTACTTAATTATAGAAATTTTTTGTATGTGATTTTAGCTTTTAATGGGGGCGAACTGACGGTTATGTCAAGTCTAAGAGCGGAACACTATACCTCCAGAACCGGTGCATGGTCTGCAAGGTGTTCACGCCAATTAAAACACACGACAGTTCAGTCATTGAGAGTTCCATCATGATGTGGGAAATGTTTCTTTCAATGAATTTCTTAGTTTTTCGCAGAAGGATGAGAAATCTCTTCAGCTATAAAGCCCTCACAGTAGCAGGACCTAAAAGAGATATCAATATCCGTCGCTTAGAGTAAGCGTAAAAGTGACGTTCAACGCAAGGAAGTGCTCAGCGACACAGTCAGTATTATCACACTAAACGTCCCAGGTGAAGGTGTCAGTTGTAACTAGCACACTTGTAGCAGTAGCATATTTAGGTAAAAACGTATCAGTATTCCAGCAAAAAACTGACACACAGGATAGAATTGGGCTTATCATATGTAGACGTTTAGTTGCAAGGAACCTTTCTCGTTAATAAGCCCATATCCAACCGAAAGCTCTTTACACTTCTAGAAAGCCGATAGTGTCTTGAATATCTTTGAAGCGACATGTTTAATCTAAGGAAGTTTGAAAAGAATGGTGTTACCTACAGCACCTGACGAGTCAGACCAGTCAGCTTCCCCTTCACGTTTAGGAAAAAATCTTAGTTTAGAAAAGATTGACTGAAAGTCCACTTTTGGTGCTCCAATCTTTAATCACATCTAGGGCTGTCTGCACTGTAGATCAAACAATCACTAGGCACGGTGCTTAGGCATATTTCTAAGCGGAAATCTTACAACTGTTGAGAGTGTTAAGAGGAGATTTGACCAACAGGTGCCATGACAGTGGAGGCACCGCACTTCTATGAGTAGGTCTTGTTCATCCCCGCCATCTCATATTGACCACAGTCAGCATCTACATTCAAAGTTCTATTTGCTTGAATTGATTTAATTCAAAAGTAACTCGCAATACGTCCACCATGCTTTGTCTAGCCGAGTTACAGCCGAAAGTTGCCTGCTTAACCTGTAGTGTTTCTTGCGACTCATCACGGAACGGGCAATCTTCGAGAATATTTCCCAGCAGGAAGCACTGTTCAGCTTTGAACAGGTTTTTCTATCTTCTGTCTTATTCTGATTCTTCAAGATCCAGTCAGAAAAACTGACACTGCGTTAAAAGCAGAGACTGTAAACTACATGTTCATCCCGGTGACGGATCGGAAACGATTCACAACCGGCTCCTATCACCGGTCCTGCAAAAGGGCTGAGTAATACAACATGCCACGGTAGTTGGGGCCATTATATTGTCGAATTGCCTGGAATCAATGGCATTTTTCCAACCATACTGCAAAGAAGTTTACATCAGCTGCTGTCAACTCTGGAGAGAAACCTCATTGCTAGCCCGGCACGGAACTATACGCAGAAAACTTGTCAAACAGTGAATATAGCAATCCATTACGAAGAATGGTTTATGGCATTGAATACAACTGCAGGTTGTAGGCTTACTTGGGTGTATTAGATGACGGGCAGTCTAATTTTGTGTCACACTTTCGAGCACTAAACGACGTCAATGACGCGCTGAATAATGGCTTCCAATGCCTGCATTTTATAAGCATACACCAAAGGTTGCGCATAGCCTCACAAGAAGTAATCATGTGGAAATTGCCCAATCTCTATGGCCATTTCACTGGTCCAATTCGAGGTATACTGTTGTCGTTCAATCGGAAGTCGATTGTTTCATGGGCAGCGCCAACCTCCTGGAACCACATATCTTCCAGGTCAATGTCGTCCATATTTTTAAAGAAATAATTGCTGATCATTGCCGGCAATATTCCCGATTGACTCTTCAAGCTGATCAAGAGCCCAATCTGCTAACTGCCGTCGCAAGTCATAGTCTCGTGGTTTAGTTCCTGCAACAGCCTGCTTTTATAGGGGTGTAAGTAGGTGTAAGGGTGTAAGTCTACGTAGTAGATGGACAAAACCTGAATTGACAATTCCGAATCGTGCGCCACACTTTCACTCACAACGACTGTACGAATATTACGTCGACGCGTTGCTGCCATGTTGCCGCAAAGTGCTACTTTTTTCTATTTTCTGCACGTTCCCTGTTTTTGGAGTGGGAATCCCCAACTCCTCAGAAGACCTCAGAAGACAACGCGCGCAGATTTCCGATTCATTCGATGGAAAAAAAGGATCAGACGGATAGTCTGACAAGGTCCACGAGCTTCCATCAGTGCATGCTAAGTAAAGATAGACCCATGTAAACCAGTAAACAAAGGTGTGTCAGCTCGTCAAGCTGACGGGAGATCCGTAATGGAAAACATCAGAGGGAACGCTTGAAAATCTTCAAATCTGTTAATGGACGGTTTCTTTGTGTCCCAAGGTAACAGCCTGTTGGATCAATTCCTAGTGACTAATTGGTGCACTACGAGTATATATTGGCTTTCAGCAAGCTGGCTTCTATGGATCCCCTAGTGTTGGATAGTCACCATCAAGTTTTCCGATGGTGATTCGTGAAACTATGTAAACCCCTAGAAGTTACCCTAAATAGCAAATTTCTTCGAACTGAATGTGTCGCATGAAAAGTATCCAAAGTGCTGTCGCCTTATTTGGAAGTATAAAGGAGCAACATGGGTTTAATAAGTAAGACGAATTCTGTGCCTCGTCAGTTGTTTAGTGGAAAAGGTGCGCGCCATCTGTCTTATGTCTTATCGACGTCCTGTCTGACACAATGACCCAGGAACTTTGACTGATACAAGAATTCAGAGTTGACTTCACCTGTACTCAGGTGCACAAGTGCACTCGAAAGTTTACACTCGCTGCTCATGTGTTGTAAAAAAAAAACAAACCCACACGTGTCTAACAGAAGACAAAAGAAAAAAACAGCGCGAGTATCCCAACTCTCCCACCCCCGGTCATAATACTATTGCTTACACTTGGTCACTAGTGTTGCTGTATTTGTCATACGGCACGGACAATGGCTGAGTGCATGTAACAACCGATAGACAGCGGGTTGCAAGTGTGAATTCTGTTAGTGCACCGTTTCATTTTGTTGTAAGGGCATAACACCTACAACAATTTGATTTTGTAAACCAACGTCAGCATTTCAACTTCGCAGCTTTACTTAACATCGTCGGTGTGTGTGTTTTTTGTGTTTGTTTGTGATTTTGACTAGAGAATTCAGGATGGACGTTGCAAATATACGCGGGCTAAAAAGTAATCACTTTTCTGCGTACGTCCACGTTTGCAAATACTCGTACTGGCCAGCTGTTTTGGCACTTAGTGAAACATAGCTAGATCCCCGCCCACACCTCTCAGAACACTCTGATCTGAAGCTACCTGGCTACGACCTAGTGCCATAATTCTTCTCTCACCGCCGTCTCGCCATTTTTGTGCGTACTGATGTAGCTTACCAAACTCCTCTACAAGGTGATCCGTGTTCTAATCCGGAGTTCAACCTCATGTGGTTAAAATTCCATCTCCGTAACCAAATTATCCACTACTGCTTTATTTAAACAAGTCACGAACTGGACACCATTTCGACCTTTAACGAGATTCATCCGCTGTCTGACTCCATGCTCATTGTGACAGATTGTTAGGACATACAAACGCCACCCAACTCAGACAGCACCCGAAGGGACGGTATGTTCAGGTTTTCGCTTCGGGAAACAACTTAAACTAACTTGTGAACGACTCCATGCGAATACCAGACGTTGATAGCCATAAAGTCAACACCTTGAACTTCTTACCCAGATAAGCACAAGCTCGATGTGCTACCCCTGTAGACTCGTTGGACCACTGTGTCATGTCAACTAGTTTCTCGTGCACTGGCCACACAGTTAGAGAGAAAAGGCAATACGGGAAGGTCAATTGGAATGGACTTAACAGCTTGTTGAGGAATTTTAATTGGTCGTAATGTTTCCTGGATAAGGACGTGGATTCCGATGCTGATATGATCACAGACACTATTCTCTTTGAAATGAGATCTTCTATCTCTCATCAGATTAAAAGTGTCAAGCCAAAAGAAAATGCATAGTACGACTCGAGGTGTAAAGAGGCTATTAGGGGTAGAGAAAGATTTTTCGGGTCCGACAAGACCAACCCGAAAGAGGAAGACTGAAAAAAGTTCAAACGAACTAGGAATGACTGCAACGTCTTTCTTAAACGTGTGAAATTTCAATACGACCAAAAACTGAGGCAAAAAATATCTCCAAAGGCAGTAAAAATTATTGGTCGTTCGTCAAAAACACCGTAAATTCTCCCTCATCCTATGCTCGTTTATAATGACCTTCCAGCTATCAGCTCTTTGGACAAGGCCAATCTGCTTGCTGCATACTTTGCGGGCAGCTCAACACTTCCAGATTGTGCTTTGTCCCTACCTGCATTTGAGTCCGTCGAATCTTCAATGGGACGAATCCACTTTCGCGCTCGAGTAGTAGTAGCAAGACTACTTAAAGATCTAAACATTCATAAATCCGCTGGTCCGCATTATCCAATGCTTATATCTCGCCTTCTTCTATGCTGGAAAAACTATTACGCAAGCTTTTTCATCAATCTTACTCGGAAGGACTCTTTCTTCAATCCCTAAAAAAGGCGTGTCGTATTCTTTCTCCTCCTACAGATCCATTGCACTTACGTCCTTTCTTTCCAAGGTCTTGGATACGCTGATAGATCGTCAGCTCATGAAAACCGTCGAAACACGAAAAATTCTTAATGACCGGCAGTACGGTTTGAGTAGCAACAGGTCCACCGGTGATTTGATGGCATGCCTCACCTAAAAGTGGAATGAAAGCGTACATCTTTCTAAGGCATTTGGCAAAGCTTGGCATCAGGTTCTTTTCTCAAAAATGTGTGCACTTGGGATTACACGACTCTCCCCTTCAATGGATTAGAAACCTTTCCGGAACTTTAAATTCAACTTGTCTTGGATGGTTTCAAGTCTGATATTCACAAAATAAATGCTGGTGTGCCCCAGGGCTCCGTTCTGTGTCCGACACTCTTTTTAATTTTCATTAATGACCACTTTTCTGCTACATCTAATCCAATATATTACTTTGCTGATGACAGTACTCTCTGCTTTTCATATTCGTTTCCGGACTCACGTCCCTGCTCTTCGAATGTAGAACTGTTAAGCTCACTGAATTCCTATATAAACAACATTACTAAATGTGGAACCACCGACAGAGTGGAATTTAATGCTTCCAAAACAATGCTGCCGCTTAAGCAAAATTGAAACACTCATCCATTATGCATGAACGACACTTGGATCGTCGAAACCGAAAAACTTTCCATTCTCGGAACTTACAGTGACAACTTGCATTGGAATGACAAGATATTGGATGTCGTCAAAAATCCTGCGGAATGTCTAGGTTTCCTCAAGCAATGGAAGAAATATTTCATCCTCTCTGATCTGGCCTCAATATAAGGCATTCATCCACCCAAATTGCAGCCCACATTTGGTCAGGTGCTCCTAAAACATCTCTGTATCTGCTAGACCGGATTCAAAACCGTGTGATAAAACTCATAGTCATGTCAGTCATACCAGTTAGTCAATTGACACCTTCGTACACTGAAATAATGCCCCTTGTCTCACTTTGTTTTATCGCTGTTTCCACCACCAGTGCTCATAGAAATCGCCAGTAGAATTCCGCCCCTTCAAATCTTCAATCGTCTCGCTACGAATGCTCATCAGTATACCCTCAAGCTCACTTTCGGACGTACTCTAAAATATCGTGATTCCTTCCTAAGCCATACAACTCGCTTATGGAATGCCATGCCGAGCTCTCTATTTCCTAGTCATTATTACTTGCGAACATTTAAGACCAATGTACATAGGTACCTCTCTTTTCTTTCTGCCTAAGGCTCAGAACAGTTTCCTCTACCTGCTTTTGCTGAGTCTTTCAGATCCAGTTCCAGATAAAAACAATCAAAAGATCTTAAATATAAGAAACACTGGTTCAAAAGCAGAGAGTGCCGGTTTTATGTCATTGCAGGCAGCAGATAGGAACCGCCTCATAACCAACTTCTATCACTGGGCCTACAAATCGGCTGAGTAATACAACCCGCTGCTGTAGTTGGTATCTCTCGTCGGTTGTGGTGACTGATCTGGCCATTAAACACCCTGTTGTATCCTTTTACAAAAACTGTAAATAGCTCCATAAGAAGAAATCAAGTGACGTCAAATCGTATGATCTCTACGAGCTAAACAGCGACATCGGCCTGCTCAGAAAATGCAGGGCAATCGCCTGAGATGGCAGGTCCACCTCGGACTATAGCCACCTAAATAAGAAAAACAGCACCAGCCTAAACCTTGTTGAGGGTTCAGCTCAATTTACTAAGTCTTGTCTGGATTTCAGATAGCAGTGGGATAGCGGGATAAGAGAACAATTGTGAAGGCACAGGATAGAACTTCTCAGAAACTAAACCTCAGGTTCTAACTGTTTGCATTTGAGTTTCCGCTGATAGTTGCTTCTCGTCAACACAGCCGTACCGTAGGTGCCATAATTTTTCATGTTGTAGGTAGACCAAACAAATGCTCTCCGACGTCGTTAAGTGATTATACATAGACTGTCACTGGAGTCTGAATGGGGCCCTACGCCTTTGCCAAGCTTCTCAATTTGTTAGGAGTGAGAATGAGGATGACACTGCGGAGCACTTTTAGACTGCTTGACTAGACGCTGATATGATACGCTGTTGACACACATAGCAGGCGATGTTATATAGAAAGCAAAGTAAGATAGAACCCTGGTTTCATTGACAATGTTGCAAACAAAGTGATCAAATAACAAACAGTAATGCAATCAAATTCTGAGGTTGGACACATAAAATCTCTGAACAAAGAGCTACGAAACTGAAGTTGCCCTCAAAACACTTGCTGTTGAGATTCTTGCGAGGCTTGTAAAAGGCATAAATATTGATAGTAGCTCAAAGGAACTGCAGTCTTGTAGAATCCTCTACGATCCAAACCTTCTTTGGTTCCCCTGGCGCTGGTTGTTACATCAGACATCTCTGTTCCTTCTAAAAGCTCATACCAGTCCTTGAGAAACGAGCCCATTTAGATTCGAATAGATCTTTTCATTTTGTAGCCCCGCTTCTGTAGATCAGAAATTTTTTTTAAAGTCGACTTTTAGGCGTTAGCAAATTTCTAATTTCAAATATTTTTCGTTTTCTTTTCAGTTAAAATCAAATCACACGCGCACCTGAGTCGCATACAAACAAACTCCAGAGTAACCAAAATTGTTTAAAAATTCCACAGACTAGAGGTTAGGAGATCTTCATGTCTAACCCAGTCTAATCGAGAGCTTTGGAGGAGCACTTCCGCACTGAACTACTAACTTACAACTCAGACCGTTTGTAATAGCCCCCCTGGACGGGCGGACAACAACTGATTTAGGTGTTCTTACAACATCAAAACATTAACTACCCCTGCGAGAGTGTTTGTTTGTAATTTGGCTTCCAATAATTTCGCGTAATTCATCAAAAAATCAAAACAAACCCATCTACGTAGCCAATTTCGGTGACTGCAAGGCAATACTTCGATTGCGATCTTATCATCACGAACGAAATAACTCAGATTAATGGCGATTAGTATTCCGCCACCGTTCGCGTCATGTTGGCCAGCGCGAGTTTTTGTCAACACCAATAGTAGTAGTCTGCTCTGGCAGTCAGTTAGTGATCGGTATGTGCTAGACCGCATAGAACTACTTGTGTTCGAAGCTTGTACTACTCGATACTTAGACTGTACTTAGAGTTTTTTTTTTTTTCTTGAATTTTTCTTTTTTTTTCTATTTCAACAATGAGTGAGTGCGATCATTGGGCTCATTTCCTAGCCATCCTGGGCCTATATGCACTGGTGTGCTACCTCTACGACAATCTACTGTCAGGAGTGCTGATCTTAAAGTCAGTCATCGAGGGACTAGTGTATCCTGAGAGGAAATTGGATTTGAGGAAGAAGTATGGAACGTGGGCTGGTAAGTTTTACAAGTCCTTTTGGAAAATCCAAATTGAGCAAGGCGTGTCCTGTTTTTAGTTATAACAGGTTCGACAGATGGCATTGGCAAGTACTATGCCTATGAATTGGCTAAAAAGGGCATCAACATTGTCCTCGTAGCAAGATCTAAGGACAAACTGGTCAGCTGTACTGAAGAAATTGGTAAGTCTGTCTGTGGTCAGAGTAATGTGAACAATTCCAACAATTCCAATCATCCTCCTAGAGAGCCAGTATGGAGTCGAAACCAAATGGATTCAAGCCGACTTTTCTAAGGGCGCTGAGATCTATGACCACATCGAGAAGGAGTTGGAGGATATTCCAGTTGGCATATTGGGTAAGTTACGATTAACTCCACAAGCAAAGGTGTTGTTCTCCATTGAGTGACATTTGACAATCCATTGCAGTGAACAATGTCGGTTGTACATATGGACGTGTCGATTGTGTTACCGAATTTCCCAGTAAAGTCTTATGGAACGTGATGAATACAAATGTCGGTGCCGCAACTATTATGTGTCAAATGATGATCAAGAAAATGAAAGCCAATGGAGGCAAAGGTGCCATTGTTAATGTGTCGTCGGCAACAGAGTCACAACCAGCCCCATATGGAGCCATTTACGGAGCGTCCAAGGTGAGTACTCCAAAAAGTGTTTTGCTGATGCCCAATGGCTTAAACCTTTCATTGACTGAATCTGAAACCATTCCTGAGCTCACTTTGTTAGCGAGTAGTGTTTGGTCAGGAGGGCTTCTTCCCATTTGATTTTCATTCCTGTCTGCGATTATTTTCAACAGTCGATGACATTGGCGAGGCCTTAAGTCAATTTGAGATTCCGATGGGTCAATATTTGAGTTTCATTCCATAAACTGGCCGTTAATTGCGATTTTTGATGAGCATTTTAATTTTTTTATTGACTCATGTGCAGTAGACAAATAGCTAAAGTGTCTGTAGTTTGTGCGGAATATTAATGCTCGCAAATATCCGTAGGTGCTAAAGTATTTAGGAAACATTAACGCTCATCTAAACGATTAATGACTGTGGAGTTTGCATGTCGAATGATATTGTACTCTCACTCGATATAGAATAAAACGTTAATTGCCCGACAGTGATGGATTTTTGTTTTTTCTTTTTTTGTTTCAAGAAATTGTCACTTAATCTTTGAACGAGGAGGAAAGTTTAGCGATCTCTAAATTTGAATGAGATCGAAGATTCTTTACAAATACAAGACACTTGTAGGAGAAGGTTCGGTAATAGTTAGACTTGTGACAGCGTCGGGAGTAAACGAACACAGAGCAGTGTTGGACTCAGTAGGTCCAGACCTTGTTAGATATCTGCTGGTAGTAAGCAATGAGGGTTTAGTGATCCATACCGCAAGGCGTGTCCTTTGGTTTCTTTTACTCATATTTCTATCGTGCAGCTCCCATTTACCAAGAGGTTTTCCGTGTTCTTGAGTTTTTTCAATATCCTTATGGAAAAAGCACCACGAGCAGCGCTTGGCTGTCTCCATTTCTAGTTTGCCCTAAGATAATTCTTGTGGACAGCCCATTCCTCCGATGATGTAGAAAATTTGGCCCTCTTAGAGGACTGTCTTATTATTCTTTAAGAAATTCTTCCCCTCGCGTGTTCGACATTCAGTTGAGGTCGTCATAATGGGGTTCTCAGCCTGTTGGCATGAACTAAGGCCACGCCATTTGAAATATAGGGGGACCAACATATGATAAACTGATCCCAAGGAATGGTTGGGTTTTCAATCCGCCAAGTTTAGCAATTGCTTCCCTTATGCTGGCAGAGGTTTTCAGCATGAGCCTTAACATAAGGTTGCCTGTTTGAGAATATATAGTGGGAAGGTGCTCGTCTTTAAAGAATAAAATGCATGCTGCCCAGATTGCTCAAATGCCCTATGTCCATTTATCTAAAAAAAACAACCCGAAATAAAGCCGTTTTTGACCGTTCAATGGGTAGAAATTTTTCCTTTTTTGCAGCCGCTTGGCATCTGGAACCTGTGCTGATATAGATTCCTTAGATGGAATGAAGCTCTCTAGTTAACGTAGTTTATAGCCAAAACCTTAACTCAAAGTGGAGTTAGAGCTCCTCTTCCACTTAGATATAGCACTTAGGTTGGTAGGTAGGTACGAGTAGATAAAATTGGCTGTTGGAAAGACCAACCAATTTTGGCTTATTGGTCCATTGTGATGCCACGTAGATCTGTGATTCTCCTACTCCTGGAACCAATTTGAGATTTTCTGGATCGCTTAAGTAGAGAACGCTCCTAAATGGAGTTACCTTCTTTGGGAGATAGCTGGGCATGTTCAGAGTAGGTGAAGGATTGTCTCCTCTTCTACAGAAATCGTTTCTAAAGGCGCCAAGTCTCCTTGCATGCTTGTCTATAAGGCAGTGTCCAGTGATGACACCTATGATGGCGCTGAGAAGTTTCCTATTTAAAAAGATCAAACTCTTAGAGCGATTCAGATCTAGCTTCGGCCAGATCTGTTTGGTCGCTAGACACATTGATCCAACAGTCCACCTAAGGTCTGTTCTTTTGTTAGCATCCAGCTTTAATATTAGTTTGCACGTAGCGATTGGTATACAGATGCTACTCCTTTCAACTTTGGCGAATTCGATGGCTCTACATTTCCCTGGAATGTCTGTGTGGCCCTGCATCCAGCAAATGTGAAGGTTGAACTACTGTGCTATCTCCGTAAGAGATGATCGGCATTCAAGGGTGGTTCTAGAATTTAATGAGACCTGGGACTTGATAGCGGCCTGACTATCCGAAAAGATGCGGATATCCTTTGCAGATATCACGTTTTGGAACACGCTACAGTTTTAGACCCATCTGTGTAAAAGTGGATTGCCTTTTTTGTTTTTTATAATTTGCGCGCGCTCAATGGATTAAAATACCCTTAAAATGCTTGCATACAGCGCGGGTGAAGGAAAATCAGGGAAAATGGAAACAGAGGTTCCGGTGAACGTTGGTTTTAAATGTTTGAAGGTTATAATGACTAGGAAATAAAGAGCTAAGCAGGGCATTCCATAAGCGAGTTGTACGGCTTAGGAAAGAATCACGATATTTTAGAGTACGTCCGAAAATGGGCTTGAGGGTATACTGATGAGCATTCATAACGAGACGGGTGTTACGGTTGAAAGTTTGAATGGGCGGAATGCTACTGGCGATATCAATGGAGCACTGGTGGTGGAAATAGCGATAAAACAAAGTGAGACAGGAGACATTACGTCGGTGTTCGAGGGTGTCAATTGATTGACTGACATTAGTATCACCAATGAGTTTTATCGCACGGTTTTGAATTCCATCTATCAGATGGAGAGATGTTTAAGGAGCACCTGACCAGATGTGGACATTGTACTCCAGTTTTGGGTGGATAAATGCCTTATATATTGTGGCCAGGTCAGAGGAGGTAAAATATTTCTTACATCGCTTGAGAAAACCTAGACATTTCGCAGCATTTTCGGCAGCATTTGGCAATTTCGATGGAGCACTGGTGGTGAAGATATTAATAGAACAAGGTGAGGCAAGAGACGTTACATCGATGTTCAAGAGTGTCAACTGACTGTGCAATATCATCATTACCTATGAGTGTTAAAACACGGCTTTGAATCTTATCTAGTAGATGCAAAAAGGTGCTCAGATATACTCCAATTTTGGGCAGATGAATGACTCCCACGATTCACACGTTCTACAGCTGAAGAGCTGGGACGTGAGTCGAATATATTGGATTAGAAGTAGCAGACAAGAGATAGTTGACTAAATTAAAAAGAGTGTCGCAGACAGAACGGAGCCCTGGGGCACACCAGCATTTATTTTTTGAATATCAGACTTGAAACCATGCAAGACAACTTGAATTGAACGTTCCGAAAGGTAATTTCTAATCCATTGAAAAAGAGCGTCGCCGATCCCAAAAGCACGCATTTCCGACAAAAAAGCCTAGTGGCAAAACCCTACAAAATGCTCTGATTCCATTTTTCGGTGAGACATGCTATCAAATCATGGTCATTGAGAATTTTTCGTCCAGCATTTGACGGGCTGGACAAATGCTGTCCTAAAGAGTAGGATAGATGAAAAAGCTCTGGACCAGCGGATTTGTGAATGTTAAGATCTTTAAAATCTCTTACTACTACACGAGTGCAATTGTCCCATTGACCATGCGACGCACTCAAGTGTGTGACAAAGCATAATCTGCAAGTATTGAACTGGCCGCAAAGTGTACAGCAAGTAGATTAGCCTTGTCCTAAGAGCTGACAGCTGGAATGTCATTGTAAATGAGCGTTTAGATGGAGGATAAGGCAGAATTTCTAATATTTTTGACGAATGACCAAAATTTGTTACTACCTTTGGGACATTGTAGTATTTCTTGCTTCAGTTTTTGGTCGTATTGGAATTTTGCATGCTTAAGAAAGACGTTGCAGTCATTCTTAGCTCGTTCGAACTTTTTTCGGTTTTCCTCTAAACAGGTACTGTTTATTGAGGCAGGGTCTGTTATTGGAATTTTATATTTTGTGGGAAAGAGTACAAGATTAGTTCGATCTACGATCTACCCAAGGGGTTAATCTGTTAAGATTTAGCTGAAGGAGTTCTTTAATGGCATTAAGATGCTTATCTGAGATGGCTATAGCAACGTCATCCGCATATGCAATCACCCTGCTGCCACCCGCTTCCAGGTATATCAGCAGTTCATTAACCATTAAGTTCCAGAGATGGGGAGAAAGGACACCGCTTTGCGGAGTACCTCTTCTGACACAGCTTTTAGCAGAAGCCCCACCCAGTTTGGAGTTGATTATCCTGCTATTTAGCATAAGACTGATCAACTCCCCAAGTAAGTCGTCTACCTGGAGAGTTTGCAGCGCCATCTATGTACAGCAAAGCGACCATTGTGTACTCTCTATATTGTAGGGATCGCTCGATGTGGCTAGTCAGTGAATGCGGAGCCGTTTCCACAGACTCCTTTACGGTAGGCATGTTGAGCCGTTGACAAAAGTCTTGGATCTATTTTAGGTCGTCGTTCTAGAGTTTTCAGCAGGAAAGACGATAGACTTATAGGTCTGAGGTCCTTTGGGACAACATGAGAGCACTTTCCGGCTTTGGGAATGAAAACTGCACTGACTTCTCTTCATGACAGTGGAATGTGAATCAGCTCTACACAGCTCCTCATGACATTCCCTAGAGTAGGCAGGTATAATACCGTCCGAATCACCAGACTTGTATGGTTTGAAGCTATGCAGCGCCCAAAGCAGTTTGTCTCTTGTAATCAAACCATGAATTTTGTTCGCGGTTGCTGGTGCTGTTTTAGGTTGCTACTGCCGCGAATAGGGAGCTATCTGGAAAGTGGGTGTCCAATAGCAAGTTGAGTGATTCATCACTTGAGGTTGTCCAAGAGCTATCGGTTTTTTCAAACAGCTAGGCATCATAGGATTTGTAGAAAGGAATTTTCTTAGCCGCGATGGCCCAGGGATTTCTGTAATTTTGTTCTCCATCTCGGATAATAGTTTGACAAAATCTGGAGACCAAACAACATCGGGAATGACTTTGTTCATTAGATGACACATTCTTTGGGATGCATTGCAAAGTCCAAACGGCATGACCGCGAATTGGTAAAGTGGCCGCCCCGTAACTGTGAAAGCTGTCTTCTTTCCTGATTTGGCCCCCAGAGGAATTTGCCAAAGAGCCTTTTTCAAATAGACACCGCAGATATATCGGGTATCTTGTAGGCGGCTTAGTAAGCCATCGATAAATCCAAGCATAGCCTGTTGTTCCCTGGTTTTCTTACCAAGACTGCCGCCTTATTCCAAGCACTATTGCTTTTCTCGATCACCGCTAATTCAATCATTCGAAGGTAATATCACTGTTTGATAGGAGCTTGGTGGCATCTACTTCTATAAAATGCTGTACAAGCTTGGTCTTGCCTTACCCCAGGATCGCGAACGACGAACGAAAAAAGTCATTTTACCCTCTCTAACTGCTCGGCGTGTGGTTAAGTGAGAGCTTGGATTAGGGAATAGTTTTAAAGGTGGTGCCTGGAGTAGGTTTCTCTAATTCTATCCTTGTTGTCTTTTCTTTTGTTTTTATATTTTTTGGCACGAGACAAAAGTGTACGTTGAATTGAGTTGTACGGATTCCGACAAGTTAGAACCGATCAACCGCAAGCGTGCAACAGCCTATTCCTGCATCATGGATGCCTCAGTGTACAGGTAGACTCCTTACAGTCGCATATGACAGTATTCCTAGGGACGAGCTACACAGAGCTATATTCCTTCCAAACTGGTCCCCCTGTGCATCATGTCAATGGAAAACGCAGCTGATTCATGAAAGTTAGTAATGCCAACCCCAAGACATTTGATGTTGTCAAAAAAGGAATTCAACTAGTTGACGTTTTCTCAGCTGATTTCATCAACACCATTCTTGAAAAATTAAATACAGCGCCATTGAGCTTCTCAGATTGACTAGAATCTAGCGGCTTCAATGGCTACAACATGTTGAGCAAATGAACACCATCTCTATGGTCCGACGTGTCCCTGGATTAATACTGGAAGGACAATGCCATAAAGAAAGATCTTAGTTTGCGGGTTCAATATAAAAAAGAGACCTTAGCCAACTTGATGTGCGCAACTGTAGCCGATTAGCGCAAGACCGCGCTAAATAGAGAGAGCTGTTGGTTGAGACCCAGATCCAATTGAATCGTAGTACCACCAAAACAAAAAATTGTTTTTCAAAATTTATAAGCGCACTAGTGAAAACTCACTCATTCGGCTAATGCTTTCAATGTGATTATTGTCTGGTCTTGGTCTTGGTCTGGGCTTATAAGTTTTGCACAAGTCTCTCAAATATGAACCTTAAATAGCTTTTCCTTGACATCAAAGATCACAGCAAGACTGTCCGGAGCTTTATTGAGAAGTGAGCATCGCCCATCATCGTTCTGCGCAATTTGATGAATTTGGCAAAGATGCCAAAACTAGACAAGGCTCTACGACCTTGAAATCGATATAGAGGTCGTGTGTATGGAACTTGTTGGCTTTACTTTAGTCAATTGTGGCCTAAAACCATTCGAATCGGATCGTTCACTTACGATGATCAGGATCTCGTGCGCTGTGCTAAGAAGGCTGATGCGCCTATACTTGGCGCAGTTTGGAATTCCTTCTTTCATGGATAGAGCTGACCGTGATGAATTTCCATACTTTCCACCGAACAGTAGTGGGTTGATGTTTGCTCCTCTAGCCTTAAATTGTGCAGGTTGTACATTTGGTCCGGCAGCCTTACTGTTCTTAAGCTAAGATATTGCTATTTCTATTTAATTTTGGTCGAATGGGCGAAAGTCCTTGCTTTGATCGCCAAGCTGAACGGTTCGTTCTATCTGATAGCTGAGTTCGAGTCGCCCTCCCCTTATTATCTCTGATCCCCCTACTAAATTTCCTTCCTCTTCAAGTCTTGTTGGACTGACACGACTGAAGATTACTTCCCGATTTCTTGTTCTGCAGAAAAACTGGCGTTTTTCCTCCTACCTTTGCTCATAGACCGCATGAGCCATTCGTCTATGAACCACTGCTTCATGTTAAATGTACTTGCCTTCACTCTCCATCAAAATAGGGATTTCATGCGGATTGTCGGGTGACGGTTTCTTAGTATCGAGGCGACTGATCTTCAGAACTTAATTCATGCCGCTCCGCCACAAAGTCAGTTAGCGTTAATGTGTTTCTAGGTATGATGCATTCAAACTGTGCAAAAATCTCTATCTAGTTGCAGCGTCATACAAAAGGCATTAGTCGTAGATCTTTTGGAGAAGCTCATAGGAACATTCTAGGATAGCATGGATAATTTCTTCTGCATAAGCGCAAATCAGGCTGATGTCGGTGGATTTTGTTTTAATTCGAATTGTTACAAGGCGTAGCTCAACGTACCGAAACCTGATGATTCTTTGCCGGAGTCTTTCCGTGTCAACAATTCTGCACACAATTAGATGCTGTTCTGTTCTCTGTAGCAGTTACCGGCTGTAAGTATATGTCACCGGTGCCTTGTTTCGATCACAACATCTTTATAACAATTTCTCAATATTGATATCTTCTCCATTGTGGTTTAGAACCTGCTCTAGTTCGGCTGGAAGTGTCCTATTGAAGGTCCGAACATTCCATATTCAGCTCCGAATGTCGATTTTCTTCTTTCGTTTTGAAGGGTCGTAAACAGTAAATTCTGAAACAGCTGCGTTTCATGGGTGCACATGAAGTGAGCCTCAAGGACAATACCCAACCTGGAAAGCAAAGCCCTCTCTAATACCTAATGGAGGAGTCAGTAACTTATTTTAGAATATTAGAGCTAAAGTGAATCATTTGTCATCATCAACTTAAGTCCGGTTGAACAAGACTTGATGTGAAGTCATAGCTACAGCACCTCATAATACAATACCCAACCAAAATAAGTAACCACTCAGAGATGGCCCACCCTTACAGAGCTAGCATGTCACTGTAAGATCCTTGCTTCTGCAAAACCACTGCGTTAGCTTTTTCATCAGTCCTACTCTTTAGGACTCTTTCCGAGCAGATGGAAAACAGCATTTGTCCAGCCAGTCCCTAAAAAAGGCGAATCTTCTTCTCTCTCCTCCTACAGACCCATTGCACTTACGTCCCTTCTTTCCAAGGTCATGGAAACGCTGATAAACCGTCAGCTCGTGAAATATCTCGAAACACGAAAACTTCTCAATGACCGACAATATGGTTTTCGTAGGAGCAGGTCCACTGGTGATTTGATGGCATGTCTCACCGAAAAGTGGAACCAAAGCGTACATCAATCTGGCGAAAGTAAGATAGTTGCACTTGATATTTCTAAGGCATTTGACAGAGTTTGGCATCAGGCTCTTTTGTCGAAAATTCGTGCTTTTGAGATCGATGACTCTCTTCTTCAATGGATTGGAAACTACCTTTCGGAGCATTCAATTCAAGTTGTTGAATGGTTTTAAGTCTAATAGTCACAAAATAAATGCTGGTGTCCCCCAGGGCTCCGTTCTGTCTCCGACACTCTTTTTAATTTTCATTAATGATCTCTTGTCTGCCACTTCTAATCCAATATATTCCTTTACTTATGACAGCACTATCTGCTTTTCGTATTCGTTCCCGGGCTCACGTCCCTGCTCTTCGGCTGTAGAACGGGAACGGCAGCGCATGTTAAGCTCATTAAATTCCAATATTAACAGCATAACCAATTGGGGAACTATCAACCGAGTGGAATTCAATGCTTCCAAAACTCAATGCTGTTTGCTGAAATTCAAATACCCAGCCATTATCCATGAATGGCACTTGCATCGTCGAAACCGATAAACTTTCCATTCTCGGTATGTGTGTCATTGACAACTTACGTTGGAATGACCATACATTCGATGTCGCCAAAAATGCTGCGAAATGTCTAGGTTTCCTCAAGCGATGTAAGAAATATTTTACCCCTCTGACTTGGCCACAATATATAAGGCATTCATCCGCCCACATCTGGTCAGGTGCTCCTAAAACATCTCTGCACCTGCTAGATAGGATTCAAAACCGTGCGATAAAGCTCATAGGTGATACTAATATCAGCCAGTCAGTGGACACTCTCGAACACCGACGTAATGTCTCCTGTCTCACTTTGTTTTATCGCTATTTCCACCACCAGTCCTCCGTTGATATCGCCAGTAGCATTGCGCCCATTCAAACTTTCAACCGTAACACCCGTATTCGCTATGAATACTCATCAGTATACCCTCAAGCCCATTTTTGGACCTACTTTAAAATATCGTGATTCTTTCCTAAGCCGTACAACTCGCTTATGGAATGCCCTGCCGACCTCTGTGTTTCCTGGTCGTTATAACTTGCAAACATTTAAAAACAATGTACATCGGTACCTGACTTTTCTTCCTCCATAAATTTCCTTCGCCCGCGCTGTGTACGAACGTTTTAAGGGTTCAAAACCCCTTGAGGGCGCGCCGATTATAAAAAAAAAAATCTCGCCAGGATGCGAGATGGTTGGCTTACTTTCAGGTTGTCTTCCATTGGTTTTAAATTGAAAATTGCTCACATTACCACTGTTCGACATGAAAGAATTTAAAGAGAGTGGAGCATGGGCTTGAGGCTTACTAAAACTTTACCCTTTTCACCACGCATAGATTGATGATCAGCGAAAGATACGAAAGACCTCTTAATCGCTGGCATTGTATCCACCTTTTACGCTTTAACAGGCTCTTTGTCATTCCCTCTGCGCACCTATAGTATCTCTCTACGTTACAACGAAATACCCGTCGGACAGTTAATTATAGATCACCTTGTCCCTGTCTCCGAATCATATTTTTCCAAAAAACAAAAGATCGTTGTCATTCCAGAGTCGTCTAAACAATACGCCAAAGCCATTCATCATTTCTTTAAGGCCTATCTGCGAGTACACTACACCGACTAATTACGACATGCTTTCGATTGTCACCAAGCATCACGTACTCGACCAAAAGTGTACTTCAAACTCATTACTTACTCACAATCTATTGTACTTCTACTTCCAGGCTTACATAAAGAGTCTAACGCACTCATTACAATATGAAGTGGCAGATACAAACATAGACATCCAACTGCTGTCGCCCTTCTTCGTCGTCACCAAGATCAACTCGTACTCCACCAAAATCATGCAAGGTGGCATCACTATACCCAACGCTGAGATCTACTCCCGCTGGGCTGTTTTCACTTTGGGCAGAACCAGCCAAACCTCCGGATACTTCTTCCATGCCTTCCAGGTAAGCAATGTCTAGTCAAAGTGTATCCATGGGGCACTCCAACAAATTTTCTTTCAGAAAGCCATAACGAACCTGGTACCGTACCGGGTGCGTAGCCTGGTAGCCTGTAGAATAGCTGAGTCGCTGAGGGAGAACCAGACAAATAGCGAACTCATGACGAATTAGCTGGGACCTGTAGTTTTTTTCTTCAAAACAAAATAAGTGTATAGTCGTCGTGTATATCGTTTTTGTGTACATAACCTCACTTTTATAAAAAAAAAATAAAAAATAAATAAATTTAGCTTTTGTAGGTGACCGGAGAGCTTTGAATGTTTTCTTTTCGGTTCGTGTCTACGGTGGTGGGACATTTTTCAAATAAATTTCCCAATTCCCAAAAGCCAAACAAGTCTCCAAAGAAAGCTAGAAATCCATTCATCTGATAAGGGAGAGTATCTTTTGGTAGTTAAATTTCGGCTGTTATCGAAAATCCTTGGCAGTGGTGAGTTGAACGCGGCCTTGACCATTGACAGCTTTCGATACCTATCCGGCTTTCTTGAAGGTGGTGACCTTCTTGTAAACAAGCAACCGCCGGCGCTGATTAGTTAACCAATTTCCAGTATACGAGTATCTGTTTGATAGTATCGCGAGTGCTAATCAAGTCAGCTATTGTAGTACGAGTACGAAAATGTATCTCAGTGTAACAGTGTTGTCCGCAATGATTTGTTTTTTCATTTGTCGCTAACGATTTCTTGATGGTGAAATGATTTTTTTCTCCCTCTTGTTAATGATTTGGGTCAAGATTGAGTACTGAAGATACTAAGTGCCTCGTCTCCAGTTATGCAGAATTTCGTCTCCGACTTAGGTACCACTGTTTGGTGATTTATCGATTTATCAAACACCAGTTACGGGTGCATGTGAACATTCGATTAACGTGTAGGTTGGGTACTCGAAAATCGATAAATGAAGTGTACATAGTAACTACGATACTTTGAATTGAAAAGTGGTTGTGGTTGCATATAGTTAATAACTGAAATGAAGGGATATCAATGCATGGACTCTTGAAGTGTCTATCAATAACATCGGTAGAATTGTTGTACATTTTGAACCTCCACCGAAAGTTTCTCTTCAAGTCCTTCCAAGTCAATAGGAGTTCAATTTGAATCTTTTCCAAAATCAAAAGGATTAAGTGTATTTCTCATTAAAAGGCTTTTAAACAAACATATATCCTTGCTGACGTCCGTAACAGTGGACTGCGAATTATTATATGCGACACGTCATTTTGGCTGCCCAAAACTCACTCGGTGTGTATAGTTATCCTCGGAATGAGTACTTCCTTGGTTTAAAGAGTAGAGAACTTTTCAAATTCATCAATGTGTAGGTTTATGATGGTCTTCATTGGCGTATACGAGTACTCAGGCCACAATACATACAATATGCTGGGTGACCAGATAAGAACAATAGGAAAAAAAAATTAAATAAAACAACAGCGGTGTGAGATATAAAATTGATTGTGGCTTTATGTTGAAGCTACGTTCATGCCATTATATGGGGAATAGCACATCATTCAAAAGGCCGCCTCGGCTTCGCTGGCAGCGGTTGGTTCAATTTTTGATGCTTCCGTCCAATATGTGGGACGTTATTTCGGCAATAGCATGTCGAATGTTGGCCTCGAGCTCGTCCAAAGTGGTTGGTTTGTTAGCGTAAACTTGACGTAGTCCCCGAGAAATAATCGAGTGGTGGCAAATCGCATAATCGCGGTGACCAATTGATGAACGCTCGCAGTGAGATAACTCAGTCCTCAAATTTCTCCTCCACAACTTCGAGCGCTGCGTCGCTTGTATGTTGCTGCCGACTAGAAGGAATCGCGTAGATGTATGATTGAACTGATTATTCATTATATTATCCGCAAGGATAAATAGAGCTGGCAAACTATTCCGTTTACTTGGGCGCTCATGAGTCAGACAAAGGCACACTTATCAGCAGAAGAATAAACTATACTAAGGTTGGCGGGACAAGACGATATTGTGAAAACCCCTCTGTAGTCGACGTTAGCTTTTGAAGTGTTATTAGCAGTTGTGAGGTATTTTTTTTTTGAAAGAACGGGTTCCGTAATGCGTGCCTCCTAAATGTGGAGTGGAATTGTAGTCAATTAAACATGTTGTAAGATAGTCGTAGTTGTTTTGGCATATTCTTCAAAGTTGTTTCGAGAGGGTTCCTTCTCTTTAAGCTCTCTTCTGCTGAGTGATTATTACAAAATTGCCAGCGTATGCGTGAAAAAGTTGAAAAGTAATGGATCCAGTACTTACCCTTGCGGAAGTTCACTCTTTAGTATCCTGTATCGTCGAAATGTAGTTGAAACATTCCATCGCTCAGCAGTTTTTTTGAGTACCGAGACTGTTTTGATATCTGCGATGGAGGTCTTCAATGTGCTTTGATATCCGACTCCTATATGGGTTGTTGTGGGTTGCGCTAAGCCATTGCCTAAATCCAGGATTTTCTACATATATGAACTACAGCGATCATGTCGGGCTCAATGCGATTATATACATTGTTGCACCTGACTTATTTTATTCGGCCCTATTTCCAGAAGGTGTGTGGAGAACCAGTAACTGTTTCCAGAAATGTGCTCCGCTTTGTAGGCAAATTCAGGAAATATTCCTTCAACTCAAAAAAAGTGAATGCATTTTGGAATTAAATGGTATTGAAAACTATACTTAATCGGCTGATCCTTTTTTAACGATCTTAGTTACTTCTTACTTTCAATTTTATCTCAGCAAATTATAAGCCAAACTTTAGTTTCCCTCTGTGGAGTGTTGAAGTCCTTTTCTGTTGCTTAATCCCTATTTACCATCAAAAACATCTTCGGTGCTTGCCGCTGTGGAGTGCTGTCCGAACCGTTAGTGTTGAGTGTCCTTTCCTGTCAATAGCGCTTGCCTTGCTTAACCCTCATTTACTATCAAAAAGATCTTCAATGCGGCTTCAATGACCGCAAATAGCACACTGATTTCTCGTCGTTAGCGTAGTTATTCTAGCTGCTGTACAGACATTGGAATATTCACTCTGGTACTCGTTCCAGTCAAAGGTTTTGCGTCATAGTACATTAACCCTTTATGACGATACAAGTTCACACTTCCGACGATAAGACTTTTGACTCCGTCCTAATCTTCTACGAAGTATTGAATTTCATATAACTGGGCGTTCTGTGACATGGATTCTGGAACAATTTGGGACTTATTCATAGTCTGGTTTGATATATTACTCGAAAGTTAGGAAGTTCTCACGGAAGTTCAGACTTTTGTTTTTGCTTATTATCGAGAGTAACATTGAACTCATTCACAGTCTAGCGAAATGAGGTCCTCACAGGCGGTCCCCATCTCTCCTTCGACTTTTTGCTTAGTTTATCCAGGATGCTAAAAACAGCTCGAGCTCCGCGGGTTGGCAATCTTTTGTTGAATTTAGGGATACTTCTATAACAAGCTTATTGGAAATCTTGTGCTTAGAGCAGCGAGACGACACCTTCAATGTAGGGTTTGTAGAATTTTTTTGTGTACCTAAAGTATCTGGAAAGACACTGGCGTGCTCAGATTGTACACCCTTCTGGAATATTGTATATTTCTGAATCCACGGGGCGCTGTGGCACAGAAGATCAGGAATAAATGTGTCTGATTTAGCTACACTATATCTAATATCTGCTATATTCGGTATTCTGAACGGACATCATACATACAACGGACATCGAAATCGAATACCAATATGGTGTTATACCCAAAAGACTTATGTCAGCTCATCGTTGCGTTTTGCCATCTCAACGACACCTAAAAGGACTAATTCTGTCACTTGAGAAACTAATTATTAGGTAATCGAGGCAAGCACTTAAATGTGTATTAAAGTGGTTTTACGAGGATCCAAATAGGAGGAGATAATATCGATCTCTGCCATTTCAATCCGGCAATCAACCTAGTCTAGTGCCTTCTCTCGAATAGAAGCCCTATGACCGGCAAAGTTTTATGTTTTAGGGTGTTCATTTCACCTGTGTTTGATCGAGGTTATTGCAAAGAAGACAGATTTCAAGGTAGCTTAACATCAAAAACATATAACCGGGTTAAGGACTTAGGTCGCAGTACCTATGAAAAGAGCTTGATGAAAGACTGTTCTGAAGACTGGTTTCACTTCTTCAAAAACAGTGCCAAACGCCGATTGAAACTTTTCGGATGGTGTTCACATTTCGAGTACCCTTAGGATGCGCATATGAAATCAAGGCGGGAATTCGGGGTTACGCTTCGGTTCAAGTGAGTAATAACGGTTTTTTATGCGGATATCTGTTGAGCTCCTTCAAAGTTTATTATAAGCCTGCCAGTTACAACTATTGATTATCCATTAATAGAGGTCGCAAAGCAAGCAACTCTGAGAACTGTCTTGGTCTCTAATTGCTGTTGGCTATAAATCAAAGCATAACCAGTAGATTATTAGCCCGGGTCTACCCCGGACAACTTTATTTAGCTTATTAACAAGCAAAAACTTAAACCTAGACTTAAAACTAACAAAGATATTCTTAACCTAATATGGGGCGAGGAGAAATGGTGGACGAGGTAGATGTTAAGGGAGTGGCATATTGAGCAGTGCTTTTTTCATTTCGTGTTTGCTACTATTTAGGTCAAAGACTTCGGCGTAGTTGTTCGTTATACGCAACATTCTAGATATTGGTTCAAAGTGACCGTAGTTGGTACGGTGAGTTCGGATCAGGAAGAGTGGGACAGATCTTAGATTACGGGGATTGGGAGTGAATGCAATATTTTGCGTTATTCTCGAGCACTCGATGTTTCCAGTCAGTAACTGGTGGATAAAAAGTACATCAGCGACTTCACGACGTTTTTTTAGGGTATGCATGCTAATTAGTTCCAGCCTATTTTCATAGGGGGGTAATCCATATGGGTCGGCCCAGGGGTAGACCACGAAGTGCGAAACGGATAAACCTGCGTTGGACTGCTTCTATTCTTTGAATGTGGGTTAGTTTATAGGGTGACCAAACTTGGCTGCAATATTCGAGACGAGGCCTTACAAAAGTAATGTACAGGGACTTTGTAACGTAAGGGTTGGAAAATTCTTTCGACCAGCGTTTGATAAAACCAAGTGCAGAGTTAGCTTTATTTATAATGCTGTCAATATGTGAGTCGAAATTCAATTCTCTGTCACAAATTATTCCTGGATCCCGTACTTGGGTAGTGGAAGGAATAGGCTCATCGCAGATGAAGTAGTTTCTTGGAGGGGGAGGTAAACGTTTGCGGGAATAGGTTATCGCTTGGCATTTGCTGACATTAAGCTCCAAAAAGTTTTGCTTGCACCATACCGAAAACTTATTTAAGTCATCTTGCAGGCAATGGGAGTCAGAAGGCAATGAAATGACTTTGGAAATTCTCATGTCATCAGCGAAAATAGAAAGATTACAATTCTTTAAA
This sequence comes from Volucella zonaria, assembly GCA_963966105.1. NCBI lineage: Eukaryota > Metazoa > Arthropoda > Insecta > Diptera > Syrphidae > Volucella > Volucella zonaria. Next base: position 156,775,140 of record OZ014533.1, read on the forward strand.
ATGAGATTTATGTCGTTAATCGTCAGGATAAAGATGATTGGCCCAAGGTGACTATCCTGAGGGACACCAGATGTTGCTTTAATTGGGTCGGATATTGAAGATCTGAAGATGACCCTGTATTCTCGGTCTTCTAAATAGGATTTGGTCCATGCCACAAAATGAGGGGAAAAGCCAAGTTTTTTTAGTTTAAAAATGATAAGTTGGTGAGAAATTTTATCGAATGCCTTGCTGAAATCAGTGGAAATTGAATCGACTTCATCACCGTCTTCTAAAGCATGAAGCGTCCTAGAGACGAACTCTGTTAGGTTAGTGGTCGTTGATTTACCTTTCATGAACCCGTGCTGATTTGTACAGATAGTTGGCCTACAGTACGGAAGCAGTTATTGATAGATTATGCTTTCAAAATGTTTGGGTATGCAAGAGAGTTTTGCTATGGGCCTATAATTATCGACTTCGGCCTTACTTCCTTTGTTATGAATAGGGATGATGTAAGATTCCTTCCATAGGAAAGGGAAAGTACCTGTTGAGACAGACAAGTTAAATAGGGCAGCAACGGGAGGACCGAGATGGTTAATACACTCTTTTATTACAACAGCCGGAAGGCCATCAGGGCCGGAGGAAAAATCATCTTTAAGTTTGGTAATGTTATCAGACACCAAAGATGTTGTTATATTTTGCGAAACGGATGATGTCTCAGGATAGTTTCTCATATAGCTAAAGTAACTAGGATCGGGTTCAGGTGTTTTCTTAGAAAAGGATTTATTAAAATGACAGACAAAGAAATTTGCAATGGTTTTCGGGTCGGCAGAAGATTCACTGAGAAATTTGAGAGTAGATGGGTAGCCGTCTGACTTTCTTTTGGTATTAACAAACTGGTAGAAGCGTTTAGGGTCTGAGACTAAGTTAAATTGCATGCGGTAGAGGTACTCAAGGTAAAGAGACTCACAAAGTTCAGAAAAACGATTAAATACCAATCGATAATTACTGTAGTCGGAATCAGATCGAGTCCTTAAGAATTTATGCCACAACTTGTTTCTGTAATTACGGAGAGAGCGCAACTCCTTGTTGTACCAGGGAGGAGCTGACATGCAGTCCTTTCGGAAGGGATATGGAACCGATTGGGCAAAGCAGGAGAAAATTAACGAATAGAACGTTGATAAGGCAAGACCAATATTAGTTGTCTCAGCAATAAAGTCAAAGTTAATGTTGCTGATGAGGTTTTTAAGTTTGTTAAAGTCGGTTCTTCGGAAGTTAAATGAAAATGCATTTTCCGCATCGACACTTGTGTTACCATTTTCATATGAATATATAATTGACAAGGGGGGATGAAGGCGGTCTAGGGTAGAAAGAAGATGATCACTCCTATAAACGACACAGTTATCTGAATCGGATGTGAAGACAAGTTCGAGTTGGGTTAGGTTAGGTTAAGTAAGGTTAGCTAAGAACGGCTGCTGGAAAGACCAACCCACTTAGGCCTATTGGCCCATTGTGATGCCACGTGGATCTGTGATCCTATATTCTTGGAACCAATTTGAGCTTATGATGAAGCGTATGGAAACAGTTAACGTCTATATTTTCTAGATCGCTTAAGTCATTGCAGGAGAAAGGACCTAAGTGGAGTTTCCTTCCTTGGGAGAAAGCTGGTCATATTCAGAGAACATTAACCGGGAGAACAGAAATCATTTGTGAAGACGCCAAGCCTTCTTGCATGCTTGCCTATAAGGCAATGTACAGTGACGACACCTATGATGGCGCTGAGATGTTTCCTAGTTAGAAAGATCAAACTCTTAGGGCGATTCAGATCCAGCTTTGGCCAGATCGATATTCGATAAACATGTTGATCCAGCAGTTCCTCTAAGGTGTGTTCTTTTGTCAGCATCTAGCTTTAATATTAGTTTGCACGTAGCGATTCGTATCCCGATTCTACGCTTTTCAATTTTAGCGAGTTCATCGGCATTAAAATTCCCTGGAATGTCTCCGTACCCCGGCACCAAATATAGGTGAAAGTTGAACTGCTCTGCTATCTCCCAAGGAAATGATCGCCAGCCAAGGGCATTTTTAGTGGAAGTGAGTCCAGAGACTTGATAGCGGCCTGACTATCCGAAAAGATGAAAATATCACGTTTTTCTTCAGCCAGGACAGGAATTCTTTAATCGCTAAAGTTTTCGCCTGGAACACGCTACAGTGATTTGGAAGACGAAAGGTAAATCCTAGATTAAGGTTATCTGAGAAGACAGCACCACCAATCTCACTATCAGTCTGTATAGAAGTGGATTGACTTCTTCATCTTCTCCCAGAAGGATCTGGAGGGGATACTTACATGAAAGTCTTTGTGAAGACAAATGTTGGGGTATAGTGTAATCGATGTTCTCTGGGAGGTTTCCTAGTATATTAAGAACATTAGCGTGGCCAATTAGTAGTAGTCGCTTTAAGGCAAATAGCTGTGTTAGCAGTCGCTTGCCTGCAAACACATCGTAAGTGAGTACCAGTGGGTAACGCGAGGTTGAAGTCTCCATTTGTTCCCAATGACCTCCTGAAGATATCGATGGGTGTCAAGTGAAACGGAATATCCAGTGCCGCATGACCAGCAAATCAACAAGAAATTTGCGAAAAAACGACCTCCTGCATTATTTTTTTGCTCCAGTTACATTTCCGTATCTGCTCAGTCAATTAACACATAACCACCATTAAACTTTGTTTACATTTTGCAATGCCCCATTCTCATCCAGCCGTGATTACAGCAGCCAAAGCCACAACTGACTTACGAGTACTATACCAACTGCTGTCACTTCCATTCAGTGAAAGTAATCACCATCTCAGTGCAAGACAAAATAAACCAAAACCGAAACCGAAGCCGAAGCCGAAGCTATTGTAAATGATGCCAATTTTATGCCACACTAGTCCACGGGTTGTTGCACTTTGACAGCACAGCTGATCGCAGTGTCACTTTATCGTTATGTCACTACCGTTATCTGTCGGATAGTCCCAATTCTTATCTGCCATGTGAAACCGGTGGCATTATCAGCAGTCAGACAAGGCTGCAATAAGTACGAATACGGGTTTGCGATCAACATAATTGTGCTCGCACTCACACTCGTATCTCGTACGTCGTTATATGGTCGTACTGCAAGTATTGTATCTGTATCTACTCGTACTAGTACATCACCATCAAATACAAACACCAGCTGGGGATGGGGACTGGGGAGGCCTATGTAGGTTTTCGACGCCGATTTGGACATTTTAACGAATTTCCTCCACTCGGGTAGTTTCAGTCGGGTGTTGACGATCTTTGTTTACAGAAGGAAGCCAAAGTCGCGCAACGGATCGGTTCGTGTTACCAACTACCACATAACATATAGTGCGAATATTTATTTATTGTATTTGGTTTTTAGAGATAGCTGTATTTTTTTTAAATATGCAAGTCATGAAATATTTTTGATTTCAATTAATCGGGAACAAGTGATAAAGAACGAATTTGTAAAGCTGATAGTTGATAAGAAGTATCTGTACGAGTACTTCGTAGTATTGTACAAGTGAAATTGTGAAATTTTCTTTGAATTCGTGATATAAAACAAAAACCTTCAACAAAATGATTGAAAGAGTCCTGGGAATGCTGCGGATCGGTCTTCTTTGTGAGTACTGGACAACATTGATCTTTTTCGTTGGCCTGTATGCATTAGCAATTTATGTCTACGATAACACCAGGTCGGCTCTATCTATAATTAGATCAGTCTTGGAACCATATTTCCAGCCGCATCTACAAAAGACGCTGATAGAAAGATACGGCAAATGGGCGGGTGAGTACTCATATCCGTATGGATGTAAACAAAACTTATTTCAGATACAACAATAGTACGAGAATTGCTCTTTGATATGCAGGGCATAGAGAAGAAGATACGAATTCTTTTGATTATTCGGTTTTGCATATTTTATGGATTCATCGACTTTGTGTTCCCGAAAATCATGTGCAAATGCTTAGCACTTGAGTGGACTTTGAAATTATAGAGCGCGGTGGTTTGAATTCTTAAATCCAATTAGCCAGACCCATTAGATGGAGTCTACAAATAACAAGTGTTTCGTATTCGTAAAGCGCACTTATGAAATAGGTACTTGAGAAGAAGAAAATACCGTCAATTTTTATTTCAACTTTTTGCAAGACGAATTATCTACAAAAGTACTTATAGGTTGTTGAGTACGCAACTACTTTGTTTTGTATTTATAAATTCTAATAACGAATATCTATAATAAATCGGACCACACAATGCTCTATACGTATCTGGAGATTTCAACGAACCAGCCGTCTTAGTTTACATACATGTTCGACTAACACACCGAATAGTATCTTCTTCCATAGCTATGTCAGCCTTCAAGTTGTATAGATTAGATTACATGGGTTAGATAGATTTTTTATTTCAGAGCTAAAACTTTACCGAGCAACTGGTGCCGTAGATCAGCAATAACACGGCGAATGTTGACTTCCAAATCGCTCAACGACTTTGCTTTATCGGCATAGACTAGTGACTTCGCATCCTTCACAGGATCGTGGAGGCCACAGGTCCATTACGTGAAATTATGCGCTCAGCAAATGTTTTCCGCAATAAATTGATGGTGTTGCGCGCCGTATGGCATTTTGCGCCATCTTATTGAAACCAAAGCTCTGTCATCTCAATGCCATTCAACAGAGGAACGAAGAAGTCAGAAATCATGTTTCTTTAACGCTCTCCATTGGCGGTAACATTCTGGTCGGCATCATCCTTAAAGAAATATGGGCCGGTGATTCCATCAGCCTATAAAGCACATCAAATAGTGACTTTTAATCATTGTAAGGGCGCCTCGACAAAGGCTTCTGGGTTTTCTCTACTCCAAATTCGGCAATTTTGCTTGCTTACATATCCATTGAACCAAAAATGGGCCTCATCGGAAAACAAAATTTTACGCTGAAAATGAGGATCAAGCTGAATCATGTTTTCGGCCCATTCACCGAACCTACGATGCGTATAATGGTCACTTTATAGTTACCATTTCCAGCCAAGATGGATGGGCATAGCTCCAATTACTGTGCACGATGGCGAATCGACTCGTTCGGACTCTCCTCAACACTGCGCTCCACAACGGCAATTACTTCTTCTATTCGCACTGTTTGTCGTCTTTGGGATGCGTATTATCCATTAAAGTGTACGTGGAGCGAAAAGGATTCATCGTGTTCCGAATAACTTGCTCAGATGGACGATTATGTCGACCGTAAAATGGACGTAGCGGAAGATAAGTTTAGCGAACTGACCCATGGTTGTTCTGACGTTAGTCTATTCATCGTAAAATGGCAGAACGTACTGACTGCAAATCAACAGTATAAAAACCAAACCTCACCAAAAAAACACCCTTTAGTTGGCTCTTTAGCGTAGGACTTGACGTAGCCCCAGAGAAAATCACAGCTTACAACTGAGACTGATTCAATAACTATGAATCCTCGCTGATGTGAGTAAACTGCCTTATCCTAAGAATATCTAATAAAGGATATTTCCACAAGAAGTGTAGGATTTGTTTTTCTGAATAAAACGAACAATTGTTGAGATATCTCTGAAACCTTTATTGCTTTTTAAAGTTGACTCATGGGAACTATTTATGGAGCACAATATCTTTCAAATAACCGCCTTGGCTCTGCTTGCAGACCCTCATCCTCTTCTCGAAATTTCCAATCACACCCTCACATAATTAGGGTTCTCTCTCAGCGATGGCGGTTTCAATGTTCGCTTTCAGAGTTTTAATTGCTTTTTGCATAGCCCCAAAGAAAGAAGTCGAACGGTGTTAAGTCGCACGATTTGAAGACCAATGAGTGTTTCCGAAACGCGAAATTATTACACGGCCAGGAAACTTCAGGCGCAGTAACCATGCGTACACCATCCTGCTTAAAGTAGAAGTCGTTCGTATACATGCAGCCACAAAAAATTGTTTATCATGTCTCGGTAGCGCGCTCCATTGACCAAAATGACTATTCCGACCTCCGGTCACCTCATCACGAAACTCGATTTTCTTGCAAAAATCAATGTCAGCATGCATGTTTTACAGGACCTAATCCTAGAAAGTACGGCGCTACTGGTGGTCGGCCGACTTCAGTTCTTCCGTCAGTTGGACCTTTTACGCATGAAGAGTCAAATCTTTCGTCAAAATTCGGTGTAGTGTGACTCTGGAGAGATCCAGATCCTGAGAACGGCGACAAATATAGGTATTTAGGTAGTTTTCGATACTTTTCTGTACTGTGGCGATATTTTCCATTCAAAGCTCGGGGCGAACACGTTTCGGCATCTTAACATCTTCTACTGAGCCCGTCTCTTGGAATTTATGTTGCAAACATACGTCACGGATGGCACACGATTCGTGCAAAATTAGCAAGGATTTTCGCTTCGTTTCCGCGATTTAATAAAATTCAAGGATTCGGATTTTTTCTTTTACCTAGTAGTGTTCCATGGTAAACTCCCGAAATTTATAGATAACATCTGCCAGTATATGCCAACCCTGCGTGCATCACCTGTAAAATAATTAGCTTTTCAAATCCTACATCCGCTACTATAGCTATTCTCGTATCATGCTGATTACTAACTTTGGTTAAATTGAAGTAACGCTATATACAGATAAGTGCAAAATATTTGAAAGAGCATAATTTACTATATAATTTAATAAATATTTACTTGGCTCGAAAACGTGCAGACAAATATTGGCATCCGGCCACATTGTCCCATAGAAATAATATAAAACTTGCTACGCACCTGACTTGTAGTGATCGAACTCTTGTTTGTGCAGCTCATTATCACAAAATGATAAGTAGACGTCCAAGTACGTAGGTTGCTACTTAAGTTTTGAGAAAATGGTTTTATTGCACTCGTTTGAACCAATTTTCGAAGGACTTTTCCCAGTCCATTTGATCCATATGCCCCATCTACAAAAAAGGCGATTCTATGTCTTGCAAGAACTATCGAGGCGTATCCCTGCTTAATGTCGCATATAAGATCCTATCCAACGTACTGTGTGAACTTCTCAATCGGCACGTACCAGTGTGGCTTCCGTCCCGGCAGATTAACTATAGACCAACGAATTTCAGGTAAAGACTCACCACCTATTCATCGACTTCAAATACGCATATGATAGGAGCCCTATACGACGATGGCCAAATTGGGGATTCAGGCAAAACTGATCCAGATGTGTCGCGTGATGCTGGAAAACACGCGCTGCAATGTGCAATTTGGAAGTAGCTCCTCCGAACTATTTCAAACGTGCACCGGATTTCGGCAAGGAGATGCGCTATTATAGTATATGACTTCTTCAATCTCGTTCTGGAGCAGATAGTGCGCAGGGCAGGTGTGTCAACACAGAAGGCACTATCTTCAACAAGTCCTTTCAGCTACTTGGATATGCGGACGATATTGACATCATCGGTCGCTCCCAGCATGCCGTAATAGAGGTTTTCACGGCGATTGAAGAACAGGCGAAATTTTTTGACCTTGAAGTAAACGAGGACAAGACTAAGTACATGCTCTCAACAAACAAACAAGCATCTGTTCACCGCCTAGGACAAAACGTCACCGTTGATAGCAAGAATTTCGAGGTTCACCTTCCTCAGAGTAAACGTATGACACCCTAGTGGAGATCCGACGAAGAATTACCCTTGCTACTGGTATTTTGGTCTGGCACAACAATTGGATTCAAAACTCCTATCTAGAAGGATGAAAAGTAAGCGTTATGAAACACTTATCCTGCTAGTTCTGCCGTACAGCATCGAGTGCTGGTTGATAAGCAAGAAGAAAGAACTGATACCGGGCCAGAAAAATTCTTCGACGGATTTTTGGTCCAGATAAGGGGATCTTCGATTGCCAGCCACGTTCGAGACGACAAGGAAAGCCGAACCTCCGTTTTAAAGACGAGCTCTTGGTCTAAATAACTGGAAGCAGCATTCCCGGAATCGCAAAGGATGAAAGACTGAAGTGTACCAGGCAGAGATCCTTCACAGGTCGGAAGGCCGTTAAATAAGTAAGTAGTTTTCCAGTCCGAGTCCAAAACACTGGAGCATAGCTTCAGGGGTCGAAAAACGTTGACCTCGCACTACTTTTGATGTGCGGGAAGAAACTGAAGTCATTGGGTGCCAAATCAGGGCTGTACGGCAGATGACGTATTAATTCGATGTTTTTTGTGCTTGAAAAGTTACTTGTTTGTGACGACTTGTAAGAGCTTCCATTATCGGGGAAGAAAATGGTCCTTGTTAAGCGGTTGCTTTAACTTATATCTCCAAAAATTTCTGACAAACAAATGGTAGTGTACCATTTCGAATTGACCATTCTACGTTACTCTAATGGCACGGTGGCGCCATGTCCGGTTGTCCCGAAGAAACAGGCGACCATTTGCTTCGAAGTACTTTTGTTGAACTTGGCTCGTCTTGAAAGACCCGTATTGTCGACTGTTGTTTAGTTTCGGGCTCATATGCATAGATTTATGATTTTCCGCCTGTCACGATCTTATAGACGTCTTTTGAAGCACCGCGGTCGAGCTTTTTCAACATTTCTTTGAACTAATCGACACGAGCCTTTTTTGAGCGATTGTCAAATTATGTGGTATCCAACGCGAATAAATCTTGTTGATGGCCAACTGCTCATGCAATATTAAATATATGCTAATACCCAAGCATGCCAATTTCACAATAAATCACCTGACGATCTTGCAATATTAGTACCCTCATGGGGTACATCGATATGTTTTCTGGCACAACAACCGATTTTGGACGACCTTCATGGAAGTCGTCCTGGAGAGAACGACGACCACGATTGAATGCGGAAAATCGACGATACATGGTTGCCCGGGATGGTACATCATCACCAAAAGTCGAAGCGGGTCGATCGGCGCACTGTTGTTGAGTTAATCTATGTCGAAAATCATGAGGAATCATCGCACGAAAATGTTTCCGATTTAATTTTATATTTTGGCTGCGATGAATTTCTCAAGTCTCTGTAAAAATGGCAACTAGCACTCGTATGACAAAACTTTCTGAGCTCGTGTGCTATTAAAAAGGTCAAACTTTACGATTCTCATGTCAAATTTGACGTATCTACACCGGTATTGCACAATCTCAAACTTAAGTATCCAAGGAGTGGTTCTACATTTCGATGGTCAAGAACAGTCATCAGAAGGAAGACCTAGATGGACTATCTACATTCCGTAAAAACTTGAAACGTATATACATAGTCGTCGTAAGTAATAAAAATAGACAACCTGAACTCACTTGTATAAGTGGTGATATCGTTGGGAGTGAACGTGCAGCTCGTCCACTCAATTTCTTCAATAAGTCTTCTGCGAAGTTGGCCATTTGGTGTTCGTTCTTTGTGACCTAAACATCTTAGATTCCAATGTTACTGGTTCGATGCTGCTGCGTAGCCCCTTCGAATTGACAATTAATTCTCTGAATTGTTGGTAAGTATGTACATATCTTTATTGTTAATAGAGCTGCAGAGTTACATACTCAGGTTAAAGGGTAAGCGATAAGCAAATGTTGTTCTAAATACAAATAATGTTTTTCTAATCTTTTGAAGTGTCATTTTCTGAAGTAACAGCGGAGCTGAAATACTCGTATAATTGAAACGTTTATGGTACTTACTAGCTCAGAACAGCCAATTTCGATAATGACTGCCCAATTCATCAATGTTGAGTGTATTGTCAGTTTCGGCTGGATATGGCAGGAAGGCCAAAACCAGATATGAATGAGTGCCGATTTAGATTTCCTTTTATTTCGTTGGTAGGGTTTAGCATCTTCTAATTAGTCATTATCTGAACAACTACACCTAGTTGCGGGTGCCACATCTTTTGCGTTTGCCCTACGCCTAGGTTAAATAGTTAGGTGTCTGAAATATCCGTAGAATTACATTAGCTCCAACAACGTATTACGTCAACCTGATAGCTCTAACACTAATAAGGGCGACAGAGAGCAACTTTGCCCGTACCGTTTCTAATGTGCTAATTCTTAGGCAGAGGAAGTGGCCCTGAATGAGCCGTCAATATATCCTTCTAGTTTGAGAGACCTCTCTTTAGTAGCTCCTACACTTTGTAGTGCTGCCTCCAAAAATTTACCCTTAACGTAGGCATGCAGGCTATTTGAAATTTGCGAACACGCTGTTTGGTTTTTCAGTGTTCTATTTCTGACAGCTCACGCGTGTCAAAGTCAAACATGCTCAGTTAGCATTGCCATTTCATTATGAGCAGACGTACATCCGAATAACGCTTTAGAAATTATTGAATTTTATTATCAAAATTCGTGCTCTGTGAAAATATTTTTCGCGCACTTCGACCATTTTACGGTCGTTATAATCGACCTACTGAGCAAGCAATTGAAGACATAGTAACCAAATTTCGTACGAATTTCACGCTATTGAAAATCAAGCTGCCTACTCGTATGCACTCTACTTATAGTACAGTGGAAAATATTGCTGCTGTAACCGCCAGTTTTAATGAAGACCGTGATTTGTCCATTCGTCGCCGTTCGCAGCAATTGGGATTGTGTTACTCGGCTACGTGGAAGATTTTACGCAAGGATCTTGGTCTAAAACTTGACAAAATACAGCTCGTGCAAGAACTGAAGCCGAATAACCTGTCACAGCCGAATAACCTAGAGGAAGATCCGCTTTTTATCAAAAAGCGACGAAACTCATTTCTGGTTGAATGGGTGTGTTAATAAACAAAACTGCCGTATTTGGTCCGACGAGCAACCTCAGGCAAAACAAAAGCTGCCAATGCACTGTTTAGTATGGTTTATGGTTCGGCGGAATCATTTTTTCATAGACGACCGTGAAAAAAAGGTTATCGTCAATGGCGCCCGCTATCGTTAAATGATTTCGAACTTGTTTTTGCTCAAAATGCACGAGCTGAACCTGATCAACATGTGGTTCCAGCAAGACGGCGCTACATACCACACAACACGCAAATCGATGGACCAATTGAGAAATGAGTTCCGTGAGCAGTTTATCTCTCGTTTTGGACCGGCGCGGTGAATTAACCGACTGGATCGTGCGATTTGACGCTTTTAGACTATTTTTTTATCGGGATACGAAAAATCACTATGCCGGTAATCCAGTGTCAATTGCAGCCTTGGAAGCCAACATTACACGTGTTATTAGCGAAATACCAGCCAATATGCTCGAAAAAGTGATTCAAAATTAGACTCTCCATATGGACCGCTTAAAACGTAGTCTTGGCCAACATTTACATAAAAAATAATCTGTACAAAGTAAATGACAAGCATTGATTTCCTGAGTTTTTTTTGACAATTGATAACCAAACGCTTAAAAAATCGCCTATAACTTTTATCAATCAACTGTTCCGGAGTCTTGATAGGAATGAACTGGTGCTTATGAGTGTGTCCGTTAAGTGGTTTGATTTACCAGCTTTTGGCGTGAAAATATCCTAAACCTCTCTCAAATGCCTCCTCAGAGTAGATACGAGTATCGACTAGCACTGATGTGATGTAATTTCCTTATTTGTAGCATCATGGACAGAATGCCTTTTGGACCCACTGTTTTGTGGGGTCTAGGGTTACCACTCGTCCACATGACTCTGTCAGCTGTCTGTTTTAGTTGTATTTTTATCATATCATCGTCGCTTGAAGTGTCCACGGTAAAGTACCAAACCTGCACATGGCCAAGTCCGTTTTCACATCAGTTCCAGAGTCTCAGTGCCAAAATTTGTCCTCATCCAATAATTTAAGTCCTTTATATCACTGCGAAAGTTCTCTACTGATTAGGCAAACTTGTTTAAACCCCTTTTTGAAGGTTAAAACTGTGTCGCGACTTTTCTGTTTAAATTGTCTAGGTCACCTAAAAAGTTTTTAAAATAAGGCTTGTTGATAAACATACTATGTATAGCCTGCGAAATCTTCCAATTCGTCTTTGTTGGGTTACCGTGTGGTTGCTCTGCTCTTTTGCTGTGTTAAAAACGAAGGTTACGATGGGTATGTGAAACTATGCTTTTTTTAAAAATTAGCGTGCGTTCTAAAGATTATGAGCACTCTTAATGTTTAATGCACATACAATGTGAGCGAAGGATAATTAGTGAGGAACTAGATTCCCATGTTCGTTGGTCTTAAATGTATGTCGGTTAATATGACTAAGAAATAGGAGCTCGACAAATTAGTCGTAGGGCTTGAAAAAGAAAAGAATCGCTACTGTCAGTTTCGTTGAAGTACTGGTTAAGTAGGTAAATTAAAGAACATTACATCGATGTTGGAGAGTGTCAATTGGCTGGGAAATATTGGTGTGACCTATGAGTTTCATTGAGCGGTTTTAATTCGTACCTAGTAAGTGCAGAACAGCCTAAAGAGTACCTGACCAGAAGTGGGCACTTTACTCCAATTTTGAGCGAATAAAAGCCATGTACATGTATAGTATATTGGGATCAGATTAGAGAAAACCTAGTCATTTCGCAGAATATTTGGCGACATCGAATGTTGTCATTAACACCAAATACAGAGAATGGAAAATTCTTAAGTTCCGACAACGAAAGTGTCATTCAAGGAAGCATTGTGTTTTGAAAGCAATAAATTCCACTTAATCGGTGGTTTCAAAGTTAATTATGCTCTTCATATCGGAATTCAATGAGCCCAGCATACTCTGCCGCTAACGTTCTAAAGCTGAATAGCTAGGATATATGTAAGTCCGTACACGAAACGCATGAGTAGCAATATTAGATTAGTGGTCGCAGACAAAAAATGTTTCATCAAAATTAGAAAGAATATCGAAGACAAAATGCAACCCTGAGGCACACCGAAATTTTTTTTTTGTATATCAGACTTACAACAATGGGCAGTCGTCGAAGACAACCCGAATTGAGTGTTGCCAAAAGTAATTTTTAATCTATGTAAGGAGGGACTTGTTCGATCCCAAATAGACGCCTTTTCGACAAAGTATTGTAATTAGCTTGATCCCTGACTTTGTCAAATTGGTTTGAAATATCAAACACAACTTTTTACTTTCGCCAAATTGGTTTTGGTTTCACTATGGTTCCACTTTTGGGTGAGACATGCCATCGAATTGGTCTTGTGGGACCGAAGAAACAATTCTCTGCGTCTTGTTCTTTGGCTTGATACTCCTCAAAATAGGGATGACGGCTTTCACTAGAAGGAGAAAAGTGTATGTGCTATACCATATGAGCAGCGGTATCCACGTCGTTTCTCGATGCCAGTTTAAATTGCTAAAGATACTATGAGAAGTTAGTTAATATGATGCAGTGATCGGGAGAACCTAGAGTGTGGAACCATTGGTAGAGGAGAAAAATTAAAAACAATTTTCCTGTCAGGAAATCCTATCAGGAAGCCTCAGAAATGTCAGTATAGAGGATAATGTCCTATATTGCCTTATGTTGTGAGGCATCTTTTGGTGTCGAAGGCAATCTAAGCTGAATACAGAATCAGAGTTTTCTTTACCTTAAACCAGTTCCAAGGTTCAGTGCTGCGTTTTGCTAGGTGTAGAAGTATTGTACATTAGCGCTGTTGTATTATGATGAAGGTTATGTTAGAGAGCCTCTAGCAGTGTTATTATGACAACATTGCCTTAAATAGTTTCCGTGTCTACGATTTTAGAACCTTAGCTAGATTGACGTCAACCATAATTTTCCAGCCTCGATCCTGCAATTTTACCTCGGATTGCTGCTTCCCTCATTCTTATGATTCGGTGAAATGAACTAAAGCAGACAGGTTTATCTTTCTCGGAGTTTATATTAAAAAAAAAGTGTGTTTTAAGCCAATTAAAAAATATATTTAGTGTGAAAAAGTAAAAGTAGAAGACAGTGACTTATCATTTGGCGCTTATTACATAAAAATCGTGTAGAAAATAGTGAAAATCATTTGAAAGTTTTCAAGTTTTGGTATTTTCTCTTTGTTTTTTTAAATAAATTATATTTCCCGTAAGCTCTCTTCCTGTAAATACAATAATCATGCATGTGTGCAATGAGTGTCTCGTTGATATCCCCTGCGAAGTGGATTTTGTGACATGCCATGCGTCGGTGTGATCGTAAAATGCTCCACGGTCTCCGAAAAATCCTTCCGAAAAATGTCTATGGCAAAGAAAGAGGAGTGGAGGTGTGCTACCTGCAGAAGGGAACTGCAAAATGCTATAGTTGATGCTACATCAAAATCTGTATCGGCGGCAACTACCCCAAATCAACCACCACCAAAAAGAACGAGAAGCGCTATTTCACCTGATATTATCGAACATCAAAATGCACCAAACACCACTAGCAAATTTTTTATCGAAGAAAAGAAATGTCGGAAATAAAAACCAGCTGTGAATTTGTTGCAAGTAAATACGAACAAATTAACCAGTATATGGCACAAAACAATAATCTCCTTCAAAAGCTCTCCGAAGAAATCAAAAAATTACAAGAAAACAACCAAGAAAAAGATAAACAAATTATTTTATTGGAAACTAAAGTTAATACACTAGAGCAACAAATACTAAAAAACAATATAAAAATATAGAAATAAAAAAATATTCCATCCACGATTGACAAAAACTTCACCGAAGTTGTTAAAGCAGTCGGAAAAACAATAAACTGTGAAATAAACACATCCGATATGTATAGTATAGTAATTGACATTTACAGAACAAACAAACGAAACCCAAAAAAATCTTCGATAATTGCATCTTTTACTAACTACTATATGCGTGCAAAACAAATATAATTAAAAATGCAAAGTCTGCTCGCAAAATCGAATTAAAGAAGATTAGGGAAAATACCGATAACTATCAAAACAGAGAGACAGAAAGTGACGCACCTGTATTCGTTAACAATCAGCTGACTCCTACAAATAAACATTTACTCTGGCCGGCCAAAAACAAAGCCAGAGAGTGTAACTGGAGGTCTGTGTGGGAGGCATCGGGCAAAATACTTGCAAAAAGAACTGAAAACGCCGACTCCATACACATAGGCTCACGAGTTAACGACATAAACAGAATCTCCATCTAACTTAACCAACAAAAGAAACGTTGTTAGAAAATCTAAACTAAAAAAAAAGACATGCTGGAAAACCAATATAATGACGCTTACATCGATTTTAGGGTAATACACGGTTTTACCGGGATTGATGCAGATCTTATTAAGAATTCCAAAATAAAAACGGACGCACAGATGTGCATAATGAAGGAGGCCAAGGGCTTGCGCTTGCGATCATGAATCAAGACGTGGTTCACCAAGTTGACCAATTTGTTTTACGATTTCAGATCTTGCGACAAGATTTTCCGAAATTTCTCAAAATTCTCTATACAGTGTCTGAAAACTTGTCTTACCACAAGTTCTGTTCCCGTTGGGTCCCAAAACAGCCCACAGATGTCCACAAGACCCAACGTGTCAATTCAGGAAAAGCATTTCTCGAACGTTTAGAAATGGAAGGTGAAGAATTTTTACAGCAAATTGTGACTGGAGATGAGACTTTTGGGTATGTAAGAAAGCAAAGAACAGTCAAAGCAATGGATGCACACTCATTCCCCAAACAAGCCAAAAAAATTCAAACAAACTTTTTTCCTATCGAAAAATGATGGCCACAGTTTTTTGGGACAGTAAAGACATATTGTTGATCGAGTTTATGGAACCTGGAAACACAATAAATGCAGCGGTTTACTGTGAAACTCTACGTAAGTTGAATAGAGCAATTCAGAATAAAAGACGAGGAATGCTTACCAAAGGTGTGGTGCTTCTGCATGACAACGCACGACCACACACTGCTGCACGCACAAAAACTTTAGTGGAGGAGTTCAATTGGGATATTTTTGATCACCCTCCATACAGTCCTGATTTGGCACCAAGTGATTATCACCTTTTCCCAAAATTGAAATCATCCATTGATCTCAACATTTTGGAAGTAATGAGGAACTTGTGTGAATCAATGCCTCAACGGGCGGTGCCATTTTTTTAAGGAGGGTATACAAAAGCTCGTCCCACGTTACCAAAAATTTATAAATTTAAACGGAGACTATGTAGACAAATAATTTAGATGTTAATAAAACTATTTTGTGCAAAAAATTAATGTTTTTCGTTTTTTTTAAAAAATATTTTTCACTTCGGAGGTTGATTTTGGAATAGCCTTCGTATAAGGTCCATAAGGAAGAATTGGAGTGTTTTCGTAGCAGAAATAAAAGCTTTTGTTCATAACATTGATATTATTGTTTTAAATGAAATTAATATAGAAGAAGAAGAAAATGAATATTATTCAATTCCTGAATTCAGTAATAGAAAAAAACGCAAAGGTGGAGGAATTGCAGTTTATATTAAAAATAATATTCAGTATTCCAGAATTAATAAAGATACTGAATACTACGAAAATGTACATCTTCAAATAGAAAACGCCAAAACATACGGTACTGTGCAAAACCTAACCAACCATTTGGAGTCAGCACTTCATAGTAAATCTTATCAACTTTCTACTCCACCAAATAAAAGGAAATGGATATATAATGATGTGTAATAGAGTGTATTTTGAAATTCACAACTTTTTATAAAAGTAATAATACATCAGATTTAAAAAAAAACTCAAAAACCAACAAAGTAGCCAAATTGAGCTGTGCAAAACCTAAGCAACTTTTTTAATATTTTGTGTAATATCCTTCATTTTGAGTAACAGAGGCGCAACGACGAGGTCTAGAAGTAATTAACTTTGAAAGCGTATTCTGGGATATATTTTCCCACTCAACTTTCAAAGCATTGAATAGGTGAGACCTGTTGGAAAAGTGTTGTCCAGCGACACGGCTTTTAAGGATACCAAACGGGTTTTCGATGGGGTTCAAGTCGGCTGGTTAGGCCGGCCATTCAAGTACTTAAATCCCACTATCCGCTAACCACTCCTTTACCAACTTCGATGTGTGTTTCTCATCGTTATCCTATTGAAACACCCAACGAAGTAGCATTTCCCATACGCTGCCGCATGTGGTAGCATTACCGATTCTAGAATGAATTTATATTTGAATCGGTCCATAGTCCATGATTCTCGTGAAATAGACCTACACCTCCTGCCGAAAAACAGGTCCACACCATCACACTACCCCCACCATGCTTTACAGTGGGTCTGCAGAATCTAGGATTGAGTCGCTGCCTTTTACCACGTCTCACATAACATATCTCATCAGAATTAATTAAATTAAATAAATTAAATTTTAACTCGTCGCTGAAAAGAACTGTTTTTCATTTTTCAGGAGACCAGTGTTGGTATTTTCTTGCAAAATGTAGCCTGATATGAAAAAAAAATTTAGTTTGAATTATGTTTAAAGAATTTAATTGCACTACGTGTTCCTTAAATGTCTTTTTGTGAGCATCGGTTTTTTGCACGGCCTGTAACTTCGAAGATTATTTTGAATTGCACGTCTTCGCACCGTGCTAGCATCATTGTTGAAATCAAGTAATTTTACGATTTCATTCGAACTTATGAACGGTTGTTTTTTAATTACACCACAAATGTTTCTATCCGTTCGACATGCTGTCTTACGCGGCCTACCACTGACATTTTGACTTTCAACGACTCATGTTGCATTATGTTTTTTGTTTTTTTTTATTAAACGTGAAATAATCGATTTATTAACATTATAACGGTTAGCTAATGTTGCCTGAGTATCTCCAGACTTAAATTCATCAATAATCTTTAGTTTAAGAGACATTATTAACAAATATCAATTATGCAACTAACTTAAAAGAAAACTGATCGAAGACAATCACTCAAGATCAAAGACAAAGAGCTTACAATATTTCATGTATAACCGGACTGGAAAAGTACTGTTAGCTATTTTTTTACAGTGGGTTACAAAGTTGCTTAGGTTTTGGACAGCTCAATTTGGCGACTTTGTTTGTTTTGCGTTTTTTTTTTTAAATCTGAAGTATTATTACTTTTATAAAAAGTTGTGAATTTCAAAATACACTCTATTACACATCATTATATATCCATTTCCTTTTATTTGGTGGAGTAGAAAGTTGATAAGATTTACTATGAAGTGCTGACTCCAAATGGTTGCTTAGGTTTTGCACAGTACTGTGCTATTTAAAGGCCGCCTAAGTTAAACATCACACAATTTATTGAAGAACTGGACAACCATATCAAAAATGAAAGGGAATTAATCGTTTTGGGTGATACGAATATTAACTTCAAAAAATTAAATGACCCCCAAGTTAGTAAATATTTAGAAATAATGGCATCAAAGGGCTTAATGAATGTTATAAATCAACCAACTTAATATAGTCTATAACTTAATTCGTGCGGTTTGCTAAGAGATGGCAAAACTTGTATTATTCCATTGGAACATGCGTTGAAAAGCTACTGTCATTGAACGTCATTTCAGTATATGTCATTCATTTGAAGCGTAAACAACAATAATTTTTTTTCACTCAAATAGTCGAACTTTGTGCCTGAAAAAGTGTTTTTGGGGGGAGTTCTTCTTCATTACGTTAATATGAAGAAAACTGCTGCCGAAAGTCATCGTATTTTGGCGGAAGTTTATGGTGAACATGCGCTAGCTGAGCGGACGTGCCAAAAGTGGTTTGCACGATTTAAAAGTGGTGATTTTGGCTTGGAAGACGATGAACGTCCTGGGCAGCCAAAAAAGTTTGAAGATGAAGAACTGGAAGCATTACTCTATGAAGATTGTTGCCAAACACAAGAAGAGCTCGCAGAATCTTTGGGTATCACTCAAGCAGCCATTTTAAAACGTTTAAAAGCAGCTGGATATATTCAAAAGCAAGGAAATTGGGTTCACCATGAACTCAAGCCGAGAGACGTCGAAAGGCGATTTTGCATGTCCGAAATGCTGCTGGAACGCCACAAAAGGAAGTCATTTTTGCATCGGATTGTTACTGGTGATGAAAAATGGATCCATTACGATAACCCCAAGCGCAAAAAATCATATGTGAAACCCGGCCACCAGCCAAATCAATGGCAAAGCCGAATATCCATGGCGCGAAGGTAATGCTCTGTATTTGGTGGGATCAGATGGGTGTGCTGTATTATGAGCTGCTAAAACCGGGTGAAACCATCAATGGACAACGCTACCGAACACAATTAATCCGTTTGAAGAGAGCAGTGGCCCAAAAACGGCCGGAATATGCGACCAGACACGAGGCAATAATTTTCCATCATGACAACGCTCGGCCCCACATTGCTATTCCGGTTACGAACTATTTGGAAAACAGTGGATGATAAGCCTTACCCCACCCGCCTTATAGCCCAGACCTTGCCCCTTCTGACTACCATTTGTTCCGGTCGATGCAGAACGCCCTCACTGCAATACGGTTCACATCACTAAACCGAGGATACGAAACTGAGTATAAACAATATAGAAATGTTATGAATAAAAATATTCTAATAACTAAGACTAACTTCTACAAAGAAAGATTTTTGAACGCCAAAAATGACACGAGAAAAATATGGAACATATGCTAAATGAACTTCACAGTGGTTCAGGTTCCAAATAAGAGCGGTCATAGGGTTTTTTGGACAGATTTACAATGAAATCATATCATTTTGGCCTAGAAAATGGTTGTTATGATTACTAGAGGGTTAGAACAAGACGGAGTATATTTTATACATAAAATATATAACATTAGTTTTGTTTATCTTATCAAAACGTAGTATTTTACATGAAACAAGTTCTATTTACATAGTATTAAAAATGTCAAGTAATATAATATAATAAAGTTACAATAAAGCTTAAAAACTTAATAAATCCAACACTTCTTTTACTAACGCAGATTTTTTTTTTTATATTGCAACTTTCTGGAACTAGAAATAAGTGGATCTGAATTAAGAAGAAGCTTGTGCAAGAGATCCATGTTAGTAACATCTCGGGAATGTTTCCTAGTATTATCGCGTCTGAATAGTTTGACTAATTTATTGCGAGACTCAGCGGCCTCCTCAGATAATTCACCAATAGATAATAAAGAACTATCTATCACTTCTGCTCCGTGAATCAATACTTTATGTATTGATGAAGGTAAGGATTACCAAGGGTATTCCTCCACAAGTATCTTGGCAGTATCAAAAGCTTAATTCTTAAATATTTCTGAATTTATTTTATAACCAGAAGAAAGGCTCTGCAGAAGGTGACTACATCTGTCAATAAGATTTTTTCTAATACCTGTTATTTCAGATAAAATATCAGAGTTATGGAAAAATGCACGTGCTGTGTTTCCATCATTGGATGTGCCACTTCCGCCACTTCGAGGTTTGTCTACAATTAAACCTAATTTTTCCCTAAACTGCCGTTGAACTAGCTCTTTTCTCTGAGCAAGACTAGTTTTATTTTCTGCAGAACGCGCTTGCCACTTTTTAATATTAATTCGTTAAGAAACGTGAATAAAATACTCGAAAAATCTAATGTATGAATGCAGAGGAGATAAGCCAAACTCAAATTTACTAGTATCAGGGACCTCTTTTAAGCATCCTCCTTGGTATAATCGTAGACTTCGCTCTCTACGAAACAAAAGAAACAAGTTATGGGTGGTATTCCTTCGCACCCACTCTTCTTCCGACTATTCAAATTATCTAGGTACATATCTTCATTTCATTGAACTCTATAACTCTCTCTATCAGCGCTACCTGAATAGTGCGCAAACCAATTTCATAAATGACCCCAAGTCCTTTTTTCAATTTGTCAGTTGCAAAAGTAAGACTGATGGTTATCCTTCCTCCCTCGCTTTCGAAAACAAATCTTCAAGTGATCCTCCTACCATCGCCAACTTGTTTGCTACATTTTTCAAACAATCATTTGCCAACAACTCCTTCGTACCAGATTCCTCTTACTTCAATGATCTACCAAATTTCTCTATTGGTCCCTTTCTCACTCAAAATTTCGATCCTGCAGTTATTGAAGAAAAGTTACTTAATCTTAAAGATGAATTTGTACCTGGCCCAGACGGAATCGTCGCCGTGTTTCTTAAGAAATGCTCTTCCAACCTGTCTCTACCCCTTTCCTACCTTTTTCGTCTATCCCTTACATACGAAGAATTTCCCCAGATTTGGAAGACCTCTTTTATAATCCCGATACACAAAAAGGGATCTAAATATGAAGTTACCAATTATCGTCCCATTGCTAAACTCTTTGAAAGCATTTTATACGAAGCCTTAAGCTTCAAATGCAAACCTTTTATTTCACCTCGACAACATGGTTTTCTCAGCCTTAGAAAATGGCAAAGAAATCGATGTTATCGCAACTGATTTGATAAGATATCTCATCAATTGATCCTCTTCAAATTGTCTGTTCTCGGTTTTGAACATCTTTTATTAAAATGGATTTCTTCTTACCAATATTATAGTCTTCGATTTAGATCTGCCGTTTCTGTTCCATTCCTGGCCTCATCTGGAGTTCCACAAGTCAGCCATCTTGGTCCTATTCTCTTCATTCTTACTGTCAACGATGTTGAGAGGGTCATTAAACACTCCTCCCTCTCACTTTACGCTGCCGACACAAACAATTTTTAAAACTATTTCCTCTCCCCATGACTCTGCTCTTCTTCAAGAAGACCTTGATCGGTTTTCAATCTGGTGCCTCAAAAACTGCCCAGAACTTAATATAGCCAAATGTCAATCTACAACCTTCTCACGTAAATGCAACCCGTCTTCTTCCCGAATTTATTTTCTCCATGGTCAACCAATTCAGCCCCCACCAAAATTAAAAAAAAAATAAATCGTTCATCTATTTTTGTGTTGCACCACAAATGTAACATCTACTCGTAGATAAGTCGCTAAGTGCAGAACAAACTTTACCATCTACGATCGTCAATTGTAAGGAATGGGTGATTTTAATTTCATGGCCATTAATAAGCACTGAAGTAGGGACTAACTGGTTAATTTGCCTTTTGAAATAAACTTCTTCTTGCAAGGTGACTTCCTTTGTTTCTTTTGTAAATTGAAAACGAACTGGTCTGCACCACCTAGTAGAGGAAGGGCGTGGATTTTTCCAAGTGATTGATTCATCACAGGTATTTGGTTTATAAACAAGTTGAAGAAGTACATAAGATGTGACAAATAAACTCGAATCTTCGATAGTTGAATCTGAAAATTTCTACTTATATTCACTATGGCCTGTCCTGCCATCAAAACCCCATTTACCAATTAAAACTACGTCATCCTTAGGTTTGTGAAGCCTTTCAAACACAGCTCTTTGAGATTCAACAATGTGACTTGATGTATGGTCTAACAATGATTGCAAATTGATTTCAGCAGAAGATTCCATCACGCGAATATCAGTTGGATAGCAACGTTTTTTGGCTTCCAGCACTTTATGATAGGACGGAAAAACATTTGGTATTTTAGAATGAATCACTTCTCTTAATAATAAATACTGGTTTTTAGTAAGATTAGCTTCATTAATAAATGAAACAACTTCATCCGTACTAAATTCCAAAGAACTTTCTGATTGATTTGAACTGCTAAGTAAAGTAGTTACAGCGGAATCGTCCATCTGTGATAAAACTGCTAATCTGCGACGTTTGGAGCTCTTGCTGCAGTCTCCAAACTCCTTCCTGTATCGCGTTCTACTTGTAGATTGAAGAGATTCCTTTTGCTCGTCGTTGTAGTTTCCACATACTTCTCCATCAGATAATTTAAGTATGCAAATTCCGGTCTCATTTAACCAGCTTTCGTATTTGGCCACTAGCTTAGCTTTTGATCTCCTAAATTGCTTCCAATATGCGGCAAACCGTTTACAGAGATTCAAAAGGAGATTTCTCAAGCAATCAGTCTGGATATTTTCAGCATCCGGTAAAGAATTCGCAAGGGATCCAAACACTTCCCGACACCTTTCTGCTTAAAACAAGCATTCGGGTAAAAGGACACGTAATGGTTGTACCTGTAAAAGAAAAACACAAAAAATTAAAAAAAAAAATTTCCTAGTACCGGACCTAGTCTCCTCAATGACCTGTAACAACCCACAGAGCACCTAGGAGCACCTAGACTTTGCGGTTATTACAACTAGGAAACTAAGAGATTATATTGCTATGTGACTCATTTATGGCGATTCGCGCCTTCATAAGTAAAAGTTTAGTTGAATATGGAAAATGGTTAACAACAAAAAAAGTGGAAGGTATGTTTTGACGGAGCTAGTTATGAATAGTCGCAATGTTAAGGAAACCATAATTACCTTAAAAATATCGTACATACCTTCAAATTGAATATCCATTGCACAATTATATCACAAACAATAAATTTCTCGGAAAAACCACACTTTAAAAACAACACCAATTTATTTAAACAAATAAACTAATGAGCACTAATCAGCTGTTACCAATTCCGGTGTACAAAATTAACTGTGCCCCTTTTGTAATTGCAATGTTTTTTATACTTGTGAATAGAAGGGTTTCTTATGTTTCCTCTAACGGTAAAATAACAATATATTTACGACATCGCTATTACGGCCCTATGACCTACGGCTGAACCACTGTCTTATGGGGCGAAAAAAGAGATCGATAGATGAGATAATTATGAACAAATTTCCGGTGAATACGAAACTAACGAACTTAGTAGAGAAATTTGCGGAACAATTCTCTAGTTAAGCATCCAAGATAGTGCATAGATGCTCTCACAAAACCTCTTCCCATGAAAATATACATCTCGCACAATCAATCTATGTTGAGGAGGCCAGCGAAGCAGAGAAGTTTACGGAATGTTGTGCTGTTTAAAAGCCGACAAGGGACCAGGAGCAGATAATATTAGACCGATCGATTTCAAACTAAATGCTTTGTCTTTGACTCCAGTAATTAGAACAATTATCAATCAAAGTATAAGTCAATCTTGTGTTCCGAAGTTATTAAAAACGTCGATAATACGTCCTATATACAAGGGGGAAGTGAAAAACCAGATACAGAACTATAGGCCCATTGGAATTCTGCCTATTGCAGAAAAATGCCTGGAAAAAATAATAATACGAAGACTAACAAATTTCACAGAAAAACATAGAGTTTTACAGCCAATATGGCTTCCAAAAAAAAAAAAATAAGAGCCCTGGGTTACTACTGGGAGATCTCGCAAATGTGATTAACGCAGGTCTAAATAAAAACCACCATGTTCTAGTCATGTTCTTAGACTTCAGCAAGGCCTTTGATACATTAAGCCATGAGAAAATCATTGAAAGCCTCAACCGAATTGGCGTAAGAGGGACCTTGGCAAAGTGAGTAGAGAATTACCTATCGGGAGGAAAAATAAGAAACACACTGAGCCAAGAAAAGCAGAGTCTGTATGGTGTACCACAAGGTTCAAAACTGGGACCAATCCTCTTCATCTTGTATACTAGCGAGCTTCTTCGTGGGCTTAACAAAAGTACAGTCTCTGCATAAGCCGATGACCTAGCAATAATTGTTAAACACAAGTGCATTAGTGCTGCGATCTCGATAATGCAAGGTGAATTTAATAGCGTCTCAAAATGGTGTCACGATCAAACACTTGTAATAAATGCTGTAAAAAGGAAACTGATGCACACATGCATGCCACACCAGCCCGAAATTTCCATCAGCATATATCATCAAAACGAAGACTGCCCAACGACAACGAAAAGTGATGCTATTGAAGTACTAGGTTTGGTGAAAAGTAACCTCCTTGGGAAAGAAAAAAAATTTTTTTTAATTGTTTTTTTATATTATTCAATATAGTCCCCTTTTAGTTTGATACACTTATTCCAGCGATTTTCCAACTTCTTAATCTCGTCCGAAAAGTAATTTTCCGGAAGGTCTGCAAAATACTCCTCCGTGGCGTCGATGATTTCCTGGCGTGAGCTGAATTTTTTATCGATGAGCCATGTTTTGAGGTTTGGGAAGAGATAATAGTCCGAGAGACCCAAATCGGGCGTATACGGTGGATGCGACAGCAATTGGAGCCGTAAATCATTGATTTTAGCCGTGGTTGCGATGCAGATTTTATCAACAGTTACCAATCGACGCCAAAAGTCCGCCCGATTCCGCATCAGCAAGTCCATACACTCTTTCGAAGTGCTGTCGCGTTCGTGTTTTTGGTCAGGAATGAGCATACGCGGCACCCAACGGCAGGATAACTATTTCATATGCAGAATATTGCCCAAAATATGGCGTGTGCGGTCAGTACTAATCTTTGTGGTGTCTTCTAGCTCGCGCAGCTTCACTTTCAGGTCAGCCAACACCATTTCATATATTTTTTTGACATTGTCCTCTGTAACCGCATCGGAGGGCCTGCCGCTGCGAACTTGATCGGTAGTGGAGTTGCGGCCACCACGAAACTCTCGAAACCAATATTTGAAGGTGTAATCTGACGGAGCATTAGCCCCATAATATTTATCCAACTTTTCTTTTGTTTCCTTCGCCGTTTTGCCTCTCAAAAAATAATGTTTTATGAGAGAACGAAAATCGTTTTTGTCCATACTCAACATGATGCCAAACACGTCAACAACAATCAGCTGTCAAAACAAAACTAAAGACAGTATCGCACTGAAATTTGGCATGTCTGCCTAAATATGAACGGACTTCAGGGCACCATAACCTTTTTTGCAATAGCAGCGCATTCTGGCAGTCAAGGAGGTTACTTTTCACCCCACCTAGTAGTTAAGACTATAAAGTATCTGGGAGTTGTAATTGATGATCACTTCTTATGGCATGAAGAAGTCAATAAGATACGGATGCAACTTAAAAATACGGTTTTTGCGATGGTGTACCTCAAAATATACACAAGCGTAGAGCTGCAGAAGCAAGTGTACCTTTCACTTGCTGAATCCCGTTTAAGATACGGAATATTAGCATGGAGAAATGCGTCCAAAACACATATCGATAAGATATTATATCTTCAGCATCGATTATCTAAAATTATGAATACCAATAATTTTGTTCTAAAGGTCCTCGATGTTAACGGTATATTTAACCTGACAATGCTGTTACGCTATTATGACGATCAACGCTATCAACAAAGAATACGTCATAATCAGAATACAAGAAGACGAGCTCAGGGACTTCAGGAAATTCCTGAAACTTTTAACAACTATGGGAGAAGACATCGAAGCTACGCCATACCACAATTGATGAATGGCCTACCAGCAAATATAAAAAACATATTGAATTTCAAAAAACGTAGAAAAGTATTAAAACTTTATTTCCTTAATCTGTATTATGCAATTTAAAATACTAAAAAAAATTAATTTTGCTTAATCGTAATTATTTCTTTTTTTAGTTTTTTTAAAACTGAAGTCAACAAAATTTGAATTATTTGAATAAGTTTCACAACCGATAATTTTTTAAAAACTATTGTAAAAGGTCAATCACCTGCAGATAAGCAACATGCTTTGCGGATCACTTAAATTATTGTAACGTTTTTAAAGAAAAAAATAAGGAAAAATATAAATATAAATATAAAAATATAAAAATATAAATATACAATATATAATATTATTCGTATGCGTGCTCGCTGGCCTTATTCTGAGTTCTGATTATTTTAGACATTTAATACGGGTAGAAAGATGACCCCTCCGGATGCTAGTGGACGATCCTTACTGAGCTGTAAATTAAGAACGGCCACGCACCATAGATTAGTAATCTTTTCAGCGCTTGCTCTAGGTCCATCGAGAGCTCAATAATTCCCACAGTTGGACCGTTTAACGTCTGCTTAGTATCGTCGGTGTTTGTGTTTACTGTGTTTGTTTTTAATTATGACTAGGGAATTCAGGGTGGACGTAGCCAATATACGCGGGCCAAAAAGTAATCGCTTTTCTGCGTACGTCCACGTTTGCAAATACTCGTACATGCCAGCTGTTTTGGCACTTAGTGAAACACAGGTAGATCCCCGCCCACACCTCTCAGAACACTCTGATCTGAAGCTACCTGGCTACGACCTAGTGCCATTATTCTTCTTTCACCTCGGTCTCGCCATTTTTGTGCGTAGTGATGTAGATTACCAAACTCCACCACAAGGTGATCCGTGTTCTAATCCGGAGTTCAACTTGATGTGGTTAAAATTCCATCTCCGTAACCAAATTATCCACTACTGCTTTATTTAAACAAGTCACGAACTGGACACCATTTCGACCTTTAACGATATTCATCCGCTGTCTGACTCCATACTGTCACAATGATTGTTAGGACATACAAACGCCACCCAACTCAGACAGCACCCGAAGGGGCGGTATGTTCAAGTTTTCGCTTCGGGAAACAACTTAAACTAATTTGTAAACGACTCCATGCGAATACCAGACGTTGATAGCCATAAAGTCAACACCCTGAACTTCTTACCCAGATAAGCACAAGCTCGATGTGCTACCCCTGTAGACTCGTTGGACCACTGTGTCATGTCAGCTAATTTCTCGTCCACTGACCACACAGTTAGAGAGAAGATTCCTAAAAGAACAGTAAGGCATTACGAGAAGGCCAATTGGAGTGGACTTAACAACTTCTTTAGGAATTTTAACGACCAGTTCCCTCGATAACGAGGTCGATGCCGCTGCTGACATGATCACAGACACCATTCTCTTTGGAATGAGAAACTTTATCCCTCACCGGTTGAAGAGTATCAAACCAAAAGAAAAGGCATGGTATGACTCGAGCTGTAAAGAGGCTGTCAGGGTTAGAGAATTGTTTTTTCGATCCTACAAGACCAACCCGACAGAGGAAAACCGAAAAAAGTTTAAACGAGCCAGAAATGACTGCAGCGTCTTTCTCAAGCGTGTGAAATTCCAATACGACCAAAACCAGAGGCAAAAAATACTGCAATGTCCCAAAGGCAGTAAAAATGTTTGATCATTCGTCAAAAACATTAGAAATTCTGCCTCATCCTCCATCCCAACGCTCATTTACAATGACATTCCAGCTGTCAGCTCTTTGGACAGGGCCGATCTGCTTACTGCTCACTTTGCGGCCAGTTCAACGCTTCCAGATTGTGCTTTATCTCCGCCTATACTTGAGTGCGTCGAATCTTCATTGGGACGAATCGCACTCGTGTAATAGCAAGAGTACATAAAGATCTTAACATTCACAAATCCGCTGGTCCAGATGGTATATCTCCCCTCCTTCTGAAGAGGTGTTCTTCCTCGCTGGCAAAACCACTGCGTAAGCTTTTTCATCAATTCTACTCTTTAGGACTCTTTCCGAGCAGATGGAAAACAGCATTTGTCCAGCCGGTCCCTAAAAAAGGCGAATCTTCTTCTCTATCCTCCTACAGACCTTGTCCCTTCTTTCCAAGGTCACGGAAACGCTGGTAAATCGTCAGCTAATGAAATATCTCGAAACACGAAAACTTCTCAATGACCGGCAGTACGGTTTTCGTAGCATGTCTCACCGAAAAGTGGAACCAAAGCGTACATCAATCTGACGAAAGCAAGATAGTTGCACTTGATATATCTAAGGCGTTTGACAGAGATTGGCATCAAACACTTTTGTCGAAAATGTGTGCTTCTGGGATCGATGACTCTCTTCTTCAATGGATTAGAAACTACCTTTCGGAGCATTCAATTCTGGTAGTCACAAAATAAATGCTGGTGTGCCCCAGGGCTAGGTTCTGTATCCGACACTATTTTTAATTTTCAGCAATGATGTCTTGTCTGCCACACCTAATCCAATATATTCCTTTGCTGATGACAGTACCTTCTGCTATTCATATTCATTTCCGGACTCACCTCCCTGCTCTTCGGCCGTAGAACGGGAACGGCAGCGAATTAACAGCATAACCAATTGGGGAACTATCAACAGAGTGGAATTTAATGCTTCCAAAACTCAATGCTTTCTGCTGTCATTAAAGCGAAAGTCAAATACCCAGCCATTATCCGATAAACTTTCCATTCTCGGTATGTGTGTTAGTGACAACTTACGTTGGAATGACCACATATTCGATGTCGCCAAATATGCTGCGAAATGTCTAGGTTTCCTCAAGCGATGTAAGAAATATTTTACCCCCTCTGATCTGGCCACAATATATAAGGCATTTATCCACTCAAAACTGGAGTACAATGCCCACATCTGGTCAGGTGTTCCTAAAACATCTCTGCATATTCTAGATAGGATTCAAAACCGTGCGATAAAGCTCATAGGTGATACTAATATCAGCCAGTCAGTGGACACTCTCGAACACCGACGTAATGTCTCCTGTCTCACTTTGTTTTATCGCTATTTCCACCACCAGTCCTCCGTTGATATTGCCAGTAGCATTGCGCCCATTCAAACTTTCAACCGTAACACCCGTATTCGCTATGAATACTCATCAGTATACCCTCAAGCCCATTTTTGGACGTACTTTAAAATATCGTGATTCTTTCCTAAGCCGTACAACTCGCTTATGGAATGCCCTGCCGACCTCTGTGTTTCCTGGTCGTTATAACTTGCAAACATTTAAAAACAATGTACATCGGTACCTGGTTTTTCTTCCTCCCTAAATTTCCTTCGCCCGCGCTGTGTACGAGCATTTTAAGGGTACAAAACCCCTTGAGCGCGCGCCGATTATAAAAAAAAAATCACTCCTTTAAGTGCCACAAACTTTATTTCAGGAATTAGGATAGGATGTTAGAGTTAGAGAGCTACTTGGAAAATATGTGCCCATTGCGAGTAGATGGTAAGTAGCATTTGATCTGAGCCAGAAAAAAAAGAATGAGGTAACAAGGCGGCAATTGAGTAGTAAGACCGTATCCCGGATACTCTTTATAGGACCCTGATCATCCCAGTTCTACTTTATGGCGCTAAAGATATTCTTAATGATTTCAAAAAATATTCGGTCCCGTTTACATTGACGGGCTTTGGAGAAAAAAATTCAACGACGAACCATACGAGCTATACAGCGGCATCAACCTAGTCTTAAAACTGCACATCAGTCGCCTGCGATGGCTAAGACATATAGAGCGAATGGTAACCAATGCTCCAGCCCGCAGAGTCTTCGAATCTAACTCGGAACGACAACACAGGAGAGAAAGATGTCATCTTAGGTGGCACGCACAAGTAGAAGGGCACCTCAACTGACTTGGAGTGCGCATGCGTAGACAGTTAGCTAAAGGCCGGACTAACTGAAGAGGCTTGTTAATTAAGGCCTAGGTTCATCTCGAACTGTAAGTAAGCAAGTAACAAGCCGATCGGAGCATCAATTTTTTTATAATTTCAAACCAGTCACATCTGGCCATCTGGAATCAAATTCTTCTGGGATTTGAAAGATTATTGCATTACCTGGTAACTGATGATTTGTTTACGTCTTTTTTCCTTCCTTTGAACTGTAATCCCTTAAACAGATGTCTACTCCATTCTATAGGTAAGCAGATCGCTATAATGTCCAACAAAAACAAGTTGAGTTCCTCGATTCATGACTTCTGGGGAATCCCAACTATTCTGAATAACACAGCTGACTCAAAGATGCGTTGGTTAAATAATTGATTGCATACACCTTTAATCCTTTCGTGAATTGAATCTACAATCATGAACTATGCCCGACTATATCTCAAGAATTATTGTCGCCTGACAAGAGAAGCGATCATGCCTCAGAAGTTGCAGCGCTTTTTACGGATCGCCAGAGATTGTTAATTCAAATTCAACTTTCCACAGCTGCCAGGTCAGGGATATAAGGGAATCCAGTGAGAACCAGTTTGTCATCCGATTAATTACTTCAACTCGCCGCTTAGGAAAAGTTGCTTACATTCCTACTACGAAACTACTTCTGCCTCTTTCAAAGGCAATTAAATTGATCACCCGAAGCCTGAAGTCTATTCCTGACATTTAAATGGATTTACACTGCAATCTACAGGAGATGCATCTACAAATAGATGGGTTCCATACCTCTTCTATGGGTAAAACATGCTCTTGGCATGCAAGACACTCTTCTGGACCTTTGAGATGAACAGCACCAAGAATCTCACCTAACGAGCTGAAATCTGATAGCTCCATCAAGATGTTGCAACTAAAGCTGCACTTGGCAAATACCACCGCCAATCAATGCCAATGCACATTGGCTATACGCTCCTCCGGCTCCAACCTCCGTCAAGGTATTCTCGCATGTTGCTCATAGATAAATCAAGAGGCAGCGATGCAATACCAAGCTGTTGCAACAGTTTGTATAGATACATTCCATGAGTCAATGCCTAGCTGTTTGACTAGATTTTTTTTTTTCGTTTTTTTTTTACCAAAACTGGTACAAGAACACTGTTTAGCAATCGGATAGTGATCGTATCTATGGGAAATCACTTACAAAAAAGAATTGATGGATCGCACATATGAGCAAAGTAAATGAGAGACACTCTGAATGGTATAGACCGACAGTGCGCTCTTCATGCTGTTGGTTTCGATGGTTCCAATGGTTCCATTGTTTTAACGAGCTTTGGGGAAATTGGGCAACTTTATACCAATTAACCGACATTTACTGGGCTACTGCCGGCAGTGCGATTACTCATATCACTGAAAACTAAGAAAATATCCATTTTTAATTGTATCTTTGAGTTACGTCGCGTGATGATGACGGTACGTTGGTACCAGATGAGGTGTAAATAGATGGGTTGGTGAAGACGATGGGTTGTTGGCTTTTAATGAATTGTTGTCTACTAGTCTGTGAATTTATTTACGCTCAAGGTCATGTGATGGTTGCAGTCTTGAGGTCTTGAGATGAAGATATATGCGAGTACGTTTAATTGAGGTTCCAATTTCACGATAGCTTGTCGTTGTTCCTAGGAAGGGAGAAGAATTGTTGATGAGATGCAAAGAAGTTGCAGATAGGATAGGGTACGATGCGTGACTAAGGGTCATGGTTAAAGACATTTGTAATTTAAGAAATAGAGAGATGGTCTTTTAATTGTTGTTAATTGTCGTGTCTTATTAACAGTGAACTTGAAAAGATCTTACATCGTAGGGTATGTCTGACCTTTAACTTTACGGCTCTGTGCACCCAAAAACCGTTTAATGGAATGGGTCTCCTATGAAAGGTAACAGACCATAATTATTATTACTACTGGCCCGGGTTTACCCCGGACAGATTTATTTAGCTTACCAACAAGCAAAAAAAGTAAAACCTGTACTTAAGACTGACTAAGATGGGGAGAGGAAGAATGGACTCGTGGTCGAGGGAGGTGATAAGGGAGTGGACGTTGCGTACAGAACATGGTATCAAAATCTCAGAATTTAGTTTACGGGAGTATTGTGGAGACATCACGAAATATCGTGAATCGTGCTGACTAGAAAAGCATTAGAGGCAATATATAATCCAAACCTTACTGAAGACAACTATCATCCAGCCTGGTTACTTTTAGATAGAACGTTTAATAACCCAAGGCACCTAAACAGCACCCAATGCCCAACTATTCCGGGGGATCCTACATGCACTGGACTAGGTCTTCAGTTCGAAAAAAAAAATAAGAAAAATGGAGAGCAGATCTCGGCTTTTCTCATCCTTCTAGGCTTAGACCTGATCACACACGGAAGGCTAGAAGATGTTGTTGATTTTAAAATCAGATCTTCCACCTTGGGAGAAATAGAAGATTTCTTGTGGAACGAATACCAGCGCCATTTAATTCAAGGAGATAGCCGTAAAATTATGGAACCACACCAAGAGATAGCCAAGAAAGTCTCTTGTATTTCGCATGCGGTCCATTCCACCGTCCAAAAGCAAAATCAAGTGACAGATTGTCCACAATTTCTGAGCTCCACGAACCGGGTAAACTTATTACGGGATTAGAAAATCTGTTGAGCGGGGCATCGTTTTGACTATCGCTCACGTTGCAGATCAAAACAGTTTTTGAAATGTGAAATTTGTCAAGAACTTTACATTACGACAATGCATCCTCAACCAATTGCAATTAGCTAAAGCAAGCTGAAAGCAACACTTACAGTGTCAAAATGGGACTGTAAGAGCATCTAATGTTCTTCTGCCTACAGCTATTGCAACGCTTTTGATCAATATTGAAGTCGTCCCTTTTCGCTGCTTACTACAATAGATCAAAGTAGCCTAGCGAATTACATATCGATCGGGGTAGGGAGAGAAACTGGAACATTTCAATAGTAGCATCAAACTCAAGCTTGATCATCGGGAACTACCATTTGTAAATATGAAACTCCTTGAAGGCAAACATGTTACCGCATCCCTTCCCAGCATGCCCAGTCACATTGCGTAGAAGTCCTCATATGCCAAGCCACCTGCAGACGCACATTTTAATAAACCTTCATACATACCCTTACTATAGGTGAACCCGTATACTTGACAGTGTCACGACCGGACCTAAGAAAAAAGGGTAGAGACCCAGAAAACATTGTTGGAAATAAAACCTCTGTCTTCGCGACACTCTCGGAGTTCGAATCAAATTTAATATAATTGATTTCTGGGGTATGCCAGTTAGCAAGGAAAAGATTAGTGAGGATGATAGTTCATACTGCGAAAAGCTGTTCGCCGGGAAACACTCCCGAATCAATGACGGTCGTTATATCCGTTATATCGTAACCCTTCCTTGGAAAGCTAACGCTCTTGTACTAGGAAACTCGTTTAGGACGGCTGTAAGTTGTAAGAGAGAGACGAAACCCACATCAAGATGTCAAACGGTTTTATGATAGGCTCTCTTACATCTCATCATATGTCCCTAGATCCTGCTACATATACTCGTATTCTATATATGCATTTGTGTCATTCGCAGAAATGCTGTTACAATCAGGTTGAAATGTGCCAGCGCACAGTACAGTAACGGACTATGTCTAAAGCAGCTCATCCATGCAGGACCGAAACTTCAGTTAGACCCTTTTGATACTATCCACCAGAATCGACAATACGAATTCGTCTTCAACTGCGCTATGTTCCGCCTGCTCCTCATACCTGTGTCAGACCGTGAGAAATTCAGAATTATCTAGCGCCCAAACAAAAGCGAATACTTGCGTGGATACGTCTTGAACACCTTAACATACAGGGTTCATTGTACTCTATGGCAAACTATACGCAAGGTACGCCGTACGTAAAATGATCAAAAAAATTAACCGACTTTAAGAATCAACTACAATCCACTAGTAGACGTGTTCTCTTTCCACAACTCCAATCAACAGAAAATTAAGTACACAAAAAGATGTTTACAATATTATCTGTAGCAGCATCGTTTTGCGATCCCATGGGTTGGATTCTTCCAGTAATTATGCTTCTTCGGATATGGATCCAAGAATTGTGGGTATTTAAATACGACTGGGATAATCTGATAGATGTGAAAACACAACAAACGTTCACAAAGATATTACGGACAATTTCACAACTCAAAATTCAATACCATTAAAATTCCGCGCTGGATCGGGGGGAATAAAAGCGTCCATATTCAGCTTATTGGATTTTGTGACGAATCCAGAAATGGTTACGCAGCAGTAATTTACAGCTGAAAAAAATTAGAGAGAAAAAAGGAACTTATCAGCTTACTACATCCGCCTACTAGGAGCCAGAAGACGAGTCACTTTACTTAAGACGAGAAGAAACGAAGTAAACTATGCACGATACCCAAGATAGGAAAGGATTGTGCTCTTAACAGAACTTTTCATTCAGGTGTACCGAGTCGACCACTGACGATAACGGGCTGTGAGCGTGAATTTTGTTAGAGCACTGTTTCCTATTGTTATAACGGCATAAGAACTACAAGAATTTTATTCTGTAAACCAACATCAGAATTTTTCACTTCGTAGCCTTGCTTTTTATAATGTCTCGGGAATTTAGAGTGGTCATAGCAAATATTCGCGAGCTAAGAAGTAATTACTTCTCTGGGTGCATTCACGTCTGTAAATACAGGGCAGCTGTTTTGGCATTTAGGTAGATTGCCGCTCACACCTCTCACGCACGAACTAGTGCCATTATTCTTCTTTTCTGACGTGTTTAAAACTCCATTTCCCTAAGCAAATTATTAACGATTTCGATGCATTGTCTGACTCCATACAAAGAAGTGTATCCCTGTATCCTCATACTGAAATCGTTATTATGCGAGATTTCAATATATAGTACAGGATTCTGGGTGGCTTCTATACTCTACATAAACAACACCTGAATGACCTGACCGAGCTTGCAAATGAGCCCACTCGAATATCAGACGTTGATAGTCATACCCATAACAACCTGGACTCATGTACACTGTTGATGTGTTTTCCCATCCCGGCTCGTCGGACCGCATTTTGTCATTTCAGTTAATTTCTCGTACATGGACCATGGAGTTAGAAAAAAGATCCCTAAATGTGCTTTGTCTCTGCCTAAACTTCAGTGTGTCGAATCTCCATTGGGACGAATCCACTTTAGCACTCGTAAGCAAGAGTACTTAAAGATCTTAATATACATAAATTTGAACGTTTATTTAAGAAAAACATGTACAATAGTATTATTCAAAGTATTGCCCATCTGAAGCTATGACTTTTTCCCATCTTTCTGGCAATTTGTGGATCCCATCCCAAAAGCTTGGCTTGGCTTGGCAGCCAAGAATGAATTAAGTAAATTAAGTTGTCATGATGGAAAATTATTGTCTGGTCGCATATTCCGGGTGTTTTTCGGCCACTGCTCTCTTCAAACGGATTTATTGTGTTCTGTAGCATTGTCCATTGATAGTTTCACCCGGTTTTAGAAGCTCATAATACAGCACACCCATCTGATCCCACCAAATACAGAGCATTACCTTCGCGCCATGGATATTCGGCTTTGCCATTGATTTGGCTGGTGGCCGGGTTTCACATATGATTTTTTGCGCTTGGGGTTGTCGTAATGGATTGATTTTTCATCACCAGTAACAATCCGATGCAAAAATGACTTCCTTTTGTGGCGTTCCAGCAGCATTTCGGACATGCAAAACCACCTTTCGACGTCTCTCGAAAGTTCATGTGTAACCCAATTTCCTTGCTTTTGAATATATCCAGCTGCTTTTAAACGTTTTGAAATGGCTGCTTGAGTGACACCCAAAGATTCTGCGAGCTCTTCTTGTGTTTGGCAACAATCTTCATAGAGTAATGCTTCCAGTTCTTCATCTTCAAACTTTTTTGGCTGCCCAGGACGTTCATCGTCTTCCAAGCCAAGATCACCACTTTTAAATCGTGCAAACCACTTTTGGCACGTTCGCTCAGCTAGCGCATGTTCACCATAAACTTCCGCCAAAATACGATGACTTTCGGCAGCAGTTTTCTTCATATTATTGTAAAGTAATGAAGAAGAACTCCCCGCAAAAACACTTTTTCAGGTACAAAGTTCGACATATTTGAGTGAAAAAAAATTATTGTTGTTTACGCTTCAAATGAATGACATATACTGAAATGACGTTCAATGACAGTAGCTTTTCAACGCATGTTCCAATGGAATAATACAAGTTACGCCATCTCTTAGCAAATTAAGTTATAGACCCAATATATCTCGCCTTCTTCTGAACAGGTGTTCTTCCACGCTACAAAAACTGTTGCGCGAGCTTTTTCATCAATACTACTCGCCAGGACTCTTTCCGAGCAGATGAAAAACAGTCTTTGTCCCGCCTATCCGTAAAGAAGGTGAATCTTATTCTTTCTCCTCGTACAGATCCATTGCACTTACGTCCCTTCTTTTCAAAATGATGGAAACGCTGATAAACCGTCGGTCTATGGAATATCCCGAAACACGAAAACTACTTCTCAATGACCGGCAGTACGGTTGTTGCAGTTGCCCACTCCTCCAGCTTCTAACCTGTGCTCTTTTGACCTGCCTTATCTGTTATGACCGTTGTCGCTTTGGAGGAATATATTTGCGGTAACTACGGATTCTTCCAATCCAGGACTTCTGCCTTTACGCTCCTCGGAGGTGACCTCCCCGTAGGTCCCTCGGAAAAGACAGAGCTAGGTGGTCTGCCTGGAAAACTCTGCTGCACACAACGCACAACACAAAACACACCCACAAAAGCACAGACGCAAACAAAACACAAGACAGAAACAACCAAAACTTACTTACTTAGCTAGGCGGCGCTACGGTCCGGGGTGAACCTGGGCCTCAACCAATAAGCCTCTCCAAATAGCGTGGTGGTTGGCTAACTGCCTCCAGTTGCGTACTCCAGGTGCCTTGAGGTACCCTCCAGTTGCCCGCCCCGTGGCCATGGCTCAAGTGGTAGTGGACTGGCTTCCAAACCGAAAGGTTTGGTGTTCGAATCCCAACCTCGCCCGAAAGACAATCATTTTTTCAGTTAACAAAAATCAAGTAAGATAAAGAGTTGATTAGAAATCAACATCAAGCCAACTTCCGCTAAGAATTTAGTCTCTCCATTAAATGTTGGATGCCACCCATGGAGCGAAATAACCACTGAGCCCAAATATCTTTCTTTCTCTCTCTAGCCCATTTTCCAAAAAACTGAACTTAAAAGTGTATTCATACCCTCTTGAGTAGGTTAGGCCTAAATCTACCTGCGTTGTCCCTCCGGATTGGAGTTGAAGATTCTGCGGGCTGGAGCCTTGGTGTCTCTACATAACTCAGCCACCTCATTCGTTGGACCTTCGCTCTTTGGGCTAAGTCGATGTCGCTGTGCACCCCGTACAAACAACCAAGAGGACTCTCATACTCTGATCTCTCATTCCATGGCTTCTGTGCCATATTACAGGACTGGGATTATTAAGGTCTTACACAGAATCACTTTTGTCGTTCAAGAGAAGGCTTTGCTAGTTACTTGCCTTTTTAGCTCATAGAAGGAGCGATTGACAAGAGTTATTCTTCGTTTGATGTCAGCGCTGGTGTCGTAGTCTGAATTGATAGTGGAGCTTAAGCAGGCAAAGTCCTTAACTACCTCAAATTTATGTCTGTCGATGAAGTTATGCCCGAGACGTCGCTGTTAGGTGTCCTTTCTTATTGAAAGCATGTACTTAGTCTGGCCCTGATTGACAGTTAAACCAATCTTCGCCGGTTCCGCTTCAATTCACGCGAAAGCAACATTAACATCACTCTGCTTTCTTCCGATTACGTCAATATCATCGGCGCATGCGAGTAATTGGAAGGACTTATGAAAGATTGCGCCTCTTATGTTGGCGCGTGAGTTTTGCACTACTATTTCTCTGAAATCATTACCGACCTGAGGTCCAAATATATCGGAGTAGTACGATTAAGGCCTTATTTTGTTTGATTTTACTTCACCGTTGATTATATCTAGGGAATTCATCCGCTGTCCCGTCGCGCTTATAAGTTTAGCAAGTCGAGTCCGGATGAACATCGACCAGCATCCGATGGTTACCACTTGGAGGTATCACCAGGTTGACACCTCCCAGCCCTGACCCTATTTCTACAGCACTCAACCACCGACAAGACTAGTTTACAATTATTGAATCACTTGTCTGCAATCGGAGGATTGATAAAAAGGCATGTCAGTAAGCCCGGCTTTTGAACTATGTATCTATGTATCCGATATGAATGAGGAATGCTATAATCAAATACTTTTGCACTCGTACATGAAATACTCGTAAACGTCGCATCGAGATACTCTTCCTGGTATCTAAATGTTATCTATCCAATTAAACTATCAGTAAGTAGCTAATCATTAACGTCTTCTCTTCAAAAACAGTTCCAGTGTTGTCATACCACTTGACAAATGATTGGCATTCTAATAAGCTCTTAGAACAGTTGAATAACGGTGTCGAATCTAAGGAAACTGCAACGTATGCATTCTATGCCACATGACCTTAGAAGTAAAAACGTATGTGCATCTCAAATCAATCTTTTGTGACGGCAATCTGTTAAAGTAAATTTGCCAACATCTTCAAGCAAATCAATACTAGACAAAGTAACAGCGTCACTCTATGTAATTACTCGCTAATCGTTAGGTTTTTGCACGATGCTTCAACGAATTGCAAACACTAGTCGCTACAAAATTACTTTGACTATGTCCTAACATGTGGCATGCTTAGGATTTATACGCAGAAGCAGATATGGATGCCAAAGCCATTGGTCAACACTTCCGCTTACCATTAATCTTCGTATCTGTGCAATTATTGCATCGAAAACTGCATCCAAACGGTCTTAAGATTAAGTATCTGCATTAACTTGGCCTAACAGTTAAGAGTGATTGCTTTCTCCGAAGACTTCTTGCATAATTTGTTCGCAGTCCAAACTGGTTGTTGGTCAATCAAAAACCAAACAAGATATTCGTGATACCTCATCGCACTGCATGCTGCACTTTTCCTGCATCAAGCAGGACGTAGTCAATTGAATCCAACTGCGAGTGGAAATAAAATGCGCTGCACACTGACACAACAACTGGCAGTGTGACGCAACTCTCCAGCAACTAATGCGGCAAAATGCCAAAAAAATTAAATACGGACACTCAGCTGCCTCCGCTGCTGCCATTAAGCCCGGCCAATAAATGTAACTACGAGAACGGGTATCTGGGTCATTTGAGTTTGCTAAAAATGAAGTGTAGATACATGAGTATGGGTACGAGTACGGAAAGAGTCATTCCGACAGCCTAGGTACCGTGTGGATGCAAGAAATTAGCGTCATTAAGGTGAATGAATGCTCAGATGGAGGTGTGTCGCAATATGGACAGGATGGAGTGAAATATTGATGCTAAAAAGGCAAACGTTGACATCGATGCTTTTGAATGTGGGCTAAGATGTTACAAATTGGAGGCCGTTTTAGTTGAATGCACTCGCTTGGAAATTTG
This sequence comes from Volucella zonaria, assembly GCA_963966105.1. Lineage (NCBI taxonomy): Eukaryota > Metazoa > Arthropoda > Insecta > Diptera > Syrphidae > Volucella > Volucella zonaria. The sequence continues at coordinate 156,814,691 of OZ014533.1, forward strand.
TTGTTATTCAATGAACAGTATGATGAAAGTGAAAACATTGGACGTGCTGAAGGAAGAAAAGGTTTCTGTATAAAAAGTGAGTCACTCAATTTTTTTTTGCGAAAGATTCCAAGGATAGAGGTTATTATGGAAGGTAAATTCATGGCCAGCAGTTAATATTAAAAAGATAAACACTAGTGGGGATATTGATAAATAAACATCGCAACTCTGTCCGCTCATTTGTTTTCTAGTCGATAATTCAATTTCAAATGATACGAAAGTGAAAAGCATTGACCAATACATCATTTCGCCAATCTTACTTACTTATTTAAGGTGGCGCTACATTTTCAGGTGGACCTGGGCCTCAACCAACAAGCGTCTCCAGCCAGTTCGAACTGTAGCTAGCTGCCTCTAGTTTCGCACGCTAAGATAGCTGAGGTCCCCCTCCGCTTGTATGTGCCATCTGAGTCGCGGTCTCTCTCTGTTGCGCTCGTGGGAGGATTCGAGGTCTTTTCGGACCGATGCATTGGTCTCCATCCGCTCGACGAGACCCAACCACCTCAGTCGTTGAACCTTGACCCTTCTGGCTAAGCGATGTCTCTGTATTTCCGTACAATTCGTCGTTCTATTTCCTCCTCCACTCACCTTCTATGCAGATACGACCAAAAATCATCCGAAAAATTTCCCTCTCAAAGCTGCTAAGACAACCCTCATCCATTTTTGATAAAGTCCATGGCTCGGCGTCAAACGACAGGACTGGGATTATTAGGATCTTATACAGGGTCACTTTTGTCGTTCGAGAGAGGGCTTTGTTGTCAATTGCCTTCTTAGCCCAAAGAAGCAGCGATTAGCAAAAGTTACAAGTATTCATCATTTGATCTCAGGGCTGGTGTCGTTGTCTGATTTGATAGCGGAGCGTCGATAGACAAAGTCCTTAACTTTCTCAAACTTATATCTACCGAGCGTGACGTTCTGTCCGAGACGTCGGTGTTGGCTGTCCTTTCTTGTTGACAGCATATACTTGGTCTTGCCCTCATTAACCGTTCGACCAATCTTCGCCGAAAACAACACTGACATCTCGATGCTGTCTTCCGATTATGTCAATATCATCGACGTATGCGAGTAATTGGAAGGACTTTTTAAAGATTGCGCCTCTTGTGTTGGCGCGTGAGTTATCCACTATTCTTTCATGAGTTATGTTAAAGAAATCCCATGAGAGCGCATCGAATTATCTAAATCTCACCTCGTGGTTAGTTCTTCTTTACCTAACTTTATGGAGCGGCGTGCATTTTCCATCGTTATCCTGCTCAAAAGTTTGGCAGGGATGCCAAAACTAGATATTGCTCTATATAACTCGCTTCTGTAGATGCTGTCATATGCGGCCTTAAATTGTATGAATAGCTGGTGTGTATTGATTTGGAGCTCATGAATTTTTTCCAAGATCTGCCGTAGTGCGAATATTTGGTCGATGGTGGGCTTTCCTGGCTTAAAGAAACACAGACATGGACCAAGCGTCAGAAGACTGATGTCTCTGCAGTTGGTGTAGTTCAGAGGGTCTCCTTTCTTGGGGATCGGACAAACATTGCTGAGGTTCCATTCATCGGGCACACTTTCGCCCGACCATATTTTACAGATGAGTTGGTGTATGCTTCTTACCCAGTCATCGCCTGCAGCTTTGAAGAGCTCGGCTCCTTCCGCCCATCATCTTTGCTTGACTTAAGCTTAGATATGTCTGTCTTCACTTCATCTAGGTTGAAAGGTTCATTCCGCCTTACGGCGGTATTTGGTTCGTCGTCGTCGTTATACAATGTACTGAAATGCTCTTTCCAAATCCCCAGCATCGACTGCTACTCTACTATGTTTCCCTGTTCGTGTCTACAGGGGTTTGTATCCTTGGCATGTTTTTCTACACATTTTGCTAAAACGAATCTCATTCCTGGAGTAGCACTTCTCAATTTCTTCGACCGCGCGCTTAACCTGCTCCTCCTTTTTCCTCCTGCGAAGCCGGTGTATGTCTGCCGGCAACATCTTTGTTGGCTTTTTGGCAATGCTGCCGCTGATTTTCGATAATCGATGCTGGCGGAAGAGGACCTCCTAAGAGATTGAGGGAGACTCGATCAAAAAAGGATCGTCAAACTGCCTTGCCGAGATGTTCGGGATATATGCCACCGTACCTCGCCAACTGCAAGTCGGTGTTGGCCCCTCGGAAGATTCGGACATCCATATTCCTCCAATTACCTTGCATCGATCGCAATGTGGTCAATCCGGTTGACAGTTGATTGGTACCCCCACCCAATTACCAAGGCTTCTCCCATCAATAACGTTGTCTAATAAAACGCGGGGGCAGAGCAAAGTACTGGTCTTACCGAGCGGTTTTCAGATGACGTCACCGAAGGTTGCTACGATTTGACCAGTTACAAGCGGCGGGTCATAGGTCTTTTTGTACCACCTGTAGTCCCTACCATGACTTAAATCACGATACCATGGGAGTCAGGAGCCCCCCGGATCTCGGTCAAGGCCTGACTTTTTAAAGGTAGGCCCCCTGGTGGGAGGATCTTGGTAGCTCTAGTTTAAACCCAAATCGCGGGAAGAGTTTTCGACCGAATGACGAGTTGCAAAAAGTACTGTGTGCTGTGACCCTAAGATCAGGAAGAAGTTTTAGATCGGCTTCGACCCATACCAAGTGTGGAACTTTTATCTCCAACACAAGTTCAGCTTTACTATCTCAGGAAGGCCCTATCCTTGCTCCCGTGGATGTCTGGATATCCCGTGGACTTAAGTCTACAAGACAGACGTCTCACGTTAAATCCAAGACTCTATGACGGTTGATTGATCAGGAGATTCCCAAGTCCCCTTATGAATATAGAGATGAGTGAACCGCGTGCTAGATACAGAAATGTCGATTAGCGTGAATCCATAATCGGAGATGGTGTCGTGAGGGCTATACTTTCCGACAGCACTACCAAAGATGCCCGCATAATTTTAATGTCGTAGATGGGGTTTTCCTGTTGACAAATTTAGCTTTAATACAGATTGTTGCGAGGCGAGGTTCACATGTCGGAAACGCAAGACACCTTGCCTAAGTCTACCTCTAACAAACAATCAGTCTTCCAATAGGCGCAGTTTTGCCGCCGATAACAATCGCCGATCTTGAAGTTTCTCATCTTCTTTTTGTCCGGCCAATCCCTTGGTGTTTCTTGGAGGGCGGTAACATCTGTTTCACAGCAGTCCAGGCCTCCGCCAGTCGTTCGACTTCAGGTGGCTTATTAAGGGACCTAACATTCCACCTACAGATCCGAAGTTTGTTGTCCTTATTTCGTTTTCAGGGGTTGACAACGGTATATCCATCTGTATCCGAGGCTGGTTGTTGCTTCGTTCGTAACTGTGGAGTTTTTTTTTGCATGGCCGGGCAGTTACCCAGACGGCTTAACCCCTAACCTGGAGGGCCAGTTCCATTCTAGATACCCCTAAGACGAGAGGTCGGTTAGACCGAAGCGAGTAACCTCCTCAGGAATGTAAGTGCTGCCGTTGAGCTCCAAATATGCCGGAGTAGCCCCGATAAGCTCTTATCTTACATTTACTTAAGCATTTGTTTCAAGTTTAATTACGGTGTGCACACCTAAATATCTTCCCAGTATGAAGTTTTACTGTCACCATCGTATCTAGATATTTCGTCAATAAACAATACCTCATCACCACCATCATTATCATCAGCAGAAGCCCACGCAACAATTCTAATCACCGGATTAGCTTTCGGACACGTAGTTGTGAAATGGTTGCTTCGACCGCATGAAAGACATTTTGGTCCGTAAGCAGCGCAACGACCTTTTGCATGTGTATAACTGCAATACGTGCATAACTTCTTGACGTTACTGTTTCCAAATTGCCGTGTGGTTTTCCTCGCAAAACATAGAATTATGAGTTTGATTTTTATTTTCAATCGTTAGTTTCTCTCAGATGCTACGTCCGCTTTCCTGCTACTTCCCCTGTATTCTGTACCAAGAGTACTTCCGAGTAAAGATCTTAATATACATAAATCCGCTGGTCCAGATGGTATACCTCGCCTACTTCTGAAGAGATGTTTTTCCTCGCTAGCAAAACCACTTCGTAAGCTTTTTCATCAATCCTGCTGTTTAGGACAGCATTTGTTCAGCCCGTCCCTGAAAACGGCGAATCTTCTTCCCTCTCCTTCTACAGACCCATTGCACTTACGTCCCTTCTTTCTAAGGTCATGGAAAAGCTGATAAACTGTCAGCTAATGAAATATCTCGAAACACAAAAGCTTCTCAATGACCGGCAATATAGTTTTCGTAGCAACAGGTCCACTGGTGATTTGATGGCATGCCTCACCGAGAAGTGGAACCAAAGCGTACATCAATCTGTCGAAAGCAAGATAGTTGCACTTGATATTTCTAAGGCGTTTGACATAGTTTGGCATCAAGCAATTTTGTCGAAAATACGTGCTTTTGGGATCGATGACTCTGTTCTTCAATGGATTAGAAACTACCTTTCGGAGCATTCAATTCAAGCTGTCTTGAATGGTTTTAAGTCTGATAGTCACAAAATAAATGCTGGTGTGCCCCAGGGCTCGGTTCTGTATCCGACACTCTTTTTAAATTTCATAAATGATGTCTTGTCTGCCACATCTAATCCAATATATTCCTTTGCTGATGACAGTACTCTCTGCTTTTCATATTCATTTCCGGACTCGCCTCCCTGGTCTTCGGCTGTAGAACGGCATAACCAATAACCAAGCGAAACCTAAACACCCAGCCATTATCCATGAATGGCACTTACATCGTCGAAACCGAAAAACTTTACATTCTCGGTATGTGTGTCAATGACAACTTACGTTGTAATGACCACATATTCGGTGTCGTCAAAAATGCTGCGAAATGTCTAGGTTTCCTCAAACGATGTCAGAAAGACGTTTTCCCCTCTGATCTGGCCCGCCCAAAAATGAAATACAACGCCCACATCTGGTCAGGTGTTCCTAAAACATCTCTGCACCTGCTAGACCGGATTCAAAACCGTGCGATAAAACTCATAGCTGATAGCAATATCACCCAGTCGATGGATACCCTCGAACACCGACGAAATGTCTTGCGTCTCACTTTGTTTTATCGCTATTTCCACCACCAGTGCTCCATAGAAATCGCTAGTAGCATTCCGCCCCTTCAAACTTTCAAACGTAACGCCCGTCTCGCTATGAATGCTCATCAGTGCACGCTAAAGCCCATTCTCGGATGAACTCTAAAATATCGTGATTCTATCCTAAGCCGTACAACTCGCTTATGGAATGCCCTGCCGATCTCTGAATTTCCTGCTCGTTATAACTTACAAACATTTAAAAACAATGTACATCGGTACCTGTCTTTTCTTCCTCCCTAAATTTCCTTCTCCGCGCTGTGTACAAACATTTTAAGGGTACACAAACCCCTTGAACGAGCGCTCATTTAAAAAAAAAAAACGCAAAATGTGCAATTCCAATTACGAGTACGATGCGGTCCTGTAACCTCGGCTACTTTTCTCTACCAAAGCTGCAGTTCTCGACTAGCGCTGTGATGTCCTTAAAGAAATGATCAAAGCGCTCTTCTTTTTTTGAGTCCTTGTATAAACCAGGTACCGTCCATACACAACATTTGTACGAGGATTGCAATACTCGTCGAATTTTTCGATAATCCTACTGAATTGTCTCTTCTCAGCGTCTGTGAGGGTAAAGGTGTTTAAAAGTTCAATCCGCTCACTTCCCACACAACTGAGCAGTCTTGCAATTTTGATGGGGTCCTCTTTTCGCTGGTTTTTACTTTATACTCAATTTTGTTCTTTTTACGACTTACCGGCTGCGTCAAGTGTCCTTTAATCTATTCCCGTAAGTGACATTTCAATTACAAGTGACGTCTGGACAAGTCACAATAGACAATAGACTCGTAACTATATGATATGTAAAGCTGATCTTACATTAATGTTTCAGTATCATGAAATTTCATCATGGCGACTACGCACATGTGCACTGTGCACCCGTCTATTGTCTTGACGGAAGAGTACTTTCTTGGTCAAATGCTGCCGTTTGTTCTTGATATCGTCGATGAACCGATGCAGTAAGTTCTCTTTTGAAGGTAATGGATGTGGATTATGCTGCATGCATAATCGCTAAGACCTTGTTTGCCGAGGGGTCTACATACCTTTGCCTTATTCAGCGCTGATTCCCCTGAGAAATCCACTATTCCGATTTCGCCAAAATTCATGTGGTTTTCTGCTTTGAACGAATGGCATACGTAAAATAAATGACAGCTTACTCAAAATTTGACAGATGGCAGTTGACAGGTGTAGCTTTTGAAGTTTCAATGCCGGCAATGAAATAAACGCAATGCCGCCCTTATTCAATGTATCTGCCATTCCTAAGCTTCTTCTGGAGCACAATGATATTTGTAAATTCTGGATTATTGTTTTTCTCTCTAATTGTATTGGGTCTACAAGTAAGTTTCCAGCGTTTGTCAGAGATGGCGCCACCAGTGGCTCCCGGGCAGAAATGTCAGACCCCATGTGTTTTATTTGTAGGTTTTGTATCTGTCAACAACTTTACAGCGTTATATTTGAGCAGTTCTATCGGTATCGTACATTTTATCGAGCAAAATCATGGCAAGTTTCCAGCCAAATAAACGTCAATTGCGGGAAGCGCGGCTTTTATTCTTTAATATGAAGAAAAGTGCGGCTGAGGCCTATCGTTTGCTTTCGGAAACTTATGGGGCGGAATGTGTTGGTGAATCGAGGTGCCGCGAGTGGTTCAAACGGTTCAAAAGTGCTGACTTTGGAGTTGAAGACAAAGATCGCCCCGGAAAGCCGAAAAGTTTTGAAGACGAGGAATTGGACGCTTTACCGGATGAGGACCCGTGTCAGATTCAAGAAGAACTTACTGCATCATTAGGCGTCACGCAACAAGCCGTTTCCCTGGGCCTAAAAGCACTGGGATTCATTCAAAAGGTTGGAAACTGGGTGCCGTACGAATTGAAGCCAAGAGACGTCGAACGGCGATTTTGCATGTCCGAAATGTTACTGCAGCGGTATAAAAATAAATCATTTTTGCATCGTATTGTCACTGGTGATGAGAAATGGATTTATTATGATAATCCTAAACGCAGAAAATCGTATACAAAGCCCGGCGAGCCCGCCCAATCGACGCCGAAACGAAATATTCACGTGAATAAGGTCATGCTCTGCATATGGTGGGATCAAAAGGGTGTCGTATACTACGAACTGCTTCCGAGTGGTGAAACCATCAAAGGACCATTATATCGAACCCAACTAATTCGTTTGAAGCGGGCATTAAAAGAAAAACGGCCAGAATATGAGACCAGGCATGAATCCGTCATTTTTCATAACGACAACGCTCGGCCACATGTTGCGGTTTCGGTGAAAAACTATTTGGAAAATAGTGGATGGGAAATTCTGTCTTACCCGCCTTACAGTCCAGACTTGGCACCATCTCACTACCACTTGTTTCGTTCGATGCAGAACGCTCTTACGGGAATACGCTTCAGCTCAGTAGAGGAAATCAAAAATTGGCTCGATACGTTCTTGGGCTCGAAAGACGAGAAATTTTTTTGGTCCGGAATTCATAAATTGCCAGAAAGATGGGGGAAAGTTGTAGCTTCCGATGGACGGTACTTTGAATAAAGCATTGTAACTATGTTTTCATAATAAAACTTCAAATTTTGGAAAAAAAAACGCTGGAAACTTACTTGTAGACTCAATACAATTCGACTATCCGTCTTGTCAAAAAAATACAGACTAGGGTATCCCCAAAAAATACAGTTTCTCACATAATCGTATTTGCGTTTTTATGAGAATTTTTTTATTTGAACTTTGATTTGAAATTCTAATACATCAACGGTATTAAACAACAATTATCCTCCTGATCTCAATTTTAGCAATAAACTTGCAACAAATTCGTTTTGTATAATTAAACTTTGCGCCCTAATAAAATTACTTTTTTACTTATTTTTTATTTCTAATTGTGCACTCTGTTCTATTTGATGCAGTAATCACTGGCTCAACGGATGGCATTGGAAAAGAATACGCCAAGGAATTGGCCAAGAAAGGAATTAATATTGTGCTGATATCTAGGACAGAAGAGAAGTTGATTGATGTGGCACGAGAAATTGGTAAACTATGCAGTTGCACCCTCAAAGTAATTACACAAAGTGATTAAAGGCCTTTTTTTCGATTTCAGAATCTGACTTTAAAGTTAAGACCAAATGGATTGCAGCTGATTTTTCCAAAGGTCGGGAGGTCTATGAACACATTCGAAAGGAATTGGAAGGTATCCCAGTCGGAATTTTAGGTAAGATTCTGGTATAAAACTTCATCAAACTACCTAAGAAGATAAGTATTAATGCGGAAATTTTAAACCCATGCGTAGCTCTAACATAAAGGCTTTGATGCAATCATGCAAAAAAGTACAGGATGCGCCATCAGGAGCTTCGGTACAGAAATGTTTTATAGCTTTGACAATTCCCATCCAATCTGGTTCAGTAAGCACGATTTGGAAACGTTAATAGCTACAACTCTACAACATAGCTAATTCCCATGCAAATTCTCTTGAGAACTCGCCATACTATAGACTCCGGTCTATAGGCCAGAGGTCTGAGGCTTTTTTTGTTGTTACCAAGTAATGTCAAGGTAGGTACTTTGATGATGGTAACAATGATGTTGCTATGAGGGTAACTCCATTCACCCACGACGCCCCATTTACCGGTCATGACTCATTCCGTCCGAGTTAGCATCGCACCAAGAAACTTTGCCTCCTCTCTTTTTGTTCCCTATTCCAAGTCTGTCGCCTTTTCATTAATCTCCCATATCTCATTCTGCCCGTGCTGCATCACCACGCACTCTACCTCCTCCCAATTCTTGTCGCCTTTTTCATTTTATAGAATTTTCAACACTCACAACGAAATGATTGTTAAGGAGAGTTTGAAGTGAAATAACTGTATTGGCTACGTAGGAGCACTATTGGTATAACTAATGATACAACATCATGAAGGAACGAACACTTCGTCCTTGTTGGATAATATTAGTGTCTCGGTTTGAATGTGATCTATTAGGTACAAAAGGAACTAAGGATTCGTTTCATCTGAGTTCGGAATCACTTCCTGTCGCTTTTTCGTTTCATCGGAGTTCGGAGTTACTACCCAACGAGCGATAAAAATTTAACTTCAAAATGGATTTTTTGAAAGTGAATTCTGATGACCGACGAGGCTAATTTCACCCTCTCTAGCGGAGTAAACAAACAAAATTCTTACTTAATTCATAATTTCCCTTAATTCATGGAACACCATTTCACGGTGAGAAGGTGGCGTTTTGGGATGGTATTTGCTCAAAAACCAGCATTCGGGCATTTTTCTTTAAAGTTGGAGACACGGTGGATAGCAAGGCACTCGGTATCGTTGGATGTTGGCACGCTTTGTGTGAAAAAGGTCTACAAAACTTCTGGTTTTCTATTGTTTTGTTTACCGAATGTACTATGGTACCAGATGTACCATTCGCGAATCTGAGAAGAGATGTAAATAAAACAGCAGACAGCTTTGAGAGGTCATGGAAATAATACCTTCCTAAAGTTCTTTGTCTCAAATTAAGGCTGGGAAAGTGGCAGAGAAAGTGGAGGGTATCTTCCCGTGATTCCACGTCGTCACAACCTCTGCAAAGATCGTAAGTCGTAGCTTGCACCTCGAGGAGATTATGGCCCGTAAGTAGTCCAACAAGCGTAGATAGTTTACTACTTGTGTTGGATTTACTGAGTTCTGGCCATAATTGTCTTGAAGTTTCACGGGTGGTTTGAAGGGTTTTCCACCTTTCATTGGTTTTGATTTGTATCGTTTGCTCCACTTGTATTCTTAGAGTTTAGTACTTTGCTCTGCCAGTTCTTTATCAAAGCCGGGTCCTTTTCAAGTTAACTCGTCTACACACTCTTTTGCGGCCAGGGACACCGCAGAGCTTAATTTTACGCGGACCGCAAAGAGCCTTAAGGTCTTCACGACAGCGTTTCACAACCTTGGATTTATTGACGACTGCAGCGATGCCCTAAATGGTTTAGCTGTCAATAAATACGGTAATAGAACCGACGGATATTGCTCTTATTGTCGCAAGTCTAGTCCCTTCTGCTGCAGCCAATATCTCAGCCGGAAGACACTTTGGTAGTCAAGCAGATGACGTAAGTCCAATTGATCGCAGAAGATTCCAGCGCTGGTTACCATCTGCATCTTTGATTCATGCGTAAGAATGGATATCGAGTCTTCTACCATTTGGATCCTGTCCCATGAGGTCCCAGTTCATTTGAAAGGATTGAGATGTGGCCCTTCGGGTTTAATTAAGCTGACTGAATCTTACAGCATTTTTCGCTGCCGATTATTACATTTAGAGATCTACGGGCAAGAGACCAAGTATAGTTTCTAGTCCCGCCGTTCTTCTAATATCATGAGTTGTGCAAATACATGCATTCCTCTATGCTTTTGTCATTAACTAAAGGTTTCCAATTTTATTTGTGGATTGCCACCATACTCGTACTAAGCTACCGTGGGTCTAGATGGATCTGACGATAGCGTTGTGCATCCATAAGATATTCTTGTGGTTAGGTCCCCAACTTCTCCCAAACATACGACTGCAAGTGTAGAAAGTGATCATTGCATTCTTTGCTCGTTCTTCAACAATGTGCCTCCAGCTCAGAATCCGATATCTGGCTATTTAGCACTGCTTGTTAGTCGGAAAGCATCCCATCTTATCCTTTGATGTATAAAGAGGACCAGCTCTGTATTTTGAGGGTTGGTTCCCAGCCCACAGAGCTTGCGGGGAGGCACTTACCGGCGGACATAAGAACCACATCATCCGCTTGCGCAATGGCTTTTATTCGCTCCCTTTTAGATTCAGAAGTATTTCTTTGACAACTTGGGTCCACAAAAGAGGTGATACCACTCCTCCTTGTGGGGTGTCCTTTTGAGGGAGTCACCCTCAATTCGGTGCTTCCGAATGTTGGATTGATGTTCCTTTTACGGAGCATACAGGCTACCAAGTTCGTTAACGCCGGATTAATTCCGACATCGGGAACGTTAATATTACTAAAGATTCCTTCAATTTCAAGGAACACAGCCAGTATGTATTCGTTCTCATTTTTCAAACATCATGCAGTGTCGTTTCGGTGCTTTTCCTTTTGTGTAGGCATGCCGGTTTGAGACTAGTTCTCTTGGGTGCATTTCACTTCGAATATGAGTGTCAAGCAATTTTTCCAAAGTTTTTGAAATTAATGATGTTAGGCTTATGGGCCTGAGGTCTTTTGGATGGGTATGGCTGAGCTTACCTGACTTGGGAATGATGACCATCTTCAATTTTCTCCAGCATTTTAAGGCATATCCACATTTAATGCTACAGTTGAAGAGTCTTTTTAGGAACGATATTACAATCTGCTTCATTTTTTGAAGCATGATTGGTATGATTCCGTCCAGTCCAGGGATTTGTTGTCGGGGAATGAATCTATAGTCCAGCTGCTTTTGTTTTCTTCTAGTATCCCCTCTGAATTTAGTGTTTGCTAGGATCATGTTTTGTGTGGATCTTCAAGTTAAATTCTTGACAAAGGCTTATAAAATATTGCCACAGATTGTTCCCTTTTTTTTCTGTCGGAACAGAGAACACAGACCAAGAACTAGTCCATTGTTCTCCTTGTATGTTCCTTTTACTGAAATTTCTTAGTCTTTCAATTGATTGCCTACAGTACCATCACCCACCATGTCAGCGCCGAGTACGTGCAGCATGATATGATCGCAGGCCGGACATTCACAAAAGTAGTACTCCGCGGAGTCGTCATGACTTTCACAGCAAGTGTCGCAGGATGTTGTATTACTTCTGTCCAGCACACTTAAGTGCTTAGCCAACGCATAGTGCCCCGTCTCCATGCGCCTGGTAGCAGTCTGTACTCTGTCCTTCTGATGGACAGCAGGAAAGTCGTTAACGTCTTAGAAGTGTCGAAAAGAATGTGTTTGGTCTGTCTGCAACCTAGAAAGTCATGCCATCTGCAGTTATGCTCATACGAGTCAATGAAAGCCGAGGAAGCCGGCAGACCGGACGTATGTTCGGGTCCTAAAGGATTCTCTTCTGAGCCTTGACTCGCAAGTTCATCGGCGATTTAATTACTCGTGATGATCACATTGTGACCTGGGACTCTAACAAGACTCTGTGAACTCAACCTTTCTACTACGTTTTGCGGAGGTCTTGCATTCTTGAACTAACTTGGAAGTCGAAAGAGGGTTCAGCAACATTTTAAACGCGGCTCAGCTGCCGCTGCCGATTCTTCACAATATAGTTCGTTGCCATCTATATTGCGCATATCTTCGCTTGTAAGATAGACGCAAGGTTCCCTAACGAGAAGTGAATTCCAATGTTGTCGTCCTCCATAAAGGAGGGCGGATTCTGAATCGGTTCTGATGCTATCCTTGAAGAGCCAACTACATCCCTTTCCTGGCCCAGATTCAGAAACTGCCGAAACTGCCGAAAGTGAATTTCGTATTTTTTCCGCAGCAGAAGTTCTAATGTCATTGCATCAGATGGTATGTCCATAAGACCGGAGTCAAAAGACAGTCAAGCTCGTCAAAGCTCCAGTGCGTATTGTACCAAATACGAGTACCACTTTTCTTTAAAGGGAGATGGCTTTGAAAGTGCAGCTCATGATGTGAATATCAAAGGGGAGGGAGATTTATTAGCGTGTCTAGAGCTAAAACGGGAGAGCTAGGAAAAGCTCCCGAGGCAGACCGTCCAATAGACAGCTGACTCATGGAATATAATTGGTCTCATCATAGCCGTGTAAATCCAACTTCCAAGGACGCCTCTCGGTGACAGGTCCCATCCTTTGCACAACCAGAAGGCCGACCGGACCTTAGATGCTTTCGACGTAAACATAACTTGTTTAGTCCAGATAAGTTTGTTATCCAGATTGACAAACAAATACTTAGCTTCTTTGGGTAATTGGATGCTGATGCCTTTTAGAACAAGATGAGTGTCAGGTCAGTTAGCTTCCTCCTTCTAGTAAAGAGCTCAGGTTTGAGAGTATTTGGCTGGAAACGTATTTCTAGTGCACCAATCGTCGATCACATCTAGAGCTGCCTGCGCTTTACACCAGATAATCGCTAAACACGATCCAACAGACAGTACATCTACATCATTGCATTGGATAGACATCAGAACAATTGAGAGCGTTAAGCATTGAATCGGATAGCATGCACCATAGCAGTGGAGATACTCATAGGAGGTCGCATATTGGCCGGAGTCAGCATCAGTGTCCTATTCATCAGCATTGCTTTTTTGCACAAATCTAGTGATTCGTCTACGCCCGGTTGTCTGGCCGAAGGCATCCTCGCCCTCATTATCGATGAACATGTCCAGCGGGTAGTCCTTCTAGTCGAGTACGCCTTTGATTCTGCCTACCAGATTTTCAAGCACACTATCGCAACTTGGTACATCTTAAACAGAGAATGCATTCGCAAAGCACTTTTGAATAGAGCTCTATTGAAATTGGTAGTTGTGCAAACATATGGTTGGAGTTCTTAAATTTGTAGCACTAAGCCGCCTTACAAAATCTCATTAAAATCGATTCAACATCGACTCATATCATGTCGGTAAAGTATCCTATTTGCTTAATAGATGATAATCTTTGGCATTGCCCTTGAAGCTTTGGTACAGCAAACATTTGCACACTATTCCGCAAGTTAATCTTCTTATCTGCCATTAAGCTCTCTCCACACACTCCATTAGCAGGGCATTCGCCATTTCCTCCTCCAAACAATTGGACTTTTATTACTGCCATAGACTCCCTGGCAACCACTCTGAAGTAATTCCCCAAAAATCAGCTTTGGCAAATTGACGCCGTATACTGCAAAGCATTATAGTCCATTGGATTAATAGCCCCGAATTACCGCCCATAAAACTTCTCATATCTGTCATAATGTAGTGCAATCAGTTGCGGTCCATAAACCCAGTATCATACCCAGCCTCCAAGCGATTTATCGCGTTCCTTAAGAAAGACCTTTGCAGTATCTTAGCTCTCCGATCAACCTTGTCTTTGACTTACTTTTGTTAAACGGTTTCATGGTTAGAAATTGAAATCGAAATTCAACTTTTTTTTTCTTTGCTTTACTCGCAGGTACTTGTACTTGTATTTCTCCTCCTCTCTATGCTGCAATTATTCGTGTTTTCCTTTGTTAAGCAGTTCCATCATAACTAAGCGGTTACGCATATTGTAACACCAACTGTGGCGTGTAATCGTACGATTATGACATGCGGCATAGCGTACAGCGGTGTAATTAAATTAACCGACACTCATTTGAATTTACTTTTAATTACAGTTAACAATGTGGGTAAAATGTACGATTATCCGGATGAGCTGTCAAAGGTTCCTGCAGACGTGCTTTGGGATTTGATTAACATCAATGTCGCAGCTTGTACGATGATGTGCCATATGCTGATCGGTGGGATGAAGAAGAACGGAAAGGGTGCCATAGTTAACATCTCGTCGGGAAGTGAAATACAAGCCCTACCATACATGGCTGTCTATTCAGCTTCAAAGGTACAAGTGTCAACATATCCGCATGTGTCAAGTTTGAAATGATATCATGTCGTTGTCTTTTAGAAATATGTCAAAAACTTGACACTTGCTCTTCAGGAAGAGTTGGCGGAATATGGAATCACGGTTCAATGCGTCACGCCAATGTTTCTGGTGACGAAAATGAATCAGTACTCCAAGCAGGTCATGAGTGGTGGTTTCTTGATTCCAGATGTCAAGAGCTTCACAAGGTCTGCGGTGTTTACGTTGGGGAAGACCAATGAAACCACCGGATACTGGACCCATGGATTGCAGGTAAGTCTGGCATACGTACATTTTAGAAACAAACTGAGATGCTTACTTTGATTACAGTATGCCCTTATGAAGCTGGTACCGGAATGGACTCGCACCAAAATCGGCCATAAGGTTACAAGGCAGTTGAGGAAGGAATTCCTGAGTTCGCTAGATACTAAAGTAGCCTAAGCCGAGGAACTGTATTGAATTAGTTTAATTATTTATTTTTTAAGAAATATTTAGAATTTTATTTAAGGAGACTCGTGTGTTCATATATTCTACATGTGGAACACATTGCATTTGTAAATACTAATCAGGGATAAAAGATACTTAAAGGAAAAAACTGAGCAAACATGTCTTTTTAACCATCGGGGCGGTAACGACTTATAGAATGTTGTCGCAGTTCCTCTTCATATCGTAAAGCGCGACTAAATGGAGAAAAATTATATTCTGGCCCTTTGACAAGGCAGAGGCCTTATTCCCAAAGTTCCATCGAGTTCCAACCACTGATGATAGAAGGGAAGTACACAGACATGCGCCACACCAATAAAGGGAGAATACGTATACGAGTATGAATACACTAGGACGCAGCGAAGTTGTTCTGCATGGCGAAAGAATAATCCTGCCAGGGCAGGTCGACTAATATGATTTTTCCTCTTTACCCGAATAGAGCACTTAGGCAAGTACCAGTCGATTGTCACCCTCGAATGTTCATTTTATTGGAATTTGTCAGTCCTTGAGAAATGACTAAACGCTTCAGTGATACTGTGAATATAGTGTCAGCATATTCTACATCAGCTCCGAGTACCTGCAGCTAAATGCAAGCGTAGACAGGATATTCACAGTGATAGTGCTCCGCGGTATCATCATCACTCTCATGGTAAGCCTCGGTAGACTTTGTGTCACTAATATCCAATACACTTAGACGCTTAGTAAAAGCGTAGGACTCCATTTCCAGTAGTAGGTTAGGGTTAGATTAGGCTAAACAGGGGTTTGATGGATATGCCATCATACAGATACCAGGTACTAAAACAGGCCCATCGCGATTCCTGTGGAACCAGTTGAATGGTAAATGGCAAAAACTTAAGCAATCGCCCTTGTGAAACACCAAATTTCCCTGCAAAAGCCAAGAAGCCCTTTGAAGTTTGTGCCGTCTATTTCCTGTAGGTTTTCGAAAAAGTATTTCCCTAAAAATTTTCTTCAACTACGCGATATTGCTTGCAGAATCTGCTTGCAAATATCCGTATCTGACAATTTGAGTCTCATTGCGTGTTGCCGCAGGAGACAGTGTCCTGTCAGGATTCCTATTACTGTCCTAAGCTTAACCGTATTTAATTTTTGTTAACTTCCTAGATTTTTTGCTGTCAAAAAGCGGCCAAAGAGCCTTGGTTGCCATGTGTCCTTCAAGACTTGACCACCTTCGATTGGCCGTTTTTGCGATTTTTTCTTCGATAGAGCCCCCCACCTATGAAAAGGGGTGGTTTGATGTTGGCAAGCTCACTATTCCCGAGTAGCATTCCTTTTCTTGCAAGCTCGTCCGCTTGTTCATTTCCTTTAATACCGCAGTGTTCTGGCACCCAGCACAATCTTACCCGTTTCTGACTGAATAGTGCCTTGAATGAACACTGCGCGACGGTCCCTGACTATGTCAGAGTTGACGTTGGTTGATTCCATTGCCTTGAGTGCGGCTTGGCTATCGATGTAGACAGCGATATTGACTGATGATGACTACCAGAACCTCTGATTGGAAGACAATGCTTGCGTCCGGTAGTTTATAGGCACTCTTAGTCCTGGGTCTTCTGAGAAGATACCAGAACCTGATCCTTCCTCTAGTTTTGAGCCATCTATGGAAATTGCAATTTCATTCGGTCGGATTATTGCATTTTTTTCCCAGTCCTCCCTCTCCGGATAAATTACATCGTATGGGATGTCGAAGTCGACCAGGGAAGGAATTTCATCCGTTAGAGTTGAAGTTCCGGGCAGGAGCTAAATTAGGAGTCTTATACCACTGTTGCCAGCAAGTTTTTTGATCTGTAAATCAAGCGGTGTTAGGTGCAAAAAGGTGTCCAGCGCTGCCGTAGGAGTCTTACGGAGCGCCCCTGTAATGGCTATGGAAGCTGTTCTTTGAGCCACCGCTAATGTTCCGCAAATCATTTTCTTGTTTGTTGCTTTCCATCATACTAGTGCGCCGTATGTAAGTATGGGTCCTACCACCACCGTATACAGACACCATAGCGGATTTTAAGCCCCAAATTGTTCCTACTGTTCTTTTGCAGATAAAAAGACCATTACATGCCTTTTTGGTTCTTTCCGCTACATTGAGATTCCAATTCAATTTTTTGTCCAGAATCACACCGAGATACATTGCGCTGTCCGAAAGGGACAGTTCCAGTGGTTACCAGTAGTAAGTTTATAATCTTTCGTACTCAGGGGCAGTAGTTAAAGTCACTGATTTACTAGGAAAATCGTTAAGAATTTATTTGGTCTGCCGGCAGCCTGGAAAGTGGTTCCATCTGAAATAATGTTCATATGAAACACACCTCTCACTGGAAGATCTTAACAAGAACGCAGGCATTCTTAACGCAAGTTCAGGTCAGGAGTCTTGCTTGTAAGTTCATCAGCGATTTGTGACTAAATAAGATCCAGTGAATTCAGGCCTTCGATTACGTTCAGTGAAGTCTTGCTTTCTTGAACTAGCTTAGGCGTCGTGAGAGGGCTCAGCAGGATTTCGACCGATCCACTAACTTTTCAAAACATAATTCATTGCCATCAGAATCGATATATGTCCATTGTCCGCTTGGAAGAAAGATGCACATTTTCTGAACGAGGAGTAAAATCTAACGATGTCGCCCTCCAAAAAGACACTCAAGACACTAGTGTCGCATCATAAATCGGACTTGGAGCCATTCGTAAAGACCCATCTATTACACATTCCTTTCATGGCTCAGATTCTGACCGAGGTTTTGAGACAGAGATTGTTGCGAATAAACCCGGAATGGGTCAATGACAGCTCTGGAATCCCCAAGGTGTATTACTGACTCCGCAATAAACGGTTCATTTTATCCAAGGACTCCCGGAAAGGCCCTTCAGGTTTGGAGGTGCTGTGTAAGGTTAACTCACGGCAACGAAAAAAACTCTACTTTTGCGAAGCAACCAGTAATCTTGGATAATGACAGATGTTTTGTTGACGAAAATGGAAACGAAAACGGATAAAGGCAACAATTGTTAGACCTTGAATAAGCCAGGCGTTAGCCAGAACAGGTAGCGGACGGCCGAGATGGATGTCACCACCATGTAAGAGTAGGAAGTGCAGTGTAATGGGCTGGACAACAGGAGGATAAAAGAAACTATGACATATACAACAGTGGCTACAGAGAACAAAAGCAGCGTCTATTCGTGGAAGTTGCAGAATTAGTATAAGCGGCAGAATACGACAAGAGGTTCAGAATCTTCAGCAGGCTAGCCAACACATTGTAATAAGCTACGTCAAGGCTTAATTTGCCAATGTCAGCCTGATATGCATTCACATTCCCACAGAAGAAATATCCGCTGCCACTAATGAAATGTTTCTTCGAGCTCCTCCACAAAACCTACGAGGACCTAGGTATGACGTTGAAATAGGCTAAATGACTTTTTTAATTGGTAGGATATCACTGTAGATAGCACACGATGTCCTCACCTCAATATTCACAAAGGAACAAATAAATTGATTATGTTGCGATTGATGCATGACACTCCTCCAGTATTTTAGATGCCTGAACATTCAAAGATGGTTCGAACTAATACCTAGTTGCGGTCAAGGTACATACGTCTGCGAATGTGTTAGGCAACACAGGACTAAAGAAGTATTGTAGGAGATTTAATGTTGAACGGGAGCAATCGCAACAAGTTGCCAGAACTTTAGCAAATAGTGTATTCATCGTAGACTGTCTTATAGTCGGAATTATTTGCTGAAGGTCGGTGGCATCGATGTCAAGAAGCCAACTCGTTAATGAAACGTCACCGCATAAGAGGACTAGAGCGTTTCGTGTACTCTATATGCAAAGGAGGAGGAAAGAACATTGGCTCCTCCGGAGATATCGTTTAAATGGGGATGCTACCCGTAGTTTTCGAAGTTTCAGAAGAAGGTAAAAATAACGTGTCATGCAAAAAAGGCCGAAACTAAAATAGAGAGCATATACCATCTCATTTCCAATAATTGTTCAGAAGGAAGTATGCCTGATAAATTGACCGTCAATATCATTTGCCTGATTCACAAAAAAACGGAGACCAGCTGTAAAGGCATCAGTCGAAAGCAACTTAATAAGACCTTTGCTATCAAAAGGGGATTTAGACGAGGGGCAATTTTCAAAAATCTTCATGGCAGCAGCGACTGTCACTAGAACGTTGTATGTATTCGAAAATAACCTGCAAAATTGGGTTTGTCTGCGAATGAGAGCAAAAATAAATACACGCTGTGAAACAGGAGTTACACATGTCAATGGTTGTGTCTTTGACATAAGAAGCTGAGTAATAAGGTCTTATCAAGAAAGAAGACCACATATAACACCTAATACATTCCACTCCTGCTGTATAGTGCAGAAGCATGGAGCATGAGATATAACAGAGAATTATACAGCTGTAGAGTCTAAATCATTTAAATAGGTGGCGCTACTGTCCGAGGTGAACCAAGGACCCCACCAGCAAACCTCTCCAGTTAGCGCGTTCTCTCCAGTGAGGGCTGCCTCCAGTGCCCTCTCCAAGTTGATTGAAGTCGCCTTCCACTTGCGTGCGCCATCTCTGCAGAGCCATACTTCAGGATTAGAATCGAATAATCTTTGGCCGGAGATGTGGTGTCCGTTCGATCAACATGGTCCAGCCGTCTATAATGTTGGATCCATAGGCGCTGACTAGACCGATGTCGCTCTACACCCCATACAGCGCGTAGTCGAATCTCCTCCTCCTCCAACGGGACCGAAAATAACACGCAGCATCTTTCCCTCGAAAAGGGTAAGTGCGTCATTATCCATTTTTGATATGGTACAAACCTCTGCGTTATAAAGCAGGACCGGGATGATAGGAGTATCTTATAAATCCAGTTCCATCTTACAAGAGAGGGCCCCGTTATTGAATTGTCTCCCAAATAAACAGCGATTGGCAAGAGTACGAGTAATCTTGCATCCGATTGCTGCTCATAACCGCGGAGCCAAGGTAGACAAAGTCCTGAAACTTTCTTGACATTGAAGGTTTTGGTTAGTTCATTGCCTTGATGGAGCAGCGAAAATTCGAGGATGTCAAAACTAGATATGGCATTGTATAGTTTGTCCCTATGTACGCTGTCATATGTGGCGACAGATGGGTGGTGATTATTGATCACAAGTTCACGGGTCTTTTCTAAAATCTGCCATAGTGTGAATATTTGATGGACTTGGTCTTTCCTGGCCTAAAACCGCCCTTGTAGAGACCTACCAGGTTGTTTGTAAATGGTTTCAGACGCTCAAGATCTTATAATCAATGTTTAAGAGGATTATTCCTTTATATGTACTTGGAGCAGTCTCGTGGATTGGACAAACGGTGCTAAGACTCCATTCATCGTGAATGCTTGGCTCTGATCATATTTTGCAGATAAGTTGGAGTTTGTTGTGAACCAGTGTCTTCGCCAGCTGTATTAAATAGCAATCGTAGCAAGCAGCTTTGCAAGACTTTAGAGCCGATATTGCTACCTTGATATCATGTAAGTCAGGAGGACGGATTCTCTCCCGTCTTCGTCTAGGGTGGATGGTTAATTCTGTCTGACAGCAGTATTTTGAGCATCAACACCGCTATACAGTCTGCAGAAGTAGTGTTTCCATGTTCTCAGCAACGACATTTATTATGTTTTATTCTCTTGAAGAAACTTCTAACGTAATTCCTGCAGTAAAATCTCTCCATTTCCTCGATCCCACGCATTTTGTGGTCTTTTTTTTCTTTCACTGAAGCTTGTGCTCTTCTCTTCTTTTCTACTCGTAGAGCTCACTAACAGCTCTCGTGCTTATATGCTTATTTTTGGGCCTCTTGAACCTGCTTACATTCACCGTCAAAGCAGAACAGCTTCTCGTTGGCTCGTCGGCAACATTCCCAATGGTGTTCTATTGTTTGTGTGTGGGGCTAGGACTTAGATAGTTCTTGAAAGTAAAGCAATAACCAAGAGATAGCCAAGTTCCTTTGTGGATGTTCAGATGTGGTTACCCCTCTTGTTAAATTCTAAAAATCTCACTCCATTTTTGGACTATTGAGTGTTGGCTGTGTTTTCCAATGACCGGTTCAAAGACGGCCTGCTTACCCGGCCTTGCGTAAAGATCTTCTAATACAATTCAAATGTCATAGCAGACGCACTGAGGATATGTTCGATTAGTAAAATTTTCGCATTCATCTTCCTTCTTTGTAGCAGTCGCCGTAGTAGATATCGTAGTTTTTCATCAGCGTTTTTCATCAGCGTTTTGCTTTAGAGGATTCTGGGGCCTTCACGAGTTGTTTGGCAGCACGTAGTCTATTAAAGGTGCTAACATCCCATGTGCAAGGCCAATTTTCGTTGTCCTTCAAACGTTTGCAGAGGCTATCAACATCCGTATCCGAGGCTGTTGGTTGTCACTGAACTGTTTTATTTTTTGTGGTCAAGCTCTCTACTAAAATCCCAGGGCAAAATGTCCGTCTAAACAGTCCGAAGCCAGTAGCCTCGCTGAGATTATTAGAGTCTCCGTTTACCTATTCAGGTTTAATGTGCCACCATCTATACTCCAGGGTCACAACCATCGAGCCTCCTTTAGACTCGAAATACTCTAAGGGCAGTGTGCACCAAGGATAATAGCCCAAACTAACAAGATCCGTGGATGCCGCCGTTGATTCATATATGTGACTCATCCGACACCATCCCATTGAAAGGGTCTTTAGTCTGTGGTACTAGGCTCCCAGGTGAGTAGTGACCTAGTGCGAACACTTCCCGCTTCCGCTCTCTCGCGAATGCAGCCGTCAATGACGTCCTGCAGGGGTTGGGTATTTTTAGTCTGAGGTACTAGGCTCACAGGCGCCACCACGTGCAGGTGAGTATAGGAGTTAATGGGCAGAAGCTTAAGTGTCACATGTGCCTTCATTAAACGCTCGACTGCAATTAAAAACCCAACCTGTGCAACCACATTATCGTAAAAATACGCACTAGTCGTCTGAGGTAACTTGGACATGTAGAGCGAATAAATATTAACGTTTCGGCCTGAAGAAACTTAGACTCCTACCAGAAGTGATGACGCAATTGAGACGACCCCGACTTAGGTAGAAGAAAATGTCAACCATCTTCAAGAGCATAACTGGAGGCAATTAGCGCAAGACCGCGCTAAATCAACAGTTTTATTAGCTGAGGCCCAAGCATACCCCCGACTGTAACACCATCTATGTTACCTAGTAAAGAAGGAAACGATGACGCGAAATTCAAAATAAAAACTCTTTTTTCACCGAGGTGAACAGCCGGTGTGAGTTTTATTATTGCAAATAGTTCTGTCGAATTCTAAAAATATTACACAATTTATATGAGTTGCATGGAATAGTATACAAAAGGACAACGCATGTGGCAATACTCAACAATAACGACGGGACCATCACCGAATACTTTTCAAATATGCACAGTGCTAAAATTACCAACGATCGTCGCCCCATAAATTTCCGAATTCCCACCGCCTTACAGCCACTCATGTGCTACTTCAAAACTGAAAATTAAAATATCATATCTACGCCCCCAGGTGTGTTATCGAGATGTTTCTTACCATCCTACAAAAACGTGTCCTTATGCTTAATTATTATGAGAAAATAAAAAATCGAAAAAACAAACACATGACCGTTGGACATCGTAAATTTTTTAGAGGAGCGTCTTCGGTTATAGCCTCCGCCTTATTTATAGACGCTGTAGATTTTCTTATTTATTTATACCGTTATAATTCGAATAGAAAATAAAATAGATGATTTCTTATGGAAAAACTCTAACCGAGGCTCTCGATCCATATTTATCTCATGAAATATTTTCCACAGAGAAATTTTTAAAATTCCAAAAAAAAAAAAAGGAAAACGAAATTTCGTACTTCCGACACCGGGCGCCATTCTCGAAGCATCATTTTCAAGTCGTGTAAGTCGTAAAGAATTAATTGCTTTGGACAATTCAGAAAACTGCAACGATTTTCGCTTTCCAGTTTGCTGAAGCTGTTTGGTAGCGCAGATGAAACGACTACGTGATCCTATTCTAGTTTACCATTTGAAAAAATTGGACAGCGGACAAAAAAAAAAAAAAGTCTCTTTTATTTTTTATGTATGTCGTGTGCGTGTGTACGAAGAGTATTCAACAGCGACGCCGACGACGACGACGGACGACATTGTGACATAAAAAGTTTTAAACGTTCCCCGGAACACCCACGCCCGACATATTGTTCCTTTTCGCTTTTTATACGCTTCATTTAAAAATAATCCGTTGCTTCTTCTTCGTTTAGCCTGACAAACAACAATTTCATATTTTATGCTATTTAAGTTTTCGACAAAAAAAAATGACTTGTTGTTAATTTGTTAAAACAGTTTTTAAGAGATCGCTGAAGTTAAACAAAAAATCGAAACGACGGCAAGTTGAGAGCGATCAGGCCCTGGAGTGAAGATACACCTTCACGAAGTTCTATAAAGTGGCAGATTCCCCAATGCGATGAAGAAAGACTTCTAAGCAATATAAGAAAACTCTAGACAGGATAGATGGCAATACCAGCAGCACTATCCTGAAAGCTTCTAGAGGAAGAAAATCACTATCTTCCAATGCAATGCTCTGAAGAAACCGTGGATGTTCAACTCACCAACAAGGCTTATTTCAGACGGCTAATATAAAATTAATATTTTGAAGTCAAACGAATGATTTATCGACTTTTGACAGGAGCACGTACTACGTCGGTGTATAAGAACATAGTTGCCAACATCAGCTTACGAACAAGGACAGTCCTGGACTTCTACCAACATAGCAAACATATGTATCTATCCAGCAAACAAACTTCAGTTACGCACGCCGAGTTGGCTCAAGTTCCCTTCTAACTGCGTCTGCGTTCCCACTGGCATAAATATACCTTCGGGCTAGAGCTAGTGACCTATTGGTCACTATAGGCTCAACAGAACGAAAATATGTGTCCTCCACACTCCGTTAATCCAAATAGGACAGCAGATCGCAAGGAGAACAAGTTTCTCTTTTCCTGATCTCAGCAATTATGACATTACTGGAGATTACTGCGGGGACCTGTTGAATGTCCTATAACTTGGATTGGACCAGCAGCGAAACACTCAAGCTCCAAGTGAAGTGCTTGCCTTACCTCTCTGTGATGGTATTCTGTAGGTAGGCAGGATAAAATGGCAAGTGCATGCTCCGCTAGTAGCATAATAGTCATAGGGCTCGCAGCCACATATAGAAGAGATTAAAAAGATGCGACGAAGCAACATATGTATACGCAGGTATCACAGGTACCTACCTGTCGGTTGGTGACATACTACCCTTAGCGCAGCGACGAAGTGGCGTGGGCGGATAAACCTTAAATTGTTATACGAGTACTCTACATTGAAACTAAAAGGATCAAAAACATTATAAACAATTCAAGTTGTGTTGGACGGTTTTAAGTCTGATATTCACAAAATAAATGCTGGTGTGCCCCAGGGTTCCGTTCTGTGTCCGACACTCTTTTTAATTTTCATCAACGATCTCTTGTCTGCTACTTCTAATCCAATATATTCCTTTGCTGACGACAGTACTCTCTGCTTTTCATATTCGTTTCCGAATTCACGCCCCTGCTCTTCGGCTGTAGAACGAGAACGGCAGCGTATGTTAAGCTCATTAAATTCCGATATTAACAGAATAGCCAATTAGGGAAATATCAACCGAGTGGAATTTAATGCTTCCAAAACACAATGATGTCTGCTGTCATTAAAACGAAATTTAAACACCCAGCCATTATCCATGAATGGCACTTGCATCATCGAAACCGAAAAACTTTCCATTCTCGGTACGTTACCATATATTCGATGTCGCCAAAAATGCTGCGAAATGTTTATTTTACCCCCTCTGATCTGGCCTCAATATATAAGGCATTCATCCAAAATTGGAGTACAATGCCCACATCTGGTCAGGTGCTCCTAAAACATCTCTGCACCTGCTATATAGGATACAAAATAGTGCGATAAGAATCATAGGTGATGCCAATATCAATGGACACCTCGAACACCGACGAAATGTCTTGTGTCTCACTTTGTTTTATCGCTATTTCCACCACCTGTTCTCCACAGAAATCGCCAGTAGCATTCCGCCCCTTCAAACCTTTAACCGTAACACTCATCTCGCTATGAATGCTCATCAGTATACCCTCAAGCCCACTTTCGGACGGACTCTGAAATATCGTGATTCGTTCCTAAGCCGAACAGCTCACTTGTGGAATGCCCTGCCGATCTCTCTATTTCCTAGTCATTGTAACATTCAGACATTTAAAACCAACGTACATTGGTACCTATCCTTCTTTCCTCCCTGATTTTCCTTCGCCCGCACTGTGTACAAACATTTTAAGGGTACACAAACCCCTTGAGAGCGCGCTCAAAAAAAAATCGGATAAAAACTAGTCCACTGTTGTAGAACATTGAAAACGTTTAATTTAGACCGACCTTCTGATCTGCACGTGGACTATTCAGAAAACTAAAATTGTGCTAGGCGATTTTAACGCCGGGTAGCATAGCCTACACGTCAACGCACTTAGGTTTATTCACTTTGCGGCGGGGCGAGATATCGCTATAGCAAGCACGCGGTGTCCTCATCTTAATATACACAAGCGGACATGGCGGTCTCCGAATCATGAAACGCTAAATCAGATTGAGCACATAGCGATCGGCGTGAGGCATACTCCTAGTATTCTCGATGTCTAAACCTCCCGGGCAACCAAGTTGCAATCGCAAAAGACCGCCAGAATCTTCGCCAAACGCGTATCTCGATACCTCTCAACAACTCCTATGCCTCCAGCATCAAGTATCGAAGATCGGTTGGAACTGCCATCAAAAAGGCCGCAACTGATCTGCTGGGTTTCAACTGACCACCACAAAGAAATCTCTGGTCTTATGAAGAATACGAGTAAGCATCTGCAGCTAAGCAAGAAGCTGTGCTGCAACGAAGCACGAAAACCGCTCCTGACCTCTACGAACAGAAGAGACGGGGAGAATATAAACCTCTCCAGAAGAAGAAAAAAAAGTACGAGAGGCGCGCGATCGAAGAGGCTGTACTCCAGGAATAACGTACGGGAGTTTTACCAACAGGTAAAAAAACGTGTCAAGGTGGCTCCCATATTCTTGCAATGTCCCGCATCGTTTTTATTGGGTCTGCATCTACCATTGCTTTTAAAACGTCAATTGTCGTCAATTATCGTTTCTGGTTTTCCACGTAGTTCGTTTTCGAGAGTACCTTCTACCGAACGGCACTTAGCAAACCAACGTCGAATGTTGCGTTCGTTTACCTTAAATGTGTCATTGATGTTTTTCGTTATCAGAGACTCATTATGTCCCAGTTTGAATTGATTTAGAAAGAGAGTTCGAGTTTGAGCTGCCAACAGGATGAAAAAAAATTTCTAGTAAAAAATTACTATAGTTGCAACGAACCCTAAAAGTCTTACACGTCAAACACACATACCACTTTAGCTTTACTCGAGAGCTTCTTATTGCGAACTGATTGGAAATCGGACAGTTCATATGGTGCAACCTGATACCTCGGCTCGTATATACCATATGCTCCGATGATAACACCTCGTCAGTTACATATGCAAATCACAGTTTCTTGTCAAGAAATACTATCGAAACTTTGTAAGAACCCTTATATTCCAATTCCGTTTTATAGTGAAGAAGCACAGACGTTAGCGAAGGCGAATTTAGAAGTCATTGGTCCTTTGATTCTTCGAGTGATTTTTATAGTCATCATGGAATTTGAAGGTATAGACACCACGAACTCTACAAGGTGTACAGCGACATCAACCTGCTCAGAAATGTTTGCAACAGTCGCCTAAGTTATCTAGGACATATAGAACGAGTTTATATCAATTCTCCTGACCGAAGCCTCACGTGGCTTGTACCATTGGATGTAGGCCGTATCCCACTTGAAGTGTGCAACTGGTTGGCCAAGGACCGCACTACCTAGAGACACTTACTGGTTGAGGCCCAAGTCAATGCCGCACAATAGCACCATCTAAATACGAGTATTTGGTAAAGACCGTACCCACTGCATGCTCATCCAAAACATGAATCTGATGTCCAAATATATCAGCGAAGCTCCAAAAACGTGCGCAGTTATATTCATAACTTACCATTGGTATCTTGGAGAAAGTTCTCTTGTCAAACGTATAGTTTCGTTGTAATTCTTGACCGACTTCTGTCAATGAGGCCAATTACAGGTGGAAATGATGTTTATGGAAATGAACTCAAACATCTATGCAGAATATAGTGGACAAATCTCGCTACTCCGTCAATGTTAATGGAGATCTTAAAAAAATATTTCACGTCAAGAAATACATTGCGCTGTCGTATGTCTTCAATTCTCCCTTGAGATATTTAAAACCGAAAGTGGAGGAGAAATGGAAAATTAATCTCTTAGCATAACTGTGTTTATTCCTTGAAGGTTGCTGGTGCAGACTAACAGGCTATGAGGTCAAGCTTAATTTTGCTAAAAAATAGTGCTGTTACAACAGATACTGCTCCATGCTTCCAGAAGTTCGAGTGAACCGAATCCTTGGCTACAATTTTTGATCTTAAGATACTTTGTCAGAGCTTACTCGTACAGTGTGTTACTGATTTTAGAAGCTATTTCCCGTATAATACAATAGAATTTGGGAAGGAGATCCTCGCAGAACTTAAGCTGCTTGAAATGATCGGAGATTTCTTATGATTTAGTTTTAAGAGCCCTATAGCTGATTGGTCAAAAAAAAATTAAAAAGTTGATGTAAGACTGAAAATAACTCTGAAAGAGCTGAAGTGCACATTTATCCTTCAGGGATTACAGGGCATTTAAGGACTCTATGGGCAAGAATAGGTTGAATAGCTGAGTTGCGCACTGGGTTCTCCAGTTAGAAGAGTTTAATTGCGAAGTTCATCACCGATCCAGTGTTGAGATGTAACACGTTGATGATCTAAACCGCCCGACAGTAAGTATTATAGCAAACCAAAGCAATTAAGAACGCACAACAGAAGGACAATTTTCTGTTCTTTTCTTGCCAAGCTCTACGCTTGCGAAGACCATAACTTCGGAGGCTATGCGCTCTACAAATTCATTTAAGGTATTTAAGTTGTTGCCAAGCTTTTATGAAGGGTCTTTCATTAAGCGCTTCCTATCTTTCAATTTAAATAAAACAAAGTGTGTGTAAGATATCATCGTAGATTTTTATTTGTTTGAAAGGCCTATCGATGCCATTATGTATGGAATATAACATCGTTCAAATGTCCGCCGTGGCTCCTCTGGGTGGCGCGCATCCGAAATATCCAATTTTCCATGATTCTGGCGCATCAATCAGGCTGAATTTGATCGATGGCTTGGGTTATGTTGGCTTTGAGGACCGCTGTGGTTTGTGGCTTATTTGCATAGACCTGCGACTTCAGAAAACCTCGCAAGAAATAGCACGATCTCGGTGGCCAATTCACATCACCTCCAGGTGAGATAACCATGCCCTCGAATGGCTCGTGTAGAATTTCCAATGTGGCGTGAGCTGTGTGGCACGTAACGCCGTTCTGTTGGTGTCCATATCATCCAATTCAGGCCAAAAGAAGTTGGTAATCATCGACCTATAGCACTCGCCGTTGACAGTGATGGCCTAGCCAACGTCGTTCTCAAAGAAATATGGACCGATGACGCCTCCAGCCCAAAATCCACAACAAGCAGTGACTTTTTCGGGATGCATTCGACGTTCTTGGATATCATGTGGATTGATATCGTCCCAAATTCGACAATTTTGTTTGTTGACGTACCCATTCATCCAGAAATGAGCCTCATCGCTGAACATGATTTTTCGATGAAAATTAGGGTCAGTTTCCAAATGAACATAGGTACGTCATTGTCTATGACAGTTTATTGGGTGCAGGCCCAAGTCACGACACAAAGTTCGCCAAGTTGTGATCTGCGAAAGGCCGAGTTCTTACGAGCGACGCGAAATTGACTGCCTCGGATTCTCCTGCACACTCTCACGGACAGCGGCGATATTTTCGGCACAACTTGCGTTTCGTCGACGTATGGGTGTTGGTTTATCGTAACTGAACCAATGGACTCAAATTTATCCACCACACTGCCGAATATGGTAGCCCTCTCGGTAAGACGATTATGGCGACCGTAAAATGGGCGAAGCGCGCGGAACCTTGTCCGAACCGAACACCCATTTTGCCAATTTTATCATTTGCACAGACTTAATAAGTGACAGCCAATTTGGCAGATGTAGGTTCAACAATATGGCCGCTATCAATTTTCAAAGTTCGAAAGTCCCTATTGGAAGATCCTGTATAAGCAAATCATTCGCATAGTTCGAGGCAAGGTTCGCTGTGGTTTGTTAAGGTTTCTAAACTAATCAAAACGTTGCACTCCTGCTATTTTGATCATCTCGAGCTGCTCCCATTAACAAAAAAAGACTATCGATATTTTTTTGTGGACATAGATGTATTTTATTTGTTATCAACTGCATGGATATCCAATCACAAGTTTTTCTTCATGACCGTCGCATCATACCCAAAAACGTATCAGCATTCACATCTAAAGGCTTCGAAATGTTTAGCCTGGAAAAAATTATTGAAAATCATCTTCTGACGACGTGTCAGCAACGGCCAGGTGAGGAGAATGAACAAGTACTCCCTCCAAGATCAAGTATTCCACGATATCGCAAAGTACTGGAAGAAGAACTTTTGAGTTAATGTTCGGCAGTAGAAGACGGTGTTAATCTGAGGCAGGTTCTTGAAGATGAACCGAACCAGACTTCTACAACCTATGGAAAGATAGCGCACGTTCCAGCATGATCCCGACTCGAATAAGCATAAACCGATGTGGATGTGGGTGACAACGCGGGCGATGATGCCTGAATTATAGAATCCAGCCCTTTCTCATTATTATCTTGGGATAAATTTGTTGTATCCATTCACACGTACATTGTGTTATGAACGAGTAAAAGAGGTTTGCATCGAACATGCTGAATATGCTGACTTTCAGGGCAGTAAACGTCTACTATAACCGAAATCTTTCTGGAACCAAATTCAGAGCCCGACTATCCAACTATGAGACTATAAGCAGCGGGGTCTCTGGTATGCACTCATCCTACTCTGACACCAAGATTCAATCTACTAGGTATCGCAACATAAAACGTAGTATTCATTATCAATGAAGGACACCCGTGTTATAAATGATGATTGCAAACATTGGAAAGATGTGACAGAAGGTGCACATTTAAGGCACTACTGAGTAAAACAAGGGCTTAAGAAGAAATACCAACGAAGGAAGAAAAGATCAGGTGTAATCTGCCAGCTCAAGAAGGTCCAAGAGTCTAGCCATGGGAGCAAGGCCGGTAATGTTGTAGACGGCTGGCAGCTAGTATCCAGGCTAAAAGGGATTCTCTTTGAAACAGTGAAGGAAACCATTTCCGCGAACTCCAGATGAATTTAAGCAGCCTTTTTAAGATTCGATGAAAAGGCGATTTCTCTCGTACGTGTAAGTGATGAATTATTTTTGAAAGCTTCACCCAGGTCCTTGTCAGACTTTTATGACACTTAAGTAGAGATTGGTAGTCTGGCGGTACCAGATACATCAGAGAAACAGACATGTTATCCTCCAAATTTTTCCGAACCATGTTGTCTGTTGAGAAGTAAATATTTTCCCTTGTATTCGGATGCCAATTTTCGGGCGCTTGCTTCCAAAGTAAGTGGAAATCTGCGCTTTTGTGTTTTTTATTGTCAGCAGGTTATTTATTTTTGTTTGTTTTATTTTATTTTTTATTTTCTTTAAGAAATAATTACCACACAAAATTTATTTTCGAAGGCAAGGCTCTGTTTTTTTAGAAAAAAAAAAAAATAGAAAAAAACCATTTACTCCTCTGTTTGTGTTTTTTTTTTTTTAAACTATTTTGTTATTGTTCGAATATTCTTGAAAATTTTGCATTTTTTTGCCATTGGCAGTGGTAGGCATTCCCAAATGGATTCTATAAGATTTGCTTCCAATCAAATTGTTGTTATTTTTTTTTTTCGAAATATCTTAGGGGGAAAAAAATATGTGACACTTTGTACATGCACAAGTGAGTGTCAACATGTATTTATGTATCTATGTGTGCACGTTCGGTAAGGAGAAAAAGAAGATTTCTGTTGAAAGAAATTATTTTGTTAATGGAAAAGTGGGAAAATAACTTAAGGAATAACATTTAGTTTTGGACTAGATCTCATTAAGTTCGGTACTCTCATTCAAATCGATTCAGCGATACTTTCAATCTGAAAGAAAAATTTAAGAAAATCAATTTTCAAAAATAAAGGTTAGCAAGTTTATATACAATGGTATTATTTTGGAATTTAAAATTTGTGTAAATTTTGTTTAAAATTAATTTAAAGTGAAGTACATTTATATTAGAATTGAAAACTACTTAACCATTTTTATTAATTTGTCAAATTTAAATAAATTTCTTTGTGTTATACGTACTCGTAGATATCAATATGGAATGGAGGACAAAATTTAAAAATTCTGTAGTGAGAGCGGATAGATGAATATTCGCGTTTTTTTTTTTTTTTTTTTTGTTTTTGACTCAAATCCATATTTTAATAGTTTTGATTTTTATGTCACATAAAAACATATTGTAGTTGGTAATTGGCTTAAGTCCAATAAAATTTCTTTAAATAAAAAATAAAATTCATATTAATTCTGTCAACTGAGATAGTCTGGAATGAATTAGTGAATTACAAAGTAAAAAAAAAAACCAACATCGAAGGGATCGTATTGGCGTAGGAGGTTGAATGTTCTGTAGCCATTACTTTTTTTTAGGGAACTAGAAAAAATTGTCTCTTCTTCTGAGAACCATAAATATTTTCGAAATGAATTTTCAAAAACCCAAATCTATCATAAGAATAACTAAATGGGCCATTAAGTAACAATAAAAAAAAAGAAAACATTAAACGTGTTTTAATAGTTCTTTTACACGTGTCAAGGTAACACAAGCGGAAAAATATCTTCAACCCAGAATGTTGTCCTAATATTTTTAATTTATTTTCTACCTATTTCTGTTTAACCACAAAATTATAAATTTCAGCTTCCCAATTTAAAATTTTCCAACTCTGCCAATTTTTTAAATTTAACATAAAAGAATGCATAATAAATTTGAAATGAAATTCTTCCTAAACCATGCCATGGAAATTATTTAAAAAAAATTCTGCAATTTGATTTGAGGCCTCAGTTTTTAATTACTTTGTTTTATGCTTCTAGACGGATTTTGTTTTTTATTGAATTTTATTTTTAATTATCGTATGGTTATATCCAGTGTCACATATTTTTCTAATGTATCTGCATCATCACTTGTGTGATTGGTTGAATTTGTATCCATTGTACCAACCGCTTTTATTTTGGATCAGCTCGTCTGTAGGAGTTTGCTGATATTTTTTCCATTTCAGCCCAATTATTTTTCTTTCGGCCTCTTCTTAGAACCCAGCCTGGAACTTGAATATAATTTTTTATCTACCTTCGTTGAATAGCGCAAAATCAGCTATAAGTTTTTCTTCTATCGGTATCTTGATGTGGAGACTTTTGTGAATACGTGTAGATCAGGTTTCATCACACCCGCTGACATTCGTAGCATTTCATTTTCGTCGCTGTCATTTTGCCATTATAATTCTCATGCATCGTCCAACATTGCGATGTGTATTTTAGAGCTAGACGAACGACTGTCATGCATAACAAGCCTCCTAGTTTAAGCGACATTTTTCCACACTCAATTCTGCAGACTTTCTCGACATTTAAGTCTCCCAATGCTAACTCTATATACAGTACAACATTGTCATTCCAATATCCTTAAAGGTCAACGAAGGGCCCTACGTATTTAAATTGTTCGCACTTCAGTACGATCACTCCTTCTTAATAATTGTCAGGGATTAGGCTTGCGTGTTCGGAAAAACCACAATGCAGATATTCGGTATTGATACGTAGTCTTTTAGCGCCTTTAATTATTTTTAAATCTATTTATTAAATTTAAATTTATTACTAAATTAAATCGATTGTGTACTCCAACTTCAAATTCGGAATCTCCACCTATTCTTGCTGTGCCATTCGACTTTTGATACGTCCTCGTACAGGTCTTAGGTATATAAATATAAGAATATAGTTGGCCACGGGCGCATGCATGATCCAGGAGTAAAGGCTCTACGTCAACGGAATGAGTAGGTCTTTGCCACTACCCCATACATCTTAACTCAGTTTATCCTTTCATCTAGTGTTAAAATATCAAAAAAGCAAAAACAAAAAGAAGGATATTTATAGTGAAAGCTACGTTACTCTTAATTAGCTTTACGGACAAACTTAAAAGAAGGGAAAGGAGAAAAGAGAAAAATTAATAAATTAAAACATCCACAGTTGACTTGAACTTACAACCCTACAGAGCAAAATGTCCCAGTATCACACAACCATGACAGCTGTTTACGTACCGAAATAATCCAGATATTTTCGTCTGAGGATGGCCGGCCTGGCCTTATTTCAATTAAATGCGACCAATCGTTACAATTCTGTTCGGATTCGAACGCTTTTTCAAAATCGATGAAGGTAATCTGCAGATTTTTCGAACCGTCACAATGATCATCATCGTAACTTTGCATCATGTCATATGTGGATCTGCCTCCCACAAAGCTGGTTTTACTGTATGCGACATTAGTTTTGCTGATTGGTAGTTACTACAGTTTCTCATATCGCCTTGCCTTCATAAAGAAAACTCTTCCCCAGTGGTTAGGCATCCAGTCGCCTGTCATCATTTTTATTGAACAAAATCCTGATCTAATGTTTCCGATTGACGCTCATACTTCGAAGGGTATGCTATCTGGCCAGACTGCGTGCCCTTGATTCTTTCTTTTTACTGTTTCGGCAACTTCGACAACTTCGGCTTCCATTAAACTTGACGCTTCCTCCTCATGTGCGACAGGCTATGATCTGGCGTTGAAGTACTCGTTCCATCTCTTAATACAAATTTCTATATTCCCTATTAGCAGATAAGCCTGGTCATTTTCAATATAAAGGGTGTTCTTTTTAGAGGTATTAAAATTCAATATAACATAAAGCACTTGAAGATAATGTTAATGTCTATAATATTAGCTTTATTTAATAGATAGTTTTATGCCATTATATGATATTGGGCATATATACGCCACGGCTAGGTCGAATAAAGCGCAATCGTGAAGTCCAACTGTCGACAATTTTATCGAGCAACTGGGGCCGTATATCAGCAATAACACGGCGAATGTTGACTTCCACACCGTCCACCGTCTCTGGTTTATCGGTATAGACTACTGACTTCACATACTCCCAAAAAAAAAAAACAAATTAATCTAAAGGTGTGAGATCTCAGGATCGTGGAGGCCACTTCACATGTCCATTACGCGAAATTATGCGCTTGGCAAATGTTTCCCGCAATAAATTGATGGTGTTGCGCGCTATATGGCATGTTGCGCCATCTTATTGAAACCAAAGCTCTGTCACGTCAATGCCATTCAACTGAGGAACAGAGAAGTTTGAATATTTCAATAGCGCTCTCCATTGACGGTAACATTCTGGCAGGCATCGTCCTTAAAGAAATATGGGCCGATGATTCCACCAGCCCATAAAGCACACCAAACAGTGAGTTTTAATGGTTGTAAGGGTCTCTCGACAAAGGCTTCTAGGTTTTCTCCACTCCAAATTCGGCAATTTTGCTTGTTTACATATCCGTTTAACCAAAAATGGACCTCATCGGAGAACAAAATTTTGCGTTGAAAATTCGGTTCAAGGTGAATCTTGTTTTCGGCCCATTCACCGAACCTACGACGCGTATTATGGTCACGCGGTTTCAATTATTCCACAAGCTGGATCTTCTAGGCTTTTAAGCTTACACTTGCACTTTGCGGATTCGCATAATCCACTAGAGTGTACGTGGTGCGAAAACGATTCATCGTTTTCCGAATAACTTGCTCAGATGAACGATTATGTCGACCGTAAAATGGACGCAGCGCATGATAGGTTTGGCGAACCGAACCATAGTTTTTAAAATAAGTTTGCACAATTTGCGCGGATTGTTCTGGCGTTAATCTATTCATCGTAAAATGGCAAAATGTACTAACCACTTTCAGCTGTTAAATTGACAATCTGTAGAAACAGTGTTGCCAGTTTAAAAACTAAACCTCAAAAAAAAAACACCCTTTACCTCGGCCATTGAATCTTTTCCAAGGTTCTTCTGCGTATTACCCGCACCCTTCAAAACTGTCAGTTTACTGGCACTTCAATAGTTTACTTCTTCGTCTGCTTAGAGGTTGTGAGGATACCTCTTCCAGTTCACGATACAATGCCTCTGGTGCTACTGCTTTCTTCTCCTCCGTGTGCTACAATGCCGTGTGCTACAAGAGCCGATCCCTTTTGTTTAAATTGTATCAGTTTATTTTCGAGACTAACGCAGAGTTTTATAGGTTTTTCTCTGGTTGCTTCACGAAAAATTCTGCCTGGAAATATTGGTGCCGATGGTGTGCCCAAAATCTCTTTATCATCTTTTATCCGATGATTCGCGAAATCCTATCATATCTGGGTTAGGTGTCGACCCCTGTAGTATGAATATAATCCAGCGCAACTTTTGCTCAATAAAAAGCGTATATAGAATAGTTTAACTTTAATTTAATTTTTCTTTGTTTTAAAATGCAGTACATAGGCATAATTTGTAATGTTGTTTCTTGTTCTCTTAGTTCTATTTTTATTTAACAATTTACTTTTTTTTTCTTTTTACTTAATTCGTCATCTGATTTCATTATAAATAAACTATCATTGTCACTGCAATCATAATTAGCGCGACTCTTTCAGTAACAAATAATATTTATTTTTGTTTTTTTTTTTTGTTTTTTTTGTTATTTTTAATTTTTTGTGATATGCAAAAAGAAGAAAATGTTTTCTCTTTCTTGTTTATGTATAAAAATTAAAAGAAAAGATTTGTGTTGTTGTTATTATTGTATTATATTTTATTTTTTAATTTTCTTTATTATTGTTATTTTTAAGAGTCACTTGTAAACATTTGTTTTACTTTTATTTTTCCTTAAGTCTTTTGAGAACAGAAAATAAAATAAGAAAACATACGTAGACGTCTCATAGAATTAAGTGTCTGGCTCCCAATTTGCTTTAAGATTTATAACAGTTGTATGGATTATTGTTTATGTATTTCTTCTTCGTTTCTTTGTAATCCGATGTTTTTAACACGGCAACATATTATATAAGTTTTCTTGTTAATTTTTGTTTTGGTTTTGACGAATGAATTGTCTCAGACAAATTTCTTTTTTTTTTTTGCTTTATTTTATTTTAATTTGATTGTATCATTATTTGGGTTCCGTTGAGGGCTTGGTTTATTCAGCGTAAATTGATCCTTGAAACTCTGACCGATTGGGGTTTTTGAATCATTAAATTTTATAATTCTTTCTTTTATCTTTTAATTTAAGAGTGAAATTTTGATTAGTTTAATTATTTTTTTTTTTTTTTTTTTAACTTCTAGTGTTACATAATTCTTAATTTAGCTTTATTTGACTTGTTCAATGAAGAATCCCATACCCAACAGATGAATAGAACAAACCTCAGAGAAAAGAGTTTGAAGGACATTTTCTACTAACTTGGTAGTGTGTCCAATCATTCCCACTCTGTGGTACCGGGCGGTTTTGAAGTTAAGTCGTAAAGAACCCTTGAGATAACATCCAGTTAGGAAATTTAATGCAAGATATTATCCATGTACATGAATTAACAGCTGGACTGAACCTGGAACGGCTGGCACACCAGTCATAAAGGGCCGTATGACAAGTGGTCTACAGCACGATGGTATTCGGTTGGCTGAATCTCTGTCGAAATGGAGCGGAATTAAAACAACAGGCTTCTGTGAGATTTTTCTATTTAACCCAGCTTGTTGTATACTTTCATTGGCAATCGCATCAGCTTGCCTTAATTGTTTTAGTGCATAACGATTTATATTCGTATGCGATATATCTATTCGTTGATATTTAACTTTACCACCGAAGATATAGCAAATCCTACTGATATTATGTAATATACGTGAGATTAGTTTGGCCAAAAACATTATATCATTCCAACTTGGACCGTTGTCACTAGACAGTTCTAATACGTAGCTATAACTTCACCCTGCACTCTAACTGATCGGATTGGCTTGTATTTGGTAGTTTGATGAAATATTTAAGGGCACTCTTTGTTCATCTTCTGACGTTGAACCAGTAACCCGATTTATTAAAGCGTGATTTTTGTCGAATTTATTCTTGTAGTATACTATCAATCATGTTATAACCTGTGTTTTTGAGAAATCCTTTTCAATACACTTTCAACCGCGTCATTAAGATGTCTTCCGTTCCTCGTTTCAAAATTCCACGTTTCGTGTTCAATTATTACTTTTATTGCCATTTTTGATATGCTGCGATTTTATCCAACAGTTCAAATGTACCTTTCCATCAGAATTCATTTTTAATAAATCTTTCCAGGAGAAAGAGTGAGCTCCTCATTGCAGTACTTAAAATTTTCGAACCATCAAAGTCCACTTCTTAAAAGTCAGTCGTTTTTTGTGCACAGGCGTTTTTTTCTGCTCTCATTCCGTCTCAGTCAATCTCGACTCACCCATGTTTCTATATTTATTTAAAAAAAAAAAAGAAAAAAAAAACCATTTCCATTTCACTGAATTTTTCATAAAAATGTTTTTCACTTTTTAAAATAGTTTTTTTTTTTAAATTTCGTAAAAGCAATTACTTTGTGCGCAATAAGATGGGTGTGGCTTTTTCTCAGATGACGCTTTAGCTCTTTGCGTAAAAGCACAATTTTAAAAAAGAATTTAAATGACAAACACTTCTGATTGACGTGTGCACGTTTCGGGTGTCGAAAGATGGAAGTTTTTTTTAAAAAACAAATTGTATGTATCTGTTAGGTAGTTTATTCCATTTATAAGTTAAAAAAAAAATATTTGTTTTTGTTTATTCCGATTATTAGAATTCGAATATTGCGTACGTAGATACTCATAGGATCAATAATTATTTTGACTTGTTTTCTTGTTTTTTATTTTGCTGTCCTTTGGGGGCTGTCTTTTCGTTTGTCAACTTAAAAATCTATCGGCCAGATATTTACCACGTACACGTACGTCAGCTATCTGACATGATTAATAGTATTCGCCTGTACATATTTGTGTTAGCCTTCAGCCTATATGCGTATAACTTACTTTTAAGCCATTTCAGTAACTTTGATCAGCCCGTAGGAGATTTTTTTTATCCTTATCAGGTTTTGGATAACATACGCGTACATAAAGGGTGTTTTTTTTAGTGCTTTGGTTTTTAAACTGGCGCTGCTGTTTCTACAGATTGTCAATTTGACAGTTGAAAGTTGATTTGTGGCTAGTACATTTTGCCATTTTACGATGAATAGATTAACGCTAGACCTTATTTTGAAAACTATGTTTCGGTTCGCCGAACTTATCGTGCGCTTTTTTTTATATATATAAAGTAGCGCGCGCTCAAGGGGTTAAGGCACCCTTAAATGTTTGCATACAACGCTGGCGAAAGAATGTCAGGGAGGATGGAAAGAGAGGTACCGGTGAACGTTGGTTTTAAATGTTTGAAGGTTATAATGACTTGGAAATAAAGAGTTAGGCAGGGCATTCCACAAGCGAGTTATTCGGCTTAGAAACGAATCACGGTATTTCAGAGTACGTCCCAAAGTGAGCTTGAGGGTATACTGAAGACCATTCACAGTGGGACGGGTGTTACGGTTAAAGGTTTGAAGGCGCAATTTCTATAGAGCACTGGTGGTGGAAATAGTGATAAAACAAAGTCAGACACAAGACAACAAGACATTTCGTCGGTGTTCGGGGGTGTCCAATGACTGAGTGATATTGGTATTAGCTATGAGTTTTATCGCACGATTTTGAATCCAGTCTAGTAGATGCAGCGATGATTTCGGCGCATCTGAATGCCTTATATATTGAGGCCAGATCAGAAAGGGAAAAGATAAAAATAGATAAAAATTAAAAAGAGTGCCGTAGACACACCTTGGGGCACACCAGCATTTATTTTCTGAATATCAGACTTGAAACCATTCAAGACAACTTGAATTGAACATCCCGAAAGGTAATGTCAAATACATTTTCGACAAGGAGCCTGATCCCAAACTCTGTGAAACGCCTTAGAAATATCGAGTGCAACTATGTTGATTTCTCCAGATTGGTGTACGCTTTGGTTCCGCTTTTCGGTGAGACATGCCATCAGATCACCAGTGGACCTGTTGCTACGAAAACCGTACTGCCGGTCATTGAGAAGTTTTCGTGTTTCGAGATATTTCATTACCTGACGGTTTATCAGCTTTTCCATGACTTGGAGAGAAGGGACGTAAGTGCCATGGATCTGTAGGAGGAGAGAGAAGAAGATTCGGTTTTTTTAGGGACGGACTGGGCAAATGCTGTTTTCCATCTGCTCGGAATGATTTTTAAAGAGTGGGATTGATGAAAAAGCTTACGCAAGGGGAGATATACCATTTGGACTAGCGGATTTGGGCTACACGAGTGCGAAGGTGGAGTGTTGAGCTAGCCGCAAAGTGTTCAGCAAGCAGATTGGTCTTGTCCAAAGAGCTGACAGCTGGAATGCCATTATAAATGAGCGTTAGGATGGAGGATGAGGCAGAATTTCTAATGTTTTTGACAAATGACTAAAAGCTTTTACTACTTTGGGACATTGTAGTATTTTTTGCCTAAACTTTTGGTGGTATTGAAACTTCACACGCTTGAGAAAGACGTTGCAGTCATTTCTGGCTCGTTTAAACTTTTTTCAGTTTTCCTCTGTCGCGTTGGTCTTGAAGGACCGAAAAAACATTTCTCTAAGCCTGACCGCCTCTTTACAGCTCGAGTCGTACCATGTCCTTTCTTTTGGTTTGATACTCTTCAACCGATGAGGGATAAAGGATCTCATTCCAAAGAGAATGCTGTCTGTGATCATATCAGCAGCGGCATCTACGTCGTTAACGAGGAAACATATCGATCAGTTAAATTTTCGAAAGAAGGTGTTGTGTCTGTCTTTTTACGGTCGACATAATCGCCCAGCTGAGCAAGTTATTCCGAACGCTATGAATCGTTTTCGCACCACGTACCCTCTCGTGGATAATACGCATCCCCAAAGACGACAGTCAGTGCGAACAGAAGAAGTTATTGCCGTTGCGGAGCGCAGTTGAGGACAATCCGAATGAATCGATTCGCCATCGTGCACATCAATTGGAGCTATGCCCATCCACTTTGTGGAAGATTTTACGGAGAGATCTTGGCTTAAAAGCTTATGAGATCCAGCTTGTGCAAGAGTTGAAACCGCGTGCCCATTATACGAGTCGTATGTTCGGTGAATGTGCCGAAAGCATGAAACTCTTAAATGCTTTTATTACAATACATACTGATCTCAATGTTACTGGGAGCTGATGTACAGACACGGGTAATAGTTACTTTGACAGCTCATCTGAAAGGCGAGTCTTAGTGTATCGATCAGTTGCCAGGTATCCTTAAAAAGTCAAGTATTTTCTCTTTCTTGCCATCTTGCGACAATGTTTTTCTCATAACATGAAGTGACATTAACATATCTGCTTCGTATTTGTTCGTATTTTAAAGCGATGTCTTATCGGCAGATGATAGATCTATAAGCCCGTAAGGTGACACCCAAGTGTTACGGATTGCAGGGATTGGTATCTCGTTACCATTGCTCTTGATTGTCGGTGTCGATCTGTGCTGGTTCTGCATTATTAGTGTTGCTTAGCTGGTTTAAAAAGTTACTCTTTCTTCTTATGATGGTGACGTTCTTTATTATACTTGAGAATCCGACTCTTGTGATTCTACCAGGACTGGTCTCCTGAGTGTCTCCGAGCTGTATATTGATAGATATAGTACTACTACGCGAATATGTTAGCACCCAATCAACGTTGTCCTCATACGAGTATTTATAATTTATACTGATAAAGCTTACGTTCCAGATGGGCATTATCTGGAACTATCACATGCTTTACTACCCAAGTCGGGAAGAGTATTAAAATTCCAGAAGACTGTATCTGTCCTGCATATCTATTCACATAGATGACAGCCTTATGATCTGAAGGCCACAATTTTACGAATTTTGAAATGTCAGAAACCTGTGCGCCTGAGAACGGAATGGTGAGTGAAGTGAAAACTCCAGAAGTGCTAGCGTGTAGACTATACCATTCATCCATTTATTTTAAGTTGTATCATTTCCAACATTGTTTTTAGAGTCATCAAACATAATTCTGACACCAAACGTATGCTAAAATTGGATCAGTCAAAAATTGGTCAAAATTGTTAAATTGAAATTCCCAAATAAAAAATCACGAAACACTAATTTTCTTATATGTACAACCGAAAGTAAACAGAGTAAAATCTAAATACTAGATTTAAATGGAACAATTGCTCAATTTTTGTCGTTTTTGTTAACTTGACATGTCACAAATGTTTTTTTGTTTTTTTTTTAGTTTTCAATAATACTGAAATACTTGCCCTAATTTTTGTTAGTTGCTCAAACTTGAAAATAGATATTTCAAGTGGCGAAATGGTTTATTTAAGCTCTTTTATAATTCCTTGTATTATTTTTTTATTTTTTTTTTCCCTTAAACTATGTGAAACAATTTGTTGTATTATATTTTTATTTTTTTTATTTTTTAGTATCAACATGAGTGAAATAAAGAGCTTATTGACAACTTTCATTATTCTGACTGGACTTTTGGTATTCCTCTGGTCGATTTATGCAACATTCAGTTAAATTAAATAAGATGCAGTCAATTTTTTTATACATACAAACATATATAATCGTTTAGGATAAGGATAAAACTATTTAATGTGAGTATTAAACTATTTCTTTTATTATAGCTTAAATTTTGTTTAATTTTAAAGTTTGAAATTGGAAAACAAATTAATAAAACAAAATATGGGGGCCCACATGAACAAAATAGGTCAGCATAGTAGAACATACTTTAGTTAATTTTTTTATTATTACTTGTGTTGACAAAACAAACATCCATCATTAAGCTTACAATTCCTTTTCAAACGTCC
This sequence comes from Volucella zonaria, assembly GCA_963966105.1. NCBI lineage: Eukaryota > Metazoa > Arthropoda > Insecta > Diptera > Syrphidae > Volucella > Volucella zonaria. The sequence goes on from OZ014533.1 coordinate 156,856,868, forward strand.
TGAATTTGTATCCGGACCAGTAAAGAGTGTCCGCCTATAACGCTAGGTCTACTATTTTCTCCGGCCATTTTTTCTTTTATAACATGTTATGAATCACGCTATATATTTTAATTTTGGAAAATCTGGTAGGGTTCATGGATAAGTTTACCGCTTTGTCAATATGGTATTATATGGTATTCCCTAACTTTTTCTTGCCAATCGTTCAGAATACAGTAGTCAAATTCAGTATCAGAAGAACACAAATTTCGTCCTTTAAATAAATATGTTGAGCCGAAATGGTTTCCTTGGGAAAGTCTTCCTTGATTCCTCTGTTAGTGGAGTTGAAACTACCTCCTCCGAAAATAGACTATCTTAAAGCCACAAGTAGTAATACTGAAAGTTTGTCCTAGTCAACGAAAGGAAAACTCTTCAGGCATCACACATCATTCCTTTCTGCGATTTTTTTTTTTCTTAATGTCGGAACAGAGCACTCAGACTTTACTCGTTGTAAATTCCTTTTAATGGGATTGTTCAGTGTTCGGAAGAAGGACGAGTAAGCGCTTCAGTGGTAAAATACTTAGTCTGCCGACAACCTGGAAAGTCATGCAGTTGTGCCCTTGTGAAACCCAACTGTCAGCAGAAGCCGTAACCGAGGGCACAGGGAAGCCTAACCTAGATTCGGGTCCTAAACAACTCTCCTCTGAGCTTTGTTTAGCATGTTCATCCGCGATTTCATTTCCCGTGATCCCATTGTATCCTGGAATCCTGTGAATTTAGCCTTCTGACTGCATTCAGTGAAGGCTTTTCGAAGTAGCTTAGAACTTGCAAGAGGGTTCAGCACGGCTCTAAGCGTAGCTTGGCTGTCGCTACAGATGCAAATGTTTTGCCCCCTCCACAGATGCTTCACAATATAGTTCATTGCCATCAGGATTGCGTATATCACTTTTTGGAATACAGACGCGGGTTTTGCAGACGAGTGACATTTAACGTTGTCGTCCTCCAGAAAGACTGCATCCTAGATCAATTTTGGAGCCCTCCGTGAAGACGCGACTACATTCCTTACCTGGCTCAGATTCTGGTTGAAACCAGCTTTGAGAAGACGGAAAACTATCCATAAGACCAGAGTCATAAGACATTCGGCGCCCAAGGTCATAAAACCCTCAGTGCGTGTTGTACCGCGAGAGTACAGCGCATGATTCCCATGCTAGGGAAAGCCCCATGCAGCCGAGCCAGACCACTCTTTAGAGTCTTGTGAAAGCAGCAATAACGTATAATATTTTCGTGAAAGATTTTTCCACAAGAAAATTGACGCATAGGATATAATAAAAGGTCGACAGCGCTTTAGAGGCTTTCGGAACGGAACACGTTTAGTCCATAGAAGTTTGTTATCCAGGTTGTCATCCAAATAATTAGCTTCCTTGGAGAGTTACATGGTAATGCCTTTAAGCACTAGATTAGTCAAAACAGTCAGCGTTCTCCTTCTCGTAAAGAGACCAACCTCAGTTTTAAGAGGATTGGCTGAAAGCCCATTTTTGGGGCACCAATCGTCGACCACGTCTAGGCTGCCTGCGCCTTAGAGCAGTCGGTAGAGTCGGTAGACACCATACAACATACCATACCATACCAACGGACAGTACAGCTACATCTTCCGCGTATGACGGTGCATAGACGTCAAAGCTATTGAGCGCATTGAGCACTGAGTCGAATAACATTCACCATACCGGTGGTGACAGAACGCCGCCTTGTTGACAACGTCTGTTTACCCTCGCGATCAGTGTCCTACCAGCATTACTTTGGTCCATAAAACTAGTGATTCGTCTACGATTACCACACTCCAATAATGCCTGCACGATAATATCGATATTGTCTGCGATAGTTAGACTTGCTAAAAATAGTTCTTTTGTGTTGATACCATATGAAACGCACTATCTGATGCTGGTTTCAATTGGTTGAATCCTTTTGCAAACCATGCACTTCGACCACAGTACTGACTTTCTTTATTGATTAGAGACGATGACTCTCAATGTCCTTTTACTCTAATTTGGTTAAACGTTTTATTCACTATATTTGGAAATACCTCTACAGAATTTGTACGAGGCTGTTGATGTTTTTCCTTGATGTTAATGTCATCAATCCATTCCAGAAGTTTACAGGTTTCTAAAATATTGTGAGTTTGCTTCTGCGTTTCGCCCATAGCGCATAGCAATTCGCTGAAGCCCTTTTGTGATATCAAAAATGATTTCATTATCGAATTTTACAGCACAGCGTACTCCATTATCTTCTTGCGTTAGCAAACGAGCAGGGAAGGAATGCGTTTTCGCTAAGATCTGCCATATGTTATCGCCTGGCCGATTGTGAACCAGACCTATAATCACTCTGATTAAGAACTATTACAGGTTTCATTAGATAGGATCTTCCACATGATCCTAAGAAGGTTAATAATTTTGATTTCCGATTTCGTGGAAGATCTTACGAGACTGCGACTCAAAGTCTGCAGGCCAGAATTGAAAGAAAGAGTGCGTGTTTGGTATTTTCATCAACATTGAGAGTGCCTTCGACAACATAACTCTTGACGGCATGTGTAACTTGCCTAGACAAAATGGTATAGACTATACTGCGAGCATTGAATCCCACTACCTAGAGTAGAATTACCTCGGTGATGGATGCGAAGAACTTCCGAGCTGGAATGCTGCTATCCGTTCGTTTTACAGGTCCCAGCCCTCTAGGCCGTGGACGACACGAAGAACTTTTCTTTCGAAACGACCAGGCACCTCCAGATCCTTTTTTGATTAAGTCCATGTCTCGGCGACAGAGAAAGTTGCTAGCGTGATCAATGTTGAATAGAATGCTAATTTGGTTGTCCGAGAAAAGGTTCTGCTACTCAATTGCCTTTGGAACCCAAACAATGACGATTGGTCAGAGTTAGTCTACAGTGATGTCGTTTTTTATAAGGGGTCTCCCATTAAGACCGCCTATTTTGAAATTTGAAACAAAGAGTGTTGACATGGAGATTATGTACTCGTATGGAACACAATATCCGATAAACGGCCGCTTAGTGACTCATGGCACACGTTGGTCCTTTTGACGAAATTTTCGATGACATTTTGGCATAGTGTCGGCTCAATTCCATCAATGGAGCGTCGAATTTCGTCTTTCAGTTGAGAAATTTTCTTGGGTTATTGCCAAACACCTTTCCTTTCAAAAACCCCAAAGAAAGAAATCTTAGGGCGTTGAATGGTGTGATCTTGGTGGCCAATTCACAATCCTTCATCTTAAGTCAAAATTCGCTGTAAACTGCTTGGTAAAAGTCTCTGTTGCTGAGAACGATGGCGAATCGATGTGGAAGGATTCTGGTCAACACTCTTACTAACTACTGCAATGTTTTCATTAGAACGAAGAGCACGAATGCGGACAGGTCTCTTCTGGGTTTGAGCTGACCAAATGCCTTAAATTTCTCGATTAATCAGACCACTGTATAACAAGGAGGTGCATTACGCTGACCGAAAAATCCGCGACATTTTCGAGCCATTTCTGCAAAGATCTCACCATTTCCGTAGTGGATTTTCACAATTTCTTTGTGTAATTTTAAATAACTAAACCTTAATATTCACATATGACAGCTGTCAAGGAGCAATGCTGTACGACCGACATAAAAAAAAATGTCGCAAAATCCAAAATAGGCGGTCTTAATGGAACACCCGATATTTACTGCGGAGCTTAGGTAGACAAAGTCGGAAGTGAAGTTTTGTCCGTGTTGCCATTGTTGTGTATCCTTTCTTGATGACAGCATGTCGTACATAGTTGTACGCTCGTCTACCGCCTTGCTGTATGGTATTCTGTCTATTGTACCCGCATAGGCAACCATTACTTGCCTTGCACTGAATTTTGAAAGATTCTGACCCTGGCGTTGGCTTACAAATGTCGCACAATAATCTCAAATTGCAGAAATCGCATGACAACGGATTGCTTTGTTGAAGCCTTTTTTAACATAAAATTGTTAAACTACGAGTATTACCGAGTGACATGGAGCACCGAGCTCTTTCCTTGATCATCCCTCAGAGATAGCGAAATCGCGGCCTCAAAATCGACAAATAACTTGTGGATGTCAATTAGGGCTTTGATGGTCTTTTCCAAAATCTGTCGCAATGCAAAATCTGAAGCACCAATTGGTAAACAAAAAGTTGTCAATGATTACACAGTATGGCATTGAATATCCTATATGGTAGATGTTGCAGAAACTGATGCCTCTATAGTTGGCGCAGACTAAAGAATTTTCATTCTTCGGGACATGGCATACAATACGGAGGTTTCATTCATATTGCATGCTTTTATCCGAATATATTTTAGAGATACTGTTCACAAAATTATCCCAAGCCACCTTGAATAGCCGGCACCTAACCCGTGCCGTACCGGCACCTAGGTGGACTGAAGTTTGGATATGGTTATCCTCATTTTATCGAGGTCGGGTGGGATTATTTACCCGGTTCTTAATTATCGGCGGAAATAGTTCTCACATATCCTTAGAAATTGCGAATATACTACTAGGTTTCCTTGTTCGTCCTTTTAAACTTTCGTTCGTACTTTGTTGACCTGGCTTGTTCTATTTACGTTCTGGTACATAAAAATTCCAAACATCCTTCCTGCAATATCTCTCAGGATTCTGAATATCGCCCTCCTTGGGCTCTGCTTTCTTCTTTTTGAAAAGTCGATGCTCGTTTTTCCTCTCTTTGACAGTCGAGCTCATAAGTCGCCCAAGTGCTCATTTGCAATGCTGCTCTATATGCTTTCTGTTTCCCTGCAAACTACGGATTTCACAGTAATAGTCTTAGCACATCAGACTCGGAATCTCGAATCGCTTTTTGGCAGCTTTACCATTGGGTTTCAGGTCAAGATGGGGCTGGAGAGGGACATCGAGCGAGGTTGAAGGACACTTGACCTGCAAAGGCCCTGGCGATTTCAGCCTTCCGACGTTAAACTTTCTCACAGTATTTCCTCTTCTAGCAACATTAGGAATATTCACATTCACTCCTTGCCCACAACAAGGTAGTTCCTTGCTCAATGTTGGCGAATATAAAACTTCGAACGTCCAGAATACTAGAAGCGCACCTTACGTCAATCACAGTGTAATCAATCTGGTTGTTGGTAGTAGATTTATCAGGAGACAGCCAAGTCACCTCATGAATATTGAGATTCGGGAACGTCGTGCCTGTAACCATAACATTTAGCCCTGAACAAAGTCGATAAGCCGGAATCCGTTGCCGAAAGTGGTTCCTATATTTACCAAATATGGCCTCCTCTCTTATATTTGCGTTAAACTAATTATTGAATTCGCTTTGAATCCTTTGATCCTTTTATTTAAAAAGGGGGAAAAATTCAAGGCTACTAAATAGCTATGCCGCATATGTGCAAAGACAAACGGCAATCAGAGTCTTCAATGGCTTCTGCCGCATATTTTGTTTAAAAACTAATCGTAGCCTGTCTAAATTCCAATAAAAATAAAATACCATCCCATTTTTATTACAAAAAAGAAAAAAATTGTTTAACTCTTATTTGGAACGTTTCGTGCTACCGTTACGAGCTTAATTTATATTTCCAGGTATAAAATTAGCCAGTAGAACGTCACGAGTTCTATTCCAAATACGCGTCTTATCCTAAACAACAATATCAAAGGTCAAAAATCTTTATTAAATGCCTTTGCCACCAATGTTAAATTTTTCACGGTCACGCCCATAATTCAGAGGTCACACAAAGGGCACCAGAAACTTAAGCACGTCATAAATTGAGCGTAAAATTTTTCATTTATGTATCTTGACTAATAGGTGATATAGTATTTGATTTAAATAATCATTAAATTTTTTTTTTTTTAAATTTAATTATATATATACAATCTTTTTATAAATTAAAAATTTAGATTGATATAAATCTTCTCTAAAAATCTATACACATTCTACTTCAAATGAGAAAAATTCGAAAGCGAGAAAAAAGCAAATATTTACAATGCCAGTTATGATTAATGTTACCATTTCTATTTTTATCCTGGAGCACCCCGAAATTTTTTACTTTAAACAAATCTTTTTTAATTCACCTAACATCGTAAAGAAAAAAAATAGCGACGACCGATTATGATCGGTCAAGAAAAAATATACAAAGACAACAAATTCAAATTTCGGATACATTTTCGGCAAAAACAAGAATCCGAAATCCACTCGAAAGAAAAACAAAAAGAATTTTCAAAACCAATTGAACGGAAAAGAAGACTCAAAAACGGATGCCTTGAGTTTTGCCTGCATGGAATGGAGAACTCATCCAAAATTAAATTTCGAAAACAAAAAAAAAAATAAAACAAAAAACCAGAACTCACTCCAACACCGATGGTATAGAGGAAACAACATAGAACGAAGGAAAATATCTTTTGATATCAGAGAAATTGTGGAGAATTTGGTGGAATCACGTCCCAGTTATTTGCAAGCGTTCGGTTGGAATAGTATCTCTGATCTGCAGTATCGGAATACAAATCTTGTAACGGTGTAGAAAGGTTTTCTAAAGTCTACCAAATTTCTCGTTCGGTTTGATTTTTCAAATCAACAGTGTGTGTGTTTAATTTAACTCAAAGCAACAACAAAAACAACAAAAAAAACCGTCACCATGAATGAAATGAGAAGTTTATTGACCACCTTCATCATCCTGGTGTTCCTTTTGGGATTGTTATACGCCTTCTACGCTACACTCTCTTAAATTTCCAATCATCTGATTTTTTTTTTTCGAATTTTTTTTAAATTTCATTTAAAACTACACACAATATAATTTTAAAGAATATATACAAAATATTCCAACGCATTTAATCATGTATTAATAATAAGCAGGATGTAACTAACGACATCCTTATCAATTTCATCTCATAAAGCTAAAGGTGAGTACATCCATTTAGAAAAGTCACTTCATACTAGAACCGTTCTGGTAAATTTTATAAATTTCTTATTTCTTTAAAATTTAAAAATAAATATGCATAAGCAAAATTTCAAATGCCGACATACATGAGTAGCTGCTAATGGCTCAGAACCTTTACGTGGAAATGTGATCAATTTCACAAATTTCTTCTTCCGTTTGAGCATGTATTTTTGGAGCACCCAAATTGAATTTGAACCAAATGACTAAGAATAAACTGAAGGGATATCATTAATAATGTCTAAGAGACCGGACCGATTGAAAATGAGCTAGTCATGGGTGCTCAGTAGTAAGTGAAGAAGAAGTAAAACCGCCTGTTCCTTGGTTAGCCGTTTGAAGAAATATCCAAATAGAAAGGACCTCAACGTTTTCTGAAAATACATATCATCCAATTTTCCAATCCAAAGCGTTCCATTGCTTAATCGAGTCAATGTGACAAGTGTCTTTCCCATAAATTGAAAGGAAAACAAGACAGCTGTCATAATAATTGAGATACTCGTACATTCAACAGAGACACTTCAAAATGAGCTGCTCATAATGGCCTCTTTTCGCTCTATTAAAAATGGTATTTCACGTTACGTAACCCTTTCTTTGTTAAATACAATTGGGAGAATACGTTGTCTAAAAAATCTGAAAAAATATTCATCATCTCATCTTAAAAATATACACAGATTATTAAGTATCCGTTTTTCGTTGCTGAATTATTTTCGCTTTAAATAGCCATACGAGTAGATACTCGTATTTATTTTGAAATGTTTTCAATTGGCAATAACAAATGCTCTTAAGCACTTTTGAATGGTATATCCGGCTATAAGCACTTTATATTTGAAGCCAATCCGATTTCTCTTCCCTTGATTACGTGATCCCAGTTGATTATTTCAGATTTTATGTTTAAGCACCGTAGCTGGCCATTACAAATTGTATCCTGTCGGTCCTATTTTTGACCACTTTTTCGAACATCTGGGCCCATATATTCGCAATAGCTCGGTGTTTATTTTTTTCCTACAAGCTTCAATCATTGCTGGTTAGTCTAACATAAACAAGCGTTTTCGCATATTCCACAGAAAATAATCGAGCGGCATTAGATCGCAAAATCACAGTTTCCAATTTTCGAGCTCCAATACGGAAATTACTCTTTTACCAATTTTTTGATTTCAATAAATCAGTGGTTTAGATGGCAGTGTGAAGCGTGGCCCCATCCTGTGGGAACAATGTCACCTATATTTGAAAACCAATATTAACTGATCGTTGTCCCGTATCGGTCACCATTTTTTTAAGTTATATAGCCCATTGATCCAACCACACTCCGTTTTTGGGCATGCTATGATGTCTGAATAGCTATTTCCATATTATGAGCCTCATCACTGAACATAATTTTGCTATAAAATTCAGGGTCATCTTGCAATTGGTTTTGAAGACCTTCGGCGAAGATCCGAAGCATGTCATGCTCTCTCAATGCTTGCGACAATTGAATCTTCTGAGAGATTGGGTCAACGTCTCTTAATTTATACCGGCCCTAATTGCGGCAATATTTTCTTCGCAATACACTGGTGTCATTCATTTTGTTGGTCTATTATTATGTACCGTTAAGTTAGTGCAAAATCTATCCTAGCACAACGATTATCACGTTCAGATAGGCGATTTTTCGATCCATAAAATCGACAAAGTGCTCAATAATTTTGTAAAACTTACGCTGTAAATCCATCCATAAAAAATTAACTGGAAACAAAATATATTGACACTTAAAAATATGACTGCTAGTTTGACAGTCATCCCTATAGGAAAATCGACGCATCTTCGATAAACACTTTTTAGAAGTCTGTCAAATTGAACATACCATACTTAACGTTTCTTAAACAGCGAATAAGAATAATTTTCTGAAACATATCTGTGTATCTGTAGAGTTGAAGTAACCCTGTTCCTTGATTTCCAAAATGATTATTGAAACATACTCCATTGACAGCTACGGTGACATAAGGTTTGACCTCGCCAAAATGCTTGTATAATCTGATAATTTTGCGTCGACCTGACAATCATTGTATGCGAATAGATTTTTTCGTCGGCTACTATATCAGAAAGCCTGGGTTCGATACACAGATCAAACACCCCAAAAACGAAGAAATATTTTTTGACGTTGCTACCATTTGGAATCAAATCTCCTTGTCTCTTGCTGTTTGGAGTCAAGAAAAACGGTAGATTACTCTCTATGCACAAAACGCCCAGAAGACACAAAAGGGCAAAGACTAGAGAGTGGTCTACATATCTGTTATCTATCAGCGCCATCTATTGTTTGTTTTTTTTTTTTATTTATTTTGCTTTTTTAAATGTTGCAGCTCTATGTGCTGACCTGAACATGGCTGAGTTCATGATTTTTCGAACAAACTTTCAACTTATAAAGGGTTTTCCATTAAAAACTATACACTTTGAACGCACCCTTAATAGTTTTTTGTGAACTGTCATTACTATTTTGCTTGTCAATATCTACCACTTAGGCATGGTTCAGTACTTGAATGAGCAACGTTTACAAATTATTAAAATTTATTACCAAAATTCAACTTTAATCGACCCATCCAACTTGCGATTCGTAAGTTGAGGCAAAAATTTGAGTGAAAGAAAGAAATGCAAGGAGTGTTGAAAATATTGAGGCCGTAAGTGCATCTGTTGACAACGACCCAAACCAATCTATTCCACGCTGTTCGCAGGAATTGAGCATCGCTCAAACAACATTGTGGAGAATTTTGCAAATGGATCTCGGCCTGTATCAGTATAAAATCAAATCGAATCAAGAGCTAAACCCAAATGACCATTTGAAGCGTCAAACTTTCTCAAAATGGGCTCTGAAAATAATTACAACCAATTCGGAATTTCATCGCAAAATCATCTTCAGCGAAGAACCTCCTTTCTGGCTAAATGCCTTTGTCAACAACCAAAATATGCGCCTTGGACGGCTACATACCAATGAGACTCCACAACATCCACAGAAATTGCAGAAATTGACTGTTTACTGTGGTTATCATGTCGGCGATGTAGTTGAGCCGTATTTTTTCGTTGTTGATGATGGCCCGCCGCGTTACAGTTAATGATAATCGCTATCGAGACATGTTGGAAAGTTCTTTTTGGCCGTAATTGCATCCACTCAACATTGGTGAGTTCGACTGCGCCACATCCCACACAGTGGGCCAAACAACCTGGCTATTAAAGCCAAAGTTTGGTGGGTGTGTTATCTGAAGACATGGACCAGTGAATTGGCCGCCTCGCTAGTGCTATTTGACACCTTTGGACTTTTTTCTTTTGAACTACGTCGTCGAGTCCAAACAAATTAGAGATGTTGGATGTGCTGAGAGCCAACATTGAAAGCAAAATTTCTGTATTACCGACCAAAATGTGTGGAAGAGTGGCCAAAAATTGGCTCCAACGAATTGATCGCTGCAAGCGCGCACGTGGTGGGCATACATATGAATGAAATCGAACAGTGGTATGAGATGCCTTTAATTGGGAATAAAAGTTTTTTCGATATCTCAAATGCAACTCGATCAAATAGTTGCATATGAGCACCAAGTTCATTGTGCTAGCCTTATGTCTTCAATATTTCTTTCTAAATTTATTGAATTTAAGTTGGCACAATCCTAAGATATACGAGTATTTATCTTTAATTACTTATCAGTTCTCGGGGGAAAAGCTAGTTTATATTGGAAAGTTCATACTTGACAACGCTTACTTCCCTTGTGTGAAATTACGATGGTGGGATACAACTCATCTGTGTGATTTAACGTTGATTAGCTCTATTGATCGTGTATGGGCCATAGACATAAATATTGACGTCTCCCAGTTGTGCCGATGAGTCCATCTATGACTAGCCTTAGAGAGCGCTTGGGAGTGTGGCATCTGTTTAACGTGGGACATTCTTAGCTTGACGTTGACAAATCGCCTACCATTTATTTACAGAAATCATAATCTTGCCATCACCATGAGCGGCACACTTTCCTGATACGTCAGAGTGTCCCGGAAGTCAACAGAGTTTGATTCAGTTCTGTTTGTCTATTTCGATGAGAGAGACAATTGCTTGCGACAATTGAATCTTCTGAGGGATTGGGTCAACGTCTCTTAATTTACACCGACCCTAATTGCGGGAATATTTTCTTCGCAATGCACTGGTCTCATTCATTTTGTTGGTCTATTATTATATACCGTTAAGTTAGTGCAAAATCTATCCTAACACAACGATTATCACGTTCAGATAGGCGATTTTTCGATCCATAAAATCGACAAAGTGCTCAATAATTTTGTAAAACTTACGCTGTAAATCCATCCATAAAAAATTAACTGGAAACAAAATATATTGACACTTAAAAATATGACTGCTAGTTTGACAGTCATCCCTATAGGAAAATCGACGCATCTTCGATAAGCACTTTTTAGAAGTCTGTCAAATTAAACATACTCGTACCATACTTAACGTTTCTTAAACAGCGAATAAGAATAATTTTCTGAAACATATCTGTGTATCTGTAGAGTTGAAGTAACCCTGTTCCTTGATTTCCAAAATGATTATTGAAACATACTCCATTGACAGCTACGGTGACATAAGGTTTGACCTTGTATAATCTGATAATTTTGCGTCGAACTGACAATCATTGCATGCGAGTAGATTTTTTCGTCGGCTACTGTATCAGAAAGCCTGGGTTCGATGCACAGATCAAACACCTGCAGCCTGATGTGGGTATAAGTCAGTAATTGTAGACAGTTCTGTTTGTCTATTTCGATGAGAGAGAGAGAGAGACTGTAGCCCCCCCCCCTCCCCCCTATTTTAAGGGGTTAAAAGTGAAAACAATCGCTACTTGACTGTCTACATAAAGACTAATGAACTTTAAAATCGTGCTGTCATTTTTGATAGTTCTTTAGCATGTATTGTATATTTAGTATTGTTCTACAAATTGTCATGACTAGGTTTATACCAAAAAAACGCTTCCGCATCATCCAATCTTATTTTGAAAGTCGATCTTCAATTTGTGAAACGTTTAAAATATTGTTTGCACTATACCATTGCAATCAACAAGGCCTCAACGTAATTTGGGATAACCTTTGTGAGCGAAAGTGTGACGCTAGATCCGGAAGTGTCAATTCTGCGTCGATCACAACAGTTTGGCCATTGTCCGTTCACTATGTGGAAAAGTTTTCCGAAAAGAAGGCCACGAGGCTAGATTTAAGCCGATCCATAGTTTTTTCGAAAAATCGTGTTTAATGACGAACCTCACCCGTGGCTCAATGGGTTTATAAAGAAGCAAAATTAACGTCTCTGGAGGGATGCAAATTCAGAACCCAAAAAAACTATGGTCGTCACGCTAAAGGACGTTACAGTGAATAATTTCCTCAAAAATGTAAGTAACATTGATCCGAACGAAATGTGGTTTCAGCAGTATGGCGCCAGATGTCATGGTGCCTATGACTTAATGAGCACTCGTTTCAATGGCAAGATTAATGAACCAGTGAATTAGCCACTGAGATCGTGTGATATGACGCCACCTGTACCTCGTCAAAAACAGCCGAGGAAGCTGTAAGCCTGAAATTATAACAAATTGTTGTGAATAAAGATTTTTGATTTGAACTCAATTTCTGTCATCACTGTTAGAAACAAAAGTTAGCTTTTAAAAAAGCAGGTTTTTTATTCAAACAACCGAGGTTATTGTATCAAGGCTCAGTCTGGCTTTGAAGACGCTACATTGTTTAGGCAGACCAAAGGATTATTCAATTCAGAAGTTTTCAGCCTGTTGTCAGCCCCTTCGCCTGTTTTCGGGCCATCGTTAAAGGCAGAGGTGCTCTTACTGAGATTGACTTTGTCTTGTCTGAATTCTTTTCTTTCCGGAAATAGTCTATGATTAAGTCAGTTTTAGTAAGTAAAGGGTCCTTCTATCTTTAAATTTAAATAAAACAAAGTGAGTGTAAAATATCATCGAAATTTTTTATTCGTTTGAAAGGTATATCGATGCCATTATGTATGGAGTACAATATCGTTCAAATCTCCGCCGCGGCTTCTCTGTGTGGCGCCCATCCGAAATATCTAATTTCCCATGATTCTGGCGCATCAATCAGGCTGAATTTGATCGATGGCTTAGGTTATGTTGGCTTTGAGGACCGCTGTGGTTTGTGGCTTATTTGCATAGACCTGCGACTTCAGAAAACTTCGCAAGAAAAAGTCTAAATGAGTCAAATCGCACGATCTCGGTGGCCAATTCACATCACCTGTACGTGAGATGACCATGCTCTCGAATCGCTCATGCAGATTTTCCAATGTGGAGTGAGCTGTGTGGCACGTAGTGCCGTCCTGTTGAAATCACATCTCGTTGGAGTCCAAATCATCCAAATCAGGCCAAAAGAATTTGGTAATCATCGACCTGTAGCGCTCGCCGTAGACGGTGACGGCCTGGCCAACGTTGTTCTCAAAGAAATATGGATCGATGAGACGCCGCTAGCCCAAAATCCACACCAAACAGTGACTTTTTCGGGATGCATTGGACGCTCTTAGATCTCATGTGGATTCGTATCATCCCAAATTCAACACCTTTGTTTGTTGACGTACCCATTCATCCAGAAATGGGCCTCATCGCTAAAGATGATTTTTCGATGAAAATTAGTGTCTGTTTCCAACAGCTGCAGAGCCCATTCAGCTATCACACGTCGTTGTCTATGGCCATTTACCTTCAGCTCCTGGGTCAGTTGAATTTTGTACGGGTGCAGGCCCAAGTCACGACGCAACATTCGCCAAGTTGTGATCTGCGAAAGGCCGAGTTCTTGCGAGCGACGCGAAATCAACTGCCGCGGATTCTCCTGCATACTCTCACAGACAGCGGCGATGTTTTCGGCAGATCTTAGGTTTCATCGAGGTACGGGTGTTGGTTTATCGTTTACTGAACCAGTGGACTTAAATTTATCCACCACGCTGTGTCATAAATTGGGCGTAGAACGCGTAACGTTGCCCGAACAGAATACCCATTTTGATAAAACAATTTTCCCATTTGCACAGACTGAATAAATGACAACCAATTTGACAGAGGTAGCTTCAACACTATAGGTAGCTTCAAAGTTCTTAAGCCCCTATTGGAAGACCGTGTAGTAAGTCGATTGATTTTGAGAGAGCTCCATGTAGCTTGAGGTAGACTAGCATGTCCCACATTTATGTAACTCGCTCCATGGGTGAATGTCTCTCAGACCGAGAGCGGAGTCAGTAGCCAGCTGCATTCGAAAATTCTGTAGACAGCAAACGAATCCGGTTTCTTAAGGCCGTCGTAAGAAGGATTTTCTACGCTCCAGTGAATAAAAGGAAAGCAACATTAAACTAACCACACAATTTACAAATTAAATTGTTTATATGCCCGCCTAAAATGTTCATTGTTTACATAAACTTATTATAAGTTAAACCTATTTGAAAACGAAAATATTTTCCTAGAAAAGCTCACATATCAATGCGTATCTATTTTCTCTTCATTGGACGATGTGTTTATTGAAGAGCTATTTTGTAAAATGTTTTGACTTCAATCCATCAATCAGTCAATCAAATGTTAATCACTTTTTTTATATATAATAAATAGAGGATCCGGAATACGTCTAATCCAAACGACATGACTGAAGGTTTAATAGGATTTTTCACAGATTTTAAAACATATTTCGAACCGAAGAAATCACTACTAAATTCCTAAATACAATATCTTCAATCTCTTATATAAAATCCATCCACACCGATTTTATTTCGTTATAAATTGCTCAAACGTTTTGTTTCTTTTTCATAGAATGCAATTCCAATATTTCTTTTTTACGAGTGCCGTCCAAAAAATTAAAAAAAAAATCCAATCGTATACGCAACATTTTGTTGTTTTGTTCAATTCCAAACAAATCTTCTGACTTCTTCTTATTTTTACTATACACACACCTTCATCTATAAAGAAATTTTCATTTTCCTACAAAAACAAAAAAAAAGCAATTTTTGGAAAAAGCAATTTTATCGAAATCCAAATAGCTATGGCTGCGAGTATACACCTCGATGTTATTTTTGTAAAGGAGATTTTTTTTTCTGCTTCGTATATAATTTTTTCTGATTTTCGTTTTTCTAAAAATCGTGAAGATTTGTTGTTGTATTGAACGCTTCATTTTTTATGCTGACAATTGGCATCGAGGCAAAATTTTTATATTCATGTAGATTTGATATTTTTCATTTTAATAAAAATGATTTTTTTATTGCTTGATATAAAAATAATCATATTTATGTTAGTATCCCGGATTTTTCATATTTTCTTAATAATAAATATAGAATCTTGTAGATAAATTTGAATTGTAGGTGTTTTTTTTTAAAAGTGTGTGAAAGCTGACAGAAAATTTATAAAACACAGGTGAGGGAAAAATTTGTAAATGCTCTATACATAGTATTGTTGGAAGAATGAACCAAAAACAAAAACCGACTGTTGTTAAAACCCTTGATTTCAAAATTTAAAAATTTAAAAAACCAAGCGGTTTTTACTTAAATATTCATGAAGCTCAATTTTTAAATCACTTTAATTAAAATGTAATCCACAACTTTTGTATAAGTAAGAGATCTACGATATTCAAAACGACTTAATCCAAAGCCTTTTTTATCATTTAAAATTTAATATCTTAAATATGAAAACTACAGATTTATTTTGTATATTTTTAAATCAATTTTTAATTTAGTTTTGACTTAAGAGATCTACACCTTATGTGGTGG
The DNA here is from genome assembly GCA_963966105.1 of Volucella zonaria. Taxonomy (NCBI): domain Eukaryota; kingdom Metazoa; phylum Arthropoda; class Insecta; order Diptera; family Syrphidae; genus Volucella; species Volucella zonaria. The sequence goes on from OZ014533.1 coordinate 156,872,526, forward strand.
CAGATGGTCATCCCTTATGTTATCCTTGCTTATTATCCAAGTCGTCCAATCATCTGCTAAGGCTTGCTAATAAAAGACGTTTACGAAAAACCATAAGAAGAATGAAAATTAACACCAGATAAAATAATCTTAATGAAATGACTGCTTATCATATGTTCTATCTACTTGAAAAGATATTATCTGATTAAATCTGTATTATGTCATGCAATTCACTTCTAATCATGTCTAAGATGTTATTGAAAATATAATGTTTATGACAGTATCCCAAGATTTAAGGATTTGCTTAGGCCTCTAACAGATCACTTTAGGATCTTGTTTTCTAAGGACAGACAGGAATTAGTGGAGTTGCCTTTTAAGTCATTTTTAATATTTCAAAACATTCTCAAAATTTTACTTTGATTGCAGCTTACATCAGAGCAAGTCAGCATTCATGATTCATGTGTACATTGTAAGAAAACTGTGAATCTGATAGAGTCGCTTAAGATGTCATTTTCCTCGCTATTTCTACAAAGCGATGGTCATTAGAAGTTCGGTGATCCTGTTCTCTTCATAGTCAAAAATCCTCATAACAAAAGTCCAGTTGTCCATTCGTTCGAAGTAAACAAACCACTCTCTACAGATTTTTGACTACCTGACTAAATCCACATTTTTGTCTAATTCATAGTCTCTCCTTCTCATCCATATATCCTACTACCGTCGCAGATATGACCAAATATCCAATGGAGTATTTCAGCTTTGATCAGCAAGACTGAAAAAATAGTGTTGTGTAGAGCAACGTCCTTGTCCTTGTCCTTCGAATAAGTTTTGACCCCAGCTCTTGGCAAAGTTCGAAGTTTCTAAAGTTGGGTTTTTCTCCCCATTTTCTACGGAATGTATAATAGTTCGAGGTTCATAATTACTTGAAGGTTGTCCTTCCGAAACGAAGACATTCACATGATGTCAGAGTTTTTGATTTCGCAAATTTTTGGACATTTGGGACAACTTCTTCTATCTTTTGAACAGAGGCTTACGCTATTGAGCTTTGTGAAATAGAAGAAACTGCAAAGAGGGGATATCATATGATGCCAGAGAACCGATTAGCTCTTAAAGTTCTCAAGGCCTTCATCTATGAATCCACGAGTAGGTTGTCTTAGTACAGTCTATAAAATGAAAACACAATAAGGTCACACAAATGCGGGTTCCTGGCAGTAAGGCTGCTGAATATTGCTAGATGCAATCCGTTGACATCTTTAACTCTCTTCGAGACTGAAGAAGTACTTTAAGGTCAAATATTCCTTTTCCGATTGTATGAAATCGTTACTTATTTACTTACTTACTTGAGGTGGCGCTGCAGTCCGGGGTGAACCTGGATCCCCACCAACAAGAGTCTCCAGCCACCTCGATCTTTAGCCAAATGCCTCCTTTTGCCTACCTTCTATAACCTCTGTTTAATTTCAGAATAAATCAAATCCCAACGCGACGTTAGGTATGGATTTTTGTAATATGGTGCAATAGAATCGAATAATGACAATTGACCAGCAAGAATTGCTTTCACCACAATTTTGAATAAACTTATCGATTTCTCCACAATATTCGATGGCGTTCGCTGATTACCACCGACGTTATGTCTCCTGCCTTGCTTTGTTTTATCGCTAGTTTCACCACCAGTGCTCAATTGAAATTGCCGGTAGAATTCCGCCCGTTTCAAGCCTTCAATCGTAACACCCGTCTCGCTATTAATGCTTATCAGTTTACCCTCAAGCCCACTTTTGGACGTACTCTAAAATATCATTATTCTTTCCTAAGCCGCACAAATCGCAATGGAATGCCCTTCCGAGCTCTTTTTTCTTAGTCATCATAACCTTCAAACATTTAAAACCAACGTGCATCGGTGCCTCTCTTTCTTTCCTCCCTAACTTTCTTTCGCCCGCGCTGTGTGCAAGCATTTTAAGGGTACTCAAAACCCGTAGAGAGAAGAATCATGACCATTTCTCTTGCGTTGGGCTTGGGGGCTATACGACTGGAAAAAAATTGGGCACGATGCAGACGACTAGAAGCAATTAGTTCTAAGGCAGGGATTATTCTCTTCACTTATACGGAATCAATCTCTATTTTAAATGCTCAGTGATTGAGAAACTGAGTTTGGAATCCTATGTAGAACACTTCTCGAAGTTTGTTATAAATTTCCAATTGGAAAGAGAACACCGAAAACCTATTATTAAAAAAGAAAGTGAAATGCATTCAGCACTATAAGGGCTTCAAACGGCCTATAGTACATTGGCTTTATACAGCGATTGTGAGACGAATTCTGACACGTAATTCGCTATTCTGGTTCCAACTCGCAAACCCCAACAAGATTTAAAGGACAGCCTGCATCGAAGTTCTGGTATAAATCAAAACAATGGCCACAATGGCATTGGAAACTATGGCCAACATCATTTCTTCGAATACATACCGCACCAGTGCGGTTGTTTTGCTACGAAAGGAACAATTATGGTCACATTCATCTTGTGACAACGTCTCCATACTCTCTCGTTATGAAACTTCATAAAACTTTTCTATCAGAATTCCTGACATAAATAAGTGACAACATATCACCTAAATGGAAGAACTGCCTTTCTACACTAATGGTTCTGAAATGGGCATCGACGCCAGGGGTCCTCTGTGAAACTCTAGGAGTAAACTGCTCCTTTCGAGTAATGGGGTGCCTCTGAAACCGAAGTAAATGCTATTATTCAGATCGTAGCAATTATATTTGTAACTGGTAGATCAGTAGTTATCTACTCAGATACCCAAGCAAGTGTTAAATTTTTGGCCAAGCCCCTTGGCAGTAATTAGATCGGGGATAGATGTCTATTCTGTTTTGACGTGAAGGCATGTCGTGTAGACTTAAGTTCACTGGATGCCCCATAAACTCATGGGATGCCAGGATACGTCCGGCTAGCGCTCACCAACATTAATAATCTAACACCAAAACGTAACCTGTGTTGAGGGCACAGCTCTACTGTCTTAGGGTTACGGCACCCAGCACCTATTGCAACTCTACATCGAGACAAAACCAACTGGAAGACCCTTCCTGCGAGCTTAGGTTCAAATCACAGCCACCATGGTGTTTAAACTAGAGGGTCTACCTCTATCAAGTCAGACCCTGACTTCCACGGTACCGTGTTTTAAGTCCTGGTGTGGACTACCAGTGGTCCTACCGCTCAACGGACATACGACCGGCAGCTTGTAACTGGTCAAATCATAGCAGCCTTATGAGGCGTCATCTTAAAACTTTTATGGGAATACCAATATTTGCTCTACACCTGTTTATTATTAGACTACGTCATTAATAGGCGAAGCCTTGATTGACGGCGGCCGGGGGCCCTCTGATCGGAGACTGTAGGAACATAGAATCTCCACAATATCGACTGTTGGATACCAGGGCGCATTAATATCGAGGATAAATGTGTAATTCAGATGCACTTTTCTCTATCAAAGGGCCACGGTTAATACGAGTAGAAGCTTCGATGATTAGACCATGACTCGACCAAGTATACGCAGGGTTCAATTTGGCACCTGCGTAATAGGAAGGACTTTTACAGTAAGAAGAGGTCACGATATCTAGTCAAACCTAGCCGCTGACGTGCACTGGTTGTCTCTCGTATTACGGAAGGGCACTGCAATTTCGGCATTGATGCTGAACACCATAACGACGGGGTGAAAATGAAGACATTCAGTCCGCCGTGCTCTGCTCTGCCCTCTCGGGAAATAGAATGGCAACACTTGGCAGATGCACTCCTAAGATGTACATCCTATATTGAGGGTTTGAATCATGTGTTGTTTATATGTATATAGGTTCCCGGGAGGAATCCTAAAGCACAATAGTATAGGGGGAATGAAATCATTAAGTGACAAGACACCCATCGACCTACCTATTTACCTTGAGGATGTGTTTTAGTTTTCCGGTTGGATCCAACCGCAACCAAGGGCTTGTACGATGACAGTCGCGATTGTTGGTTGCAAAAAGGTCTCACTTTGGTCTCTTAGCTATGCAATGAACAGGTCTCGAGTGTTTCTCTACCTTTTTTCTGCGAGGGAGGTTTTGACTTAGAGTTTTTCTTGAGCCCGCATGTCCGTACAAATTACTTACGGCGGATAGCGCTACAGTCCGGGGTGGACTAGGGTCTGTCATATTATGGCGGATTGGGCTTACAGAAGTCCCATTTTGAACCTTGTCATATCGTAAAATTGTGGTCAGCGATTCATGTTTAGATTATAGCCATTAGGAATAAAATCGATCAAGCACAGATTTTGATGTATTCCTAACATCCATAAGCGTTCCGCATCGCTTTCAATGGGGGTACCACCATTAGCCATTTTTTTCTTAAAAAAAGGACACGTTGATTGCTGCCCATTAATAGACCATGCTAAATTAAGGCTTTTCTTGCAAATATGGATTTAGACGAGTTGCGCTTTAAGCAAAAATTTACTGCGGTATCACATAAGTTGACCACGAGAAATCGATCTGACAATTGACCTCCAAGATCGTGTAAGGTTATGTTGAAGTGGCTGTCAAAAGCCGACATAGTTAAACCAATATAAGGTCCATTGTGATAACTTGTGAATCTAGAAGTTGAACCAGGTGGAGCTTCGGAACGTAGTAACCTTCTCATATATCATTATCCTTCGAATGGTCATTGTAGAAAACGTTCAAATGGAGTTCATTTCTCTATAAGAATAGAAAATGTAAAGGTTAGCATCCTCGTCCTTTCCTGGCGTGTAGCCAAGTGTTGTTGCATGCCTGTCTATAAGATACTGTCTAATGATATGCCATAGATTGAGAGTGATCAAATATTTGGGGTTTTTTAGATGCAGTTCTGGGAAAATTTGTTTGGTTTGTAGACATGCTGAGGTACTTCCTAATGTTAACTCGTGTTAGCTTTTGAAGATGAGGTTACATGTGGTGTTCAGTATACCTATGGTGCCATTTCTGGTAGAGTAACTAATGCACTTCCGTCATCGAATTTTCTGAAATGTCCGGCACCCAACAAAAGTGGATACTGAACTGCTGAACCATCTCTTTATGGTTGAACAGGAGTATGATTTGATCATAAGTAATTACTTCCTACAGACCTAGGTGCAATTGCTGGTTTATGCTGATACATCATGACAACAATGTCAGTGATTTTCGTGACTTATGGTCAAGTGAATAAAATTTTGACAGTGAGTTGGTCTCCACCAAGAAAAACAACGTAATTATAAAACCAAAACATTCTCTCCATATCAACAAATAATGTTTCGAATTCAAGTCCCGGCCAGAGTTTATCTGCTAGAAGAGCAGAAGCTAGTTCCTTGAAATATTGGTTCCTAAGGATCGACATTGATAGAAAGTACATTATAAGGCACATTCTGAGTGCAACAAAAGCTTATTAGCAAACGTCACTATTGCGCAAGATGTTTTCTAGCAACGCGTCCAACCCATAGATGAACTAACCTAGATGGCAAACTCTACTAATCCTTTTGTGAATCCTTAACTTTCGCACTAACATTTTTACGGTTTCTATAACCTGTCAGAATTTGCTAGAATGAGAGCAATTTCCAAGCATAGTTGCTAGAATGAGAGCGATTTGCACGCGTGTCTGTAATGTCGACGACGTTTTTCGAGTAAAATGAGCGTGTTTTGTGTAAAATGGGAGAGAAATTGCCATTGATGACAATTCACACGTATTTACAATTTACATACAGGGTCACACGTATCAGTAGAAAACCGGTTTTGATTTTCCAAAATCTGGAAAGTTTGACATCTAAGTTAGTTTATCTATGGTCCAACCACAAACTAATCCTGGATGTTGAATCATCAAGACCAAGTTTTAAGAATGATATTATCTCGGGTCCAGGGATGTCCAACTGGAATAAGGAAAAATTTTGAGGCAGGGGTTAGCCTCTCGGTTTTTTTTTGGAAAGCTTTAAAAACGGTTGAAAATGCGGTTATATTTGTCAGTCACTGTTCGAGTATAAAATGACTATCCTCCTTTTGTCAGAAAACTATTCGGTGATATATTGTGATCACTTCGCGGTAAAATCATATGTACATGAGTCTAGTGTGACTTGACTTACATAGACGCATACCGCACGTGAACATACCAAAGCTGTGATTTCAGTTCTGTCAGAAAAGGCAGACATAAGTGAGCATATGTTTATCACCCTATCCCGTACTATTAGCCCGTCTGAATAGGCAAAAGCTTCAATTTTTGTAAATTTTACTCAAAACGAATTTTTTTTTATGTTTTTTGAAAGTAAAGCAAGCAGCAACTTATTTTTAGCTGACCAGCTTACGGATCTCCTTTGATGCAATTCAAACATCAACAATGAAAACAGAATGCAAAAGCCGTTCAAAAGTATCTCAAAAGACCTAATAGATACATGGTATATCGTGCCCTTTAAACTGCTGGCTGTGCTCAAGAGTATACGGAATCTACATAATTATCGTTTGGCGTCTATCTGTAAACAAATTAACATTTACATAATTTATCTACGCCGTTAATAACAACAATATTTAACCCCATCCGGGCAAATGTTTATCGCGCCGCAGCCTCAAGCAATTATTGAAAAATATTTCACCCCGAAAATAACCATAAGCGATACGGATTGCAATTAGTCAAGTAGATTCCATCGACCTAATAAATTGCGATCGCTTAAGATCAAAAATATCATCTCATCAGCCCCCATATAGTACGTCTTGTTGCATTTAAACTGCGTACTCAATCGCCACCCACGGGACGCGACTGTCAGTCCATTTATATGGAATTTTCCAAAAACCCGTGCCAACACATTCCAAAAGCGAAAGGCAATCTGCGTTTCTAAAATTATCAAAAAAAAAAAAATACACAAAATGTTGCTCCTTCTACGAGTACATACGAGTCCTCCCAGTGTTCGTCTTGTAGAAGATAAATTTAAAAAAAAAAAAATCATTTTAAGGTAATTTTTGATCCGATTTTTGGTTTTTTTTGTAGATGACGTAAGCGCGGATGTGGTGGCGCCATGCGGAGGAGAGCGAAAATACAAAATTACCTCAGCAAATTATAGGCGTTTTCAACGTAACACTCGAAAACTACAGGTGACGACAGAAACAGCTGGTAAGTAGTTTCTTTTTGGTTCAAGTTGAACAATTGCATAGATCTGAGCTGATAAAGATGTTTCACTTCATTACAGAGTTTTGAAAGTATGGATGCTCTTCTCGACTTTCATCCGTGCCCTGGACCAGCTTTGCGTGGTATTAAGATCTTGACGTCATCAGTGAAACACCATCCGTTGTATTGATATTTAAATTGTTTAGATTTCTATCTTTTCGTTGTGTTGTTCATTTGTTAAAAAGGGTGCACCTGCTCTTTATTTGTTTTTTTTTTTTGTTTTTTGTTTTCTTTTAATTCTTATTTATTTTTGTTCGTTTTTTATGTTTTGTAATTTATTTTGGACTATCCATCTTATCCCGGGAGTGATGGATGGGTGAAAGCTTTGGTAATTGTACGAGTATTTATTTACTATATATATTCGAGCCCATATGAATATTTACAATTTTATAAGTTCAAAATATATGCATATGTATGAGCTGATAAAGTCATTCTCTTGATTATTTAAGAAATAAATTTAATTAAATACAATTCGTTTGTTTCGTTCTATTTTTGGGACTTTTCAGACTCTGTGTTGAATTGGGAAAAGGTGAACTTGGTGAACATGATTCATAATATACATACCACAAGTCCTGCAGCTAACTAATTTAATACTATGTATCCTTTACATTCAACGAGCTTCCAGTACCCCTTTTCGGTGTCAGATAGCCTCTGGTTTTTAACGTGTCGTTGTCTTGACTTAAGTTTACGGGATGCCCGTACATCCACGGGAGCAAGGATACGCCTGGCCATCGCTCTCCGTCAATTCTTTGATACCAATTCGGAGCTGTGTTGGAGGCACAAGTTCCACCCTTGGTATGAGTCGAGGCTGACCTAAAACCTTTTGCTGTTCTTAGAGTCACAGCACCCAGTACTTATTGCAACTCTACATTGGGTCAAACCAACTGGAAGACACTTCCCGCGACTTTGGGTTTAAACCACAGCCACCATTACGCTCCACCAGCGGGCCTACTTCAACAAGTCAGGCCTGGACCGAAATCCGGGGGACTCCTGACTCCTGACTCCCATGGTACTGCGATTTAAGTCCTGGTAGGGACTACCGGTAGTCCTGCCGCCAACAAGACCTATGACCGGCAACTTGTAACTGATCAAATCGTAGCAACCTTCGCTGGCTCTGCCCCGCTTTTTATTAGACAACGTCATTGATGGGCGAAGCCTTGATAATTGGGCGGGAGCCCCCTTTTCGTCATCACTAGGCAGTCCACAGTTTTTCCCACGAAGGGATAGCAGGAAAGTCGCTGGCCTTGAGAGACACCGAAAAGCATTTATTTGGTCTGCCGGCATCCCGGAGGATCACGTCATCTGCTGCTATGCTCACATAACGGGTGACAATTATGTTTTAGCAGCTGTCAAAGTTACCAAAGACATCCAGCTGTCAACATATTCAGTAAGGTTTGCCACTTCACCATGCATCGTTTTACACTTGCTGAACGTTCGAAAAATATTATTGAAATTCCGGCTCAATCGTAAATACGCAACGTGAATTTCGTCATGAGGTCCATCGATTCGTCGCACCGTGGAAAAGTTTGAGCGTGAGCACACTCTTTTGGATTTTAAGCCACCAACCAGATAGAGATTGATGCGAAATGAAGAAAACATAGCCGCCGTAGCGGCCAGTTTCGAAGAAGACCCAGAAATGTCGATTCGGCGCCAATCAGCTGAATTGGACATCGCCAGAGAGTCAACCCGGATTATTTAGCGGTTGGAATTGGGCTTATATCCCTATAATATTGTGCTGACGCAACCATAGACAACGCCGTGAGTTCGGTAATTAAACGCTGGAAATATTGGCCGGAGATCTGGATTTTGGCCAAAAAATCATCTTCTTGGACGAGTCCCAATTTTGGCTCAACGGCTATGTCAAACAGCAAAATTGCCCTTATTGACACATTTCACAATGTTCGGCTAAGCAGCAATGCATCCACAAAGATTGACTGTTTGGTGCGGTACCAAATATGACGGCATCATCAGACTTTATTTCTTTCGAAATGAGGAAAGACACACAGTTCCCGTCAATAGTGTCAGGTATATAGCGATGTTAAACGACTTTCTGTAGTCAGAGTTCAACAACATTGATATATCCTAGCTGTGGTTCCAACAAAACGAAGCTACATGCCATACAAGCGACGCAACTCTCGAAGTTGTGAAGGAGAAATTTAGCGAATGGGTCAGCTCACCGCGAGCACTCATAAATTGGCCACCGCGATCATGCGATTTGAATCCACTCGATTATTTTATCTGGGGCTACGTCAAGTCCTTCGTCTACGCTAACAAGCCAACCACTTTGGACGAGCACGAGGCTAACATTCGACACGTTGTTGCCGGACTAACGCCGTATATATTGGACCGAGTCATCAAAAATTTGACCGACCGCTTGAATCACTGTCAGCGAAGCCGAGGCGGCCATTTGAATGACGTGCTATTCCACACAGAATGGCATGAATGCAGTTTCAATCAATCACAATCAATTTTATATCTCACACCGTTGTTGTTTTATTTAATTTTTTGCCAATCGTTCTTATCTGGTCACCCTTTAAAACCGACAAGTCTATGGAAACTCTAACCGAGGACGCAGGCAGTCTTACCGCAAGTTCAGATCCTAAGAAACTTGTCACTGGCACTTGCCCATCAAGTTCATTGGTGATCTCTTTTCCAGACCAAAGACCCAAATAATTTGATATCGGCCGATTGTGTTTTCGAACTAAGTCGGAAGTGGTGAGGGGGTCCAGCAAGGCCACAATCGCAACAACCTGGTCGCCACAAACGCATATACCATGTTCCTCCACCGATTTTTACAATATGCTTACTTCTATTAGGATTGCGTATATTTCTGCCTGGAAGATAGAAGCAAGTTCTCCCAATAAGGAGTAAAATCTAACATATTCGTCCTCCGAATTCGCGAAGCTTCGACTTCATTGCTTTTTTGGTACAGATTCTAGCCGAAACTGGCCCAGCACCAACGGCAGTTCTGGTAACATTGTATCATCACACCAGAGCCAAAAGACAACTGGCGCACAAGGTCATTAAAACCTCAGTGCGTGTTGTAACCAAAAATAGCTTTAAGAGTCCACGCAATGGTATGGATACCAAGGGAGGTTCATCAGCGCCTAGAGCGGAACCAGGCGTGCTAGGGAAACCCCCGATGCAGTTGAGACAGACCGTTCTTTGGAGTCTGGTAATAGCAGCAATGATTTGTTTCCGTGAAAACTATTAGATATAGTTGCCCTTTTTATAGCTGTGTCGACGGTCCGCTTCTAATTGAACGGTTGACCAGCATTACTAACTTCATAAAAATCAAATCGGCAAGGATATTCACTCTTCCTAAAAGCAGTACTACGAGTATATTTGCATTATTTGCTGTTTTAGAGTTCGTAGATGTTGTTCTTCCATAATCAGCACCTAATTTAAGGGAACTATTGCATTTTCTTGTATAATCATGGCATAGTATCCTGCTCTCTATTTCCTCGATCGAACGCATCCCATATTAAATTTTTTTTTAATTGGTAGTGTGCAGGTGTCAGGTTGTTCCTTGCATAATAACGGGTTCATGGCTGATGACCCCAATACGACACTATGTCTGGGAACGGACTTAGACCAATTAATTTTGAAACAGGGCGGAATGCTTCCGGTACGTTTCCGGTATCTTAGAAAACACAACAGGATATACCAAACAAAGCCTTTTTGTTATTCAATCTTATTACGAAAATGAGCGATCTGTAAAAGTAACATTTCGTAAAGTTCGTGAATTTTTCGGTCAACATAATCGTCCTAGTGAGTGTGGAATTCGTGCAGTGGTGAAGCGTTTTGAAGAGACTGGTTCGGTATCGGCAAGCTCGGCCACGTATACGCCAAAACATCACCACTGTGAACGAAAGTGTTCAAAACCAGCCAGGCACTTAAATTTAATTGCCATTGTAATCTCAATAAACCTCCAGAACCTTTGCCGATCGCGTATCAATCAAACACTCGAAAAGTCGTATGCCGACTGATTCAAGTATTGAAGCCCATTGAAATGATGTATCAGAAATGCCGCAACTGATCTGCTGAGGTTCACTCAAATACTCCCATGAAACCCCTTTTTTTATAAGGAGGTCAGGTAAGGACATACAGTGCCGTTCGAAAAATGTTGGTCAAACATTTTAGTACCCTTTTCGGGCGCAGTTTTTGGAATCTATGAAAGCTAGTGCATAAAAGTCGATGTTATTATGAATAAGAAGTGCATTTAGCCCGTGATAGCAGTCCGAAACGAACCGAAGTAATTTAATGAAAAAAAATGGGAAAAATCAGTTCAGAGTGCAAAGCTAATATTTTGTGTCTGTCACGTCTCAATTTGACAACACTTGAAATTTCTCGAAGATTAAATGTTTCTCAACAAACTGTGGCATGGAATTTAAAAAAAATATCGTGAGACCGGGACTAACAGCAGATAGAAATTCTCAGGAAGGCCAAAAAAGACGACCCCAGTGGAAGATCGTTTTTTTGGTGCTGTACACCCGTTGGCATCGGTTCAAGATTTCGGTGTATCTTAAAAACGATCTCTGTCGAGCTACAGGAAAAATAATTTTGTCAAGCTCAGTGAAAAAAAGGCTCGTGGAAGCTGGACTTAGAGCACTCAAGCCAGTACTGAAGCCGGATTTTCCAAAAAGAGTCAAAGAAAACCGATTGCTCTGGGCTCAAGAGCATCTTAATAGGACTCAAGACATGTGGATCAAAATGAACCTGTGTATGCATTCAGTATCGGTTAAAAATCGTCTTTTAATAACTACTTAACATAGATTATGCATGATCTTAGTAAATTTTGCTCTAAAAGATTGTTAGAAACAGTTCACTGTGGTCTGGTACAACCGAAAGTGCAATATGGGTTCGCATGCTGGGGAAGTACCTTCAATTCTTTTCGTTTCACCTTGATCGTATTATATGGAAGAAAGACGTTGTGAACATAGCTTGCCGCTTTTGTATTAATTCAAAATTTCTTCCATTGAATCACCAATACTTCTGTAAAGCCTCAAAAATGTTCCTCTTGAAAAGTGGCGACGGATTATGAGCTTCGTAGTGGAGAACGAAGAATGGCTTTTATTTCACTCATCAATTTCTAAACGTTCGTTCTTCAGTAGTACTAAGGCTATTTAATAAGCTTCTTTTTGAATTTCGTTATATTGAACTTGGCTTTGAATTTAACCAAATTCATGCTTGCCACTTGCGCATTGAAGTCTGCAAGGATATTGATGGGAATCATCTCGGCCATAACAAAAGCTGATTCGTCCAAAATTTTAGGCCGGCGGGTATTAGGCAATCTTTGATGAGATTTGATGCATCGTTCGTTTTGCAAATATTTGCAATAGTTACAACAGCGATGTCGTCGCACATGATATTGCAGAGAAAGAACCCCATTATCGATTCTTGTGGTGGGACTCCCGCGGAGATTTTACATATTTTTTTCCTTCGTTGGTTTCATATCTTAACCTTCTATTGGTGAAGTAACTGGATATAAAATTTCACAAGTAGTATGGTGCATCCCTTCTGATTTGTAACGTTCTTATAAATGACCAATTTACTAAATTAAAAACAGTGTCACTACTGTACAATATTTCTGACTTTGTCATCGCCATCTTTCTCCCTTTATTGCTTCGGCTCTTATGTCTACCACCGCTTTTATAGCGTCGACGTTGGAGCACAATTTTCTGAATCCAAACTGATCTGTTAATGCCGTATTTTCTTCTACAAGAAAATGCTCTCACAGTGAGCAATCTATCATACGAGTACAATATATGGTATGATTCTTCCACTAAACATATTGGACGATATGAAGTTGGTTCTCCAGGTTCCCATTGATAACAATACCAAATGTTGCAGCTTCCACTGTTCTGCGCAACCCCCTTTTTTAGACACTTTTTTTGGCTTTCACTGCCTAATTTGAGATGCCATCAGGTCCAGGCGCTTTGTTAATGCCTATCTTCTTGCATGCATTCAGAAGTTCATCTGGTGTTATTATTGTATTTGAAATGCCTATGTGCTGGCTTCTTCAATTACTAAGGACTGAAACGAGTAAAATCTGTAAATTTTAATATGGGCTATACTTCCAATGCGTAAAATTTGCAATCCCATTTTGTACCCAAATTAGCCTGTATATTCTCTAGTTTCAGTTTGTTATTGATTTTAGTTCGGTGCGGTTTAAAATATTTATAAAATATGAGTCAGGAGGAACGCCGTAAAAAGATCATCGACAAATGGCTCGAAAATACTTCGCGTCCAAACCATTTCATCTCAAAAAATTTAAACATAGCACTCAGTACAGTGGATTCTGTTATTAAACCATATTTGGAGACGTTGACAGTTAAGCGAAAACAGAAAAGTGGAGCTAAAAGTGGAGCACATGATACAAATTTGCACAGGAAAATAGTGGGTACCATCGTAAAAAACCGGACTATGTCATCCAGAGATGTTGCTCGGAAATGTAATACCAACCAAACAATGGTACAAAGATCTAAAAAACGTAACGGTCTAAAAACACGAAAAAAACAAAAAATACCAAAAGTTACTAAAAAGCAAAAACAAGTCATAAAAACACGAGCCCGAAAGCTATACGAGTTGATCGGCAACAAGAAAGCGTGCTTGGTTTTGGATGACGAAACTTATGTCAAAGCTGACTTTACTACTCTTCCAGGTGCGCAGTTTTACAACTCGTTTGAAGCTGAGATTCTTCCGCTTCTTCCGTTGAGCTTTCTTGTTGCTAAAAATGTCGACTTTGTCCCAAAAGACATGAATCCACCTAATTTTCCACAGTGCCGTCCCATTGAAAGGTATTGGGCTTTGGTCAAAGCTAAATTGAGGAAAAGTGAGCAGTGTGCAAAGGACGTAAAAGATTTTAATGCTAAATGGAAAAGAGCGTCCAAAAAGATCACGGATGTAACTGTCCCCAACCTTATGAAAGACATTCGAAAGAAGTTGAGGAAAGAATGGGAACCCAACAATTTTTTTTATTTTTTGTAATTGTGAATGAATTTAATAAAAACAGAGTTTTAAAGCAAATAAAAAAAATTTACATGAATTATGAAAATATTTTTTTTTTTTTAACTTTGAAGTTTCCAAAGTCGACGGCCTATGCGGGGATAAGTGCTCTAAAACAGACCTTATCATTGTTGGACACGATATTTGTGGAGACGGCCCTTCAGCCTAGTCCACAGTGGTCGATTTGGTGTCATTAGCTGGACTTAATTCGGATTTAATTTTATTTAATACTCGTACATATTATGTTTGATTGGAAACGTGTTTTATAAATCAATTCAAAATCATGTCCACGACTTCAGGGGGTGGTATTTTGTGTTGTCGTGTTGGTACTCGTAGATGGCCCAATTCGGTTATCTATGGATCAGAAGATATTAACATGGTATGGAGCACATTAGTATTTGTTGCGATTTGGGACATCTTTCTTGGAAACGCACTTCAAAAAATTGTTTGATCTTTTTGACGGGCTTCCGAAAGCTGTCCGATAGGGATTGGAAAACTTTCAATGATGTCAGCACCGTGTAACAGAATTTTATGGAAACTTACAGGCATTCTGTAGGTACCAATTATATTTGGAAACAAATAATTTTGTTGTGTCCAAACAGTAAGTACGGGATTTATTGGTATCAGTTTTCAAACCTGAAGTTAATGTCTTTAACACAATTGAAAAACGTTTACCAGTTTCAGGTCTAAGACTATTGTTTCAGCATTTTTTGCTGGATCCTTAAAAAATTTTCGGGCGGTGTCATTGGTATTTCCTCCACCTTGTTTTGGAAAATCTACTAAGATTCCCAAATCAGATCTAAGTTCATTTTGTAATAATTCTTTTCTATTTTTAACTGGTAGTTTCTCTTTAGCTCCTCTTGCCTGTCAGCTCTTATTTTCAATTTTTTAAGAGACATGTAGAAGTGCTTCCATAAATCTAATGTGTGTATGAAGACTTTGTAAGCCGTAGGAATAGGCAGTGATGTCAGAAGGTTTTTGTAATCAAAGTTCATGTCCTTTAGAGATGCCTTGCATATATAGCAAACTGAACCAGCCCCGTTCCTCATATCAGCATTACATGTTTTACCATCTACCATTGTTTTGAACGAAGTATGATTAACTTAAACAATTTTGTCGTTAAAGGTTACCCTTGTGGCTTCTAGACAGTTTATTTCGGCTTCCATACGGTTGAACTCTCTTGTTATTGTCTCAATATTTTCCTTGGCGAATTCGAAACGTGCCGGACGGCAGTATCTTGGAGAAGATGTTCTTGAATTTATCCAAATATTTTCAGTCCCATAACCAACTTTACTTATTTCTAAAGGTACTATGCATGTTAGCACAATATCACTAGCACTTGCCTCAGGATTTACCAAAACATTTTGCTTATAACGAGAGTGCCCTCCACTACCATCAGAGCCCTATTCCCATGGACATATGTTGCTAAAGTAACACCGTTTTCTAACTGGTTCTCAAGAGTTTCAAGATGTGCAGCGTTGTAGTGTCAAGTCCAAAAATGGCTGTAGTTTAATTTCACATAAGGCTTCGGTTATAGTCAAAAATTACTTCTTGGATAACACTCTTATTTTACTTCTAAAATAGTATCGTAAGCTGGGTAAATATTAGCATTTCTTTCTGTCGGGCTTTTTTGAAGTTACTTACGAGTATATTGATGTTTTAATTTTGGTGGGGGCGAAAGCCCCCATTTATTCGGCTTAATACAAGCTATAACTTAAAATTAAACTTAAACTACGAGTAAAACTTAAAACTAAGGTTGGTTATTGTGGTGAAGGAGAACGAAAGACGCTAGGGTTTGAATTAATTTTTCGTAGCATACGGGAGATTGGTTCGTTCGCGCCATAGGTGGTGTGGTGGGTTGAGAGATAGAAGAGACGAGGGGTACGTAGATTACGAGGGTTAGTGTTGAGGAAAATAGAATTGTGAAAGGACGTGCATTCAACCTGACCTGAAAGAAGTCGATGAATGAAGAGAAAGTCGGCTGCATCTCTGCGTTCCTCAAGGGTGTTTAGGTTAATAAGGTTGAGACGGTTTTGATAGGGGGGCAGAGTAAAAGGATCATCCCAGGGCAAACCTCGAAGAGCAAATCGAAGAAAACGGCGCTGGATGCTTTCGATTCTCGAGATATGAACGCGATGATATACGGACCATACTTGACTGGCATACTCTAGGAGGGGACGAACAAAGGTAATATAGAGGGACCTGGTCACGTATGGGTTGGTGAATTCTTTGGAAAATCGTTTTACAAAACCTAGTGCAGAGTTGGCTTTAAGGATTATCCCATCCATATGCAAACGGAAGTTGAGCTCCGCGAAGATATTCAACGGAGGAGATAGGTTGATTGTGGAGAAGGTAGAGTCGGGGAGGAGATTTGTGCCGCTTATGTGAAAAGGTGATAGATTGGCATTTGGTGATATTAAGTTCCAAACAATTTTTGAGGCACTAGATCGAAAAACTATCAAGGTCTTGTTGAAGAAGGAAGGAGTCATGGGGAGAGGAAATGAAAATTTTGGTATCGTCGGCGTAAAGGGAGACGGACGAGTGTTTGATGATCCTATCGAGATCATTTATGGTTAATATAAAGAGAAGGGGGCCGAGATGGGTACCTAGAGGAACTCCAGAGGTGGTCAAAAATGGAGCGGAGTGGGCTGACCTAAAACGAACACTGTAAAAACGGTTTTCGAGATATGAGGATATCCATTTTAACAGTATGGGCTCAAAGCCGAGGGCAGACAATTTGAATAGTATTAATCGATGAGAGGTTTTATCGAAGGCTTTGCTAAAATCGGTTGCAACTACATCGACTTCGTTGCCGTTCTCTAGGGCAGAGATGGCAAAGGATACGAATTCAACGAGATTTGTGGTGGTTGACCTACCCTTTAGGAAGCCATTTTGTCTAGGGGAAATAAGTGATTTGCATTGGAAGCTTAGAGCTTCATACAAAATACTTTCTAGGAGTTTGGGTATATGGGAGAGTTTAGCGATTGGACGATAGTTTGTTATTTCGTTCCCTTTTTGTGGATCGGGGTTATAAAGGAGGTTTTCCAAACCGGAGGAAATTCACCTTGTGAAAGGGATAGACGAAAGAGATCAGAAACGGCAAGGGAAAGAGACGAAGAACATTTTTTAAGAAATATGGCAGGGAGGCCATCTGGACCGGGTGTAAATTCGTCATTGAGTTGGTGTAATTTATATTCGATATAGGAGGGGTCCAAGATGTGAGAGAGAAGTGGGCCATTGGAGAAGTTCAGTAGGTAACGAAAATAGGATGGATCTGCTACAAAGGAGTCGTTGGTGAAGGATTGTTTAAAGAAGCTGGCAAATAGGTTGGCAATGGTGAGTGGATCGGTTGATGACTTGTTGTTGAAAGAGAGGGAATGAGGGTAACCATCGGACTTTCTTTTGTAGTTAACAAATTGGTAAAAGGACTTAGGGTCATTTATAAGGTTGCCTTGCGCATTATTAAGGTAACCCTGGTAAAGGGAATCGTAAAGTTCGGTGAAATGAAGATAAGCACCAAGATAGTTGGAATAGTCGGACAAGGATCTGGTACGCAGGAAAACAGCCCATAACTTGTTTCTCTTATTTCGGGAGGACTAGTAGATGATGTTTTAAGGCGGGAAAACGGAACGTAAAGGCTAAAATAATTAAATATTTCTTTATAAAAAATGGATAAGGCATCATTTACGCTTAGGTTGTGAAAGTTAAAGGGGGATCTGCTAAGGTAGTCACTGATTTTGTGAAAGTTTGCTTTATGAAAGTCGTAGGATGAGAGAGTTGTGGGAGGAGTGGACTGGAAAGAAGAGTTATGAAAAAATGAAAGTAGAGGGGGGGGGGGGGGAGTAGTTGTCGATGATAGAGAGAGATAGGGGACAAAGTGAGACTGAGGAGTTAATTGAATCTCTTGTGAAAATAAGGTCCAATTGCCTGCCCATATAGTTGGATACACCACTGACTTGGCATAGACTTGAGTCTGTTAAGCGATCTAAGAAGAGACATTCCTTAGCTGAGTTGGCATTTGAAGCGATGAAGAACGACTGATCGTCTGATGGAATCCACTGTAGCTGAGGAAGATTAAAGTCGCCGAAAATAAAGATATCGTCAGTAGAGTCAGACAGGTCAATTAAGTCGATCGCATTGTCAGGGCTTCTTCAGTTGTATATGGCTTGATCGTATTCGGTTTCTTAATAGACCGAGAGCCCACAGTAATTTTTGGGTGTGAATGATGACAAAAAATAATTTGCGTAATTAGATAGTTCTTAAGTAGTTATTTTTAAATGTTAGCGTCTTGCATGCTCTAATGGGGGCAATGGTGAGGAATACTGTATCAAAAATGCAGTTTTCTCGAAAGTACAAATAATTGGTATAACAACCTTACCATCATTCCAAAATGTAGAGTTAAGCGCCCTGATAGCAAATATGGTGGTCCAAGTCGTTTTGCAGGCGGCCTTTTGCCTGCATGATGAGTGACACGCATTGTAATTTAAAATGCGTTCTTCACATTGGAAATAATAATTCAAATCCAAATGAAAAAATTAGACCATTTAAAGAAAATATTTTAAAGAAATGTAGTGATATTTTAAAATGTCGTAAAAATATGAAATATAAGATTTATGTTAATCTACCAAAAGTGATTGATAGTGTAAGTGGGTACTATAGTACATGCTATAGACGCTTTACTGCTATTCCCAAAAGTGTAATTTTTCAAGAAAAGAACAACGAAACACGTAAGTATATACATTTTAGTCAAAATTTAAATAGACACAGTTGAGATGTGTAATATCAATATGAAAGCACTGACTGACCCAGAGTCACCTTACGCAGCAACTATATCATATAGCAACACCAAATATATATCGATTATTATTGCAAATGCAAATACTTTATAACATAGCAGCTCCTGAAAACCAAAGCGATAAGAACTCTCATATTGAAGTTGCTGACGAAATGTCTGATAATGTTCCCACTACGTCTAATAATATTACAGCAATATCGATTGAAAGTTGTTTATTTTGTAATAGCCTAACCAAACGTTTTAATGGCAGAAAAAATAAGCTTACCTATGGGAAAAGATCAAGCTTAGAGCACATCGTCTGCAAAGCTATACTGCTCGAAAATGATGATGTTTACAATAAATTAACAAATAGCAATCGTAATGATCAGATGAAATATCATAGAGTGTGCCTTGCGAGGTTTCTTCAAGAAAGCAACAATTTAGAAAGAAAATTATCCAAGTGCACACAACCTGGATTTAAATATGCACATAAAATTGCACTTTCTGCAGTTTGCGCTTTTGTCGACGAACACATTTTAAAATTAAAAGAATTTTGCAGAAAATTAAATCAATTACGTTCTCAAAAGAATCCTTGAAAAAGAAACTTCAAAGTATTTATAAGGAAAAGATTGTATTGGGTATATAGATTAATTCGTGTGGTTTTTTTTCAAAATTTGAACGTTTATTTAAGAATCTTTCTGGCAATTTTGGATCCCATCCCAAAAGAACTGTGCCGGCTTGGCAGCCAAGAATGAATCAAGGCAATTTTTGATATTCTGCTCTGATGTGAACCGTATTTCAGTGAGGGCGTTCTGCATCGACCGGAACAAATGGTAGTCAGAAGAGGCAAGGTCTGGGCTATAAGGCGGGAGGGGTAAGACTTCCTATCCACTGTTTTCCAAATATTGTAGTTCTTAACCGGAATAGCAAAGTTAGGCCGAGCGTTGTCATGATGGAAAATTATTGCCTCGTGTCTGGTCGCATATTCCGGGTGTTTTTCGGCCACTGCTCTCTTCAAACGGATTAATTGTGTTCGGTAGCATTGTCCATTGATAGTTTCACCCAGTTTTAGAAGCTCATAATACAGCACACCCATCTGATCCCACCAAATACAGAGCATTACCTTCGCGCCATGGATATTCGGCTTTGCCATTGATTTGGTTGGTGGCCGGGTTTCACATATGATTTTTTGCGCTTGGGGTTGTCGTAATGGATCCATTTTTCATCACCAGTAACAATCCGATGCAAAAATGACTTCCTTTTGTGGCGTTCCAGCAGCATTTCGGACATGCAAAACCGCCTTTCGACGTCTCTCGGCTTGAGTTCATGTGGAATCCAATTTCCTTTCTTTTGAATATGTCCAGCTGCTTTCAAACGTTTTGAAGTGGCTGCTTGAGTGACACCCAAAGATTCTGCAAGCTCTTCTTGTGTTTGGCAACAATCTTCATAGAGTAATGCTTCCAGTTCTTCATCTTCAAACTTTTTTGGCTGCCCAGGACGTTCATCGTCTTCCAAGCCAAAATCACCACTTTTAAATCGTGCAAACCATTTTTGGCACGTTCGCTCAGCTAGCGCATGTTCACCATAAACTTCCGCCAAAATACGATGACTTTCGGCAGCAGTTTCCTTCATATTATTGTAAAGTAATGAAGAAGAACTCCCCGCAAAAACACTTTTCAGGTACAAAGTTCGACATATTTGAGTGAAAAAAAATTATTGTTGTTTACGCTTCAAATGAATGACATATACTGAAATGACGTACAATGACAGTAGCATTCCGACGCATTTTCCAATGGAATAATACAAGTTACGCCATCTCTTTCGTAAGTTATAGACGAATTAAGTTATAGACCCAATAATTAAAAAAGTTGGGAATCAATTAGTCATTTTGGATGCAACGTTGAGCGAGAACCAGGAATGTTTGTTACATGACATGATAAGAACTGAAAATTTAAAATCAACTTTGAGGTACCTACTAGCTATAATATTGCTAGCTGTTTTATGGAATTATATTTTAAAGGAGCGTAGCATACAAATTAAGAGAGGAAATAATGCAAATCGATGATCGAACTCTGCCAGATATTTTAACGCTAAAATCTGTTAGTGTTTCCAATATCTTCTTGTGGGCCCTGATTCCCGTTATGGAAAAACTGAAGATATAAATAGGAGAATTATATCTCTTTGCGATGATACAATTTATTGTGTCACAAAAGGGCGAATTAAGCCTGGAAAGCATATCCAATTAGGTTAGTACGTTTGTAAGTTTGTACCCATGTATTTTGTATATTCAAAATTTATTTTCAGGTCTGGCTATGAAAAGCCTTACCAGTAGTCGACACGTTATTGAGATACTCAACAAATTGGGACATTGCGTTAATTACCACTTTATTGAGGAGCTGGAAACAGAATTTGCTTTTTCAAGTGACATCTTGCAATCTTCTTTACTTCCACAAGGAATGTCAAATGAAGAAAAGCTTTGCACTGGGCTTCTTTTGATAATTACGATTGCTTTGTTGAAACAAGCAATGGAAAAAATACTCTCCATGATACTGTGGGGATAGCGTATCAAGAAATGTCACCATCTTCATGTACGTAAAACCATACGTTTTTAGTTAGAATAAATACGAGTATAAAAGGATTATTTTATTCACAGGTGAAATTCCACTGCCTGTAAATATTGCACCTATGAGGGGTAGGAAAAGAAGAGCTTACGTCTCTACAAACTTCGAAATAGAACCCTATTTCAAATAACCAAAAATCGTATCAACTTTTTCCGAAGATGTTGATTTCCAATACAGACCCTTATGACCCATCCGTGCAAAAGGCTAGACAGCTTGGCTACATATGGCTCTGTTCCTTAAACTGTGGACGGACGAACACACCAATGTGGACTGGGTGGAACTCAATTTACGAGGGCGGGTCAATAAGTCAATAAAGATTGATATAAGGCCAGGAGAAATTGAACGCTTTACGAAAGATTTGAGAAGTATCATTGAAGAAATTCAAAAATGTAACACCCCATTCACAATCGATGCATATAGTAGTAATCTTATTAACATACGAGGGGCGTTCAATATATTCTCGGTATCGATATGAAGGAAAATGCGAATTCAATTTAAATTGTTTTTATTTTTCAATAAAATCTCCCCTAACATCAATGCATTTGTTACATCTTGAGATAAGCTTTTTTAAACCCTCAAAAAAATAAATTTCCTCTTTCTCTGCAAAATACCGACTTGAGTTCTTCATCATCCGAAAATCTTTTTCTACGAAGACATTTTTTCAAATCCGGAAACAGGAAATAATCACTAGGGGTAAGGTCTGGACTATAGGGTGGGTGTTGGATTTCTTCGAAACCACAATCTCGCGCAGCAGCCTTGGAAACTCGCGCCGTGTGAACAGGAGCGTTGTCATGAAGAAGCAACACACCCGCTGCGAGTTTACCCCGTCTTTTCTTTTTAATTTCCTCCCGCAAATTATGCAAAGTGGAAGCGTAGGATGTGGCGTTGATGGTTTCACCTTTTTTTTGTAATCAATGAGCAAGATTCCTTTTGAGTCCCAAAAAACTGTGGCCATGAGCTTCCCGGCAGACGGAGTGACTTTGAACTTCTTCGGGGGGTCTGTTCCTTTTTTATGCCACTGCATGGACTCTTGTTTGCTTTCAGGGTCATAGTGGTGGACCCATGTTTCGTCCCCAGTAACAATTCGATCCATAACACCGTCCGCGTTCTCACTACACATCTCCAAAAGCTCTCTACAGCATGCGATTCTCACTTTTTTCTGAGGCGCTGTGAGCATTCGTGGCACCCACCTTGCACTGACCTTTGAAAGGTTAAGATGGTCATGAAGAATGGTGTGAATGGTACCAATTGAAAGCTTGGTGATCTCTGCCATCATTTTCACCTTTATTCGGGCATCCTCAAGAACAAGTTTTTCGATTTCTTTGATGCTTTCTCCCGTACAAGCAGTAGCCGGGGCGCCGGAGCGGGGTCGTCTTCAATGCTCTCTCTGCCTCTCTTGAACTCACTTGACCACTTGCACAGTTGATAATGAAGGTGCGGAACCCTGGTAAACAGCCACCATCTCTTCATGAATAGTTTTTTTACTTTTTCCTTGCTTAGTGAGAAATTGAATTACAGCGCGATGCTCAATTTTCACCATCATCGTCTCAGTTGCCATTATGATTCTGTTTAACTAGAGATAAAACGCGAATTAATAATCACATTTATATGAAATTTTACATGAGTGCACTAAAATAATAGTATTACTTGATAAATAAGTCAATTTATATATACAACCACAGCTTCACCCGATACCGAGAATATGTTGAACGCCCCTCGTATGTACTGGAAAATGAGTATCGGAAAAAACGCAAAAGTTCCTATTAAGCGTGAATTAATATGGTGAAAACAAAAAACAAAAATTCATAAGGGAATGTCAAGCTGATGCAACAAGGTTTGAAAATACAATTTCAAAAACAGAAATTCATAATTTTGCTTCTGAATATATTGGTAATAAAATGCAAAAAAAATCCCGATAGTGGCAAAATTTCAAAGCTCAAAATGGAAAGAAATTTAATCGGAAGAATTCTGTGTATAGCATCGGAGAATTCGGCGACTATCGTGAAAACTGATAAGTCTGCTTTTCTAAGACATTTAGAAAAAATGGCTATTCACTCTTCTCCAAATCAAATCAATGCTATTATTGTGGATGGGTTTTTTCTCTCGCATGGCTTAGGAGACTTACCCTTAACATATGATAAAATCGCTATGCACATACTTAGAAAGATCTGCCGAATGAATGTGAAGAATATTCATATAGTATTTGATAGCCTAATGTCACCTTCCATAAAAGACATTGAGAGAGATAGGCGATCAAGTTAAGTACAGCTCATTGAAAAAAATCAGAGAAGACCACCTAATTTCATAAAGGCTTTGAGAAATAGTTCTTTTAAAACAAAACTAAATGGTCGACATTTTTGGTCGAGGAATAGTGTGAAGGGGAGTATTTTCGTAACAAATAGTCACGAGTGTTTTTCATTTAAGAATAAAAGTGGTCAAGTTGTTCGAGAAGTAGTGAAAGAGCTAATCAGTTTTCAGGAAGAAGCAGACACCCGCATGATCTTACATCTGTCATTTTTACCCGAAGACAGTTCTGTGGTCATAAAGTCTTCTGATACGGACGTCTTAATTATACTTCTTTATAACTTACCTAGCCTAAGTTAAAGTATGGATTGAGGTAGGAACAATATCGAAAAATACCATACGATATATAGATGTGAATTCAATTTATAATAAATTGGGTTCAGAACTGTGTGCAGCCTTACCTGGTTTTCACAGTATTACTGGATGTGATTATTCACCGTCTTTTTTCAGAAAAGGTAAAATTAAACCATTTTCAATTCTTCAAAAAAACCCCTGAATTACAACTGGCATTATCAAAACTTGAGAATGAAACGACTGTTGCTGAAAAAGATATAAACGAAATACAAAAATTCGTTTGTTGTATGTACCAAACCAGAGCCATCAATGTAGATGAAGCAAGATATGAGATATTTTACAAAACTCGCAAACGTACAACAAAAAATGTTTTTAAAAACATCAGAAGTAAGTAAGCATATATCAGCCGAATATTACCTATATTCAAAACTAAATGTTTGCTTTCACTTATTTGTAGGTTTTGAAGGAAGTCTTTTGCCTCCAAATAAATCAGTTCTTCTACAGCAAGTTAGAAGAAGTAATTACACCTGCAAGATTTGGAAAAATGCTGTGAAAAACGAAGAAGTCCAATTCACACCTGCGGAAAGTGGGTGGATGCTTACCAATAATACGTACAAAATCAATTGGTTTGAAGGTCAAACTACACCGGACAAGTTAGAGGACATTGCTCAATGTCCTATAATATGCGGATTTGATAGCGACAACGATGTTTTCAGTAGCGACTCATCGGATGAGAATGAATAAAGTTAGATTTTCCCAACTTAGTTTTTGTTACTATTGAACTACTATTAGCGCGTCTTGCAGGCAGAAGGCCGCCTGCAAAATGTCTTGGACCACCATATTTGTTATCAGGGCGCTTAACTCTACATTTTGGAATGATGGTAAGGTTGTTATACCAATTATTTGTACTTTCGAGAAAACTGCATTTTTGATATAGTATTCCTCACCATTGCCCCCATTAGAGCATGCAAGACGCTAACATTTAAAAATAACTACTTAAGAACTATCTAATTACGCAAATTATTTTTTGTTATCATTCACACCCAAAAATTACTGTGGGCTCTTAGCTATAAGCTTTTTAAGTGTTTTAGGAGAACACTCGACAACCCTTTCTACGACTTCGGCTTTAGAACGCTTTCCTTCTATTCTAAGCTTTGACTCAACAACAAATGAGAATTCTTCGGCCTATCTTTCCATAAAGCTTCGAATTTTTCGATTTTTAGCTCTATTTCCACATTCCTGGAATTCCTTTTCCGTGGAGTTAGGAACTCTTTTTTGAAGTCAAAACTCTTCAGCTTTTAAAAATTGTTCTGGTGACATTTTTTTTTCTCTATGCGTTTTGAAAAGGTGTGATACAAAAGTTTTACTGTATTCGGGGCATTTTTTATGAGCAGCTTCATCAAAAAGGGTTATTGACATTTCTGGCATTACGTACTGCAAAGCAGAACTTGCACAAACCGTTACTTATGACTAAAAAAGATTTTCACTCTGAATGAGCAGATGTCTCTTGTGTTTTACGTAGGTACCTGTCGTGAAGGCTTAAGCCTACGGTGCATCTTCGCACGAGATATCAAAACAATGCGTTGATAAGCGCCTTCGGGTTTGTACAAGTAATACCACCAGTACCACCGTGCATGGTCGACGACAAGTGTCCCAAGCGTTATCCACAAAATTTGACTGATGAAACCATCACTGACAACAATGGTTATATCGGCGTCGATCATCTGATGATGGCGGTAGAACAATCACAGTCAAAGTGAAAGGAAATGATTTCGTGGTCGGCAACTCTTGGGTTGTTCCGTATTCGCCACTTCTTTCCAAAACATTCAAGGTGCATTATAACGTGGAGTATTGCAATTCAGTGAAGTTCATCAAGTACATCTGCAAATATGTCACGAAAGGCAGTGATATGGCGGTTTTTGTCTTCAAGCTCCTGATCCCAAAGATGAAATCGCGCGCTATCAAGTTGGTCGTTACGTAAGCTGCAAAGAGGCAATTTGGCGTATATTCTCCTTTCCCATTCACGAACTCTATCCGACTGTTACACATTTGGCAGTGCATCTGGAGAACGGTCAACGAGTTTATTTCACTGCAGCAAATGCCGCTCAACGTGCTCAAAACCCACCAGCGACAACATTGACCAGTTTCTTCTCGATTTGCCAAAGTAATCCGTTTGCACGTACGTTACTTTACTCAGAGATGCCGCGTTATTACATTTAGAATGCTTCATCGAAGAAATTTCAACGTCGAAAGCAAGGCGATGTAGTTCCTGGTCATCCAGATGTGTGTTCTACTGAAGCTCTTGGCCGTATTTATACAGATCATCCGAAGAATGATGAATGCTTTTACTTACGACTATTGCTGGTGAATGTTCGTGGTCCGACATCATTTGAATCACTTCGAACTGTCAATGGTGTAGTGTTGCCAACATTTCGTGCTGCATGTCAGGAGCACAATTTGCTTGAAAACGATACGCATTGGGACACGACAATCGCTGAAGCAACTGTTTCCGCATCTCCAAATCAGATACGCACATTATTTGCAATCATCGAATCCACGTGAATTGTGGGACAAGTGTAAGGATGACATGTCAAAAGACATTTTGTATCGAGTTCGTGTCCATTCAGAGAATCCCCATCTTGAGATGAATGAAGAAAGGCACAACCAGGCTTTGGTTTTGATAGAAGACATGTGTTACCTCATGTGCGGCAGTTTGTTAGTGGGGTTAGGAATGCCATCGCCAGATCGTGGAATAAACAGCGCTTTCGAACGAGAATTGCAGTGTGAACGTGAACGTGAACGAATATACCTTTGTTGAATCCCCAACAAAAAGAAGTGTACGATACGGTGATGAAGGCAATTTGATTTAAATTGAACTTAACACTCAAGTGGGTATGAATACACTTATAATGCCTCAGCATGTGTTAAGTTTTTTGGAAAATGGGATAGAGAGAGAAAGATGTTTGGGCTCAGTGGTTATTTCGCTCCATGGGTGGCATCCAACATTTAATGGGGAGACTAAATTCTTAGTGGGAATTGGCTTGATGTTGATTTCTAGTCAACTACTCGTCTTACTTGATTTTCGTTAACTGAAAAAATGGATATGTTTTTCCGGCGAGGCTGGGATTTGACCACCGAACCTTCCGATTTTGAAGCCAGACCACTACCACTTGAGCCACGGCTACATGATGGAAATGTTGGCATGTTTTTTCCATGATGCGCCTGGTGGCACTGGCAAGACATTCCTCATATCATTGATTTTGGCTAGAGTTCGTGCAAGATCAGAAATTGCTGTAGCAGTTGCTTCTTCTGGAATAGCGGCTACGCTGGTGGAAGGTTGCCGGATCACTCATTCGGCATTGAAATTCCCATTAAACCTTCAAGCGGTTGAAGAACCAACATGTAACCTAGCGAAACATTCAGCAACGTTAGAAGCTCTGAATCGCACTATGAAAGATCTGCGTAATGACACAAGACGTTTTGGGGATGCATTGATTTTACTCTCGGGCGATTTCTGGCAAACACTACCAGTAATAGCACGATCGATCGCTGCCGATGAGATCAATGCTTGCCTCAAATCTTCGACATTGTGGCGTTATGTAAAGAAACTTCAGCTGACGATAAACATGCAAGTTGCATTGCTAAACGGTCGATCTGCCGAAGTGTTCTCCAATCAACGGCTAACTATCGGTAATGGTCGTGTTCCTGTCGATGCATCGAATGGATTGATTTCGTTCCCGCCGAATTTTTGCAATTTCGTCTCAACGAAAGAGGAGCTCATCAACAAAGTGCTTCCGAACATCATTGTTAACCACAAAAACTACGATTAGTTGAGTGACAGAGCAATTTCAGCGGCAAAGAACAAGGATGTGGATCACTTAAACTGCACAATTCAAAATCAAATCGTTGGTTCCCTGCATTCCTTCAAATCTATCGACTGTGTAACAAACGAAGACGAAGCAACCAACTATCCAACTGAGTTTTTGAATACATTGGATGTGCCTGGCTTGCCACCGCACAATTTACAATTGAAGGTTGGTTCAGTCATCATGCCTCGCAATCTCAATCAACCAAAATTATGCAACGGAACGCGTTTAGCGGTCACAAAGCTCACGAGCAATGTGGTTCACGCGAGAGTACTAAAAGGAAAGTTCAAAGGTGAGGAAGTTCTCATTCCGAGAATTCCAATGATCCCAACCGATATGCCATTCGAGTTTAAGCGAATCCAATTTCCAATTCGTCTCGCATTCGCCATGACAATCAATAAATCACAAGGCCAATCATTAAGTGTTTGTGGCTTGAAACTGAATGTTTTTCACAAGGTCAACTGTATGTAGCATGTTCCCGTGTCGGAAAACCATCCGCTTTGATCGTTTTCGCACCTGACAAAAAAACGAAAAATATCGTTTCAATGAGGGGAAATACAATTCAAAATTGACCCGACCACAATCCATCCAGCAAATATTTCAACACAAAGCATCAATTGCAACGGACAATTGACCACAGATTTTCTGCAATTTGAAATGACGCAGGGCAACGCCAGCGGGGTCAGCTAGTGACTTTATAATAACGTCCTTTGGACATGATCCCTTAATAATTGGAAAGGACGAATCAGCCTGACTTTATTCCGTTTACATGAACTTAACATAATTCCTATGTGTCACACGGACTTCTGAATTGTCGGCCCATTTGTCGAATAGCACTCAATCCTATCTTCTTCTGAAAGTCAATCCGGTAAATAGTAAAAAAAAAAAAGACGGAATAACTTCTAATTTATACTTTTTATTAAGTCCTTAATATTTTTAACTAAAATATCATTTAAACGTGTGGTTAGGTTGAGAAAGGCTGATGATGATAGTTGCATCTGAGAGTGATTTGTTGCTTGGTTTGTTGGCCTGATTTATTTGTTTTTCTTTCTCCATTTCAACATCACTTATTCCAATTTATTTAAAGGCTTACATCGTCATCGTTGTATGTTGTTGTCTTGTCAATAATTATTTATTTATGTACTAAACGCAAATAATAAATGTTATTAAACAAAAACAAAAAAAAAAAAAAAAAAATTAAACAGAAACAAAACTTGCGCCCAACTAAAGATGGTTTAGTCAAAGTAATGTCCACGCTTCAAGAGCAGCACACAATGAGCAAATCGTGGATATGTTGACGTTAACTCAATGCCAAACGAGAATACGCAAACAAATGCCAAAACAAAACAAGTACAAACCGAAAGTGCGAGTAAGCAAAACAAAAGAATTACATAAAAAATAATTTCCAAGAATTTAGTTTTAATCAATAAAAGGATTATTGTTTGCGATATTATTTATCCATTGAGGTTTTTGTGGCGATGATCTTTCTTAAGTGGGTTCTTCTTCTGCTCGATCTTTAGGCAGGCATATTGCGGCGAGCAGAATCCCAAAAGAAGTGAGATAGATAAAGAGAAATGATTTGTTTGTTGTTTTTGTTTTCTTTTTTTTAAATAATAATAATAATAAAAAAAAAAAGTAGTTTAATGTCTCCGCTGATTGTTGTTGTGTTGTTATTGGTTGCCTTCATCTATGATAACATTTAGGAATTATACAAATTGATTCTTTACAAATAAAACGCGCGTTTGGATGATGTGTATCCCTATCGTCCTTGAGCCGCTGCTGCTACAAGTTTTGCCTGCCTAATCTTCGCCGTCAGAGTACCACGAAAGTCGTTCCTCATAGAATTTTATCACCAGCTGAGGGCATTTAACGTTCGCTATGGGAGCTGGTACTAATTCGGCTTGGTCTACACCCTTAAATTGGATAAGGAAGGTTAGGGTTCCGGTAACATCTGAAGCGCCAAGGATTTTCTCCGGATCGAGACCTCGTTCGAATCCATTCTTTTCGGGTTTTGTAGCGCCCACTGATTCATTTGTCGTAGACTCATTATCCGAGTCGGATTTTGATGATTCTCGTCGTCCCTTCTTTTTGCTATTGGTTGTTGTTGTGTTATTTGTAGCTGTACTGTTATTGGAATCTTGATTATGCTCTTCGGTTTTTTTTCTTTTAGCCGATGCTGTTGTTGTTGTTGTACTGTTATTTGATTTCTCTTTAGAATTAGTTGTCTCATCCGACTTGCGTTTTGTTCCTGGTTTAGCAGCCACCGCTGGCTTGGCTTTTTCTGATTTTGTGCTCTGCAAACAAAAAAGGAAAAAGAAAAAAGCTCAATGAGTTGTACATTATGATTTATCTATTAGATGATGGAGAAGAGGATCTCATAACAAGTCAACGTCAAAGATATTAAATGGTGCGATCTTGGCCTACTACAAGTATTCCGGAAAACACTGCTAACTACTAACTTGTCTAATCATAAATACTGGTACACGACTAAACGGATTCATTGTAGACGAAAAATTAACGCGTCCGTTTCATGTTGACTGCTATTTAACATTTAACATTAGCAACATTAGCATAACAATTTCGAAAATCAGCGGCCATAGTAAAATATGGGGCTACATTCCCTTCCATTTACTGTGTTGTTCGCGAGACTTTTTTTTTTCTTGTCTTTTCTTTTTTTATAATGAGCGCGCGCTCAAGGGGTTTTTGTACCCTTAAAATGTTCGTACACAGCGCGGGCGAAGGAAATTTAAGGAGGAAGAAAAAACAGGTACCGATGTACATTGTTTTTAAATGTTTGTAAGTTGTAATGACCAGGAAACACAGAGATCGGCAGGGCATTCCATAAGTGAATTGTACGGCTTAGGAAAGGATCACGAAATTTCGGCAGAAAATTTCACTGGGGTTTGCCATTATCCGCCAAAAGGGTGGTGACGTCAGAAAAGATTACTTTTTTTTGTCTGTTTGTTGATGTTGCCCGAGTTGCAGGGACCCAGTTGCTGGTAGCCATAACAATCGGCAAACGTACCTGTGCACCAAAAAACTCACTGTTATTTAAGTTTGCCTTGACAACAAATGAAATTGCTTGACAAATGCAACATACAAAAGGCCCCTCGGGATCACTCGTAATTTTGTATATCGTACTTTGAAGCAGTTCGAGGTCACAGGAACAGTTCAATACCGCCAAAGATCCCGCCTTTCGCGCACTGTGAGCACTACAAGTGCCATTCAAGCCGTTCAAATTCGAATCAGGCGAAAACAAAAATTCTGTCGCGGGACATATGTCACATTTCGCATAAATCCATATCTCACATAATCAAAAACAACGCCTACAGACGATAAAAATTTTTACGTTTGAGGGATCGTTGAGATCGAGTGCTCGGGCACCAGGAAGTCAACTAAGAACCCATTTCAACGGTCGAACGGGGCCACAATCACACATCAATAAAAATATGGTGGGGACTGAGCAATGATGGCATTACCTACATTAATTTTCAAGAGAATAAAGTTAAAACTTCAGCGAAAGTATATCAAACAACTGCTTCCGAAGACGCTGTGATACACCTCATCTCAACAGTGTTCTCGAAAACCACTCAACGGTGACTCAAAAAAAAAAATAACGATTCGGTCTTCATGTCACCGGATGATTTCCGTTTTAGAAGGTCTGCTCTATTTGACTCCGAAATATTAAGTGTTTAAAGCGAATGAACAATGTTACCATGCGTGTGGTGCGTGCTGCTACCGAAGATTGACCAAACGTCTCAAATCGTGCTGAAAAGCAACTGGCTGCCATTTCGAAAAGCATGGTGTATATTTGACTGTACCAGCGAAACGAAGTAAGATGTACAATATTAAATCGTTACAAATGAAAATGCTGGCTTTCTTGTGGAAAATTAAGCAAGTGAAAGAAAATTAATTGAAGGAAATTAAATTGATAACATTGTCGAGGTTAACATTGAATCGAACAAAACGTAGCTTTTTTTATAATTTGCGCGCGCTCAACTGATTAAGTGCTCAAGGAGGATGGAAAGAGAGGTACCGGTGAACGTTGGTTTTAAATGTTTGAAGGTTATGATGACTAGGAAATAAAGAGCTAGGCAGGGCTAGCCACGCTTTGGTTCCACTTTTCGGTGATACATGCCATCAAATCAGCAGTAGACCTGTTGCTATGAAAACCATATTACCGGTCATTGAGAAGTTTTCGTGTTTCGAGATATTTCATTAGGCGGTTTATCGGCGTAGCATATTAAACATTGAAAGCTTCAGGGAAACGTCAGAAACTAGGCAAACTTTTTTATCGTGAACGGAAATATCTGCAGTGTAAAATCAAGATATACAGCCATGGCTGTACAATAGCACAAATTGACTCGTAATGGAAATATCCGTATACTTCAAATTGTACTTGTACTATAGTAAAAAAGTTTTATTCATTTAAAATCGTAAGTAAAACAGAAATAAAATTTACTTCACTAAAAGCATATGTTCATATTCAGCGAATGTTTGAGGGAAAAAAATTAGGAAATATGAAATTTCTTCTGGACACGTAAATAGCACAAATACATTTTCCAGTAAATAATTAATAAATAATGAATACATGGCTCAGTATCTCTTTTGATTTGATATTACCTTATCAGTACTTCGTA
The DNA here is from genome assembly GCA_963966105.1 of Volucella zonaria. Taxonomy (NCBI): domain Eukaryota; kingdom Metazoa; phylum Arthropoda; class Insecta; order Diptera; family Syrphidae; genus Volucella; species Volucella zonaria. The sequence goes on from OZ014533.1 coordinate 156,905,187, forward strand.
CTATTGCCTGAATTTTGAATTACAGCCAGGCATCGCCTTTCCATACTCTCTACAAGCTTCTGGCATCTAGTCTTCGGAATGGAATACCAAGCTTCTTTTATTCCCTCCCATAACTCATCATTGTTTTTATAATTTTGTTGCCCAATTTTAAGCTTTACATGCCATAAATTTTCGATAGGGTTAAGATCGGGGCTTTGAGCTGGCCAGTCAAGAAAGTCAATACTTTCCCCAAAAACCAATCTTTCACCACTTTAGCTGAGTGCTTTGGGTCATTGTCATGCATGAAGATCCAATTTACTGGCAAAGATTCGAAAGCGTTGGGCTCCATTGCAGATTTCAGTATATCTAAATACTGAAATTTGTCCATTTTGCCATTGGTCCAACTCCATGCCAGGAAAATGCACCCCAGTCCATGACATTACCCCCACCAAGCTTAATCGTTTTTTGGGTGTACTTGGGATCCAAGGCTTTACTTATTGGACGATGCACAAATGTTTTTCCGTCTGGCCCAATTCTATGCACATTTATCTCATCACTCCATAGTACCCTTTTCCAAAACAAAATAAACGCTTTTCTATATTTTTTTTGGAATGAAGTGGTTTCTTCCTGGAGATGCGTCCAAATAGGCCAGCTTCATTTAATCTCCTTCTAATGGAACGGCTTGAAAGATTTAAGCTAAATTCCTCCTGGATTTCATTGCATATCTCGCGAGATGACTTAAAAGGATCCTCTTTGCTCTTTCGCCTAATGGTTCTATCCATCAGAAACGTGGTTTTTCTTGGTCTTGGACGGCGATTTTTGTTACGGGTTAAGTGAATCTGATCTTCTTTACAAATGTAAAGTGTGCATTTTGTTTCGCCGTGTGCTATTTATGTGGCCATAGCTGTATGTGCGCCTCATCTACTTGGTATGGACGGGAACACTGAATAATAAAAGTCCACAAATAAAGAATACTTGAACACCTCAAAAACTTCTTCGAGATTATTTGTCTTGAAGTATTTTGGTGATGTGATTTCCTCTTCATAAATAAAAAAATTCTTGTTGTTAAGCGCAAAAGTTGAAGGCGGATTACTTAATTGAAGTTACGTTCATTGCACTTTTAAATAATTATTTTCAGACTGGTCTAGTGAGGTGGCGATGACACCTGATAATTCTTCATTATGTTAGTGGTCATAAAACTCAAGATATTAGCGCTATTAGACACTAATTGTCACTATTCGTTCAATGTATAATATTATAAATTTATCGATTGGTAGACTTCATTATAAATGTTGCGTGGTAAAACCACGAGGAAATCACATTGACAATTCAAAGCATAGAAAGCTGCTTTACCTCCATAGTAACTCAAAATGATTAAAAGCCTGCAGAATTATTCAATCGTGTTTGTTATTTTACATTGAATTATATGTCTACATGCAACACTAATTTCAACTGCATATTTTGAATGCAACACAGCCTTAATACATATCATTGCAGAGTCGGAACATGTACTGTCAACACACGTGTTCGAAATGGAATTCATCCTTTACCGTCAATGAAAATATGCATATGGGTAAGTTTGATTCGCATGTGAATCCTCGTATTACACCGATATAATCTGATTTCATTCATCACTAGTATATCTCAGTTGAATGGAATACTATCACAAAAAAAAAGGTGTGCCGACGCTAACCCATTACCAAGCATAAAGGGACCGAATTGTGTTTGTATATCCCATAAAGAAGTCTACCTCATGTACATACTATACTTAGTGCTGATTTTTACTACTACGGAATCAATACAGAGCATTCCAAATATGAGATGGTCTTATTTAGTTCGGCACCTCTTTCATCTAATTGGTCTTGATAATTTTGAGTTCAGTTTTGTTAGTTTAGAATTACTAGAAAAGAATATTTCGCTTCTTTCTGTTATGTGATCAGATAGGCCATTTGAAATGGGAAAAAGTTCTTACACAGATTAATTGAGTGCAGCGTCTTACAAAACCTTTTTCATTCATATCCCCTCAGAGTCCTTCTCATTTTGCCTTTGTGATGATAATCTCTGTTTTAGCATCATCATTGTATCATTGCATTTTTAAAAAGATATTATTTACAAGCTCGTACAAAAAACATTAGACAACTTTACTTTCCATAGTTAGCTTCGTTAGTATCCTATCTCGCGTTGATTCACAAATTTTCCCTTTATTCCATTTCCTACCCTAACCACAACAGTCTCAACAATCAACAAATATCAACTTATCAGACTTGGTGTCGCGGCTACTCTTTTGACTGCGCGCTTATGACAAAGGGAAGTAAATCGATGTGTTTAGCAACCAATTTTCGGCACTCAGCTTTTAAAGCCTTTAATGATCAGGATGGAAGCATATGTCTAATACTATTTCAGTTACATATGGAATACGAATTAAGACAGTACAATGTAGTATAAATCTTTTTGCTTGGACGTGCTTAACTAAAGTTTTTCTAGCCATGAGAATTACCAAAAACAACTAACAAATCTGGAATCCCTTCAAAAATGCTGAAAAGTTGGGGACGTACTCTTTGGTCATCTCCTTTACAACTAAAGTAACATTCAGTTTGCTTTCCTCTTGCATCTGTTATGTACAGTTAAGAGCTATACTTAGATCAATAGTAGTTTTCCATTTCTTAAATTCCCCAACAAATTTAAGGTTGGCTGGTTCATGAAATGATCCCCGTAGGAAATGAAATTGTCTTTTACTATCCTGAATTTTATGAGTTAGATATCAGGTGCCAGACTTATATCATTATGCTATGGCACACTTATATGAGATCACGGAATTAGTAAACGAAAATATCGAAAAACTTATGGACGAAAGCTACTCATAGTACGTACCCTTAACTCTTGTAACAAATTATTGTAAATTGGACGTTGAACTGATTCGTACTCGGAAATTGAACATGTTCCTTTATGGCTATATCAAACAGCCGCATTTACTTCTTTTGAATTGCTGCATTTATTAGTTTCTTCTATTTGGTACATATTGGGTCTACAAGTAAGTTTCCAGCGTTTGTCAGAGATGGCGCCACCAGTGGATTCCGGGCAGAAATGTCAGACCCCAAGTGTTTTATTTGTAGGTCTTGTATCTGTCAACAACTTTGCAGCGTTATATTTGAGCAGTTCTATCGGTGTCGTACATTTTATCGAGCAAAATTATGGCAAGTTTCCAGCCAAATAAACGTCATTTGCGTGAAGCGCTGCTTTTATTCTTTAATAAACAGTGGTTCAAACGGTTCAAAAGTGGTGATTTTGGAGTTGAAGACAAAGATCGCCCCGGAAAGCCGAAAAGTTTTAAAAACGAAGAATTGGACGCTTTACTGGATGAGGATCCGTGTCAGATTCAAGAAGAACTTGCTGCGTCATTGGGCGTCACGCAACAAGCCGTTTCCCTACGCCTAAAAGCACTGGGATTCATTCAAAAGTTTGGAAACTGGGTGCCGTACGAATTGAAGCCAAGAGACGTCGAACGGCGATTTTGCATGTCCGAAATGTTACTGCAGCGGTATAAAAATAAATTATTTTTGCATCGTATTGTCACTGGTGGAAAGAAATGGATTTATTATGATAATCCTAAACGCAGAAAATCATATACAAAGCCCGGCGAGCCCGCCCAATCGACACCGAAACGAAATATTTACGTGAATAAGGTCATGCTCTGCATATGGTGGGATAAAAAGGGTGTCGTATTCTACGAACTGCTTCCGAGTGGTGAAACCATCAAAGGACCATTATATCGAACCCAACTAATTCGTTTGAAGCGGGCATTAAAAGAAAAACGGCCAGAATATGAGACCAGGCATGAGTCCGTCATTTTTCATCACGGCAACACTCTACCACATGTTGCGGTTTCGGTGAAAAACTATTTGGAGAATAGTGGATGGGAAATTCTGCCTTACCCGCCTTACAGTCCAGACTTGGCACCATCTGACTACCACTTGTTTCGTTCGATGCAGAACGCTCTTACGGGTTGTAGCTTCCGATGGACGATACTTTGAATAAAGCATTGTAACTATGTTTTCATAATAAAACTTCAAATTTTGGAAAAAAAACGCTGGAAAATTACTTGTAGACCCAATAATTTTCTTTGGACTGATAAAAAGACGGACTTATATTAATTGGTTTTGCTCCTATACAGCGGTTGCTTCCTTTTTTGCAGTTTCAATAGGGATTACATGTCCAATCAGTTGCCACATGGAACCGCCAAGTTAATTTCAGCACAATTTGGTTTTCATTATGGGAAGACTGACGCCATAACAACAATATCAAACCATAGAAATTTATTTCCAAAATCAACGCTCTATTCATTTAGACCCGTAGCAAATTTTTTTTTTTGCTATTTCATCAGGAGAGTTTTTAAATTACCAAGTAGTAGACTTAACTACATGCTTCACCTGGAAACTGGAGTTGTACCCCTATTTCTGGATATCCTAAAACTCCATCTCGACTATAAAATTCATGGGGATGAAATAACACAGGATACCCAAAATAGTGATCAACCAAATGCTGTTTAATTGAGGAAAATGCGTTCAAAGCTGGGAAAACCTATCATCGCAATGCGGCATCAAGCTCTTAGTTAAACCAGATGAACATTTGACCGCAATAAATCAGTACAACAGATGAACATAACAAGTTGTACAAATTACAAGAGAAAACAGACCATAGGATCTATTAAAAATTTGTGAATATACAAAATTTGTGAATATGCAATACAGAGCATATTACACCAAATTGAATTATCATTTCCAGTATAGAACTTATTTCTTGACGATTTACTCAACTACAATACGATCCTCAAAATAAGAGGTGAGCTGTTGAGTTTGAATTATAGGCGTGTTTTATTCAAAAGTGCATATCCACTTTTCCAAAAAAAAAAACGCTCCAACTCACTTCTATACTCACTTTTGCATATAATTTCAAAGTTGGCAGATTCGATTTCAGTTTGACATTAAATCTCGCGGCTATGTTCGCAGTGTTGGTTTCAAAGTTGCTTTGAATGGCTTTCCATTGGGCGAATTCAATCGTACTTTAAATTTCATTTAGTGCGTTTGCTTCATTTTTATATGAAGATTTTAGTTTTAAAGCTTAAATTTTAAGCCATAAGGAAAATCATTAAATTAAATTAAATTAACCCAACCCAGTTAACCCAATAGAAACCAAAAGCAAAGCATTTAGTTGCTTTGATGGCATTTTGAATGCAATTTTGAAAGCAAATGTTCAAGTTCGGTTTTGGGTAGAAGAAAAATAACTATTTTTTCCAAGTGTAAAAAACCCAAAAGAACGAGCATTATTGCCTTGCTCTTTCAAAACATAAGTTGATCCACGAAAATATCCCAAATTAGGGAGAAACGGAATGCTGCCAACCATCAGGAAACGCATAAATGCCCTCTAGTTGTATGTTGCAACATCTATAATTCACATCTTTCGTAAATCTATCCTCACTTCTGAAAGTGAAGTAAATTAAACAAAATTCCAAGAAATATTTGGCATACTCATATTCAAGCGAAAAACGTTGAAAATACCAGAAAAACTTTCTAGCGTTGCCGATCAAGTCGCGCCTTTTATGCAGGAGTTTCATCGAAAAATAAATGGCATGGGCCCTACAAAAGAGCAGATCTACAATGCGGATGAAACTGGATTGTATTGGCGATTACTTCCTGACAAGACCCTAGTAACTTGATCCGAAAAAATTGCTCCTGGAAGAAAGGTAAGCTAGGAAAGGGTAACGTTTTTAGTCTGCAGCAATGGGTCAGGGGAGCACAAGGTTCGACCACTGGTAATTGGAAAGTCAACAAACCTAAGAGTGTTTAAGAAATTCAACAATCCACTGATATACAAGTCTTCTAAAAATACCTGGATGACAACAGAAATCTTTGAGAACTGGTTTCACCAGGGTTTTGTTCCTGATCTTATGCAAAATCTTTTTCAGGTAAAACAATATTTGGCAAAAAATTTTCTCCCCCAGAAAGCATTGGTGTTACTGGATAATGCTTCATGCCATTCAAAAGGATTGCAAAGTATGGATGGCGCTTTTGTGTGAATGTATTTTTCCCCCAATGTAACTACACTCATCCAGCCGATGGACCAAAACGTAATTAATTTGCTTAAAATGTCATACAAAAACCCTTTACTTGAAGTCATGATAACTTCATGCATCAAGTCGTTCAGTTTAAGAGATACTATGCACTTGCAAGCATCCGCGTGGAGTCAAATAGCGTCGAAGAGTATAGAAAAATGTTGGTCGAAAATATTGCCTCGAGAATGGGAATGGGATGAAGACGATGATTTACCAATTTCAACTCTAATTCAACAGCTTCAAGAGAGCGGTGACGAATTTTCATTGGCTCGTCTTCTAGTCCAACTCACTCCAGCATAATGAATTTGGAAATGCAGAAATTCGAGACTGAAAAAATGAAACAAACTAAAATGGCAAATTTTTTTACGCAAGTCTAACTAATTTTGTGTTTTGCTCAACAGATTTCATTTTGAATTACATTAATTATCTTTTTTTTCTTTCTCCGAAAGCTTTCTTTGCATAAACTTATTTATTTTACTGTTAAAAGATGTTTAAAACAAATTTCTCATGCAAAGTATTGTCTACGAAAAGGGTATCCAGTAATCCGAAAACCTCCGTGGTTCAAACTAAGGTAAGTTTCTATTAGTTTGAATTACCGAGTTTGTACTGTATTTCATTAAAATTAAATACAGTAAATAAATCAGTATAGTGAACAGACAATATTTTTACAGGCCATTCTAAAGAGTGAACAAAAAAAATCTCACCACAGTGTTAATTTTTTTTTTTAGAATCTTTTACGCAAAAACTAAACTCAACTAAAACTCAAAATCCTTTCCTAGGAAATCCTAAGCAAACAAAACCTTTTCTTATCAAATCGTTTGTTTCCAGAAGTAACATTCCAAATTCCTTCACTTTGTAATTTTTCTCCACGGTTGTCATTCAGTGCTGATAAATCAAATTTGCATCCAACTAATCTTTGCGAATACATTTTGTATGTAAATTTAATGTATTTTTTGTATTGTAATAGTTAACGTGTTTCTTGTGTTAAATTAGTCAATTTTTAAAGTGTAAATAAAGTAATCTATTTTCTGTAGAAGTAATTGTGTGGTTGCCATTCTTACTAACCCACAATGTCTCGTAAGCATTTGAATCTAACAGAAAAAAAAGTGAAATTTTAGAGCAATCATACATGTACTCGTAAGTCATTACACCCTAAAACTGCACGCAAAACATTAAATTAAGGTGTTGCCGGGTAAGCCTACTGCATGTAGTATCAACACAAAACAAAAAAAGAGATGCCATTACAGCAAAGCCTGCTGTACAAATAGCAGAAGTAAAACACTAAAGGCATTTGAACTTCCTAATATGGAAAAGAAGCTATATAAATGATTTTTTGGAGGGCTAAAACAAAAGCTAGTGAACTTATTACAGACTTAACTAAAAATGAATCTGGTTTCATCGCTAGTGATGGTTGGTTCCAGAAATTTAAGAAATGGTTTGGTGTTCGATACTTAAAGATATCTGGCGAAAAGTTGTCATCTCAACTAGAATTGATGTCCTTTTAAAAATAAACTCGGCGAAAAAATGTTAGAGCTGCAACTAACAACGGAACAACTTTACAACGCTGATGAAACAGGACTATATTGGAAGCTTCTCCCGGAAAAAGCTTACAGTGTTGTGCATATCAATACCAACTAATGTTACTTATTTGAATCCTTTAGCTTTTAACATACTTTTACTGCTTTATTTAAAATGTTGTTCATTCGTTTCATTTAGCAATGAATTCTGTTTAATACAAAAATAGCGAAAATAAAACACAAATTAACGGTACTTTAGAATCGAGCAATATACACCCTGAATGACTCGAACTGCAACCAACTTCAGACTGCTATAATTTCCAAACCGTTCATGACAGTGAGCTCAAATTTTGACACATGATAGATAATTTTATTATTTACAAGCCTTTTAAACAAATTCAAACGTGATAGTGTGATTGCTTTATATTTGGCTGGAAAACCACAAGTAGCTATCGTTAGAGCCCTCCAGCACCTCAACGTGAATAAATCATTTGTGTCTCGAACCATAGCTCGTTACCGTGATACTGGCAGCGCGAGCGTTGCAAAACGCCATGGAGGTGGTCATAAAAACACAGCAACATCGGCAGAAATGGTTCGGAAAGTGAAGGCTCGAATTGAGCGAAATCCGCGTTGAAGTGGAAGAAAAACATATCGTTGGAACGGATGCAACACATACTGAAAAATGAGCTTGGACTCAAGCCATTGAAGTTCCAAAAAGCACACGATCTTACACCGCAACAGAAAAAAGTTAGAGTCGAAAGAGCGAAGGAGTTGCTACGCTTGCACGAAAGTGATGAGTTGGCGAATTTGGTTTTTTCCGATTAGTCACCATTTGTTATCGAGCAATATGTCAACAAACAAAATGACCGAGTTTATTGCCAGAGAGGTCCTTCGAAAATTTACACCTTCGGGCGGCCATCAGAAAGCAGGCAGCATCGATGGTGATGGTTTGGGCCGCCATAGCCGACGATGGTCGCTCTCCGCTCGTATTTTTGGACCGTGGTGTCAAAATTAATGCGATCGTACACCGTGAAACTGTCTTAGAGGCAGCATTGAAGCCTTGGGCAAACAATCATTTTGTCGGAGACCGTGAACATTTCAACAAGAATCGGCACCGTCTCACAAAGCGCGCGTCAACCAAGATTGGTTAAAAAACAATGTTCCACACTTCATTTCTTCGACACAATAAATTGCAAATTCTCAGGATGGAAATCCGTTGGATTTCTCTGTCTGGGGTATTTTGAAGGCGGAGGTTGGCACTAAAAAATACCAAAGTTTGGACCACCTACCACAAACAAGCACTTCGCCGGGAATGGGCCAAAATACCGCAGAGCCACTTGCGTGCAGCGTGCGATGCTTTCTTCGGCCGTCTCAAGGCCATTATTCGCGCCAAAGGTGGGCATATTGAAAACTACTGATACAATTTGAAAATTGATGTATTTTCCAAAATTTTTTGCTTTGGCACAATAAAATTTATCAAAAAATAAAAAAAATGTAGCATTTTAAAAAGTTGGAGTTCGAGCCATTCACCCTGTAATTAGAATGATTGTTTTTCAGTTGTGCATAACAAAAGCAACTTTAGCGACCGTGATTTTGCTCACCTGATTAACAGTAAATTACTGTTAAATTTCATGTTTTGTGAATTATTGGTGGTGATTCAAATATTAGGAGCATTTGCAATTGTAGCTTGGAATAAAGAAGTTTGTTTGTTTTTTAAGTGCATTAGGAGTCGCGATAAATAGCCCGAAAGCTTCAAACAAAAAATAATTGATGAGTTTGAAAGTGAATTTTCCATAATGGAAATGGAAATGGAGTGCTATTTAGCGATGAATGGAAGTTTAACCTTTTTGCAAGCGATGGCATGACAATTGTTCGTCGGCGAAAGGGGGAACGACTAAAACCGCAAAATTGCAAATCCACCGTAAAACACGGAGGAGGTTCGGCAATGGTTTGGGAATGGTTTTGGGCAAGGACCCTTACATGAGATTGAAGGAATAATGAACCCAGTCGAAAATCTATTTGACATCCTCAAGCGGTGAGTTGGTGGGCAGCGCTTTCCGTACAAAGCCAACCTGGTTCAAGCACTAAAAGATAACTGGAGAAGTGTTCCACAAAGTACTATTGATAGTTTAATAGCTACAATGCCAAAGAGATGTGCCTCTGTTATACAAAACCAAGGCTATTTTACAAAATACTAATAAAAAAAAACCATTTATCTACTTCCAATTTTGTAGTTGCTTTAGTTATGCACAGTGCAATTTTTTCATTATTATTTTTTTCTACTTATTGAGTTGAAACACTTCAATTAAAAAGTTATTTTTCATTAATCTGCATATTAATTTATATAAAAAAAGATTTAATTGAAACTTCTAGTAAATAAAAAAAAGTTGTAGTTAAAAAATGTTAAAGGGTGAAATGATTGCTATTGATATGCACAAAACGGCGAGCAAAAGATAGCATTTTTAGCGTTTTTTCTTTTATTTTTTTTTTTTAAGAATTTACACTCAAGTGGGTGTTAATACACTTATAATGCCTCAACATTGGAAAATGGATACAGAGAGAAAGAAAGATGTTTGGGCTCAGTGGTTATTTCGCTCCATGGGTGGCATCCAATATTTAATGGGGAGACTAAATTCTTAGTGGAAGTTGGCTTGATGTTGATTTCTAGTCAACTACTCGTCTTGCTTAATTTTCATTAACTGAAAAAATGATTGTCTTTCGGGCGAGGTTGGAATTCGAACACCGAACCTTCCGATTTGGATGCCAGTCCACTATCAATTGAGCCACGGCCTCGCTCGTTTAAAAATGTGTTCCTGCCTGTGCATTACAGGAACTCCATATCGGCCTGGGCGACCTCAGCAATTTTTGAGGACTGGCTCCATAATCTGTTTGTTCCAGAAGTACAACGTTTTCTTCGCCAAAACGTCTTACCAATTGCAGGCTTTGTTAATTTTGGACAATGACCCCAGCCATCGTCCAAAAAGTGAACTTCAAACTCCAGATAATAGCATTCCAGTCATGTACATGCCTCCAAGTCATGCCTATGGATCAAAATGCCACCCGCCTGACCAAACTTTTGTATAGAAAGAATTTGCTGCTATTAATTTTTGTTTCTAAAAAAAGGCAGGTAGATATTTAAACATTTTCTTGAATGTTAAATACGATTAGTTTCTTTTTTTTCCCCCTTAAGAAACGCTTGTGAAGCTATTAAGGAAGCTTCAATAAAAGGCGATTTTAACTTGGCAGCAGCTTGGGACGAATTAGATGGTTTAGTCATTGCAAAATGTTGCAGAAATGTCCTTTCGTTTGAAGAAAACTCGGAAGACAATTTTGAAATACCCTAAGTATTCTTCGGAACAATTTAGCGTCTAATGCTACCACGGTGGCCGCGGAAAAATGATTGATCATTTTGAGCATATACTCGTATGTACGGCAAGGATTTGGACAATTGGAACGGAGATCTAATATTGAAGAAAACGAGGGCGAAGACGAACAGCAGCCAGATACTGATAATCCGATTTGTTTAGTTTTTTCTAAAGATGCTATTCAATTACTTGAGAAAGTTATTTGAATGGGCAACAAACAATAAAGTAGATTACACGGACGTTTTGATGAAAGAAAAAACAAACGAGAATGACGAAATACATCGAACTTTAGCACAGTTTAAGTTCGATGTATTTCTGTTATTTAAGTATGTACTAGGGCTGTTTGATGAGTACCCGCTACTGAGCCAAAATGACTATACCATCATTTAGTACAACCTCTTTTAGCTCGCCTGTCAAAATTTGGTGGCAATCCGACGCTTAGTTTTGTTTTGACACCCATTCCAAAACGTCTTGTTAGTGTTGTTTGCGACCATGGAAAAAGAGCAGTATCGCTCCATGATGCGATTCTTGTTTTTGAGTGGCAAAACCTGTGAGACAATCAAGCCCATTCTCGGTATTATGTATGGAACCCATTCACCTTTCCGTACAGCCGTGGCCCAAAGAGGGTTACCACAGAGGAAACCGTGGACAAAATCCATGATCTCGTATTGGCGGACCGAGGAGTGAAAATTCGTGAGTTGGTTGAGATAGCAGGCATTTAAACCGAACGCGTAAACCATATCCTGCATGATATTTTGCGCATGAGAAAGCTGTCCGCGCGATGAGTGCCGCATTTGCTCACACCGGAGAACAAGCGCAATCGACGTGCTTCTGCGTCGTTTCATGACGGTCGATGAGAGATGGATGTATTAGTACACAACAGAGCCCAAAGAACAATCGAAACAATGGGTTTTACCCGGCGAACGTGCTCCAAAGGTGAAGACAGTGCCTTCGGCCGAAAATGTGTCAAAACAAAGCTAAGCGTCGGATTGTCACCAAATTTTGACAGGCGGGCTAAAAGAGGTTATACTAAATGATGGTACACTCATTTTGGCTCAGTAGCGCAACCTATCTTCCAACCCGGGTACTCATCAAACAGCTCTCGTATATAGTGTTGGCCGAAACTAAAGCACGAAATGAGCTCGCTTTGGGAAAAACTAAAGAAAATTCCAATTTTTATTTTTTTCTAATCAAAATATATTACGAGGGTAGTCCTAAAAGTACCCGACCTGATGTATAGATGTCAGTTGTTGTTTAAAAAGAATGATAATTATAGAAAGTAACAGCCTTCAAATTTAAGCTATAATTTGAAATTTGACGACCGACGCTATGTTGTTTAGTATTTGTTCGGCAGCCATCAATAGTGAACGCTGCTCTCAATGAATTTTTACTTTCATTCGAAAGGCCTCAATCCAACCAACATCCAAACGGAACTGAATTCGACTAAAGGGGAGTCTGCTCCTTCATTTACAATAAAATATTGGGTGGCAGAGTTTAAGCGAAGCCATACGAGTTGCCAAGCCTAACATCGCAGTGGTCACCAGAAATGTTGAAAAAAATCCACAAAGTAGTATTGGATGCCCATCGATTGAAAGTGCGTGAACTAGCAGACATGGTAGACATTTAAGGAAGCGCTGTACATAGCATCTTGACTGAAAAATTGGACATGAGAAAGCTGTGCGCAAGATGGGTGCCGCGATTACTCACAATGGAACAAAAACAGCGTCGTGAGGATGTTTCAATCGAGGGTTTGGCGAAGTTTCACACCAATAAAGCCGAGTTTCATAACCATGGATGAAATATGGGTACATCACTTCACACCCGAGACGAAGCAACAGTCAAAACAATGGACTCAAAGGGGAGAGTCGGCTCCAACGAAGGCGAAGACAGTTCCATCTGCAGGCAACGTCATGGCATCGGTTTTTTGGGATGCGTGTGGGATAATTATCTTCAGAAAAACAATCGCGTGTATTATAGGAACTTATTGCAGCGTTTGAAAGATGAAATCAGGAAAAAACGGCAGCGGCAAGCGAAGAAAAAGTTTCGTTTTATCAAGGCAATGCACCAGTTCACACATCCGTCATCGCGATGACTAACATCAATGAGTTAAAGTTCAAATTGCTTCCTCATGCAGCTTATTCGCCAGATTTAGCCTCCTTGGATTATTTTCTATTCCCGAACTCGGTGGTAAAAGATTTGCCAACAGTAAAGAGGTGGAGCGTGCGTTTGATGGCTATTTTAAGGAGCTCGACGATTCTCACTATAAACAGGGTATCGAAGCTATTGAACATCGCTGGGAAATGTGTATTAAACTAAAAGGAGTCTACGTAGAGAAATAAACATATTTTTTCCCAATTTTTTTGTGTTTTCTGTGTTAGGTTGGGTACTTCTGCGACTACCCTCGTAGTAGAAACTTGCTATTATCGCCACTACTATGTTTTCTCGATTACTTTCAATAAGACAAAACCTTGTAGGGAGTGTTACATGCCAACTTTCAGATACAAAATAATCTCACACGCTGAACAAAATTTGGAAAAATCACTTTCTTGTCACAAAAGAATCTCAGAATAAGTCAGGTTTTCAAAAATTTGCAACTTGTACATTACAACTTCAAATAACTTGTGGTGAATGATAGTAAAATCCCATTCGTAAGTTGGTGAAGTAGGCAGCAGAGCTTCTCAGAATCGGCCACACTCTTAGGTGCAAGCACTACTCCATTTCATAGTACGGCGCGTAACTGAACTCTCAAACCCAAGCAGGCAGAATGACGAGACGCCCCAAAAAGAGAGCAGCAAACGAGGACATTTAAGATAAGTTAGAGCTAAAGCGAGCTGCCAAAATCCCGAGCGGACACACATTATGTCCTAATGCACTTGTAATCCTCTGAAAGAACACAGTTGATGGCAGAAACTAGCACTCGCATTCAAACCTAAACTGGAGTGATTTAATGGGGGACACAACATTTATCAAATGTATGTCCGATTCAAATCGTCAACAAGGATACAAGATCAAACGTGGCAAGCACCAACAGATAAAAAGCTCTGAGAAGATAAGGTTATCCACAACTCCTTGCTTAACAACAAACAATACGCAACACCACTGCTTGCGAAAAAACCAAATCACCGCAAGAGGTCCAAGCAAAACCGGTGATAGCCCCCCACCCACGCCTACCGATGGCTTTTCCCGAGCTCAAACTATCTACTCTTCACTTCACAGTGAATCTACGAGAAAACATAAACAGACGTACTTGTAATGTATGTGGCGTGCTGCGCCATTGTCCATATCATCGAATGGAAAGAAATATTTCCCGCCAAAAAAACAAATCTCGCACCAACAACACAGCGCAGATGTCTATAAAATACACAGCCCATGCATACAGCATTCAGCATACATGTACGTGTAAACGTTCCTACACACATTGCCAATGTTAATTTTCACACTTATTCTCTAGAAAATTCGCCAAAACGGGCGCAAATGCAACCGAAAACATGAAAACTCATCAATTCTGGACAATCTGACCCGATTTCGATCCAATAGGACCGTATCCAGTCCAACTGGAGGCGCAACTAAATCCTAAACTCACCTCTGCTGCCGCCGATTCCTCCTGCTTCTTACGATCAGCTTCGTATGCTGCGATTAAATCTTTGCAATCCAGATTCTCCACTGGCTCCCACGTATTATCTGTATCCGGATAGCCCTTCCACTTCAAGAAATACTCAATCTTCAAAAAAAGTTAGAAACAAGAAAATTAGAAAAACTAATTTGAAAAGGAATTGAGAGCAATTTCGATTTGAGAATATACCTTCCCCTTGCGCGTTCTTCGGTCGACAACCTTCTCGACGGCATATTCTTCCTCTGAAGACTCCTCCTCTGGATCAGGAGTTGTTTTCTTTTGATCATCTTCCTCGGCGGTCTTTGTTTCTGTGGAGCCCTTCTTCGATCTCATTTTGATTAAATGTATTCCCCTCGCTCGAAATTCGTAGAAATATAGAAATCAAATTTCACAATTGGTGTTCCTTTTTTTTTCTTGTAGTTTTTTTTTTTCGTACCCGTAATGTACAGTGGCGGCGTCTAAATGCGATGTCAGAATTTTACGAAGCTTTTTCGCAGTATTTGCGTTCCGCCGGTTGCTGATGGAATTTCGCACGTCAAGTATTTGTTGAGAAGCTTGGGGGCACGACAATTTATGGTCGATTGTAAGGTGGAGATTTTAGCTTGACGGTTAGTTGATAAAAAAAAAAATTGCTAATTGTCGGCGCCTTTTCCGATTAAAAAAAACTAAAGCAATGAAGAGAAATTCAAAATGCACAAGCACACATTCCGTTTGCCGCACTGTGAGTGTGCGCTGGCTATAGTCACGGCGATTATTTTAGAAAATGGCGTATGGCTTTCGTTGAGCACAAATCTCTATGCAGCGATGTTATCGATAACGTGATTTTGTGCTGGGTTCGCCAGTTGGAACATACTAAAACAAGCGGAATTTCACCAGTGGCTGTGTTCAGAGGAATTGAAAGCATTGCTTAACATTTCCTTGTATTAAATTGTTATTCAATATTAAATATGTAAATATTGAGTTGTTGCGAAAGGAGCAAATTACAAAATTATTAAATGGGTTGTTAAGGAATGCTAATAAAATCGTTTTCCAAATTATTTTCAGACTTCACTTCCGTCCGGTGAGTTTAAGACTAAATATTTGAAGTGGTGGGATAACAAAATCACAAGGTCTGTAATTCTATTTATTTATAATGCGTTCACATTAAGAGACATAGTCGTCTTATAAAATAGTGTAGCTTAAAATTGCGGTAAGTAATATGTATTAATAAAATTTCTTACTTATAGAACGTACCAGAGAAAAGTTGCAAGGGTTATAAAAAACAAATGGATAGCGTTATTTGACTTCATTATTCCTAACACATTTTGTGAAAAGTTTCTTTTAGCTTCAAACGGTCCGTGGCCTATTTCAAATTTGACCTCATATTTTGCTATATACATATATTGTGGACATCTCGCTGCCTGACTATGATTTTAAATTGTCAGTTGTCGCCATATTCGAAGAACACACTGATTAATAAATTCATATAGAATTCATATGATTGTATGAAGACATCGTCGACAGTGGATTAATATCAAAATATAACGACCATGCCCTATGACGGGCTTCCCAAATTTTAAAGGATGCAGGAATTTCCTCTGTGGCTAGTCACCAAATTCCTGGTGCTGTCGAGCAACATCTCTTAGGTTGGAACTACCTACCGCCCCTGAAGTAGAGACGCCTATCCGCAGCTAGCTTGTCCTATTACACCTGTGATATACGAGCAGATAATTGGTGTAATAAATATTGAGAATTAATAAAGCTACAAATGTGTTAATGCTTACTAAAATGCTTCCTTTCCGAACAAAAAAAGATTTCGATTTAAATCGTCTGCTTATTTTCGACAAGCATTTGGAAATTTGAAATGAAAATAAACAGGGTGGCACAACAAAACTGACACAGTCTCATCATTTTAGATTTGCATATTTTAGTTCGTTAAAAGTCCCTTTTGATCACACAGAATCGTCAGCTGTATTATCGAAAGAGCTTTTGGCATTATGTCTACCACCTAGTTTTCAGTCGATACTTTTTGGATTCTCAGTTTTCCATCTGTGACCTTTTCCGATGTTTTGTTCTTCTATGAAATTCCACGCTCTGAGAATGTTTCTGAGTTGTCAGCTAGGAACTTGCTCAAGGTAGATAATTCCTCGGAGCAGTCTTTTAAACCAAATAGCTACTCCATCCTCCCACGTTGAAGTTGCTACTATTGTTTGCCTCTTACTTAGCCAGATAACTGATTCTCTGACATACGTCATACCTACTCCAGAAGTAAATCATCCTGTCTTGAAGCATCCTCCAAAATCAGCATCACTGTAGATTTCCAAAACACCAATTCTGGAGATCCCTCAATATCCTATTCCAAGATCTAAAGTCCCACTTACGTCTCGGCTTCTACGCCCTGCCTATAAGGAAACGTTTGAGTCTTGTCATTATCTTACCTTGGTCTTGAAATCTGTGATCCTTTTAGCATTGGAGTTGAGACAGGCTTGCATTCCGAAAATTAAAATCTTCTCGGCATGATTTTTCGACTTATTTCGATGAAACATTCCTTTTACTCTATTTCAATCCCTAAAAGCTACACTGCATATTCTGAAATTGCTTTGAACTCTGACTTCATGTCTTCCAGGAACACTTCTAACTCCTTTTGATCTATTGGTGCGATTAGACCATCATCCATGTAGGTGGCCAGAACTAATTTCTTATAATTCCTTTCACGGATGTGCAAACATGGACCTGCATCGCTGGCCTTAAACCCAAGTTTATGAGGAAACTCCTCGAGATACTTGTTCCAACATTTTAGTGCCTGTTTGAATCTATAAAGGCTCTCCTAAACTGACACACTTTGCTGGTTCCGTTATCGTATCCTTGAAGCTGTTTGATATCTGTTGATACCTCGAACTGTGACAGGTGCATTTTGTTGCTCGCGGCAATGTTAAGAAATGAACGAAAATTCCCTAATTTGCAACTGGACCAAATGTTTCGTTGTAGTCTAAACCATGATGTTAACTGAAATCCTTGATAGCATGTGCACCTATTGGAAGTTCGTCTTTGAAAGAAGCCGTTTCCTTGTCCATGGCCATTTTCCACTCCCCGCTATTAACGCTCCCCAAGGCATCTTCATAACTATTAGGATCCTCCATGACTGTATCCACCTACTCTGTTATCAAAGCGTAGTCGTCAAGATGCTTAGGTCTTTTGGTCGCCGATTTTCCTTGTTCTAATGACAGACTCGTTCGTTTCCAGCCTCATCTCCTTTATTGTCACTCGTAGTTTTTCCTGATTTAAGCATTTCATCTTGTTTTTCTTCCTCGGTGTATTCATCATCTTTAGTTGATCTTCGATGTGTTCAACACTTCTTATGGGTAGCTTATACGCTTAAAATTTAACATCTCTTAACAAAATAATTGTTCGTTCCTATTTTATGTAAATTCTGTAACATCCATCCCCATCATATCCAACTAGAAATCATTTTGCTCCTTTTACATAGCATGTCTGCCCAATAATACCCAGGAACTTGATTCAGGGCTTCTTTCCTAGCCACAGTTCATATGAAATGACACCTTCCTGTGATGATTTTTCTGTTCTATTCAGAAAGTTAATTGCTGACATCACTAGCTCTGCCCCACATTGCATCCAGAAATACAGCTTCACGATTCGCGTACTTAAACGTCCTTTTTAATATGAAACCGTGGCAATGTTTCGTGCAGTTAAAAATCGTTTTTTTGTAAAATATTCTTGAAAAGGATTCACAACGTCAGTTGAAAATAGTTCTCCAGTTCTTGCAGTCTTCCTCCAAAGGCCAAAGGGCCTTGCCTAAAACACATGGTTAGCAGATATCCCTTGTCAGCTTAGCGGTTACCCTTGATTCTGTTTTAAGCACTCTTTTACGTGTCTTTTTACCTGGTGCCCATCTCTCGTGTTATAGCTGCAGCTTTGAGGGCACCAAACCTCTCTACCAGGCAAAACAGGCTCATAGCTGCCCTGTATAAGGATCAATTGAAAATATAACAACATATTTAAAATACCGCGACTATGCTGATTTGCTAATTATCATACCAAATTCTTGAGAGAGAATAAATGTCCACAATGGCAGACACAAACTCGCTGGAATTTTACCAAAATTCCATAGTCTTTCCTCTAACTTCTCAACAAGTCACATTCGTAACACCAACTTTTGAGACTAACTCATGTAAAAAGGCAACGTACTTCTTCGACTTGCTGTCCGGGAAGTTTAAATTTAGTGGCGCTTGTGCGTCCATAACCTTACTTTATTCGCGCGTCTGACTCTAAGTTGTAAGCAATCTGGTGCAGCTGCAATATCCAGCGCGAGGGCAGCCAAACGTCATCAGCTAGTCAAAGTGTTTGCGATATGGTGTCCGTTCAGTGGTGAAATATTGCTACCATTTCGCACTCCGCTGCAAACTTCAAATTTTTCTTTTGAAGGAACCCAAGATCTGGAGCGCTGTCTTGCATACCGTCCAGCATTCAGCTCCATAAAGCAAGACTGGCAAGATCAGGGTTTTGTACAGCATGATTTTGGACCTTCGAGTTAGGAGTTTGGACCGTAGTTGTTTGGACAAACCGAAATAGCAGCGTTTGCCTCAGATTATTCTTCGTCGAATCTCCACTAGGAAGTCATATTTGGAGTTTATAGTTTGCCCCGAGGTAGATGAACTCCTTCACTACCTCAAAATTATAAATAGCTGTCGATTCTGTCCTAAACGATGATGTCGATATCGTCTGCATAGCCTTCTGTGTTTACGCCGCCCTTTTTCTCACTATCTGCTTCAGCACACAATCAAAGAAATCACACGACAGCGCTTGAAAGAACAGAAGCTATTACAGTTTCTCGTGGTGTTTTTGTTGCAATACAGTGGAGCAGAAAACTATACCTTCACTAGTTGGGCACACAATAACTTTTCAGCTAATGGCTATTTGTTCTGTCAAATGTTGGTCCCCATCTAGCTGCGCACCCCAATTGGTTACGAGAGATACGTGGGCATATCTTCTGAAGCATTTTTCTCTCAAAACTCTCGTTCGATCTCGGGTTCTGCGGTATTCTAGCATCTTTTAATAAATAAAAATTGGTGTTACATTAATTTCTGAAACCCTTAACTGAATAAGTTTCGTAGTAAGCATTACATTGAGCTGAATGCTACCATTTTCGAAATTATTATGGAAAAATCTACTTTATCGATATCAATGCTTCAACAACCTTTTTTACCAGTGCTCTCAGACTGTTGATTTTGAAAATCTCAAATCAAGCAGAATCTTTAACAAAACAAAATTTTCTGAAGCAACTTAATGATATATATGTAAATTAGTCAAATATTGAGTTAAAAACATTACCTCGAACTAAGCTGAATCTAAGCTCCCGTAAACTCCAAGCAGCGCTTACCGATTCAGCTACCGCTAGAAGCAACTCTAGAGCCTTATCCTTAATCTGAAGGGAAGAGTATAAAAGATACTGATTGAGGAGTACGGATTCCAAGGGACTTTAGAATAAGTACATGTGCCTATTTCACACGATCCAGAAAAATCATTAACTCGTCAAAGAGTACGTCAATTGGGCTCAAAATAAGAAGCCGTACTGTGTTACATCGCATTATTTCACTGTCCAATTTTGATCATCATTTCGAGGAAGGACTGGATCAGGAAACTTTTCTCGCAAAGGAGGTATTGTTCGCCACTCGATTTGTTTTGTACCAGAGGTTATCCTAAATTGTATACACGGCACAGTTCATGTACATAGCTCTTAGGAAACAGGTAAGTCCAGTGTACTCCTTTTAAGTTCATCCATCGCTTCAGTGATAAAATGCCTAATCACCAGCAGCCTGCGGGTAAAAGCCGGATACCGCAGGGAAAACTCTGTTATACTAGAAATTGTGGGTGGTGATGTAACTTATGGTGTATAGGTGCTTCGCACAAGTGCAGTGCCCTGTTAAGACTACGGTAAGCAGTATATAGTCTTTCCTGCCGAAAGACAGCCGACAGGCCGCTGGTTTCTGAGAGACGTCCACAAGCAATTATTTGGTTTGTCTTCATCTTTCCGAGTTATGCCACCTACGGTTGGGACCCATAGCAGACGCAACTGTCAGTGCAACAGTGGGCCCTGGGACCTAGATAATAGTCGTTGAATTATACTTTCCAATTCCGCTTGATAAGGCCCTGAGCGCAGCAGGACCATCACTGCAGACGCAGATTTTTGCGCACATCCGTCTTGACGAAAGACACAATTTTGAATAGCTGGCGTCCACAAAGACCGATTTCTAGAACCATCGATAAAAGTCCGTTTAAATTTTTTTCTGGCTCAGATTCTACGCGAAACCAGTCTTGAGTACAAGAAAAGTTTTCCCGCACCAATGAGAATTTCGGTGTCACAACATCAAAAGGCTTGTCAGTAAGAAGGGGGTTGACAATGCGAACTCTCACTCTTGCTCATACCAAAGATAACTTTAAATGGAAGATAACCTGAAGGATGTAGCACAAGCTTTGATTATCAAGGGCAATAAGATTCACCTCTCAAGCAGGCATTAAAACCAAGAAAACCTTCGCTTCTTGCCGAGGGCTCCTTTAGACTGGAGGAAACCTGCAGCGTCTTGAAAGCCATAGACAGAAGTGCTTATTCTATGGAATTTTTTTTTTTAGGATGATACTCAAAGACCTAGCTTCGTTTGAGAAATGAATGGTGACACCATTGCGCCAATTAATTACATGTAAGGTCCTTTGCGCTTCTACATAAGTAGTGTATACTATAGAACTACACCTATCTGTCCACCTACTAGGTCATTTGTGCCAACCGCTAAATTTGAGAGCCTTAATTAAGTCCCTTACTGCCTCGAAGATATAGCTGTCGATTGTGGCGTTCTGTCGATGCTGCGTCACTTCTTGTTGACAGCATATACTGATTTCTGTCCTCATTTACCTCTAAACCTACTTTACCATCTTCCGTTTCAATACGAGTGAACGCACCGCTAACAGCCCACTGAGTTCTCCCAATTATGTCGATATCATCGGCGTACGCTAGTAGTTGCACAGACTTTTGAAAGATTGTGCCTTTATTGACTTTTTATCGTCATTCTGCACCGATGGACGGATTTGGCAGGGATACCAAAACTAGACATGGCTGTATATAGCTCGTCTCTATAAATGCTTTCATATGCGGCTTTAAAATCACTGAAAAGTTGCTGGGTACCGATTTGGACTTCTTGAGCTTTTTCCAAGATCTGCCGGAGTTTGAAGGACTTTCGTTATCGGTCGATTGTGGACTTTTCTGGTCTGAAACCACACCGACAGAGGCCAATCAGGTTGTTGGCGAAGGCTTTCAGACGTTCACCCAATATGACAGATAAGATGTTGTATGCGATGTTGAGAGGACTTATGCCTCTATATTTGGCGCAGTTGACGTGGTCCCCTTTTTTGTGGATCGGGCAAACGACACTGGCTTATCGAACTATTTAAGCCACCCTACCCAAAGTTTATATAAGACAACGTCATCGCAATTCCATTGGTGGCTAACATTTGTGTGTTCGCAGAAATGCCAATGCGGATATTCGATCTTAGTCATACTCATTCTGAACCCAGTTGTATGAAGGGCTGTCACATCTTCCACTATCCTCGGCTGAAAAAAGAAAAGTCGTCAGTGTGTTGTTTCAAAAGAAAATCTTGTGCGACATGATATTGTGCAACGGAAATTGAACTCCTCGTTGATTTACTCCAACTTTAACTTGTCCATTTAATTTTCGTTTTAACGCCAGCGTGCATATCGGGTGCCATTCTTAATACTCGTATACGCCTCGGTTACATTTCGAGATCTCAGCGTCTTCCAAGTAAGATCTCTGCGAACTTTATTGATAGAATTTTTCAAGTCGGTGAAGGTAAGGTGCAGATCTATCGAAGCACATTGTGACGTTTTACAATCGTCAACCTGCCTCCCACAAAGCCGCATTGACTGCTATGGTGTTTAGCAATGTTAGGTTGTCGACTGTGTAGAATTCTCTCGAATATTTTGTTAGTACGTGAGGTTAGTTTCGCCGATTGGTAGCTGTTCCATTTTTTCGTGTCGCATTTGCATTTATACTTGTTCCATATTCTTGGGAGGGTATCTGGTCCGTCTTCACGCCCCCAGTTCATTCTTTTTAGTACTTCGTTTACTTCGGCTTCTATAAGATCTGCCTTTCCTCTTTGTGCGCGACACCCGAGGAAATGGAACTGCGCAGGAAAACTTCGTTTAGTAACGCGTTAAAGTACTCTTTCCTAAATATTAACTTTATACCATCAGTTTTGTGTTTCTGGTACAGCAACCTATTTTTGGAAAAGACTTAGGTTGCGCACGCAAAATAATGCTACAAATCGGTAGAAATACATGAAAACAATTTCATTGCAAACAAATACCTGCATTTTTACAACACTGCACAGATTTGCAGCTTCTTTGTCGGCGAAAGTATACATGCTGTCAAAGGTTTAGTGATTCGCACTGAATATTCTTGCAGCATGACCCAGAGATTAGACAGATGAGGGGATCTAACAGCCTCTATTGACAAAATATATTGGTCGATCAAAGCTAAACTGTTCTCTCGTTTTCATATCGAAAAACATTCAAGTCACCCGTGCTAAATTGCGGCTTCCTAGCAAAGTTGAAAACATCGTTTTCTTAGTTCTTGGACTGCATCATCAACCTTCTTTTTGCTGTACTTTCGTCGTGATCCTAGGTCTGTTTCGCACTGTCAAAAACTACGAAAAGCAACAAGCATATGGGTTTTATAAGGTTCGGACTGTTTTTCGAAGATGTTCATTGTTTTGGACAATACGCGAACAGACATCACACACATTTCCAGATTTTGGTTTTCAATCGAAACACTATCGACAGGAAACTCCAGGTTTGAGGTTGGGATGACAGTATGAAGCTGATTTTCTGTTTAAACGTTGTCGAACTCTATTTAAGAAGGCGCTCTTCCGTGTCTTTACACCCCAATAAATAACCAGGGCAGATTTTAAGGGGTATAATCTTACAACCGCGTAACAAGTCACTTAGCTAAACAATATAGATATTGATGTGTTTGTAAAATGTAAGGTAGACACCACGGAGAATCTACCAATTACAGTCCTAAAGTGGGCGCTCGCGCTGGTCCCGTAACCAACCATCTCAACTACTCGCGTAATTCCCTTCTTTTGTCCGTGTATTTTTATTAAAAACTATATTTGTTTAGAAATATCCTTAAAATACTAAACAAACTTAGGCTACCGATAACACAAGCTTCCCCTTATCATTCACATTTCGCTTTTAATCATTTTTTTCTTTTTTATATTTCGGCATTTTTTCTGTTTTATTTGCTTCATTAGTTTTTTTGTGTTTTTGTTTTTTTTTATTTCTTTTCTTTTTGCTTGCTGTTGCTAGGTATTTCTGCGTTTTCTTTCGTTTTTATTTGAAAAAAAAAAAAAAATATCGCGCGTCTGCAAGAAATCCCAGAAAAAGTTTAGTAGCTCTTAAGTTGGAACTATCCGGAATTGTTTTAGAAACAAAAATAGGTAATCCTTTGTTTGATTTGAAATTGGTTTTACGGCGAATTCATTTTAAACGTTCCTAAGATCTTGACGGATTTTTTTACGACGCATAACGTAGTGCATCTGAAATTAGAGAGAGAGAACTTAGTTTACACTGGATATGGAGGATCAGGAATAACTTACATCTTGTTCGCGTTCTCTAGCGCGACTTTCTTCGTATAGTTTTATTAGATTTGGACACATTTTATTGAGCGCTTCTTCGCTTTCCCATTGTAGGCCTGGCTTATCAACCCATCGAAAGAGATATTCAATCTAAATTGTGAATAGAGATAGAGATGTAGTTGTAAGAGGAATGATATTGATGATTGCATTCTAGGGAGAGCTGATGGTAAGATACACAACTTTCAAGTCACTTGTGTAGCGCTTTACGCTTTGGAGTCTCATGATGCTATAATGAGCGCTCGGAAGAACAAGATGAGATACAAGAATTCCTCATGATAGGAAGACATCAGAGATTCAATCGATAATAGGGGCTATAGAGACATACTGGGTGTACAGCACAGAGAGCAGAAATGACGCGAAAACGATGGCGTAAGCAGCTGAAGGAACAGGAAACGTATCCCGCACACCCATAGGAATACGTAAATTTTGATCTATTTATCCATTGCAGTAGAAGGATGAGGAAAATAGTGCTGTCATCAGTAAATAAATATACAGGATTAGAGATGGCAGACAACAAATTAAAAAAGAGGGTCTAAGACAGAACGCAGACCTGGGGCACGCCAGAATTTATTTTGTGAACATCGGGCTCCCATCCAAGTCAATTTGAACTATACGTTCCGGAAGGTAATTTCTAATCCATTTAAGAAGTGACTCATCGATTCCAAATGCACGCATTTTTGACGAAAGAGCCTGATGCCAAACTCTGTCGAAACGTTAAGTGCAAGTATTTTGAGTATTGGCAGAAAAATATGCAAAAAAACTGCAATCCTAAGTCAATAGACATGACTATATAATTCTGTATGTCAAATGTTCGTATTAGATGTGTTCTTCTAAAATATGTAAAAATTATTTGCCTTATTTAAAAATTAAATGGCCAACTGACACTCTTAAATGCAAACCCACCGTAAGACCCCTGACTCAAACACATGCAACTTCACACGGGTTGTGCTTTTTGTACACGATTGTCAGCACTTCATGGTTTCTGATAGCTTGAAATATCAAGAAACCGTTATGGTAGACAGTTCGAGTATTTGCAAAAAAAAAATCGCAATTCTTTCTAAAATTTAACAAAACTGAATAAGTTGCAACAATGGCTCAAGATAAGTTTGGTGCTGCGTTAAGGGATCGAATTATTGCCGACTTTTCTGGTGGAATGTTGCAAAGAGATATTTCTACGAAGTACAAGGTTCATAAGTCGATGATTTCAAGAATTATTAAACGATTTAATTCAAGTGGATGTGTTGCAGTAGTTTATAAAGGTGGAAGAAAACGTAAAACGACAGCAAGGCAGGATACATTACTTCTAAGAACCATAAAAAGGGAACCTTTTCTGTCTTCGAAGCAGCTTGTTGGAAAGCTCGAACTACCAATAGTGTCTCGTACAGTGAGGCAGAGAGCAGTAGAAGCTGGATTCAGGGCCCGACGTCCCGTTAAAAAACCCTTAATATCAAAAATAAACCACCTGAAATGACTTAAGTTCGCTAAAGAGCATTTAAACTGGAGTGTAGATAAGTGGAAAACAGTTTTATTTAGTGATGAATCGACATTTAACCTTTTTGGATCTGATGGAATGGGAACAGTGGCAAAGTAGCACCTATTCCAAAAAATCTGTAAAATTTGGAGGAGGCAATATTATGGTCTGGGGGTGTTTCTCACATAGCGGAGTCGGACCAGTTCACCGCATAGATGTTACTATGGATAGTACAGTATATAGAACTATTTTGGTAAACATCATGCTGCCGTATGCTGAATGGGAAATGCCGTTAAATTGGACTTACCAACAAGACAATGACCCAAAACACACTTCGAAGGCAGCAAAGCAATGGTTCAGAGACACCAAAGTCGGGGTAATGGAGTGGCCGCCCCAATCTCCTGACCTGAACCCGAATGAGAACTTGTGGGGATTGTTAAGCAACGTATCGATCGAAATTGTGTCCGGAGCAAAAATGATCTCTTCGAGCAAGTTTAAAAAGCCGGGAATGCCATTCCACCTACTATAATACAAAATTTAATTACGTCAATGCCAAGACATTGTAGAGCAGTAATCGCAAATAAAGGTTTTGCAACAAAATACTGAAAAATATAACAAAAAAACTAAGGGCTTTGAAAAAAATGTTTCAGCCAGGAGTTTTCTAGTAAGTCTTCATTTAAGCGTGTTTGTTGGCTATTTTTTTAAATGAGAGCTGTGCAAAAATCTTCAAAAGTCTCATGAGCCAACAGCTTTCTGCCCGTTGTAGACCTCAGAGTCTTGTGGTCTCGCCTCCCATCTTCAACTTGTTTCATCAGCTCGGCCTTAAAGTTGTAAAGTGTGACCAGATAGCAATGATAGTTTTTCCAATTGTTATATTTTAGCAGCTGTCAAAGTTACCAATGATATCCAGCTGTCAAAATATTTGCCATTTCATCAAGCAACGTTTTACGCTTGCCGAACGTGCGGAAATTATTGAAAAATATTATCGAAATTCCGGCTCAGTTTCAATGTGAATTTCGTCACGAGGTCGGTGGTTATCATGGCTTCAGTGTGCAAGCAATTCACACTCTTTTGGATCTTAAGCAACCAACCAGACAGAGATTGGAGCGAAATGAAGAAAACATTGCTGCCGCAGCGCTCAGTATCGAAGAAGACCCAGAACTGTCGATTCGGCGCCGATCAGCTGAATTGGACATCAGTAGAGAGCTTATTTTGCGGTTGGATTTGAGCCTACATCCGTATAATACTGTGCTGACGCAAGAATTGAAGACGGACGGCCATAGACAACGCCGTGAGTTCGCTAATTGGGCGCCAGAGATCCAGATTTTGGCCAAAAAATCATGTTTTCGAATGAGGCCCAATTTTGGGTCGGCGCTATGTCAACAAGAAAAATTGCTATTATTGAAGCAAACGCAATTCATAAATGTTCTGCCAAACATCATGGCGGGATCATCGGACCTTATTTCTTTCGAAATGATGAAGGAGACACCGTTACCGTCAATGGTAGAATGGTCTCAGGTATAGAGCGATGTTAACCGGCTTTCTGTGGTCAGAGGTCAACAACATCGATATATCTGAGCTGTGGTTCCAACAAGACGACGCTACATGCCATACAAGCGACGTAACCCCCGAAGTTATGAAGGAGAAATTTGGCGACTGGGTCATCTCACGCGAGCGTTCATCAATTGGCCGCCGCGATCACGCGATTTAACACCACTCGATTATTTTCTCCGGGGCTACGTCAAGTCCTTAGTCTACGCTATCAAGAAAACCGAGCTCGAAATCGGCGGATCACACTGAATATTGATTTAAAATGAACAGGGATATAAAGCAGTGGAAACGAAGTAGGTGCGAAAAGCATTTGGAAAGAACACTTCGGTAAACTGGAATCGATCGTTTAACTTAGAAGATGACGAACATACGACACACCTACCCGGTGTAGCTGATGTAAGGATTCAGGCTTGAGTCAAACTGCTGGAATGACTGACACTTGTCAAACTAGCGAGAGATGACTTGGTAAGTAATATGGTTGGGTGAAAAACCACTGATGATAGAATTGAAGCTTCGTTTGCCCGATCTCGAGACAACAACATCCTCTTGATTGCATCAAACCTCTGTATTGATTTCTAACGAGATATTTCTATTCTGTGAACGTATTAGACCGTCAACTGACAAATTTATCTTTCTTTTCAGTAAATATTGCATCCATTACCTTGCAATGAGAGCCCTTTTGAAGGACAGAATGAAGCTGATGCTGTTTTCAAGAAGGGACACATATAAACGTTTCGGACACAACGTCTTGTAAGACTAACACAGGCTTGAAATAGCCAAAACGCAGTAATGGGTAGGACATATAGAGTGGACGGACAAGAACGCACACCAAAGGGATGGATGGCACACGACAAGCAAAGTCCTCGCAGAAACAATATCTCCTGATAGGTGATGGTTTGTTAAAAAAGAAGAAAAAGTCGTTACAACCCAACATCTCGTAACTCTGATACTAAGGACTGATTTCACTTCCTTCTGGTACCATCTGCGAATTTATTCGGATGTTACAAATGGAAGAGATCGAAAAGAAACAAGGTAAGCGTCGTGTTGGCTGGGGGCTAGCTACGAACCGGACTCCAATGTCTAGTACACGGGCAGATTCTTCAATGGCGACCTTTGGCTATCGAACACGGACAACGAGAGGATTCTGGAACGTTAGACTCATCTGGAAGAATGTCACCGAAACGCCATTTTTCTCCAATTCAAGCGTGGGTTCACGCGTTATAAAATGGGCACCCTACGATTGAGTGGAAGTGCACAATTTCTCAACGCCTTGTCTTACTTTACTCATGAAAACCAATTGTCCCTATGAGTCTGTCGTCGATGCTTCTGAGACCTTTAACACACCGAAACTTTATATCCTGGAAGCCCTCCAGCAACCGAATATTGACAGATAGCTGCCAGAATAGAGTAAAATAAGTCAACAAGTTTCCGTCGTCTACACCCAACTAGGCGCTACCTACAGTACAAGATCCAATGGTCGTCGTAATAGGAGACTTGAATGCCAAAATAGGCAATCAAAAGAGCGCACTAAAGCATTTCATTGGCTTCGAAGAGCCGTGTTTAAACACAAGACCTGGCACAAGATCAGTTGGCTTTCAACTGATAGCCAACGCATGTAAAACCAGATCGACCACCATGCGATCACCCGGCAGTTAAGAAATTGCCTTGTAGACTCTCCAAAAAGTGTGGAGCGAATATCAGAATGGAACGGGATGTCCATTTTATGGTAGCTCTGGTACGCCTTCTTGATACATCCATTCGAACCAACTGCACCAATTCGGTTCGCATTCCCAAGTATTACACTGATAGGTTTTGGGATCCAATAGTGCGCTAACATTTAGGGGACCACATCGTAAAACGATCAGAAGGTTAGCTCTACCGAATCTAGAGGAATATTCGAAAAGTGTGATTGATGTAGATAATTTTATCGATATAAGCCAGAGAAGTCATAGCACATGGCTAACTGAAAATGCCTGGCGACATCAAAGAGCATACTTAAAACTAGAGTTGTGGTATCCTGAGCAGTACAGAACGTCTCTTGTGTTTAAATTTAACTCCCGTCTTGTAAAAACTTAATTTCACTGAATGCCATACATTCATGGGAACAAGGATACGCTCTGCCATCGCTCTCCGTCAATTACTTGGATACCAACTGTGTTAAGGACACAGCTCGACTCTTCGTATGAGTGGAGCCCTGCATATTAACATCTTACTGTTCTTAGGGTCACAATACCTAGTAATTTTTGCAACTCTACATTGGGTCAAACAACGCGCTCCCACCAGAGGACCTATATCTAGCAAATCAGCCCCAGGCCGAAGTCCGGGGACCCTGACACAATAAAGTGGTGGTGTTCCTGCCACCCAACAGGACCTACGACAGGCAGCTTGTAATTTGTCAAATAGTAGCAACCTTCAGCGGCATTAAGGTCTGAAAACCGTTACGATAAAAAAAAGTATTTGCTCTACCCTCGCTTTTAATAGATAGAGTACATAGAGAATACCCTGAAGACCTATATATGTAGTACGAATTGTAAAGAAGTTCAGGAGAAGATGTGGCAAACGAAGCCGCATAAACGCCTTTATCGGACAATCAAATGCTATCGCAGAACTTTCTATAGACTCAGAAAAAAGCTAAGAGGTGGTCCAAGCTCTAGTGAACAACGTGGATAGAGCATTTGTAACACCTTCTCTGTTACGCAGAGCAGAGATCATCGCAATAAAAGTACTTAAATAATGTTATTAGGTTTAATGGCATTTTGGCAAAGAATTTTCGAGTGGCGACGAATATACCGGCAGACCTCTGCATCCACTCGTTATACAAGTTTGGGACACCGATATTTCTCGGGAAGAATGGCAGGGAAACTCCTAGAGAAATCCAAACTAATGGATTACGAAAATTGGACTGCGTCTAACCTGCGGAGAAGCAGCAACATAGATATTGGCTCTCCAAATAATGAAATAGAAGTCTCTACAGTCGAACATCTTGTAGTTCTGTTAGCAAGCCCTAACTGCGAAATGTAGGAGACAAATGGCGAGCTTACTGCGCCACTGTATTGCTCGTAAAACTGTATTGCTCCGAAACGCCACAAGCCTTGGATATGGACTATCAGTCCATGTTGACGACCACTACGCACAACGATTGGATTCTGAAATGTTTGGACCCTTCTCGACTTACGAAACGAGGATCCTCAGAGTGCAATATCCCTCCAACTTGAGCGAGAGTTATCATCATATAATATGGACATCTTGGTGCTGAGCGAGATAAGATGGTTGGATGCTGGGGAATACCACTCGCCCACAAAAAACACCGTCTTGCTCTACTCTGGAAAACCAGCCAAAGCGCTCGAGAGCCCGGCGTAGGATTGATGCTATAATTAACAGCAAAAAGCAGCATCATATCTTGAAAGCCGTACAGTGACGGAATATTGGCGGCCAGATTTCAGAGTAGGGTAAAAAAAATTACCATCATCCAGTGCTATGAGCCGACGGAAACTGTGACTGAGGACGAAAAGCACAATTTTTAGTCAATTTGGCGCCGCGCATAACGTTACGCGTAACGGGGACATAATAATCGTAATGGGAGTTCACAGCCTCAGAGACCGCAATGATATTAGGAAACGGTTTGCAAATTTCTGCAATACCAACCCGCTGGTCATCAGAAGGCGTTCAATTCGAGCACAAGGCCTGCTACAAGATCACTTGGGTCTCATCTGACAGGTATCGAACGTCAAACCAAATTTTGCGATAAGTTGACGTTTCAGAAATGGCGTCCTAGACGTCCGAAACAAACGAAACAAGAGCCGATATCGGAATGTCGCGCGACCATCATCTTATGTTAGCCACTATATGCCCACGTACTGCATCCGTCAACAGCAACCGGTCAAACTTGCTTCTGTAATACCGACAGACTACGGGGTCCCCTAGTGCGCCAACAATTCAGGGACCATCTTGCCACAGAAGCAGAAACAATCAGGTTAACCATTGGAATGCTGTGAGAAATGCGGCAGTTGCCTAAGTCGGTATAAGGCAGCAGAGTCACACACCATGGTTATCAGATACCTGGAAACAGATCGATGAACGTGCCAGTATTTCAGTTAAGGCTCGGATTGCAGCAGCACCAGCAGTAGAGAAACCGAAGTTAGAAGGCTAATATCGTGTGAAGAGAAGGTAAGTGCAGCGTAGTGTCAGATGTGACAAGCGCTCAAAGGCTGAAGATGCAGACACCAGATGTGACAGATGGCGCTCTGCTGATTTCGGATGAGGATCAGCTCAACAAATGGAGGGAGCATTTCGCGTTAGTGGTAAATAGTTTAGGCGACAACGCCATATTCCGAAATTCCAACGAGCGTGCCAGAGCAATAAATTCCCGAATTCGAGCCGGACTTCCCAGCAACACAGAGATAGTAGCCGCTATCAGATCCCTCAAAAGGCATAGATGGAGTTCATTTTTAGAGAGTGGAAAAGAGAGATGATCATCAAGCTTCCAAAGGGCAATTTGATGGAATGTTTGAACTGGAGAGGAATATGAGTTCTCACAGCCGTAGCCTAGATAATAGAGAGAGATTATCTAGATAATTCTAGAGTGGATAAGCGAGCATCTAAACTCAATATTCGATGTCGAACAGGCGAGATTTCGGAGTGGGTACTCTTGCGTAGATCACATCAACACTTTGCAAATCATCATTGAACTATGTGTCAGATGCTATCTGGATAGCCTTACGCAGGAGATGCATCCCGGGAAAACTTATAGCTAAGTGTCACGCCCTGTGCAATGGAAAGGTGTCAGATGACTTTGAAATCCATAGTGGAGTGCGAACCAAGCTGAGACTGTTCAGATCCAATGTGGAATCAGTACTGTAGTACATGGAACGTTACCAAACATTATCAATCAAAGACTTCGAACCTTCGTAAAAAGATGTCTGCGTAACATCTTCAGGATTTTTTGGCCGAACCGCATCTCCATCACCATACGGAGGAGAAAGTAGCAATGGATTGGTCACTCCTTACGGCGTGAAAATGGCCCTATGGTCAAGCAGAAGAGCGGCGCGGCCTAAGCAAACATGGCGAAGAATAGTCGAAGAGGAATCGAGACTACTCGGAAAGAGCTGGAGTGAGTTGAAACGCATTGCAGAAATCCGAACAATGTTCCTCGAAGGGTGACATGATGTCGAATAAGACTTCCGCGCTTAATCGACTTTTAGAAATGGTTAGTCAGGGTGAAAATGAATTGCATTACCATCGCTTGACGCAGAAGGATATAAGGGAAAAATATCACGCCCTTACAACAGTGGAATGTCAGAGGACTTTGAGGTAGCGGCGGTATGGGAAACAAGCAATGTGCTGCAAAGTAAGAAAGCCGCGGACTGAAATGGACAATGACGTTGGACTTCGAACACTGAATCTATGTCGACGATTTCTGCTTGCTTTCGCTGTAATTATGGGCTTGCACCAAGCGCTCCATAGTTAAAAGGCTGAGGACATCAAAACTTAATTAACCACAGCTGGTCAACGGGTGGAGTTAATGACTTCCTTTGTGTAGAAAGAGTTGTTTTGGAGAAAGGTGGCAACCAACTTGATAAGGGCACCAGAATTGGAAGGGCAAAATGCGCGTTCGGTACGCTACTTGTATCCAAAATATCGATGAGCAACGTTATTAGCTTGAGAACAAAGCTTCGATGGTCCTGCCTAAATGCAAAGCCTGTAATGCTTTATTGGTGCAGTTCGCGAAAGATTACTACCGCTTACGCTCCTAAGATACAAGCCTTTGTTAACATATGTATGTAAAACGTACCATCTTAAGCACATCCTAGCCAAACCTCTTCACGAACGAATATCCCTTAATTACACCTAGAACCTATAAATATCACAAGACAAAGGATCCACCGCTAGGTGGATAGAGGGCACTCCTTATAGTGCGAAGGAAATTCCGATGAAAAGTATGCCACACAATAGAGTCCCCCAACTCATGGTGGGAAACGGGTCGATTGTCTTAATCAAACTCGACGCAGTACAGTTCAGGAGGAAGCAAGATTTTTGGGAATGAGTCAGAGAGCCGAAAAACATTGCTACAATCCGCACACGATGGTACCCGATCGATTGTACATGTCCCACGATGGGGGAAACAAGAACTACCTGAGTCCGGAAGGAAGATTATTAGTAGAGTACCAGGTCCACCCGGACTCTAGCACCATCTAAGTAAGCAAGAAAAGTAACTTCGGTGTAACAGAAAGGAAGATCTCCAACGAAGTTGCTGGACAAGTTTCGGAAATCCGAACCACAAATCCTTGTAATCCTAAATCCATAAAAGCAAAGGAAAACCTGAGGCGAGTTTGTAAAAGAACTAGCATCATAGCAAGGCACCACACTTAGCACCTTAATCTGCTAAGCTGGACTACTGAGACGCCGACATTGCATAGCATTTCTGTACTTTGGTACAAAACGAGGTGTTGAAATCTTCTCCAAGATTTGAAGAATGAACGTAAAGAAGAAATGTGTCAATTCCATTGATTGAGAGCAGTCTGCAACACCAAAAATCGTGCTGAAATCGGTCAAAGTCAACAGAAATGCATTCACTTGGTACACAAGGCGAACGCGAACCTGTAAAGTTCCTCCAGATTCACCGATGTAATAAACCAAACCTTGCCACCACAATTTTAACTAAACAAAACCATCACCAACATGTATGGCTTCCAAAACGGCAAACGCCTATTCAATTTCTTACCTTTCCCATTTGGGAGACTTTTCCAAGTATATTCTGCACCCCACCCTCAGGAGGTGGATCCTCTACTTCTGCCTCGTCGGATGACAACTGGGCACTTGCTTCATCACTTAAATTATCGTCGTCTTCATCGTGAGGCGAAGCAAAGGACAATGGTATTCGAATATTTTTACTTCTACCACCCTCGTTAAGAGTGTCCTCGTCGTCGTCGTCTTCCTCGCCTTCGGCTTCATCGTCGCCCTCATCGTCGGAGCAGAGTACCTTGACACCTTGATTACACTTGAATCGCACCTTCTTTGTGATTTTCTTCGATTTCTTCTTGTCGGAGGACGAGCTAGAAGATTTTTTCGATGGTGATTCGTATGTTATTGTCCTATCGGAATCATAACCATCGCTTTCTTGCTTAATATCCTCTAACGTTACCCCCGATGCTGTTGCCGTTTCTGTCTCTGATGACGCTTCTGCATCATCTGGTTCTGTTTTCACTGTTACAGCATTATCTTCTTCAACAGCTGTCACATCTGATACTGCTTCTTCATTGTTGCTACTATCATCATCATTTTCATTTGGAGCTGCGTCGACTTTCTCTAAACTATTCTCATCGGCTAGTGTAGTATCTTTGAGATCATCGGAGATCTGTCTGACTTTCGATTCGAAGCCTCGAGAGTCATCTTTACCGCTGCTGTTCGTATTCTCGTCTGGCAGGTCTTTGTCTTTGACGACAATTAAAACGGCGGCGTCGTCCGAGTTATTGTCTGTCGACGTCGGCTGTGACGACGGCGATGATGGTGGTGGTAATGGTAATGGTGGTGGTGGTGGCGATGGTGATGCTGGTGAATCTTTGGGATCAGACATAGTTCCTCCTGGTTCGGTGGTGGGTTCTTCGGCAGCATTGTCTTCGCTCACTGTTCGCGTAACATTGGAAAACAAAGATTTTGTGTTTTTTTGGTGGAAAATTGTGATTTTTTTTTTCTTTTTTACCTGCTGCATCCGGCTGTTTTGATGAACTGTCATCGTCGGCGACCACGCATTTTTTCTGTAGCGTTTGGTCTAGGGTATCACTACCGGAGTCATCACCCTTGGGGTCCATTGTGCATTCGGTTTAATTGGTTTAGACTAAATTTAACTAAGAGGAATTACAAAAAATGGAATTGAAAAAAATATTTTATTATTCTGTTTATTTTTGTTGACTTTTGTTTGAAATTCCACCATCTGTCAAAATTATGATCCATTTGACGTTGGTTGCGTTCGGATGGTAATGTGTGGAACGTATGGAATGTGTAATCTATTATCGTAGATTATTAATAAGTTATTTGTGGAGAAAAAATTATCTTTTTTAAATAGGTGAACTACAGTACGAGCATGTATACTGTATAACAATTGGACGGGTGATGTATGAAGAAAAGATAAGAATCGGCATTGATTTCCCAAAAAATATATTCTCATGTACAACGCATCTCGGTTGACAAACCTCTTATAAAGATATTAGTCATCAGATCTTATAAAGATTTATGTACAGACAAGCAATAATATGTTATAAAAATTAGCAGTAAGTATTTGCGCGGACACAACTTGTTTTGCTTCAAGCAAAATTGTTGGCACGATGACTAGATTTAGAATGTTCCACGGTAATTCTCACTTAATGAGCGAGAGTGATTTATGTGACCTAAAAAAAGAAAAAAAAAACAATAGAGAAAAGATTTGCCCGCAAACTTCAGAGACCTGACGAAAGGATGTTGCAAATCATCTCATAATCGCTGCCAAACTTATTTACTTTACAACTACATCTAGTTGTGCACATGAAACGAAGTTGACTGAGGTCCTCTTAAACATAAGATGACGTCGTCCTCTACTGCGTTGTTCCTATGGAATCGCCTGAATCGATGCAAGTAACTGAACACACTTTTGAATGAAAGTGGTTCTGGATTCTTCCAAGAAGGTGCCGATTTTATCATCACCGAACTTTACAGAGCAGCGTGCATTCTCCATAGTCGAGTAAACCTGACATACGAGTAGATGCAAAAATTAGACATGGCTCTGCATAGTTTGTCTTTATAGATGCTTTTCATATGCGACTTTGCCGGATCTTCCGGAAGTGGAAGTTGGCTTGTTTGTGGATTTCTAGCCAACAACTCATCTTATTTGATATTTGTTAACTGGAAAAACTTTCGGGAGAGGCTGGGATTCGAACTCCGAACCTCCGGATTTGGAAGCCACTCCACTACCACTTGAGCCACGGCCACTCAAGTTCTTTAGGATCGGACCAACATTGCTGAAGTTCCATTCGTCGGGCATACTTTCGGCGACCCAGATTTCGGAGATGAGTTGATCAGTTGATCCATATCCAATCGTTTTTTGCTCTTTAAATAGCACGGCAGCTAACCCATCGGGTTCTGCAGCTTTGTTGGACTTAAGCTTGGAAATTGCGATCCTAATTTCATCTAGGCGGGGATGTTGTCTGTTCGTTCTGTCCGACGGTGGGATGTTGTTTGTCATCAATGTTTAACAGTCGACAAAAATAATCCTTCCAGACTCCCAGCACTGTCTGTGTAAAAAAAGCTTTAGAAGTGATGCAACTGGTCTTCTACGTTTGATGCTAGTGCCATCGGACTTGATTGAAAAAGGCCCTGGCGGTCTCTCAAAGAAACTCAAATTGGCACATATGGACATTTCCAGATTTTGTGGTGGTCTGCAAGCTGTTGAGGATATAACACACAAACTGTGTGAATGCGAGGCAATATCGCGTAGTCGAGGAAAATTTTTTAGTGAAATACTTTTCCGAAAACCTAGAGGAAATATAGACGGGAGGAGCTTCAAAGTCCTGCTTGGTTTTTGCAAAGAAATTGGACGTTTAACCATGGAGATTGTTTAGGTTTTGGTGCTTTGAATATAAATTCAACTGGCTCCACAGGGATCGCGATGGGCCCGTTTTGGTGCCTAGTGTTTGTGTGATGGCATACTGATTACACTCCTGCTTTAACGTAAACGTTCGATATTGAACTTAATCACAATGGTTCGGTGGCTTTCGGATGTTACGGATATCCGTATCTATATTCTGGCAACAACAAGATAATGGTAAGTATCAATGTTAGCTGCTCTGAACGTTCGGACATCCTTCTTGCCCTAAGACGATTTAGGGTATTGCTCATAGGTTTCACCGAAGAGAGCGGTCTTCTCGTCAGGCGTTCGCTTACATGCCTGAAGCTCAAGACTTGCTCACTTAGTGTTCATCTGCCGGCAAAACCACATC
Organism: Volucella zonaria; assembly: GCA_963966105.1. Taxonomy (NCBI): domain Eukaryota; kingdom Metazoa; phylum Arthropoda; class Insecta; order Diptera; family Syrphidae; genus Volucella; species Volucella zonaria. The sequence goes on from OZ014533.1 coordinate 156,942,465, forward strand.
TGAAGAGATCCTGATTATAGGACAGTCAGCAGTTTCCCGATCAATCGCCGCACTGACAAAATACGGCACAATATTCACATTTCGCTGTATGTATTTCGTTGAAAACTCAATGTATCTGCCCGATCAAGGCAAGAGATCGCTTCACCAACGCTTCAACCCACCCGTTACGGGGTCATTCGGAGCCAGAGAAGTATCATGGGGCGATTTAGTCCTGAATTTGCTTCTTATTCTGAAAAGTCTTGGCAACTAGACGGAAAGGCTGAGATTGACTCGATTTTCTAAGTCACCGAGAGATTGCGGACGGACAAGCTGTGAAAACCCATTTCTGACCATACAATTCCACAAGATCCTACCCACGCTTCAACAATCGTCCCGAGGGACATATTGTACCATTTCAGTGGGTGAATCGACTAGATGTCCAACGCCCTAAAAAAAGCTTAGGACTGCAAATCATACCCCAAAATCTTTTCTAATGCGGTAAAAGCCAGTCATGTAGTTGTGGTTTCGACGAGTCTAACATTGATGGAGAAGCGACATATGAAAAGTGATACATTGCTGTTTATTAAAGAGCCTTACCACCTCCCACGTTCAAGGAGTATAAATAAAGCTTTACTTGCCTCCTACTCCTGCAGGAAGCCTTCAGGCTCAAAGTCTAGTCTACAAATCGTCACTAGGTTTACACCATGATCGTTAGATCAATTACCACCTGAAAAGCACCTGCTAGCAGGTGCCAGACTTTAGGTAAATAGGCTGCCTGTAATGATGTGTAAAGAACCTTGCCGGCGGCGGCCCTAATAACTCTGCTTCGCGACGGATATTGCAATAGAACATATGCACATGCACAGCCATACAGCGATCAAATTCCTCAATCATCGGGACAACTGTAAGAAATTAAGACTTATTTGGCCCATACTCGATCCCAACCGATCAAGGGAGCTGAACGACTTTAGTACAGCTGACATCTCTAAATCCCCAATTAAAATCGGGGGGAGTACCAGTGGAAGTCGCGCGAAGCGTTTAAGTATTGCTCACAATCGGGTTGTGCCAAGTATGCTTTAATCCAAATAATTTTTTTAGCATTAGAATAACCCACAAGTGATACGGTGGGTCAATAAGTCACTGAAAATTAAAACAGATGGCGTTGCCACCTCAAATCCAAAAGCTGCATTTAAAAGAACACACCTAAATTTTCAGATGGATCTGTCAAATAGTTTTGTTTTGACAGCCGCTGGAAATAGACGAATTTTCGTAAAAATGGAAAAAAGTTCTCTTCCACTAGGAAAACGCTTCAGCGCTCAAATGCGCAATCGCAATGGTAAAATTGCATGAATTAGGTTACTAATTGCTCCCTCATCCAGCCAGATTTAGCCCTCTGTGACTGTTTCCTGTTTCCAAATATGAAGAAATGGCTCGGCGGTAAGAGATTTTGTTAAATGAAGAGGTCATCGACGAAAAAAAACTCCTATTTTGAGGGCCTCGAGGAATCGTATTATTTTGGGGACATCAACAAATTGGAGAAACGTTGGACGAAGTGTATCGAGCTAAAGGGAGATTGTGTTAAAAAGTAAAACGATTTTTTTTGCGTTCCTTATTTCAATTTTCAAAAACTTATTGACCCACTCGCTCGTACTTGATTTCCGGACTGGAGTCTTAGAATTGGAAAATGGTCTTGAAATTTGTCCAGCAAAAACACAAACCAGATGATTTCAAGTAACCCAATATTTTATTGTTTAAAACAGATTTGTACAACAGCGAATAAATAAATTTACATTTTCTTTGGAATAATTTGGCCCGTTTTAGGATTGACTAGAATGGTTTTTTGACTCGACAGTGGTTGCAATGGAGGTGATTTCTTTGATTTGGCTTTGCTTCCATCAATTTTCTCAGCGCTGCCTTGTTTGACTTCCAATTCCAGGTTTGTAAAGAACTTCGAAGGTTCCTTCACACCACTGGCCTCTTGATGAAGCTGTGCATGATCAGCTAATTCTTTCTCTGAATTTGAACTAAACTGACAACGATCACAGACGTGTTTCTCGCAATGTTTCGAAATACAAAGATGATGTTTGAGCGTTTTTTGACAAACACTTTCGAACGGACAATGAGAACATTTTTCTATTTCATAAGACGGTATTTTTTCGGAAGCTGTTCTGTTTTTGTTATGCAAATACTTGTCGACGTTAGTTGATAGCTCTTGAGATTCTAGCGAAGAAAATGCTTGGATCTTTGTATTCGTTCGTGATAATCTATTTTCCACACTCTCTTTAACTCTATTCTTAGTCTGGGGATCTTCTTCGTCTTTTTTAAATGTTTTTGGAGATTCTTGACTAAGAGAAATGGTCTCAATGATCTTTAGTTCTTCATTGTCTATTCTATTTGGTTCGACTTTAATAGAAAAAGATAGGTACGGTGATTTTGGGGATGCCTTATCCTTGCTTTTGTTCCCAGTGAGTTTCATTTGGAATTGTCCTTCTAAAGGGGTGTTCGATTCTTGTAATGTAGAAACTTTATTCTGTGAAGATGACTGGTTTGTATTTGCATCTTTTGCATCATTAACGTCTGTTAGTGAATACATATAGACTTTTTTGGATCCATCCCAATCTAGTGGTCGATATGTAGAAACACATTCATCAAAGGCTTCGATTTGTATCAATCCAGAGTGCTTTAAACGGCAATGTCGCTGAAAGGAATTAAAAGAAGGCAAGATGATTTATTTTACAAAGAAAGCGTGGTGAGCCTAAAAAAGAAAGTGTGTAGTACAACAAATGCTGTTAGACTTCGTACAATATCTATGGCTAGTGGTAACTTGGAGTTTGCTTTTTAATAGGGCTGCATGATAATACAATTTTTGTATGATCATTTTGGACAAAAGCCTTCTTGTGCGCCAAGAAAGCTTTAGATTCAAATCTTAAGTATAACTACGTAGAAGAATGGTCGAATGGAAGGAAGAATGGCTTTATGAAGAACCTTTGAAGCCAGATGAACTCTGTTAGAACACTGTTGACCGACATTCAAAAATCTATGAACAGAAGTGGCTGCCTAATGAGTATCCACGCCAGAAACATGCTTTATTTACTTTGAAAGTATTTAAACGCTAAACTTTTAGTCACTCAAAAGATTTCTCGCTATTATTTTGGCAACTACAACCAACATGAATGCCCTCTTTACTTTTCACCCCCCATGAGAGTTCTTCCTTAGGGATATGGACTTATTTACATACTTGATGGCGCTACAGTCCTGGGTGGAGCTACACCTCAACCAATAAGTCTCCCTAGTTAACAAAGTTTTTGATCAACTACTTACAATTATGCACGCCACCTAAGGCGAAGTATTGTGTATATATCCTCACTACGTCGCCCCTCTCGACTGAATCGAAGATTCTTCGAGTTGGAACTTTTCTTACCCGGTCCATGTCGCTGTACAGCTCGTGCTTTTATATCTCATCCTTCAAACTCCGTCAATGCAAATGGGACCAAAAATCATTGCAAAAATCGTCCAAAGCGGTCAATCATATCTCCACCTGCTTTCGTTGTGTCCATAATACTACGGCAAAGAGCAGGACTAAAATGATGAGTTATACTGTTAGTTGATTTTCTAACAAGGCCTCATTATTCAATAGTCATTGACAAGTTGTCAATATCAGTGTTAATAGCGGAGTCAAGATGGACGGGATTTCGTCGATAGAGTGTGTTGTCATCGTTGACAGCATATGCTTGATTCTGCCTTCATTCAATAGCTCGGCAGCTAGGCCGAGTCTGCCATCCTTGTTATTCTTGAGTTCAGATATTGTTACCTTCACCTGGTTTTGGTAGAACAGAAACCTTGACACCCAAGTTGAATGGTTTGTTCCACTTGATACTGACATTTAGATTATGCCCACCCTAGTTTTTCCATATCCTCAATACCGACTGTGTCTGTACTACTAAATGTTCTTGTTCATCGGTTTCTGTTCGGGTCTTGTTGGTTTGATACGAACTTTTTACCTTTTGGTGAAACTTTCGAACGTTTTTTTTCTCTCCACTTCATTGCTCGTTCGTTTCTCGCGTGCTTTTCTCTCTATAGAAACCGATACTATGCAACTTGATTGGCGAGTTGTTTTGATACACGTGTTTGCCTGAAATTTTCATCAAATTACAGCATATTCTAGTAGTTGCAGCAGCTGTCGGCTTCTTGGCATCAATGCCATTAACCTTAATGGAGGTTGCAAAGGTGTTGAATAGAACTTGAAGGATACACGAACATCAAGAGTTCTTGTGGTTTGTTGAAAGAAAAGTCAATTCACCTAAATAAGTTCTCAGACGTGGTGTCATGTTTCCAACTAAAATAATTTAACGCCATACTCCGAGCATAAGGCGAAGGCCTTGTCTAGGAGTCTGTAGTAGCATTCTTTGGCATCATCATCTATTTCTTCTGTAGGGATGATGCGGATTTTTCATTCACGACTCGGAAGCTCAACACTACTTGCTTTAGTCTGCCACTTACAACAAATAGATGCTGCTGAGGCTGAGGTTGTTAATCCTGAAAGGACACTTTAGTGTTGATATTTTTTCCTGCACTTTTCATCCACTCTTTTCATCCACTATAACTCAGATTGCCAGTGAGTGGTGTCGTGCGTTTAAGGCTATCTCGAATAAGATGAGCTGGTAACGCATGGCGTACAAGCTAGCTTGTCCAGACTACATAGTCCTGGACTCTATACTTGTAATTTTAGTCAGAAACCGTTGGTAACGTTGAGAGTCATGAGGCATCTGCAACCTGCAGTTATACTATAAATCTCATTTAGAGCCTCCATTTGTTATATCTGAGAATTTATGAAAACACTTTGTGCTTATAAAATTGTTTTCTTCTGTGGAGACTTGTGTATAACTATAATTGGAATAGAACTATGTCCCAATAACACTCTGAAGCACAAGATATTGGCTTTCAATCAATCGTCTTAAAACTAAATGGTGTCACCATACGTTTAGCCAGCGAAGCTAAGTATCTGGATGTCATCCTGGATAGCAAGGTATTTTTTATGTCGTGCTAAAAACTTCTAACCCATTGTTGGCTTCGGGCAGTGTAAGGGAGCCCTTAGTTAAATATGGAACTTGTCCTCGAAATCGAATAAGATTCCGCGAAAATACGTCACTGCTGGTTTCACCAGAGAAAAAGGAACGGCCTTGTTAGCAGATCTGGCTCTGTTTTAAACGCACTGATGGATCTCCGTTCCGTTGAACTTTATTTCATAACCTGAGCTCTCAGTCATTTTCCGTTTAAAAAAAAGTGGTCATTAATACAATGAACACAGGAGTTCCGATGATCTTACATGCTAAACAATTTTTGCCTCTGGTTTTATAGATATGCCGCGACACGTAGACACTGGAAACTCGGCTGCTGCAAGAATACGAAGCCGACTTTCTCTATACTCGGGAATGGATTCAAGTAGAATCTAGGCCAGGGAAAGAACGTAGCCCGATCTTCACGAATCGCTTTAAAACCGATTTATGATGCGGCGCTGGCGTCTTCACAGAAAGCGAAAATTTTAGACTTCACTCCCCGTTAAAACTTGCTTTTGCCTTCCAAACGGAGACATACTGGTTGGTAACCTCAATGAAGTCACCTTGGTCCTCTGATATTTATATTGGCAATCAATGACGTAGATTTCATTATCAACGAATTCCGCAATTCCATCTATGCAGATGATATGAGGATCTATAAGCACATCTCTATACTAACTGAATCTCAAGTACTAAAAGATGATCTGATTAGGCAAGAGTCAGATTAGGACTTTTAGGGACTTGAATCAGCCTTAGGATTGCACTCATCTTTGATTGGGGCCTACATTTCGGCTTTTACTATCGTAGGGGTTATGACTAAGTGACGACCCTTAGCGCATCAACAACATTAGTCGGTATTCAATTTAGTACACTTCCCCGACCGAAGTATAAACTTCACCAGGGGTACAAGCGGAAATTATTAAAAAGACATCACATGGAAAAACAAGAAGACGAGCCAGAAGAAACAGAACCCGCCGCGAATAGGTACCTGGACGGATCAGGACATTTTAGAAATTTGAAATTTAGCATGAAAAATAATTTACCTGAATAACATGCTTCCAATTCGATACCTGATGGCATTTACCGCAACGAAATGGTGGCGGTCTTCTACTCTCATTCACATTCATCTTGCTAAAGTTCATGCTTGACCCCGTAACCAAATTCGTCGTAGGTTTCTCTGCCAAATTTGGGTGTATAGATCCGGTAGGATCTAACAACGAGGATGTGTTTGAAGATAAGCGCTTGAAACCTACTCTCTTGTTTTTAAAATCTACAATCTGATTCGGTTTTACATTTTTCTTGCCTCCAGGTGGTACTTCACTATTGTTCCTCAGCAAAATTGAACACTTGCTGGCCTTTTTGTCATTAATTGCCCCCTTTACTTTGTATGAATCCGCTAATCTGTTTCCAAATTCAAAGGGTGTTTTCAAATTTAATTTTGAAGGAAATGATGCTGCTGATGTTGGTTCTGTATTGTGAAGTTCCACATGTGACATGACAACCTCACGATTAGCAAATCTACAAGGGAAATTCTAATTTAAGCTTCGTTTTATAATAATTTCAATATCTTTTACCGAAAATAACACCTGCGACACTTGTAATACGTTTTCTTTTCCCCATTTTCAATCTGAACAAACGTAATAATGTCGTCGGTAATACTTTGAGAGTTTTGCTGTTTCGTATTGGATTCCTTGTTTGGTGCTTCCGGAACGAACATAGCACATTGTTTGGTCTTGGTTGTTGCTTGATCAGAGCCCGACTTAAACGTACTCTGGTTAAGTTGCTGTTGCTCAATAGTCACCTTGTCAGGATTGTTAGAATTATTCAAAGATTCAACACGTAAAAGCTTATTTAATTCATTGGATTTAACAAGTGGGCCGTTACTTGATAAATTCATCAAGGTAAGGTATTTATTGTATTTGGTGTAGTTTCGCCGACCTGTCTCGTCGCTCATTACAACTCTTGCATTTCCATGGTTCGGATTTTGTAATGCTTTTATTCGAATGTGTTTTGTAATATCCCAACGCCAGTTGGATTGATACGCACACATGGAGCACTTGAAAGGTTTCGTGTTTAGATGTCCAATAATATGGACGTGAAATCTGGAGGCATTCAATGCCCAGTACGGACAACGTGGACATTTGAATACTCTTTTTACAGATGAGGCTGTGCTTTTCCCTTTGGATTTCGGTTCTTCCCTGATATCCTGTAAGAACAAACAACAAATTTTGAGTTAATTGTTATTTATCCTAAATGAAGAAGTGAAGTGGAATGAGTTAAGATTTCTAAACAATTTCTTAATAAGGTGGCGACTTCAATCTTAGAGATATACGTTTGAGTATCAACTAACTCCTGAGCCTCTATTTTGTAAAAACAACAAAAATTCTTTTTTTAGAAACACAAATATGAACTGTTGTCCAGCACTTAATTCTTTTAGATTCCGTTGCAACTTCGGGAATATGTGTTGATGCGTCTTCATCATACCCAGAACCTTGGACAAGATACCGAAAATTCGAAAATTTATTCTCAGATGAAGAACAAGAACCGGGGAAACAAAGACGGTTCTGTCGTTGTGGGCCTAGAGAGCGCTTTTGGTGAGACCATTAAACCCAAGCAAGACTTACATCCCTATCTGCACCGTAGAGGGGTTAATTTTTACTTTATTTCCCAACGAGTGCATACAAGAGACGACCATCCCACTAACCTTCAACAAGTCTGCCACTGCATCGCTTTGTTGAATGCAAAACTTCACATAATATTCATACAGGAACTATGGGTGTCAAATAAACAAATAAACGTATCTGTGGTTTTGGATGTTTAAGGGGTTTCCCACCACTTTATGACGATCGGAAAAATGGAGAGCTTGTCTCTTTGTAGTGGATTCACTCTTACCATCTAAACTTCAGTAATTTTGCAACTATCTTTTAGCTACTGACCAAAGCTGCTCTTTATCGGAACAGCAGCGAACGCAAAGTGAGACGCAATCGTCTCTCAGCTAACAGGAGTTTCTTGCGAGGCATTGTGCATGTTGGTGGGCCACTGCTACACGCTCTCAATAGTTCTTATGTCTACGTTCAGACATATTCACATGATGGCGATGTACTGTCTTTTGGATCACCCCTAGTGACTGGTTGCCCTAAAGCAAAAGATGTCATTGACGATTGATGCTCTAGAAATGGGCTTTTAGTCAATCCTATCAAAGCTGAGGTTGTCCTCTTTACGAGAAGGAGGAAGCCGACTTTTTTGCTCATCAACCAAGCTAAGTACGAGTATTTGGTTACCATTCTCGATAAAAAAAAACAAAACATCTAACGACTCTGGACTTATGGCCATGCCGTCTGATGCAATAACACCAGAACTCCTATTGCTGCGAAAATACGAAATCAACTTTCCCTGTACCAGGTATTGTGAAATTGCGCTTAGAGCCTTACTGAACCATCCACGACTTCCAGGTTAGTTCGAAAATGCAAAACTGCTCTGAAAGCAATCACTCTCACAGCAAGCGTCGCTGTGAGAGTGATGAGGATACCGCGAAGTACTATCTATGTGTGTGTGCAGCCTACGCTTGCTTCAGCCTCCGTCTACATCAACAACAGAACAATTAGTAAAATGGACTTGTTCTTGTCTGATGCTCTGTTCCGATAAGGGGAGAAAAGACTTAAATTTCGGGCTATGAATTTCTCACTGCCCCAATGGTGCTGTGGTATACGAGATCTAGTAACTACAGCTTTAGCACCTACTATATAAGGCATTATCACCCGCGCTCTGATGTGAGCATATTGGAAATAGTCGGAGGATGTGCTCTCTGGTGTAGTCGTCATTCTTCATTTGCTTTAAAAGGAAACTTGAATTTCTTCTCGAATCTTATTGGAAAAGATACAACCACTTCAACAAGACAATGCTGAGATTTATAACCGTTCGTAAATTACCAAGTTACCAACTGCGATATGCTGTTGAGGTAATCTTTTCGCTTTTCGCGTTTACCAAAAACAGCGCACAAAAGTGTAATATTCGAGGGCCGGGAACGAGTAGTTAATTCAATTGTCGACCGAATACTGCTCAAAAGGTGCGAGTTGGAGTATGAGCGCCATATATACAAATGGCAGCATTAGTAGAGCAAGAACTAGAGATGAGCTTGCTTGGTGAGAAGTATGTTCTCTACGTCTTACATATCTTCCAGGTTAACATGCGAAGTGCTGGAGCAAATATCAATTGCAAGGAGAGAGATATAATAATATGTTTACGAATCTAAACTGGAGGTAGATATACCTAGTCCTGCCATAAGTTCTGTTACACAATTTCCAGCGCTGATCGTTCAAAATTTCTTGCGGGAATAGAATCGTTAACTTTTTTTCAGAACACATGCACTGATCAGTGAAGAATACTAGTCAGTTTGGTTTTAGTTTGCAAACTATTAACATGAAGTGGGGCGTTAAAGAGAATCGAGTCGCGATAATAGCGTTGCATAAGTGCGGAAAGAGTGCTGGCCAAATTTTCTAGTTGCTAAAACCACTCGGAATATCCAGAATATTCGTTTCGGGCTATTGCTCGCTTCGGCGAATTGTCTGGAGTAGAGGACAGGCCAAGAATTGGTCGCCCGCACGTCGTCCGTACGAATGCGGTAGTAAAGGCAGGGTATGAACGAATTCGGAGAAATCCCCTTAGGAAGAAGAAGATCATGTCCAAGGAATTGGATATATCAAACAGATCCATGTCTAAGCTGCTTCAAGATGATCTGGATATGAAAGCCTATCGTCGGTCCACGGGCCATCTTCTAACACTTCAACTAAAAAAAATTAGGCTGGAAAGATGCAAGCGGCTTTTGCAGTGGCACGCAGACAATGGCCATGAAAACATTCTGTTTACGGATGAGAAAATTTTTACGTGGAAGAAGTTTTCAACAAACAAAAAAAAAAGCTGTTCCAAGGGTTCAACGTAGACATTATCCCGCTTCCGTAATGGTTTGGTGGGGGGTCTGTCTCTCACCATGGTGTCACATCCCTCCATTTTTGTGAAAAAGGCATAAAAACTAGTGCAAATGTTTACCAAGAAGATGTGCTAGATGAAGTGATGTGATGTGATTCTTTTCAATGGATGCAGATGGATCTTCCAACAGGACGCTGCTCCAGCGCAAAATGCCAAAACCACGCAGGAGTGGCTCAGAGTCAATATTCCTCGCTTTATAGCAGCAGAAGATTGGCTCTCGGGGTGTCCAGATCTGAATCCACTGGATTATGGTTTGTGGTCAGAATTAGAGAATATGGCCTGCAAGACTCCCCACAGAAATTTGGAAAGCCTTAAAACAGCATTAACTAGAGGAGTGTCCGCGATCTCTATGGAAACCGTACATGTCGCTATAGCCCAATGTCCACACCGTTCGGAAGCTTGTGTTAAAGCAAAAGGCAGTCATTTCGATTGAATAAATTTTTTTTTAATAATCCTTGTTGTGGTCTAATAAATGAAACAATTTTGAATACAATGCGTTTACTGATTTTTTTATTATAGCGTTTTATATATGTAAGAGAACTTATGGCAGGACTAGGTAAATTCTCACCTCCAGATAGGAGATGTCAGTGCTCACATAGGTGTGGATTCAATGGCTAAATGCAATTGCGATTCTTTTGAAAACGGAATGGCGGTCTTAGTCATAATTTGAAGAGATAGCGAGACTTTTGCTTTCCAAAATGGTCGTTTCAGAAACAGATATCCCAAAAGGGAGTCATTTTGGGTCAGAGTGTCGGTAATGTAGTGTAAGTCAAGAGGTGTTGGTAATGTTCATGTGCTAAAGTGCTTAAACTGTGAGATATCAACAACAATATTCATTTCCTAACATGCCGGTTACGAAAGACGTATCTACTTTACAGAACGATGAGACAAAGGTAATTTGCACGCCTGAAAGTTCTGAACAAATTGCGGTTGATTTATCCTGGGAATAACACGTCTATAATTTTGAGTAGGGCAATAGGAGTATCCGATCGAATTGTTTAATGTTTTCAAATCTGTCATCGGACCTTATTTCTTTCGAAATGAGGATGAAGACACCGTTACGGTCAATGGTCTCAGGAATAGAGCGATGTTAACCGACTTTTTGCGGTCGAAGCACGACAACATCGATATATCCGAGCTGTGGTTCCAACAAGACGGCGCTACATGCTATGCAGGCGACGCAATGCTCGAAGTTGTGAGATGGCCACTGGGTCATCTCACGGCGAGCGTTCATCAATTGGCCGCCACGATCATGCGATTTGACACCACTCGATTATTTTCTCTGGGGGTACGTCAAAACCTTAGTCTACGCTAACAAGCCAACCACTTTGGACAAGATCGAGCCCAACATTCGACATGCTATTGCCGGAATAGCGCCGAACATATTGAAACGAGTCATCAAAAATTTAACCGACCGCTTGAAGCACTGCCAGCGAAGCCGTGGCGGCCATTTGAATGATGTGCTATTCCACACATAATGGCATGAACATTGCTGTTTTATTTAAATTTTTTTTCCCTATCATTCTTGTCTGGTCACCCTTTAGCAAACAGCTGGAAAACATCAAGCCACCAATGCTCTACGCCAAAACAAATGATTTTAGGCCGGTCATTGGTGAACTTATCGGGATAGTTGTGACACGTCTGGACTCATATGGGCTCCACTAGATCCCAAATGATGAAGATATCTTCAAGTTCAAAAAAATATATGAACGGGGCGCTGTACCATTGGAAAACATGCAGCTATTGAGTATTCTCCACAACGATGTCTACATGGGCTACGGAAAAAAAGAGAAGAAGAGGCATGGGAATCTGTGCAATTTCTCTGCCTAGCCATTTAACACTTCCAAGACCTAAATTATCCCTGCTTTATGAGCTGATCTTATGGTGATGAATTTATCTAGAAATACATTTGGTTCCAGGGCTCTCATACATCCACGCTCTCGTTGTGGTACACACGCTGTTTAATATGAATGTCTATAGCGCAGTGTACATTCTACCGAAGACTTAGGTATTTTCACAACTAACTTGCATCAGAAAGCGTCTAAATGCCGAAAAATGTCATCGCTATGGGGCGCTTATAAAGTGCCAATACTTCCTTGGGGCTCGCTTAATTACAATAAGATAAGGGCCTATGGTCTATAGAGTGCCGCCCCCTTTCAAACACTCGGTACCGGTATAATACGCGACATAGGGTTACAGTATGTGCTCTGGATATTAGACGCAGCAGAGTTCAGAGGCTTAGCAGATGAACGTAGCTTCGAAATAAGGTCAGAATCAATTTTATATCTCACACCTTTGTTGTTTTATTTAATTTTTTTTCCTATCGTTCTTATCTGGTCGCTCTGTACTTAACTGGTAATATATTGTACAAATAAGTTTTAAGAAGGCGATCATACTTCCTTTGTACTAAAAAGGAGAATATGACGATCCGCAGAACTACAAAGGAATATCTTTCCTTAACCCTTCATCTAAGCTGTTTGGTACCCTACTCTTCAATAGATTTACGCAGTGGTTAATAGAAAAGAGAGTCTTGCATAAATTTCAAGCAGAAGCTCTTCTATGGTGGACACTTGTAAATATAGCCGAGATGTACAAGAAAAAGGATAAAAAGTTATACATTCTGTTTGCGGACTTTCGGGCCGCCTTTGATTCCATAGCACTTGAAGCTCTCCTTTAAAAACTGAATGGAATCGGAATGATAAGAATTTTGAGGGTCTTGTCCGAAAATAGCTTAGCTATGGTGTGACATGGAAACTGCGTTTTGAAGAAATTTCTATTGAGTTCGCAGTTATTTATTCAATAACGTTGATACGACATAAAAAACAATATCGGAAGAGGTATTCTAGTGAATATGGCGTTCATTCCAGCTTTAATGTTTGCAGGTGATTTTGCTATTCTAGCTGAGGCTGTGAACAGTATTTAGCTTATGATTAATAGACTGAAGTTGAAATTTTCCGTTAATTTGGCGAAGAACTGTGGACTTATGATAGGGAACGCATAGAAGTCGTGAGAATATAAATATTTTTGAGTCTTAATCACATGTAGAGAGGCACTTTAAAGCGCGATCGGCTCAGTATGGGAAAGACGTATCAGCAAATTTTTAAGCCATTGCATAAAGCAAAAAAATATACGTGCGAATTCAACATCTCTCAGATGAGTACGGAGCTGAAGTATGGTGATACCGCTCGTTTGTTTCTTTCGAAATATTTCTTCGATACTTCGATAAAAAACTAGAGGCGAATTAACAAATTTAAATTATCTTCCAATTGAATGTAATCTATGAAACCTTGGGAGCAAATATACTGGGGATGGAACATATACTGTGCATTTTGAATGGATAAAGTGGTTGGGACGTGCTGTACAAATATACCGTGAACGCACTGCGCTACAGAATATGCATCATTGAAGTACGGCGCCTACGTACGTACGTCAAATCAAGTTTTTAATGCGATTAGTGCTCTCCTGGCAGAAACGAATTTTTCGCTTTTAAAGTGGTACTCGGGAAAACCTAGGCGAATGCACAGCTCACGTAGATTTTCAGAAGGAACCTACGTGGGTGCTTCGAAGCAAACTTTCAATGTTGTGATGCTTTGACTAGCGGTGTCGATAAAATGCATACATATTCTGACAAAGTCTGGCTCTGACTTGCTGACATGGACATTTATACAGCAGAATTGTAAAAATTTAAATTAAATTAAAGACCAATGATGAGGAGCTTATTCTTCGAACAAAATGTTCTTTCTTTTGGTTATGTTATGTCTCTGTATTCGCATGGTGAGGGATGCCATTCTTTGGGAGCAGATTTGGCAGATGGACTTCTCTTATCACCATCAGAGTTAGAGTCGACGATGAAAGATCAAGAAGTGCTATGGGACCAGATAAAAGACTTCAAACGCCATAGTGGTAGTCTTCGAGCATATAAACATAACGAGAAACTGGTTGTCGATTAGGTAATTTGTTTTCAACTTGGCGTTTATCCATGCCTAATACTTCTTAGTACGTATAATGCGCCTTTATCACTTGCCACGAAGGTGAAGACCTCACCAAGGACAAATTTATTGGCCCCTGACATCAGTTGTCAACACTTTTGTGCAAAACCTCCAAGATATATGAAAAGAAATGCTGGTGCCCAGATGGGTAAATTAACAACAAATTCGGCCGTGCCCAGGATGACGTCGATTCTGACGATTGAAAGCCCAAATTGAGGGCTAGACCGTCTAAAAGGAAAAATCAGCAAAGCGCAAAAAAAAAAAAAAAAAAAAAAAAAACACATAAAAGACGGAACGATTGATTTAAGAGACACTCCCCTGCCCAGCTACCACCCACTATATTTTCAATGAGCACCGTGACCGCAGAACTTAGCCGAGACCACGTTAGATGGCCCACAAACGGCAACAGGATGTGGATGAGTTCATCTACATTTAGCTCGAAGGAAAATATGGAATACTTTGTCGAGAATATACTTTACGGGAAATTTGCAGGAAAAATGAATGAAAATCAGGTCTAACCAGAAACTCTATGGGGTGGGCCGACCCGTAAATAGAAACCATCCGCTAAAATTAGCAGTGTCTAGGCTATGTACAGCAAACTGATAATAATGCCCAAAATCTTTGTCTAAAATATTAAGCCGTTGCACAATGTTGGAGTGACTCCGGTAAAGAATTTTTAGGAAACGAGAGCTTCGAAATTAAGTTAGTTTTTTTTGCCGTTTAATGGATAAAAGGAAAATCATTTCAAAGACATGAGGAATAATTACATGCGACGGTATTTAACAATGCTGTCCTTCCACTCGGCCAAACAAAAATAGTGAATATTTCACCCCTTATGAGAAAATATAAGATACTCTGATGTTCAGTCGAATCCAATCGCTAAATTTGAAGCGACTTACTTAAAAACGAGATTACTGCCTCAGCGGGAACGACACTTGGCAATGGAAAATTATTGCCCAGACCTCCTCATGAAGACTTTAAGGGATTTGTCTTTCATACAGAGTGTGCAAAGTTTAACAAACCAAATTTTAATTACCTACCTTACGGCTTGATGTAAAGCCTAAAAGGCATCTGTTTTCAGTGACAGGGAAAGCTTCTTTCAGATGCTGAATGTCATCGATTTTACAGTTTTTCCCAGTACTTTTCATGACAATATCTCCATTACAATCGTTGCTGCATGGCTGTTTTTTGATTTCAGTGCTTGCATTCTGGTCATTATTATTCTCATCGGAAGTTGGTTTGATGTTTTCCTTATAACATATCTTCTCATGTTTCAATAGATCAGTCTGTGAATAGCTCCAGTGTTGGCAACGCTGACATTGAGTTGATTTACTGCGTAGGTCAATCGGGCTCAATTCAAATTCACTACAAGTTTCCCGTTTAATTGCCATACACGTCATAGCATCCGATTCCTCCATTTGCTTCATAGTTTCACCAATTTCCTTCTTCGCATAATATAAACCAGCCAAGTCTCTAATTGCATTACGAGACGCTTCAAGATCTTTAGCGAAATCGCCACTACAGTACGTGTCGATAGTTAAATCGATCGCTGGTGGTGGTGTTGGTGGTAACGATGGAGGAGATGATACCTTTACTTCCCGTTGATCTAGTTCAGTAACCTCGATTGAAATTCGCTTGCCTGCCGGTCCAGATAAACCTTCAGTTGATCCATGAACCATTTTCATATGTCGCACAAGTTTCTGATAATGACGCGAGGCATACAAGCAGAGTATGCATTTGTTAATGATGATCCTTTCGCCGTGTATATCGCGTAAGTGAGTGAGATAAATTCGTGGATTTTGGGTGAAATAAACGCAGTTATTGCAGGAATAGTTTCGTTTGATCTTGCATTGTGGTAGTTCATCATCTTTATTAGGCTTGCTCGCTGTATGCGGATCATCCACCTCTTTGCGTTCGACTTCCATTTTTCTGTTGCAAACTTGAAGAAAATGTCCGGCTTTTTGATCCGTTCTGTGTCTAATTAAGAATAAACAATTCTCTCATAACACCTTGCCGTGTCCGAATTCAAAGCTGATTAGATGAAATTAGAAAAAATCGCAGTTGGATTTCCCCAGGTTTTGGGGGTTTGTTCTTTGTAGTAGGCCTTGAGTTTTTAGTCGGGCCACGTAAACCATGGCATACTCCAGGGAAATAAATATGATATTCCTCGGATTCAAGCAAATTTAAGACTCCTGTTGCAGCCTCAAATTTGCAGGACATACGATAATTGAAAGTATTCATAACAAACAGGTACCCGACATTCACAAGAAACTAGTGGTGGAACTAATTGTGACCAATTGGTTTCTACAGTAATTACTTGCTAAGTTAACACTTAATTAATGTAAATAAGACAAATACTTTTATTAACTTATAAATTAGATCATTTAGCCTTTTCTCTCTTTTTTGTTTAAATATTTTGAACATCAACAGCTGTCATGTGAAATGAGTGTGTTCTGCCAACAAAAATCGTACGGATCTAGTACAATGTTTTAAATTTGAATTCAAAAACAACGGTAATTGGGTGTTGAAATTTTGTAAACTTGTTCATTGGAATTTTGTAATAAAATTGAACTATATTTTGCTAGATATTTTCAAGATATTTTTGAGACTTTTAAAGAAACTATTAGGCGACCAGGGTCTCTGCTAACGCAGTGTTTTACCAGCTGCCTCCGGTTGAGCACATGAAGTTGGATGAGGTCTACTTCAACTTGTGGGCACCACCTAAGTTGAGGTCATCCTCTACCATGGTAGATGGAGTCGATTTCTTTCTGAGCCGGGGTGCTGGTGGCCATGGGGTTAAAGCTGCATTATCCGAGCTTTTCTGACGAGGTCTAAGCTTAAGTAGAAAGAGTGCGATGAGCAAGAGTGATTCTTCGTATGACTTCCGCGCTGGTGTCGTTGTTGGAGCTGACAGCGGAGCCGAGAACTATAAAATCTCTTGCTATCATAAAGTTGTTGCTGCCTATCGTCAAGTTTTACCCCAAGCGTGGGTCAATGTTGTGTGCCCCTCTTTGTTCACAACTTATTACTTTGTTTTTGCACCATTTTTGCGCTTCTGCTTCAACGACCGATTGACCTTGTTCTTCCCATTATGTCAATGTCGTCCGCGAATAACTGAACAGACTTTTGAAAGATGTTGCCCCTTGACTTGACTTGTGAGTTGCACACAATTCTTTCAAGAACGATGTTGAAAAAATCACATTATCTACTCATCGCCTGTTTTAAGTCCTTTTCTGGCATTGAAGTTCTCGGTTTTATAATTGCCGCGGTAAAACCACCGCGTCCGTCAGCTTCGTTGGATTTAAGCTCAAAGATTGCTGTCCTGAGCTCGTCTTCGTCGGGTGGACGGACAACATAGTCGTGGTCTAGGCTGAAGGGTTCATTCTATCTGTCGGTGGGATGTTTAACAGTCTGCAGGAATAATCTTTACATCGACTGTGGTTTCACTGTACTCGTATTTCTAATTTCCCCTGTCTGCAGTCGTTATCGGACCAAGGGTTTCTTTCTTCGAGCGGGTTGAAACTCATTTTCTTTGATTGCTTTTTGGCAGTGATCTGGTTTGGTTGTCGACCACGGTTGATTCTGGCGGCATCGCACTACCCAAGAAACTGTGGCCGTCTCTTATGATTGGAGCCGATCGAAGTTAAATTTCTACACAATGGTTCGATGGCTGTGAGCTGTTACGGTAGCTTGGTTACTCCCAGATAATTGTCCGAGTCAATGTTCGTTGTTCAGAACGTTCGGACATCCTAAACACTAGAGGGGTGCCTTGCTTCGATCGCAATATGATCAATTTGGTTGACGGTTTGTTGATCCGCAGTCAGCCAGGTCACTTAAGAGTTATGAATTACATGACGTCCCGACGCCAAATCAATAAATGTTTTCCTTTCTGGAGGTGATATTGTGGAGGCTGTACTTTCCGACCGTATAACCAAAGATGCCCTCCTTGACTAGTTTGACATTAAAATTGTCAAGGATGATTTTCACTTCATATTTAGGGTACTGTTCGTAGAATTTGTCGATGAAGTCGTAGAAAAAATCGTTGGTAATGTCCTCCTTCTCTTGTGTTTGGCCGTTTTTGAGGCTTACATTAACGAATTTAGCTTTTTGCGAATCATCATCAGGCGTTCGCTTAACCCCTGAAACTCAAAACTTGTTCGGTAAGCCTTCCTTTGGCGTATATATCAATGGTGTAAGGGTTTTAGATGAAACAAGATAGTGATATTGGATAATCGATATTGACACCTAGCGTTGTGCGTACGTCCAGGACAATGAACCCGTGCCTTCTATCTATCAACGTATAATGAAGTTGGTTGCGTGTTCGTTGATCAGTGGACAGGAATGTGACTATGTACATATTAGAATCTGCTGTCAACATTTCTTGCTGTGGCGAGATCAATCGTTGTAGTGAAGGCCAAATTTTCAGATCGGAGTGTTAAAAATACTTTTCTTGTCCACCTCAATGAGTTTTGCAATGAACGAAACATATGGATTAGGTCCACTGAGTAATGTGGATGAAGCGAGACTTCCCAGCCAAGCCCGATTAATTTTTCCACGTCTACATTGATGTATAGCGTATGGCATTGTCATGAGTCCTTTACTACATATTTATCAGTTCCGGACGTCTTTATGGTATAGCATTTCTTAGCAGAAGTAAAGAATTAGTAGACTTTTGAAAGAATAGTTATGACAGCTAAAAGAACTTGTAATATATGATTTCTTTGTTATCCCATCGTATTGAAAGGAGAACCTTCTCTGTATTTAAGCCTTGTATTCATCTTAAAAAGCCTTAAAAAAAGTTCATTTTCTAATATTTGCAGGTGCGAATCACAGATGAAATGGCGGGTTGACAAATTTACTTCACCCAAATTGCGAAGTACACATTTACACAATCATCGACCCGAGGAATGTAACCAAAGTGTTGACGTAGATGATTTTCAACGGTTGATTTGGAGAGGTTAAACCTTTCTGCTATATATCGGACTGTCATACGTGGGTTGGTGTGAATTAGAGCATTAATTTCATTGTCCACATAAATGTGTCTTCCAAATTGGTTTTGCAAACCACTTGTGGCACATGCGCTCTGTTACTGCTGGCTCGCTCTCCGTATACTTTGCATATATAGGTATTTCGACAAGCATCCGCAGCTATCTTGTCTTTCTTGATATAGTATATAAATAATAAAGCAACACATGCTAGGTTTCACTCGACTATCTCCACGAAACGAATGATTTTGTGAAGAACGCAGTCAAGCAGACGTAGGAAAATTATACACCTACAAAGCGGAACTACATAGACGAACAAGTGCGACCCGTGAGGGAAGAACATCGGCTTCTCCGGTGGAAGAAGAAACAGGCGATCGAGGAAATAGAATGGTGCTACTCCAGAAACAATACTTGAAACTCTATGTAAAACCCTCATCATCCCGGTCCAGTCTTATGGTACAGAAGCATGATCGTTAGCGAAGGTGGATGAAGATATACTTGTTCGTTTTGAACTCAAAATTCTTCGAATGATTTTTGGTCCCGTTTGTGTGGATGGAGTTTGATGGTGGAGATTTAATGGCGAACTCTACGAGCTGTTCACTGAAATTGACTCGGTCAGAAAGATTTCTAGGACATCGATTCCAATCCGGAGGGACAACGCTGTAGAAGAAAACCTAGCCTTAGGGAGTCAACCCCGGACTGTAGAAAATGTACGTTTTTGTCTTCCACTTTTTAGTGTAGAGACTTCAAACACAATGGAAGCTTCCAAATACCCAACAAGATTAGTCTGTAATAAAATGCCCTCTCACTTTCCACCAATTCGGTGTCATCTTTCATCAGTTGAAATCAAACGCATGAGCCAGCTCCTTAAATGCGCCTGATGTGAAGTGCCTGCCCATACCAGTGGAGACTTTTCCGGGAATATCATACCACTGACAAAAGCGTGAATAATGGTTTCGGCTGTGATGTCTGCAAATGGTATAGCTTGCGGCCACGTCGGGAACCGATCGAAGCAGGTGAATAAGTACCGATAGCCTCTAGATTGTGGAAATTTCCCAATGCAGTATGATTACGTACGAAAACCGTGATGTCCTTCTTCATACCGTGTTACATCTATCGTTGGCTTATTAATTTTATCGTTGCTCAGACTCCAGGATGAGATACGTCATGAAGTTGTGAAATAATGTGAAGGCGATCAGATATGGGGACCCACGGGCGCATTGTGTTAGTTAACCCATCGCAAACGATCAACCGTGCGCTATCTGGCATGGAATAAGGCTTCAGTATCAGCGAACTAGTCAAAGGTTTACCACCTGCATCCATTGCCAACATGTGATGGCTCACATCACCTCACAATCACCTTAGGTAATTTGTGGTCCGTTCAAATGAAAAAAAAAGCTCTTTCTTCCAGGGTGTGCCGAAAATATTTATGTCCTTCATACATTACCAGCACCTCACGGTCATAAGTGCTGCAGCAATGTTGTCTTGTCGTTAATCATCTGCTAAAGCATCCCAGTGGCTGGTACTGACCTACAACGATTTGGTAAACTACGGCTCCTATGGCAGTATCCGAAGCATCGACACTGATCGATAAAGTGGTATTGGCCACAGGATGAGCGAGCATTCAACAGTTTCGGCTCGGAGTTTGAAAATGCTTTGACTGCTTCTTCGTTCCAAACCAAAGGCATTCCATAGTTTTTGAGCTTTTTGCTTCCAATGAGTTTCTGGAGCGCTGCCCATGTTGATCATTGCTAAGAAATGCTTTAACTCTTGTATGGTCTTGGGCTGCTGAGAATCTTGAAATGTCTTTTCCCTTTTGGGTCGAATCCCATCCTTCAATAGGGGAAACTGGGGCACATTGGACACTTAGTGTTTAAATGTCTGTATTTGCTAAAATTATAGATGAATTCCAATGCTTTTTTTTATAAGACGCATGGACTATTCTAGATAAGACTCACAGATACATTTTCCTTTTATAACAACTTCATAATTTTTTTAAATTTGTCTCTTAAAAAAAGTCATTTTGTCAAAAGGGAAAGATTTGACAATTGCAAGTTTAATTCATTATCGTATGCATAAAAAGTATCAGCAGATCTATTCTGCCTGTTATTTGAATGGAAAGAAAAATCAAACATTTTTTTTTTTTAACAATTTGTATTAACAATATAAAGAAACATAAATCAATAAATTTATTTTCTTAAAAAAAAAAAAAACATAAATATTACTTCGCTTAAAAAACTATCAGTCCATAAAGTCTTCAAGAATAATACATTTAAGAATAATACATAGGAACATTTTTAAATATCTTATTTAATATAGAGTTTGCTGAAGTCAACGTTAAATAAATATTTATTTATTTATTTGAAAAAGTAATTTACAAAAATAAATTTGTGAAATTACAGGGATTGAAAGGATCTGGGCAACAAAGGCCATATAAGTTAAATAAATATTTTTGACGAAGTTGAGGCTGGATTTGTGGGTTGTGGTAGTTTGAATTTGATTTCACTCCTTAACGTCAAAGAAATATCTTCAACGGCTGGTTTAGTAAAAAGCCAACCTACCAATGATGCTTTTCGTAGATAGTTAATAGTGTAAGTAAAATCGCTGTGGACTGCTGAAATTTTCCCGCATAATAAAATGGCTTCTTTAAATGTCTTAGGTGTGCTAAATCGTGCTATGGGTCTTACAGCCTCAGGTGTTAGAGATGAGATTGGAGATTTGGCAGTTGTAGGTGCGTTTAAAAGCGTATTAGTGTTGCTTTGAGTGGCCAGAACAGATGCGACCAAGTTTTCTTCAGCTGGCAAAGTGTCCACTAAAAATTCGTCATCTCCGAAAATATGAGAGTTGTTGGGATTTATTCCAGTTGCTTCAAAGCCATTTAATACATTTCTTGAAGAGAAAGCCATTTGAAATGGAAGGTTGGTCAGTTTTGCAACGTTGTAAATTATTATTTGCTTTCCATGATTGGTGCTTAGAAAATCATGCAATGCCTTCTTACAAAAACGTTTGAACGGCCCGAAAACTGAAACGTCCAATGGCTGAAGTCGATGTGACGTGTGTTATTGAAAAGATAGTAAAATAATTCCATTATCACGGCAAAAGTCAATGCTTTGAAGACTGCAGCATGATGCATGGTTACCAAGGATAATCAAAATTAGTAGTGCCTTTGAACAATTGGTGAAGTGTTCGATATGTGTTAGGAGATCGACGAAGAATTTAGAAGTCATCCATCCGGGTTTCGAATTTAAAATAAGCGATCCAGGAAAGCAACCATTTGAAAATCGTTCGTTAAGGTGGATGCGAGGGAACACATATGCTGGTGGCAAACGATTTCCACAGGCATTCACTATGCCCACCATTGTCATCAAACAGCTACGCTCGGCTGATACTGCCTGAGCGACAGCACGTTCAGCCTTTGCTGCGAGGACCTGGTAGATATTTGTAGAAATAACAAATATACCCTTAGTGTCAAATGGATATTGTGCGTAAATTTGTCGAAGGTTTCGAAATAAGTTATCAACGGCTAATTTTGTAAAACCTTTGAGTCTGGCTAGGCTCATATTTTCGGGCTTACGTAGCGAGAGTTCAGGATTTCGTTTTAAAAATCCGTTAAGCCAATCGTCTCCAGCTTTTTTTGAAATTTCCCAACTTGGTGGGCAGCTTATGTTATTAGTCTTGATAAAGTCATACACAAATTTCTTAAAAGTACCGTTTGACAAACCGTATGCGTGAAAAAAAACGCTTTTTCACATATTCTACCAGTTCTTTTTCTTGCAGCTTCGTAAATTTTTGTCGCGGTAAAAAGTGAAGTGATTGAAAAGTGAAACCTTCGTCAGAGCTACTTCCATTATCCGAATTTGACCAATCTTTTAAGAGGTCCTACTTTCATACGCATTTACCACATATTTTTCAGCTGATGATGTTGATGCTTTTTATGTATGTCTGAAATAGCCCTCTTCACCTTTCCTTCGTCGATTGCACTCCTATTTGTCTTTCTCTTGTAGTTTCTAACAATATCTTTAAAATAAACATGAATAAAAAATTAAAAAGACAAATATTTGTATAACAGAATCAAATGTGACCGCTTTGCAAAAGTCAAAGGTGCCCCAAATGTTCTTTATAACTTTTTTAATGTTTTTTTTTTGACATAGATTAATGTTTTACTTTCACAAAACTGGCTTTAAAATATTGACATTTTAAGAACAGTGCTATCACAATATTATTTCACAATAAATTTTATTCACAAATCTCTTACATACCGGTGGTCAAAAATTACATAAAAAATCCAGAAATCACAAAAACACGTGTTACTTTAAGAAGAGCTGAAGCAAAACCGCCAAAGTTCATAATGTTTCTTTATATTAAATGAGGCTTCGTTCGCCATCCCAACTTTTCTGTTTAAAGGCTGCGTTCATACCGAAAATCGCAAAGTCAAATGTGCCCCAGTTTACCCAATTAATTGTGCTGACGACCAATCCACGGCTCACGGTTGTTGTTCGTCTTGTTCGCTGGTATCTGAAGCGCTAAAAATCAATATATGGAAAAGCGAAATCAAGGTCGTGTAAATCATCATGCATGTATTTTTGAAATGTTTATGCTCCATTTCTAAGACCAACGATCATGAAGAGAAATTCGAAGAGTCCAAAACGAGTCGTATTTGTTGTTTTGGGCATATCTGCAGCATTGATTGGGACTTGGTGGTATGCGCGTTGTAAATCTTTTGCCGAAAGTATTTCTTTTCCATGCAAGTTATTTGAAAAATCTTGAAAAAAAAATAGGCCATCTCTCGGGATAGTATGTGCGTTTAAAGCGCGGTAGTACAGCAAAGAAAAAACAGCGTGCAATCTTTATAACAAACGTAGTGCTGCCATAGCCAGAAGCCGAGCAGACTTGTTCGATGGCCCAATAGTAAATTGACGAACAGTTAACAATTACAAACAATCAACACTTTCCTATTAATTCACTTTATTGCAACATTAATTTAATTTACATAAATTTGTATGATGTTTGTTTTTTTGTTTTTTGTTTTAATTTTTTTAAGAGATGCTTATGCTTTTTAAGTTTTGTATTTAATTATTTTCTTTTGTTTTATATTTAACATATAAAGTGTTTTAAATTTAACACTTTTCTCTTATTTTCTTTCATGTATTCATATGATACATATAAATGTTGTAATGTAGACATTATACACATTTTGTATTCGTATATATGTTCTTTTTATTCCACATTTCTTTTCTTTTATTTATTTATTTATTTTTTTTTTTGTAATATTCAACAAATATTTGGCATTTAATGCTTTGGTAAAAATATCTAATTTTATTATTTTATACGTTAATATATTGTTTTTTGTTTTTGTTTTTGTTTTTGTTTTTAAATTTTTATATATCAAAATGAAATGAGATATTCTCTTACACTGTGTTGTTTCTGGTTTTTTGTTTTTGTTTTTTTACTTAAACTCTATTTTGTTTTAATTTTTAGTAGTTCATTTACTTTTATTTAATAAAATTTGTTTTGTTTCTGATTTTTTATTTTTTTTGTATTTTTCCTTTTTAAGTTTTAAAAATAGTTTTTAATGTATATATTCGAATGTCTGTAGAATCATGTATGTATGGTGTATATATATTTCTTTTTTTTTTTTGATTTTTTGTATAGTATATATTTTTTTTTGTTTTTTGTATATAAATTATATTTTCAGTTTGATTTTGTTTTTATTTGTTTATTTACGAATTAATTTTATTGTTTGACAATTTACTAGCTAATAAAAAATATGCAAATTGTTTGTTTTGTTGTTGTATGGATTTTTAATTTGTTTAAATATTCTATTTTAATTTAGAACCATTTACTTTTGTTTGTTGTTATGTTTTTTCTTTTGTTTTAAATTTAAATCTAACTTGTTAATAATTATCTAACAAATAACGAATTAATTTTCTTTTAAAGTTAAGGATAGTGCTGGTTTTTGTTTTTTTTTTTTTGTTTAAATTTATAAGAAACGAAAAAAAACTAAAAGTAAAAATAATATGCTGCACCAAATACCTAAGGAAAATGTAAATTAATTATGCATACCGAAAAAAGAAAAACAAACAAAAACACTTAAAAATAAATACATATGGACAACTGTTTTGAAAGTTTGAACGTTTGCATGGTACATAAGCTCAAACAATTTGTGCTAGGTAGACTGTAGTACAGAGCAATAGGCTAATTTAAAAGACACTCTTAGTATCTTAATGTGTAAATGGTTGAAAAATAAATATCTTTTGTGGATTAACATCACCGTACATAAGAAGTAAAATGAAAAAAACCTGTGCTAGTTTGGATTTCGGAAATCGACAAACCCAAACTTTCAATAAGTACAAACCTTAGGCACGGTAAGACGTTGAAATTTAACTTGTAAATGCAAGAACGGTACAAAATCTTATTATCGTAATTTCTATTTTAAAAATACTCGGGATGATGAATAGTTAATAGAATAGTAAAAATATTGGTAGACGGAAGTTAAATGACCAAATGCTTTTCCGAAGAAGACTAAGAGGTTTCAGAGTGACCATAGAACTCAATATATGTATTTTAACGACTTTCAACTTAAATATAAAATAAACCAGTTGACCGAAGACTCATTTCTCAGAATAAGTCAGATAGAAGTGGTCCGCAGATGACAGGAAATATGCAAAACTAGGCCTATCAAGGACCAAAGAAATCCAACTATATTCAAAAACAAAGACATGCTAATAATGGAACACGATTTCGGATACATGTGTAAATGAAAGTAAATAAGTCGCATATTCGATTTTAAAACGTGTCTTGCAAAAGATTCTGCTTATCCAAATCAAAAGTCAACATTTTTTAATATCAAGGTGGAATTGAGAGGTTATAGGAGTGCTAGAAATCCTAGACGGTGTGGGTACTATGAATGCTCTATTAGAAAAATCAAACGTTTGAAAATCTATATAACAATGGTGTTATTCCCTTGGAAGATTGTTTCACTAGTATTCCCGACCAGTACTAGTAGGTATGACGTTGAGTGAAATCTGATATGACCCTAGAGCGGTGGCCAGCAACAGGCTGACCGTTGGACCTTCAAATATTTTTTAAATATGCCGACTACCTATTCAATTCAATTATGTACATATATTTTTTTATAACTAGCCCACCATTCATACATTCAACACCCATACCTGCATCAAACAATACAAAGCATGTCCTCTTTTCGTCGTAAGTTAGATGTTTTTGAAAAAGATATTGCTAGACATTCATATCCCAATAATTCGTGAAGGTAAAAAAGGAGAACTCTGAAGAAGAAGAGACATTGCAGTGTTTTCGAACTATCTATCCGATCTTAAAAACGAATTTGCTGTAAGATTCCAAGACTTTGCAGAGGTTGGGAAGCTATCTCAATTCCTTAAATTTGAAGTCGCTGCAGTAGCAGAATGGGGTGACGTGGTTGCGAAGTTATTCGGTCTTTCAAAGGCTTAACTGTAAATGGAATTAATTGACCTGCAAGAAGATATTTCCTTGCAAAAGTATGAAACTGCATCCGCTGAAGAATTTTGGGGTAAACATGTTTTAGAAAAATATCAAAATTGCAAAAAACTAGCTATCAACTTGGCTACTATGTTTGGCTCAACAGATATGTTACCATATATGCGAATAGTCTTTCTCAAAAATGAATTTTTTGAAGAACAAATATCGTTCGAGATTATCAGACGCCCATCTTGACGACACTCTTCGCATTTGCTGTTCCCCGCGTGAACCAAATTTTAAAAAAAAACTGGCTCAAGACCGTCGTTGTAATTTCTATTGTGTTTTCTACAGTTACTTAAATTATGAGTTCTTTTTCCTGGACTTCGATAAACGTTTTCAACCGTATCTGAACCCCACTTAAAATTACCTGCCGACCCCTGCCCTAGAGCGTCAAAGCCTTGTATATTCCGTAGGTGGTTTCTCGAATCGAGAAATTATCCCCACACAGTGAAATGTAGTACAAGTACATGGGTATCATCGCACCTACCCGCTAGATTTTATCAAAATTAAGGAAGAGATGAAGACGTTATAAAAGATTGAATGCGTATTGGATGCAAATTTGTTGTTATAAAACGAATGCGGAAGCGTTGGAATTACTTTACCCGGTCACTTTCTGAAAATGTAATCCCACAAACTTATTTAAATAGAAAGCAGACAGTGGGAACAGAAGCGTGGAAATACTTTTGGATAAATTTTTTTTCACAATGAGTTTAGATGATGAAATTGATGTACTTATGCGTCAAAGTGAAATTTTATTTGACAAAGGCCATCCGAACGGATCAGATAAATAAAGGAATGTTAAAAAACTTTGTTGGCTATGTTCTTACACGTAGATCGAAGA
Organism: Volucella zonaria; assembly: GCA_963966105.1. Taxonomy (NCBI): domain Eukaryota; kingdom Metazoa; phylum Arthropoda; class Insecta; order Diptera; family Syrphidae; genus Volucella; species Volucella zonaria. The sequence continues at coordinate 156,969,820 of OZ014533.1, forward strand.
TGAACAGCTGGGTTGTCGTAGAAGTGTGATATCAAAAACAGTCATACTACCGGACCTCGCTGGCCGGAATTGCTGTAAAATATTTGCACGTACTTTTTAATTCCCAAGGAGGTTACTTTTCACCCCACCTAATACGTCGAATAAAAAACCATCAAATTCTTACTCGACAAATATGCAACAACCTTGCTAACCTCCATTGTCGCATTACACTATATCATGCACTATAAGCTACTGTTGAAAAAAAATTTGTGAATCGGGGTAACTTATCCTCAGCAGTCTAATGCCCTTCGTCTACTGCGCAGGTAACGCATCAATCTCATATTCAAATAATTCAACTCTAGTAAATAAGGGTTTCAACTGGGTTTAACGGACGCGTTGGAGGGAGATGCATCGTGGTCATTCCTTAACGTATTGTTCAACAACTGAACACTGCTTTTGAACCAGCTCGGTGTGGCTCGTGTGGAACGTGTTGAGCAATAACTTTGAAACAATATGCGGCATATTATCTATTAAACGATTTAGTCAGCTTTTGTTCTCCTTTAGTGGTTGCGCTTCTCTGCAAGCTGAACAGAAAATTTTGTATAACAAGGTTCTCTGCAGCTTGCATCTGTACAGTGCGTTCAAGGCATTACTCCACATCAGTGTTGGCCCAAAGTTAATCTGATTAACGATTAAAAATTTAATCAAAAAAAAATGATTAAGATTAATCAATCATAATCAAATTTAATTTGATTATTAATCATAATCATTCATCATTAATCGTCAATTTGATTAATTTTTACCTGTGTCCAAATTAATCTCTCTCTAATTAAGCTCATTATTAGTTTGAATATGTATGAAAGTGAGCACATTGCAACGATTCCGGGTCGGCCGATAATAAAGTTTGATTTGCTACACGATTGGTTTAAAAGTAAGCTATCGACCGGTTACATAATCAGTGGCGATTAACGGGGGCTGGTGACAAGCACTATCGTATCCCCTCAGCTATGGATGGATGGATTAACTATGTTGGTATTTAGTACATGACCCCTCAGACTCATTTCTGAGTCCGCCCCTGTGCTTAATCAATATGAAGCTTATTCCCGCGCGCATATAACGCTGATTTTTTAGTCACTATAGCACTAAACTAGAGAAGGTGAAAAAGAGAGAGAAGCTGGCGGTGCGTTGCTCATGCACAGGAGTCAGTCACGTTTTAAAACTATCTCATGCTTATCTCACGCTAGTTACGATAATTAACATCAAACATACCGCATACTGCAATAAAACAATTAAAATTCATAATTATGACGAGGACAACATTACTCGCATTTTCAAGAAAACCATTAAAAAATGGCAGACCGCAATAAAAAACTAAACAGTAAATAGCCAGACGGACAATATGGGAAAACTCTGACCCAAACACAACAAATATAAAAGGATGCACCTTTCAAGTTCGGGACAGTTTACAAAAGTACCTTGTTTGTGTAAAAACATAATTCGCTACACTCCTGTTGACAACATTGATGAAAATATTAGTTTATAATCAAGTTAATCGATTAATGATTAGTGTCAATATTCATCGAAATCTGATTAAAATTAATCAGATTGATTAATTGGTTAAAAAATTAATTGATTAGTGCGAACACTGCTCCTTGTTTAATACTTTATCCAGTGAACGAGGGTGTCAATACGTGCATACATATGTCAACACCTTGCTTAACCACACTAAAAACGCAGTTGATCATCTCAAGGAACCAAAGTCACATAAGTAGGTAACTAGATGGACGAGACTTTTTAACATTGGAATGGGTTGATCAACTAGACGAACAGAGGTATTCAACACCGAAATGAGTTGATCAGACGAGGCTAGCAATGCATTCCACACGGCAACTTGAGTTTTTGAACAAGACGGAGCTGGATGAAGTTTGTTGAATAACTTTTACACTTAATCGGAGATGGTCATAATTATGTCTCAGTCCATGTAGAAATCGGTAAAATCAAGGTGGCCGATAAACTGGTGCATGTATCACCTTATCTGTCTGCAAGGCATAGATCTAAGTGAGCACACCTATTGAATGGAATCTTAGGATTGTTTAATCATTTATCAGCACAATGATAAGAATATATCACCGAGCCGAAATCTCACCGTGACGATATCTGACCTGTTGGTATCAACGCTCCGTAGGGGAGAAAATATATTAAAGGCTTCTAAGGACTTCAGAATTATAAACAAAAGTTTAGAAAGTTCTCATTCTTGTTGTTCAGTTTGACTATTGTGGAGACTAAAATCTTTAGTCTGTGACAACCTTAAAATCGCTTTAACTGAAAATACAGATTGGTAGAGAAGCTACCCGAATTGTAAGCCGAATCTAAAGTGAAGTAACAAGTAAAACTAAGCTTCTTGACTTTAAAAAAAAAAAAAATTAACACCCACACAAAATGCCATAACCCTGCTCTGTCATCAAAGCCATCTGCAGCACAACAATTAATATCAAACGAATAATGATCCATCAAACCGTGTTTCTTAAGTTCTTCTACATTTCCTATCAAATGCTATTGGTGTTAACTTAAATCTATACATTCAACTAACTGCTTAGAATTAGAAAAAAAATAAAATATTAAAACATATACAAAAAAAAAAAAAAAACAAATTGTAATTGTAAAAATAAAAACAACAAACAATAAAATTTGGTGCCTTTTTTCCTGATTAGTAACAAAGTGACAAAAAAAAAACATTTCAACTATTCCCTAAATGTTAATGCTCTAACAAATGATAAAATGTTGGTTTTTCTTATTCGTAATTCTGTGATTTACTTCTCAAATAACAATTAACAAACGAACAAATAAAAGAGTAAAAATAATGTAATTAAAAATACATTCATCTTCAAAAATATAATTCACTTAAACTAAATGTTAGTCACATTTTTTTTTGTTGTTGCGTTAAATATAATAGTTTATATTTAATTATCTAAATTTGTTTTTTCTTGTTTTGTTTTTTGTTTTTTGTTTTTTTTTCATATAAATATGGCCCCGCTATTCCACAAAGTTTAAGGTATGTATATATATATATATAGATTTTTTTTTTGTTTTTAAATTTATATTTAACAGACTATTTACTAGACTTTTTTGTTTTACTATATTTTTGTTTCTGTATGTAATAGAGAAAACAAAAATAAAAAATAATTAACGAATGATCAAATACAAGTAAAATGTTTTATTTAACGAAAAAGCAGAGAAGGAGAATGAGAAGGAGGGATATTAAACAAATTAGACAACATAACATAGGCTTAAGTCCAACAAGAAAAAAAAAAACAAAAAAACAAAATAGATAGAGAAAAGTTTCTCCTGTAAATGTTTCCTCTCCACATCACCTCTCCAACTGAACTTTGTCGTGTCACTTCTTAAAATTAACTTAACAGACACAAACAAAAGAAAGTTCCATGTTAAATAAGAAAGAAAATAATTAAATTTAAAAAAACAAACACTAATTCCTCCTGATGACCTGACCAGTTTTGGGATTCACTAAAATAGTTTTATGGCTTGACGGTGGTAGTGGTAGTGGTAGTGGTATTGATAGTGGTGTAGGTGGCGGTGGCGATGATTTCTCCTCTCCATTAAACGCACTCGAACGACTACTACGGCGAAGATTCGGTATGCTATTACTATTGGTATTGGTATTGGTATTGCTATTGCTATTGCTACTGCTATTGGTTTCCTTTTCGTCCTTTGCTGGTGTTTTAAAATCACAGTTGAATTTGATTGGTTTCGGTTCTTCATCCTTCTTGGCATCATCATCATCATCGGTAACAAGCAATTCCAAATTATTATAAGATGTAAAGAATGTCACCGATTTTCGACTATCAATCGTTTCGAAATGTATTCGTATATGCTCGGCAAGTACTCCTTCCGAGCTTGTACTATAGTCACAATGTTCGCAGGTATATTTCTCAGTTTTATTCGACACACAAATGTGAGACTGTAAATGCCGTTTGAATGTATCAGCGCAGATTGATTGAAACGGACAATAGGCACATTTCTCTGATTCACCAGTTTCACTGACTGAACTTGAGATTGGAGAGGCTATCGATGCTGTCGCATGAGACGGTGACTGTTTAATAGATCCAGTTTCAAGTTGTTTTTTCAACAATGATCCATCACCTTCATAGGAAGACTGTTCTTTAGTCTCAGCTACAACCCAAACAGTTGCACCAGTTTTAGGCAGCGTTATTTGTTGCATTTTCCTGGCAGGATAATCTGTATCTTCTTTGGCACATTTTGCAACTTGTTCGGTCTTCTCCTGATACGTATTGGTATGCACAAATGAATGGGATAATAAGACGGCTTCCTGTTTAGTTGAATAATTACAAGCTTCACATTTGAAATCGAAATCAGCACCGTGCGCCTTTAAATGCTGTTGCAGTTCCTTGTGACTATTAATAAATCTTGATGGACATTTCGGACAGAATGAAACAATTTTAGATGTTACTTCGTCATCGTCACTGCCATGAGACTGTTTCGAACGAAGATCAATAGCAGCAGGTGGTTCATGTAAAAATGGTCCAGCACTTTCGTGCATCGCCTTCACATGATTACTTAAGTGTTGTTTCTTTGTGCAGACATATGAACATAGATTGCACTCATACTGTGTTGGTTTATGCAGAGATATGTGATAATTCATTTGCGATTTACTCTCCGAGATGTATGGACAAGAAGGACACTTTTGTTGTTTGCACTTATTCGAGGGTGATGTGTATGAAGATGCATTACCACCACCTTCGACAGGTATTCGAGCGATTTCAATGTGATTCATAAGTAATTCATAACGATAATGTGGATCGGCATTTGAAGAGGAATCCCCTTGTGGATTATGTTGCTGTTGTTGTTGGTGTTGCTGTTGTTGTTGCTGTTGCTGTTGCTGTTGCTGTTGTTGTTGATGATGATGATGACGCTGATGATGATCATCTTTACTAAGTACACTGTTGCTGGTATTATTACTGTTGTGATTATTGTGCAATTTATTATGATGTGTAGCCTTTATTGCTCCCAGAATGTAATTATCTGCTGATGGTCCCATCACATGACATGACTGTCCACTGCCACTTAGGCCAAGTTGTCGATAGACAGGCTTCTCACTATTACGATCAAGTGTCTCAATTCGTATGTCGCCCGAATGTTTTAGCCGGCAATGGCGCTGTAAAAATTATACAAAAATCTCATTAGTCTCAAAATTGACACAAATCTTCATCAACTACTGTTTATAGAATTTATAGGGGTTAGTATAATACAGTATAAGACCAGGGAGGAAACGGATTAGAATTGTATAGATGTATAAATGTACAAATATATCTAGAGGACCCTTTCCACACATAATATTTATAATATATAATGAGCTTGCAACAAATTTTAAAGCAAATAAATGAATAAAAGCTGTTTGTTGAGATGAAATAATACAATAAAAAAAAAAAAACCGTCTTTAACCGTCTTAACCGTCTAAAAATGAGAATGTTAATTTGTTCCTTTTCGATAATAATGAATGACCAACCAGACCAACATACTGTCCAACAATTAACATATAAAATAAATGAGAAACCATAAACCAAAACCAACTTATTGTATAAAGGACCACCCACCGATTGGTATGTTTACATAAAAAAAGCACATGGTACGTTTAAATGGATGCTATAAGAAATTGTTTTTTGTTTTTTTTTTTTTTTTTTACTCACACGGACAAGGTATTCTATTTCTGTTTTTAAAGGAAATGTTTACCTATATATAAGCTTGAGTATTTTTGAATTTCACGGGGACAATACACGGATTGATCTATCTAGATTTGAAACGGATACGGGAAAGGTCTTCTAAAGCTTGGACGAAGGAAAACAAAACGTTTTAGATCAGCTTAGGATAAAACAATATTTTGAGCCGAAATGGTATTAAAATAAGGATTTATTTATTTTATTAAGAGTTCGAAGAAAGTCAATTTTAGTTATATGACGATCAGTGTATCTGAAGGATTTACTTCAGATGTATTTGTACGAGCCCTGGGAAGAGAGAAATCAGAGTTTTATATGAAATAGAAAATATTCAACTTGTTTTAGTTATCAGAAACTGTTTCGGATACTAAACCTAGGCTAGATCGGACATAATATCATTCCGAAACAGAAAACTTGTCTTCGAAGTGCAATATGTCCTAGAGTAGACTTTTCTGGCATAGAAAAGAAAGAAGCTAGTACAATGGATATTTTCTTGAATTAATTCTTTGTCTTAGTAACTGCAGCTTTGTAAAAAATTCAACTGATAACATTCAACTTAACAATAACATCCCCTTATGCGAAAGATGAAGAAGTGTTACCTTTCAAATCGAATCGAATACGATTCCATATCCCCTGAAGTATGAAAGAAAAATCTGAAATCCCGGGTTTGAATGTCTCGCAATTTGATTTAATAGAATATTGAGGGAAGATCTGGATGGCTAACGAGTGAAGTCAGAGAGTTTTAATGCTGCTCTACTATGGGCTGTTTTTTTTTAGAGGTTTGGTTTTTAAACTGGCAAAACACTGTTTCCAGAGATTTTCAATTTGACAGTTCATTTGTGGTTAATACGTTTTGTCATTTTACGATCAATAGATTAACGCCAGAACAACGCACGCAAATTGTGCAAACTTATTTTGAAAACCATGGTTTGGTTCGCCAAACTTATCCTGCGCTACGTCTATTTTATGGTCGACATAATCATCCACCTGTGCAAGTTATTCGGAACACGATGAATCGGCTTCGCACTACGTACACTCTAGTGGATAATACGCATCCCCAAAGATGACAAACAGTACAAACAGAAGAAGTTATTGCCGTTGTGGGGCGCAGTGTTGAGGAGAATCGGAATGAGTTGATTCGCCCGTCGTGCACAGCAATTGGAGTTATGCCCATCTACTTTGTGGAAGATTTTACGGAAAGATCTTGGCTTGAAAGCTTATAAGATTTAGCTTGTGCAAGAGTTAAAACCGCGTCATCATTAAACGCGTCGTAGGTTCGGTGAATGGGCCGAAAGCATGATTCAGCTTGATCCTTATTTTCAGCGCAAAAATTTTGTTCTCCGATGAGGCCCATTTTTGGTTAAATGGATATGTAAACAAGCAAAATTGCCAAATTTGGAGTGGAGAAAACGCAAAAGCCATTGTCGAACGCCCTTACAACCATTAAAACCCACTGTTTTGTGTGCTTTATGGGCTGGTTCATCGGCCATGTTACACGGCGCGCGACATAATTTCGCGTAATGAACCTGTGAACTGGGCTCACCGATCCTGAGATCTCACACCTTTAGATTACTTTCTTTGGGAGTATGTAAAGTCACTAGTCTATGCCGATAAACCAGAGACGTTGGACGATTTGGAAGTCATTCACCGTGTTATTGCTGATATACGGAACCAGTTGCTCGATAAAGTTGTTGAAAATCGGACTTCACGATAGCGTTTCATTCGAGCTAGCCGTGGCGCGCATATGCCCGATATCACTTAAACACTAATGGCATAAAATTATCTGTTAAATAAAGCTAATATCGTAGACATTAACATCAGCTTCAAGTGTTTTGTTTCAGATTGTGAAAGTGATGGCGTGGCGCAGTAAGTTCGCCGATTACTACAATATCTTAGTTCAAATCTCGGCAAATCTCGAAAAGCAAACAAAAACCAATCTCTTTATTTTCTTTGTCACCTTCTTGATAAATCTTTGAAAATAAGATCTTCTGACTGTGAAAAAAGCTCCCACTCTCACGCCATTCAAAGTCAGTGAAAAACTGTAGGTCTGTTCTCATTGTGCACAAAGTAGCAAGGCGAACCACACTATAGCTAGGAGAGATTAGGCCTTTGTCTACCCCAGGTAGTCGCGCCAACAATTTATTTATTTATTATATATTGTAGACAACCGCGTCACGAAAGAGTGTAACAACTACAAACAACGAGAATTGACTATCAGTTCTAGATAGACACGTGATTAAACTTCTTCACAGTTAATGTGGATTTTCAAAGAAAGCCGACCTATAAGATAATTTAGATCTTGCGAATGATGACAGAGAAGCATCAGAAACCTACGTAGGAAACACGGGCAATGTGTACGATGAATTAAAGTGGATAACGCTTTCGGATTAATCGGGCATTCGGAGTCAAAGTTGGAATAACCCGTAGCAGTTTTGAAACGCTCTTACAATTGCAAGCAAGATTTTCTAGAAGGAGCAATGTCCAGACCGATCCCAGTCGAGGTACTAAGAAGCGATGTGACAGAGTGTTAAAAAATAATTCGAATTATTTCTACAATGACTAGATACTTGCATTGCAGTTTTTGCGAACCAACAAACCCCACTTGAGATATCTTTCTACATGGAGTTTTCGCCACAAAATGCAAAAAACAATTGAATAAATGGGTCAGGACGATCAGGGAAATCGTGACGACGTCATCGCGGTTTGAGTAAGATAAAAGAATCCATTTAGTGATTTGGTTCCTTTCAGATGATCGAAACGCCTACCAAATTTTGAACAAGTGCGGATTGAAGAGATACACATACGTACAAGTAGTGGATGCACTCTCGGGGGTGCAAATGTCAATTCTGATAATTATTTAGCCGTCATCTGATTCACAGCTCAACTGTTCAGTGCTGTGACAGGAAAACATGAAATATTAAATGTTGGACTTCTTAGCATGACTGATAAGGCCTACAAAAAGCCCATATAAGAAAGATGCGATAGGAAGCGCATTCGGGTTTAAGTCAGAAACGCCAAATCTTTGCAATTCAACGAGAATCTTGACACCGATTCACATAGTCTTGCACTTGTATTTTCAGCAGCTGCTTAATGAATGTGCAGAAGAAAGCGAGAGTATGAGTGTGAAGAAAAAGATCTGGCCAACGATAGGAATCCTTCCCAAGCCTAGAAGAGATTTACTACGTTAATCCGAGAGGATGGAAAACAATAAGCCGCCAGCTTTGGCGGTTGGCGGTAATGTTAGCAGAAAAGGCTGACGAATATCCAAAACCCCTTTTGCACCACAATCTTTGACAAATGCCAGAATGGCTATCATTCCCGAAAATCAACTATGAACTTAATATTTACATTTATGCAAATGATTAGAAGAAACGAGAGCTGAGTGCCCGGGATAGAGACGGGTGGAAAGCAACTGTGTCAGATGCGGAACATTATGAAGAGATAACTCTTAGGCGAAAACAAAAAGACGATGTAATATGTCGGTTCACCCTAAGACACGCAGTGATTTTCTTACTTAGCAAATTAACGGGCAAGGATATCGAAGACAGGAACAGCAAGAAGAGACAATAACATACACAAAGTGGTTATTGATAGTACAACGGGCAGTGAGACGTGTCAAATCCAGACTCAAGGATAAAGTTGTGCCTCATGGCAATAAATTGTAGACATGTTACATTCGTAGAACGTTAGAAGTAGAAAAAGTTTGTGATATATTCTAATTGGAAAGCCATAGTAAACTAATGGGACTGCAATTATTATTTATATATGCGATATCGGAAAAGAACACTGTTACCATTGTCTAGAAGAAGAAATTTATAATTGTTGATCACATTCTAACTTTGTTTATAATCGTTTCTGGCAGCATTCTGTCTCAGAAATGACTCGGCACATGATTTACTGTGCACATAGTCTCGATTTGGGAAGCTGCATCGCCGAATTGCAATCTTCTACAGTCAGATCGTTTCTTAAAATGTTCTACGATATACATATTTTATGAACGACAAGCCGAGTCATCTGCTGGACAGGCGAAAATATCGCAACCTTCGTCTCATTTCAACAATTTACGCAATGGTTGTGTCGACTGCTGATTTAAAAAAAAGACGTTTCGTGGGTACGTAGATTTAAAGATAGTAATCAGAGTTAATTAAGTTTAGTTAAATGATTTTCACAGCCCACTAGCCGAGAAGATTTAAATTCTTGAAGAAGCATCTAAACATGTAATATATCAAAGTAATAGGAGCTCACCATATAATTGTTTTAAAATGATTAAAAAAATGTTGCAGGGCACTACTGATCATAGAAGGATGCAGTTGAATAGTTGGAACAACGCAGATTAACATATTTTCCCAATTTGTTTGTGAAACATCATAACCAGAGTGTAGACGGTTTCAGCGCCACGCCAATTGCCTGATATTATTTTGAATGGATTATATCTGTGCAAAGGACTTAAGTCAAAGTTTAAAGAGGTAGGATATCATTCCAAATACATAATACACTATTTATTTGGAGCTACCTTTTACACATAGACGAAACGGTCATAGTGTTCAAAGTGAGGAATACAATAAAAGCCTGCAGAAGACAGGTCAAAGAATTTTTGAAAATCAACACTTTCCTTTAAGAATCGAATACATATTAGGGTCAATCAGTTTATGAGAATTATAAGTCAACATGGAGTGCATATAGAAAAGTTCTCCCAATGTATTACGGGTAATAACAGACTCAAATACGAAAACGCAGACCTGTAGCGATATAAGTCTTGATCAAAACAATATGTTTTCCATGGACAATGAATCAAATAAGCTTATCTTATAGGTTCTCTGTACGCGCCCACTCTTTCAAAGATGAGACAAGTGAATCCCGGGCAATATAACACCAAACATAAATGAGTCTGCAATGGAGATGGGAGACAAAGCAATAGCTCTTTTGAATAATTTCAAAACCAGTAGGTGTCTCTCCTTTCAAGCGACACAAATTCTGGCTAACTGAAACTTCAGAGTTTAGATAGGTCATGGATACAACACCTCCAATATCCCTGTGCAATACAGCACAACAAGTGGAATCGAATTCTACAAACAACAAAAAAAAAATCAATTTACCAATAAATAAACTGCCCTGAAACACGCATTACCCTCCTTCAGATACACTGCATCGATTCAAAATTGAAAATCAAAATTAAAATCAAGAAAATATCTAAATTAGTATATGGGTAAGGTGGTTATTATGTCCATTTTGTGTGCATTTCTTATACAAAAATACCTGAATGACATGCTTCCAGTTTGATACTTGATGGCAATGACCACAACGAAAGGGTGATGGTTCTCTCCTTTCGTTGTTATCGTTATTAAAGTTAGAACTTGTTGTTACACCCATTACCACTGTAGTAGAATTACTACTACCAGCACCACCAATGAATGATGAAGTACCACCCGCTGTAGCTGTAGGAGTAGTAGTAGTAGTAGTAGTAGTAGTACTAGTAGGAGATGCAGTAGGAAGATTATTAGATGCATTTGGTGCAATACTATTGGTAGTAGCAGTTGTAGCATTTGGAGTAATCGAATTACTAACTGTCCCTACTGCAGATGTTGATGATGTTACAACATCACAAACTGCAGCAGAACTACCAACAATAATGGAAGAACTTGCCTCATCGGTCATCTCACCGTGCTCAATTGTAGTACCGGCAGCTTGAATAGCAGCCAAAGCTTTCGGTGAGATAGCCTGTTGTAGAGCACAAGCTGTAGCACTAGCTCCTGGCGATAGAATGGAATGTTGATTATTATTATTATTGTTGTTGTTGTTGTTGTTGTTGCTTGTACTGCTGCTGTTGTTGGGTGATTTTTGCTCCTGCATTAGTTGATTCTGTGAAAGGCACATGGCGGCAGCCAAAACCTTTTTCATATAAAGGCTTGTTGAGTTAACAGAAACTTGTAGCGGCATATTGTGATTTGATTTAGATGGCGATGGGAAGCACACTAACGAATCTTGATAGTGGATTTTAACGTGAGCCAATACTGCGTCACGGTTCGTGTGCCTAAAATTAGAAAAAAAAAAACAAAAGGGGCGACATTCATTAATATTTCATGAACCAGATAGACAAACACTCTACACTTACTTGAAATTACACTTGCGACACTTGTAATATGTCTTCTTCTCAAGTCCCTCAGTTTTGACATCGGTAATGAGATCATCACTGGGCTTGATTAGAGGTGGCGGACTACGTTTGATTCCCGATGGTGTTGCTACAACTCCCTGCTCTTGTTGTTCCTTTTGCTGCGCAATGGCTGCATTCATCATTGCCTTTGCTAATAGAGGCAAACGCATGAAACCGTTTGTATCAATACCTGATTCTGTACTGTCGTTCTTTTGTTGGTCCCTTGATAAATCACCGTCCTGAGAATGATTACTCTTCAGACCATTGGGAAGGCCTGATTCGGAAGCGGCTTTATTGAAATCATTTAGAAAAGCCAATGAAGCCACTTGATTCGGTGTCATTTCACCGGATTTCATTAGTTTTGGGTCGCCATCTTCATCGGTGACCTTCATCAAAGTGATGTACTTATTGTATTTAGTGTAGTTGCGGCGTCCTGTTTCATCGTTCATTAGCACCCGAGCGTTTTTATGACTTGGATCACGTATGGTCTTAAGTCGAATGTGCTTTGTGATGTCCCAACGCCAATTGGAACGATAAGCACAGAGAGAACATTCGAAAGGTTTCTTATTTAGATGACCAACAATGTGTACATGAAAACGGGAAGCTGTCGAAGCCCAGAATGAACAATGTGGACATTTGTAGACTTTTTTCAGTGATGAATTAGCAGCTTCTTCCTCGGGTGTCATCTTTTTTGTTACCTGTAAACATTGAAAGTCTCAGATTTCATTGGATAGAAAGTTTGGTGGTTTGTGTGGTTCTTGATACACTAATGCTGTCGTCTGGTTACCAAATTAAATGTCATGTCAGTAAAATATATCAAAAGCCACCACCACCATCACCACTACCATCACTACGTAGGTCTTTCCCAGGAATGTCACTCACCTCACCATAACCTGGCGCCGTTTCTACACCATAATAGCTGTTGTCCTCATTCTTGTCTCCATTGCTGCCTCGACCAGACGCTCCACTACCACCACTCCCACCAACACCACCATTACCACCACTACCAGAGCTCATCAGCATTACACTCTTTGCATCTAAATTACCATTAACATCAGATTTACTACAGCCACTGCCGTTAGCACCATCTGCACTGCCACCACCACTACTGCCGCTGCCACCGCCACCACTGCCGCCAATGTCTGGCATCTTATTCCAAACAAACACACGATTTTCCATCGGATGCTTGCTCATATCCTCTGACCCAGCACCATCATCGTCGTGATCTTGACGCCCACTACTGCCGCCCGACATTGACATCGAATCGAAGGAGTCATTCTGACATCGACCAGCGTCCGAACAATTCTTCAGATGATTCAATAGATCCGCACTTGACTTGCATCGATGGCGACAATGTTGACATCGCGTTGACCCGCTGCAATTTACTGTGAGGTTAATTGGTGATATGCTGGAATGTTTATCTTCGTTTGAGTAGCTGCAGGATTTCCTATGGATGATTGATTCTGACAGACACTTAGAAACATGACCACAGTTGCAGGAGAGATTCTCATTGCGGGCAGCATCATCCGCAAATGATTTCTTCAGCTCATCGAAGAATGATGAACTTGGTGCTTTCCGTTTGCTTGCTGCCGAATGATTGGAAGATGGTGATAACTGTGCTGCATCGGCTTTGTCCATTTGCATGATAAATTCGGGAATTTGATTCTCAGCAAAGTATAAAGCGGCAATGTCTTTCAGGGAGTTTCTCGATGAGGCGAGATCCTTCGACAGATTTAGGGCATTCGAGGCCGATTGAATTGGAATTAAGTTTGGCACTGGTCGGACTGATTTTTTTTGTTGATGTTGGCTGCCGGCATCGGAGCCACCTCCCTTTTGGGACAAATCTGTTGGCTGTTCTTCGTCATCATCATCGTCATCGGGTAACTCGAATTTGCATTTCTTCGCATAGGTTTCATCGAAATCCTCGATGTTGTTGTTGTTATTGTTAAATTGATCATCTGGATCACCGGGATCACTAAGATAATCGTCAGAGATGTCAGTGCCGCCGACTTTATTACGACGTCGGGATAGACTCATACCAGCGGCATGACCGACCGGCGGGACATGATGATTCATTTCGTGTACAGTTAGACTTTGCTTGATGTCCGCTGTAAAGTCACAGGCTGCACATTTAAAGGGTCCGGCGCCACCATGATTTTTCATATGGCGATCAAGATTCCACTTGTATGGCGTTCGGAAATCACAAGTGACACACTTAATCATAGGCATGGAGTGATATTTAACATGTTTGCTGAAGCGGGCTTTGATGTGGGTCACATAGGTGCACTTGTCACATCGGAAGAACTTTGTCCTGCAGTGTTCTTCCTGCTCGTGATCAACCAGCTGGGCTCGATACAAAGTCGTGAAGTCGCAAAGGCTGCACTTTAGAAGGCGATTTTGAGGAGCATCTTCCACCGGCATCGATGGTGATTCGACTTTTGGCATCGAGAACTGAAGGAAAGCTTGCTGCTGCTGTTGTTGCTGTTGATGTTGGAACTCCTGATGTTGTTCCAATTGTTGTTGAATCTGTTGTTGGACTTGTTTTTGTTGCTGTTCCAATTGTTGTTGGATTTGTTGTTGTAGGTTAGATTGAAGCATTAAGCCATTCTCAACGACATCGTTCTTTCGTTTTCGAGCTACGTCTCGATTGATGTTTCTTTTTCTTGATTGACCATGATTGCCAGCGATTCCTTCTGTGGAACCATGTACCATCTTCATGTGACGCACGAGTTTCTGATAGTGTCGTGAGGCGTACAAGCATAGCTTGCATTTATTGATAACAATCTTCTCGCCATGGACATCGCGCAGATGTGTGAGGTGATATCTGGGATTTTGGGTAAAATACGTGCAGTAGCTGCAAGAGTAATTCCTCTTGATCTTGCATTGAGGCAGACCTTCGTCTTTTAAGTGTTCGGCAGCACTTTGAATATCGGTATCTTGTATGAGCTGCTGTTGATGTTGGTTCTGGAAGGCGTTTGGTGGTGGATTATTGACCACATTGCCGGTTTCTTGGTCGAGATAGATTTGATTACCGCTAACTACACTACGTACGATGAGAGTGTCGCCCGAACGTTGGACCATGGATGGAACGTCCATGGTCGGTATGGTTTTTCTTGTACTTGTGCTTGTGTATTTGTTTATGCGAGAGAATATCCTCAAATAGGGATTATTCAATTACCTGGAAAGACAAAAGTAATTATTAGTAAACAGCTAAATGTTCTTTCTTTAAAATAAGATCAAATACAACAGCTTTTTCTATGAAGAAAAAGGCATAAACTGGATTTTTATTTCGACCTTACATGCTTGAGTAGCTTTGATCATTAATTCAGAAAGCAAAGTGGAACCAAAAAGGTTAGGTTTGAAATGAAACCCAGATATTTAAGTGAATTCGGGTTAATTTCTTGTGAGTGGTTGGAAACAATTAGACAAAAATGAGCTTTTCGACGTTCTGACAGAAGGGACGAACAATATTCTAAAAAATGCCTGCATTAACTTTCCAGTAAGCTTAGCAATACGTGCAACTGAAGAGCGGGTTCTTAGATTTGACGGCATTAGTGCCAACAAAAGGTTGTAGGGAAACTGCAAGAGGACAACTATTTTAAAAGTGTATTTTAGTTGTGTTATTGAAAGACTTGTGTAGAAATATGAAAGTCGCTGGGCCAGTTGTTGATCAGGTAATCTTGGCGTCCTGAAGTGGACAGGCGATAGGCATGAACCCAAGTCTGTATACGCCTAAGCTACTCGTAAGATATTCGAATTGTGATACTGTTCTGAATGCAACGAACGTTAAAGCACATTTACCAAAAAGGCAAGAGGGAATACAAAATAGAAATGTTAGTTAGACGTAACTGTGGCGTTTCGCCCTATCACAGCACAAATGGATGTTTTTTTTTATAATCTAAGCGCGCTTAAGGGATATAAGTACCCTTAAAATGATTGCACAATTAGGGAAGCAACAAAGAGTGGGACCGCTGAACGTTGGTTTTAAATGTTTGCAGATTATAATGACTAGGAAATAAAGATCTCGGCAAGGCGTTCCATAAGCGAATGTTGATAATAGTTGACCCTGCTCAGCTCTTGATGATGTCTAGTAAGGATGTTAAGGATCTAAGTCCATTTTAGCTGAAGGAACATACAAATTGGAAGGTTAGTTGCTCAGAAGCCACAACTTATAGCTTTCCTTTGGGATATGAAATGTGTTTGAATTTCTGGCGTTGATTATGAAAATCGTAAGCAGTGTTCGAAATGCACTTATATGAGCTCTTTTCCGTTTACTGATTCCTAAAGGGGGCAAGTGATAGATGTAGCAGCCGACACTTCTGGTGACATCGTAATTAGTTTCGATAGGAAAATATTGGAACAACTATTCGTTTTTTCGTTTTTTTTTTTTTTACTAAAACTAAGCGATGCCATAGGCGCTTTCCAGATTGCCTACTCTGAAATAACGATTGATAACTATCCACTACTGGAATGGTACTTTATTTTTGATAAGAAAAAGCCTGCAAACGTTCTTCAACAGAGCGAGGAACTTTCACTTGGGTTCTAATTGGTTCTCTTATGGGTTTTTAGTAAAACTTTCTCAGAAATCGAAGGAAGATTTGCTTCCTTTGTTCCTTTTTTAATGTAATTTTGAAAACTCGCCGGAATCACAATCTGTTGGATTTTCGGTCGTTGTGACATTTCAGGGGACTGTGTGCCATATGATCTTTCACGAAAGGGTTAAATGGTAGTAATAGCATGTATCGCAACCACGGTTTAATCGCGTGTCCCTTAAAAACTGCCTTGTACTGTCTGAAATAAAATGTAGTTTTGAGCAATAACGATTCCAAACGCATCTAATCAGGGCTTGGTCTTACTGTGTCAAAGAACTTCATCATCTTAGGAGATAGCATCCTATGTCGGCATGACTAGATGCAGCTTCATATGATTTCTTCTGATCTAGTGGATAATATGCATTTCCAAAGACGACAAAGAGTGCGAACAGAAGAAATTATTGCCGTTGTGGAGCGCAGTGTTGAGGATAATCGTGCATAGTAATTGGAGCTATGCCCATCCACTTTGGAAGATTTTTCGGAAAGATCTTGGCTTATGCAAGATCTTGTGCAAGAGTTGCAACCGCGTGCCCATTATACGCGTCGTAGGTTCGGTGAATGGGCCGAAAACATGATTCAGCTTGGTCGTCATTTTCAACGCAAAATTTTGTTCTGTAAACAAGCAAAATTGCCAAATTTGGAGTGGACAAAACCCAGAAGCCTTTGTCGGACGCCCTTACAACCATTAAAACCCACTGTTTGGTGTGCTTTATGGGCTGGTGGAATCATCGGCCCATATTTCTTTAAGGACAATACCGGCCAAAATGTTACCGTCAATGGATAGCACTATAAAAACACGATTTCTGACTTCTCCGTTCTTCAGTTGAATGGCATTGACGTGACAGAGTTTTGGTTTCAACCAGATGGCGCAATATGCCACATGGCGCGCGATCCATCAATTTATTGCGTGAAACACTTGCTGAGCGCATAATTTCGCGTAATGGACCTGTGAAATGGCCTCCACTTTCCTGTGATCTCACACATTTAAATTACTTTCTTTGGGGGTAAGTGAAGTCACTAGTTTATGCCGATAAACCAGAGACTTTAGCCGATTTGGAAGTCAACATTCGCTGTGTTATTGCTGATATACGCCCCAGTTACTCGATAAAGTTGTCGAAAACTGGACTTCACGATAGCGCTTCATTCGAGCTAGCCGTGTTGCGCATATATAATATGCCCTATATCGTATTCAGGTACTAATGGCATAAAATTATCTGTTAAATAAAGCTAATATCATAGACATTAATCAGCTTCAAGTGTTTTATTTCATATTGAATTTGTATAGCTCTAAAAAAAACACCCTTGAGTTTTGTTAACATTCAGCACAATAAGGTTTTATTTGGAACAGCCTGCAGTGGTGACGTTGCAATCAATGCACGCCTTTGGTAATACAGGGTCCGTGTCGCCAATGCAGACTCGGACGATTAGCTAATTGTAGCCAAGGTACGTCAGCGGGAATCTCAAACTCCATGACAACGAAGGAATAATGAGGAAATATAACGTTGAACGCTTGCAATCGCAACAGAACGCCAGAACGAACCTCACGTCAATGCCCTTACAATCTGAATTAAGTGCTGAAGCTTTCAAAACTGCCTTAACTGATGTGCTGGGTTTCACCAGATCACCCGCATGGAACCTCTAGTTTGAAGAAGAAGCAAAACTACATGAATATGGAGTGGTGCTGCAAAGGAAAACAAGAATTGCCACTGTGCTCTACGGGCAAAGGATTAGGGAAGAATATCGGCTTTTTCGGACTAGGAGCTCTAACTGCCGAGATATTTAAAGCAGCAGAAGACGACTTGACATTCTCATACCAACTTTTTTCATCATCATACTTGAGGAAATTGTACAAAACTCCCAAATCGACGACAGAGGCACAATTTCGCGAAAGCCTGTACAGCTATTTGCATAAAATGATGACACTGACGTTACTGGCAGAACGCAGGGAGCTGTACGTATTAATATAGAAAGCACAAAACTATAACTAAGGGCAGAACCAGGAGTATGATGTCAGCAAGACGTAATGACGACGTCCAAAAATCGGACAGAACGTTACAATAGACAGTTGTCATTCGATTGAATGGCAAATGAACACTAAGGAGTTTATCTATATACAGTCCTACTCTATGAGTTAGAAACTTTGACATTAACGAAGGCAGGTGGTCGATTCAAGGAAAGATTCTCCCAGTGATTTTCGGTTTTTTTGGGTGTAGACAAGCTTTGCAGGAGGAGACATAATAGCGATCTCAGTGAGCTATATATTGACTTGGTCAAAAAAATGCGCACCAGTCGCCTGCGATTGCTAAAATATATAGAACGGATGGGTACTATCGTTCCAGCCCGAAGATTCGTTGATTCCGATTCCAGAGTACAATATAGTAAAGGAAGACTCGACTTCTGTGGAGGGTGCAAGGCAGTTAGCTAAAAAGCTCCGCTATTTATAGATGCTTATTGGTTAGAGTCCATTTCAGACCGTAGGGTGACGTCAGAAGAAGAAGAAGAAGGAGCTTACGGTGCAGAGGATTGGATTAGAGATTCTCATATAAATCCGCTAGACGATGCCCAATACCTGAAAAATGTGGTGTCTGATATGGTTGCCTTGCGGAACTGCAGAGCTACAATATACTGGCTATCTACTTAATAACATTTAATCTACGCTAAAAGCAAAGGTGGGAAGCTAAGCATTAAAGTTCAATTATTATTGTAAGAAATATACAGTACGGGTTCAAGGGGTTGCAGATCAGCACTTCAGAAGCCCATGTTGCCTTGCGGACAAGATTGACTAATAATGAAAGAACATAGAGTCGCAGATCTGATTCTCGTGAATTTTAGGTATGCATAACAGTTAAGCACGGGCTGATGATTGAAGATGAGAGCACTTGAAACCTATCTCGAGGTAATGAAGAAGTGATTTCGCAATAATGGAAATATATAGCTGGAAAAGATAATAGTCGGCAGTGGATTAATTTTGACTTCTTCCGTGAAGGTTTGCGGACGAAGTGACGATCCGTCATGATGTTGTGATTCAAAAATGCAGGCTGATGTGTGGTTGCGAAGTTTAAAGGTAACTAGATGGCCATCACATTTGCATTATTTTTAATTTCCTTTCCTAGAAGTACAATTGCCAACATACGAGTATTTCGGCATACTACAACCAAAGTCAATTTGTCCCTCCAGGTTATTTCTGAAGATCCGAGATCGATCAGTTAATAGGCAGCATTGATTGGGACAAAGTGAAGTCTATTACTTAACACGGTCCAAAGTAATCGAGGAAGATTGAAGTCACTAACAAGGACAATCAGCCGACACGATTAAATTTGCGCAGGAAAGTCTAAAAACGTTTTGTCCAGTTTCAGCCTTTAGCTATTGAGAATGTGAAGTGTCATAGAAAGGCGTGAAGAGCCAAGAGAACACTTCAATCCAGGGTATCAAAACTGAGAGAATAAATAAAAATCGTTGCTAGCATCCACTATTCCTTTACGAAAGACTTATCTATCTTTTAGCTTAGGATCACAGGGGAAGAATAAAGCTTCAATTCTTTCTATCTGCCCTAGGGTACTTAGTGCGTTTTTTGAATCTCGTCTGAAAAGGTGTACAACAACTTGCAAAGGCCGCAGTTTAAGTTGTTAAGACAGTTTTTGTGACACGTGCTTAGACTTTAAATAAAGAGCAGGAGACCAAACAAGACTCAGCAAATCGGGTTTTGCGCTGTTTTCGTGATCTAGGCTCAAGCGGACTGGAAAGGGTCATATGCCTGCTTACAGGTTAAGGAAAGATAAGGTTAAAAACCTCAGAGTTTAATTAATTTGAGATCATGTGAATACTTTGGAGACTATGATGAATATTCCACAACTAACAATCAAAAAAAATGTATGTCGTTAACCATGAACAACACAGTCAGTCACACTTCTACCAGACAACAGACAACATTTCTAAAGGCTCTTGCTTAGTCATAGTCATCCCAACATGAGATTGTAAAACATGTTTTTTAACTGCTTTCGAGTTGACTACCAACATCCAGCCCACACCAATATCATATTCATGACCATAACTTTCAATCAACAAATAAAAACAAGGCACTTCAACTTGCCCCAAATCACCCCTAAACTGGTAACTTATTCACTTAAACGTTTCCGCGTTATCCCTTAAAAATAAAACATAAGCCGCTCTAGATAGCTTTGCGAATACGACCATAAGATTGTCTTTAAATTTATCTAATTCCGTGCGCGTACTTGGTATGTCCTTACGTGATAATGTCGTACTCGTACCAATTTCAAGAGACAAATTCACATTCGATGGCACTTTTCCTATTCTTAAAAATGTACATACACTGTCGCAGGACGAAGGCCAAAGTCATAAAAAGGGGCACAAGGGTGAGAACAAAAAAAAAAAAAAAAAAAAAAACTCAAACAGGAAAACGCATTACTCCCAGAAGAATGACCCAGAAAGTTCATTACCCGCGTGAATAAAGATGTTTTACTCCATGAGCCACACATAGCACTCCGACAAACCTCGCAGGATATCCATCTCGACGCACACTCGTCGTACGCATTAAGGACAATTTAATTTCATGTGGCAACGGATAAGACATGACAGCCTTCAGTGTGGGGTGGCAGGTCTAAGCACATACACAGACATCCTTTCAATGGAAACAATTTTGGCAAATTAGTTACGTATACGCCGTAGAGACTTGCACATATTCGTATGAACCGGAATATGATTGCCCAGTTTTGGTGGTTTCTTTTTACAGGATACTCCATTTGTACACCGCCGTACGTACATATATACATATGTCGAATGTCGATGGGATAAGCTTCGTTGGCGGCACCTGTGTCAAGGGACAAATTCAAGACGAACCCGAAGGCCATTCACAAATTTAACATACAGCCATACATAGACGACTCCCAGGACTTGATGGGTAATGCTGAATTTAATTTCCTCAAAAACATTTCTAGGCACAGATAAAAGGCAAATCTTTATGTTGCCCCATTATAGAGCTCCATTAAATGACAATTGAAAAGACCTTGAAGGTGTGTACATACACATGAGTAGGTAGATACCAAAACGACTTCAATTCAATTCATCTTGGCTGGCCAGAAAGGTGCGCTTCAAGGAAAATGGTTAAATTCGAAGACAAAGGACACCTCAAACACATTTACAAAATAGCCTTGTCATCAAATAAAACTTTGTCCCTTCGTTCTCTTCCCGTACAACAATCAAAAGTAAACAAAAGCAGACACCAAATGTTAAACTTTCAACAGGATCTTCATCATATCGCACATCCTGCTCCTCGGCCGGCTCTATTACTTGAGATTCGAGAAGCGAAAACTCTCAACACAACTCAACAATACGACAAAACAAATGAAGTGAAATGTGTAAGTGTATCTAAATTCTATTCTGTTTAACACTACCACCCGTCCGTATAGATACGTATAGATAGATACACAATACACCTCTTTACCCTGTCGCGCACTTCTTACGTATACTCGTAGTTGCCTCATCCTTTATGAAGGACTTTACCAAGAGAACGCGCATACAAATTAAGTAAGTAACTTCGTATTCCTATTCATAGTCGTATAACGCGAAAGTGTCAAGAGTAAGAAGCATCGGATGAGAATAAATGACACTGACAACATCAACAACAATAAAACAAACAACAACTACGAGTAAATATCCGTATATACCGTTGTGCGAGTCCTCATCGTTTGACTAGAGCGAAAAGAAGCCATCAAAAATTTAAAACGAAAACAAGAAAAGCTCCCGTTACACTAAACTAAGCGATGTTAACGAAAGAACTAAAGCCAGAGACAAAAGCCAACAACTGCTGATGGCTTCGTTTCTGGTGTTTCTCTGGTATTTCTGGTGCTTCATGTGCTCATCGTGCTTTCCTTGGATCGTTGTTGTTGCTGTTGCTGTTGTTGGTAATACCAGAAGGTACCTATCCATGCAGAGATTCTTCCGTTCCAAGTCATCCTCTGTCTGTTTTTTTTTTGTTCCTAAAGAGGGTGGTAGCTGAGCATATGAAACCAAGCAGTGGTTTGAGGGATGGCATGTTATACCATCACGGAGCAGGAATAGCCACGTTGATGGATGAAGAAGTGTACAAGTATTGTGCTTATGCTCTCTCTCTTTGAAGCACCGAGCTGGTGTGCTCTGATTTGTTGGCTGGTGCTCCTAGAACTGCTCAAGTGTGTGGGTTGTGCTTTTAGAGGGTTGCCAAGTCGCAAAGGATAAAGGGGACAATATAAAGTCCTCAAATCGTTCTGTCGAAATGGACGACAAGAGGTTCTTAAAGTCTCATCAAATTTCATTTGTTAAAACATTCAGTTTCCGTTTTTAAATTTTTAAAGAGTGCAGTATCTAAGGCGGAAACATGAGGAATACCATACTTCATTTTGCGATTTGCTCCACCGTATTGAACACTTTGAAAGGCACTTTCTAAAGAGTGAAAGAGAGAATGAAAGGTCTTCAAAACTCAAGATCGAATTCAAAATCCTTGGAGCGAGTGATGCATATAAAGGAAGTTTTGCGAATTCTTACAAAATCGATTGTGTGGTCATTGGGGTCTCAACTAAATTAAGCTTTACGTGACATTTTCAGCGTTTCCAATGGTTAGGAAGAATATTCGCAAGTTACGTTGCCTGAGAGAATCCCACCAGCATCTCTCAGAAAAGCGAAATATGTACTCGTCTAAAAAAGAAGGAATATATTACAGAAAAAGGTCCTTTGCATAAATTTAGAAACGGATTAAAATGGCGAAATGTCGTTTAAATAATTAAACAAAGTTATCAGCGATCTGAAATGTAGACAACATCTTGCACAAGGTTGTAAGTATTCTTTATCGAAACTACTCGTATTAATAAGGATCATTTGGAAACGGCCTTTCAAAACAAGCGTTCTAAGTAATATAGCGAAAATACCATGTCATTGGTTGAGTATTGTAAGACAGGGTTGTGCACTGATCGAAGACAACTTGGCGACACTGGATACTAGTATCGTTCATCCGAACTTGACTTCTTAAATTTGCAAGCTGGAGAGTTATACAAAAAGAAGGTGGAAGGACCTCAATACTCTGTCGGAATCGACTAAGCCTCAGTATGAGGGCGTACGCCGAATGAAAATATTTTACGTACGATATTGAATCAGCGTTGCGTCAACAGTCAGTATGACATGTCTTCTATATGAGGTATTTTAACGTATTACGAGTTGAGATTAATAAGGATTCTCAGGTACAGTCAAGACACCGATATAGAGATGGTGGCAGCAATGGGTTGACGGCAGCTTTCATATTCCAACGTGAAATGGCCTCCTTTGTCAAATGAGATGCTGAAAGGCCCTATTCTCCTAGTGGGTTATCGTGCGTGGTGTTTATATCCCACGACGACCAAAAGTTGAGGCAAAAAATACTACAATGTCCCCAAAGGTAGGAAAAGCTTTTGGTCATTTGTCAAAAACATAAAAACATTAGAAATTCTGCCTCATCCTCCATCCCAACGCTCATTTACAATGACATTCCAGCTATCAGTTCTTTGGGCAAGGCCAATCTGCTTGCTGCACACTTTGCGGCCAGCTCAACACTCCCGGATTATCTGTCTCCGCCTACACTTGAGTGCGTCGAATCTTCAATGGGACGAATCCTCTTTCGCACTCGTGTACTCGTGTAAATCTGCTGGTCCAGATGGTATATCTCGTCTTCTTCTGAATAGGTGTTCTTCCACACCACTACCAAAACCACTGCGTAAGCTTTTTCAACAACAATCCATGAACGACACTTGGATCGCCGAAAATGAAAAACTTTCCATACTCGGTATGTGTGTCAATGACAACTTACGTTGGAATGACCACATATTCGATGTCGACAAAAATGCTGCTAAATGACTAGGCTTTCTCAAACGAAATACTTTTCCCCTTCTGATCTGGCCTCAATATATAAGGCACCCATCCGCCCAAAATTGGACTACAATGCTCACATCTGGTCAGGTGCTCCTAAAACATCTCTGCATCTGCTAGACCGGATTCAAAACCGTGCGATAAAACTCATAGCCGATATCAATATCACTCAGGCAATGGACACCATCGAACACCGACGAAATGTCTCGTGTCTCACTTTGTTTTATCGCTATTTCCACCACCAGTGCTCTATAGAAATCGCCAGTAGCATTCCGCCCCTTCAAGCCTTTAACACACGCTTCGCTATGAATGTTCATCAGCATAACCTCAAGCCCATTTTCGGACTTACTGTAAAATATCGTGATAGGTGCCTAAGCCGAACAACTCGCTTATGGAATGCCCTACCTAGCTCTTTATTTCCTAGCTATTATAACCTTCAAACATTTAAAACCAACTTTCACCGGTACCTCTCTTTCCATCCTCCCTGACTTTTCTTCGCCCGCGCTGTGTGCAAACATTTTATGGGTACTTAATCCCTTGAGCGCGCGCAAATTATACAAAAAAAAAATAAAAATAAACTTACTGTTCCGAAGCAATCAAAAACCTCAGATTAGGTCGGACTCATATGCCGTCTTGAGACCTTGAACAAGCCATGTGTTACCGAAGAACCAGTAGAGCCCGTAGATATTATCATTACAGAGAAAACGTGGAGGAATGGTTTAGACGGGAGGATGATGAACAATGTTTCATATATTACGGTGACATCGGTGAGAATATCGTAAGCGGCAGACTAAGGCAACATTTGAGCCCTCGACACCTGAGCAGACTGACTTTGTTCCGGGGCGGAATATGACTATAATTTGCATAAGGTTTTCTTATTTCAACATTCCCAAAAGAATATGACCAAAGTCACTCCTCTAGTATTATAGATATCTGAACGCCCGAGTTGCCAAGATAGGCTCAAACAAACGCAGTCAACGTACATATACGGATATTTTAGACACCACAAAAATAAAGAAATATCACAACAATTCACCCTGAACGCTTGTAAACGCAACAAACTTCCAGAGCCTTTGCTCACCGCCTTTCGCCTATCGGCAACCCCTATGCAAACTGCATCAAGTGCTCAAGATCAGACGCATCGCTGGCAAGAAGGCGCAAGAAACGTAGAAACTGCGGGGTTTACTGCAAAACTGTCACGAAACCTGTGAAGTGTTATAATGAAGAGTACAGGCAAGTAGGTGTAGCAAAATATTATATCTTCCCTGCGAAGTGGAGCTCCACAGAAAGATGAGAGCGGTTCTTGCGATCTAGAGCCAAGAAAACTGGCTTCTTCGTAGAAAAAAAAGCATTAGAAGCGAGCGATCGAAGAAATGAAGACGTACAACCCTAGCAAAATGTTTAAAAGTTTTACCAAGAAGTTAAAGGAACATGTCCAGCCAATAACACCCGAACAAACCCCTGTAGAAGTAAGCAAAGAAATTTTGTATTTGTGTTACAGTCTTTCCCAATGATATGGAAAAAGTATTTCTTCGGACTGTTAAGCGGCGGCGACGAGCTTTGTGATGAAAGCCAAGATTTTCCCCCACTTAACCGAAATGAAGTTAAGATGTCAATATAGAATACAATAAGCCTACCTCTCGAGGTAGCTGGAGATAGCTTAGAGCATACACCAAAGCATTTCCAAAGCATTTCCAAGAGCATACACCAAAGCATTTCCAAGAATTGGTAAGAAGAAAGAATGCCTGATGAATTGAATCTCAGCATTGTTTAACCAAATTATTGCCAACTGTAGAGGCTTCAGTTTCCATCTTATCTGCCATACTGTGTGATTGCCTGAAACTAATTGTCAATATTCCTCATCGTCTTACTCTCTTTAGAAGACCTATACAGGGTCATGACTAGCTTTGGGATTCTTGCCATCTATACGATGCAGAATCTTTGTTGCTTCATAAATATCGGAGGGCAGAATCAAGATTAGAAAGCAGCTCTCAACATCGACGATTCGGACTCTTTGAACTCTGATAATTATGTGACTTGCTAAGCGCTATTTCTTAGCTGGAGCATGCTATAGGGTAATTAGACCTTGCCAAGAAAATTAAGGAGGCTCAATAGAAGAACTTAGTCATCTCAGACCTGCTCTTTTGCGCATAATCCTGGACGTTAGCGTAGCGTATGAAGATACAAGTTTCATTGACATTTTTAAACGAACAATTCTTCCATCGATTTTTGGAGGAGGAGATATTACAGCGAACTCTATGATCTATACATCGATAGCGATCTGGTCAGAGTGGCTAGGTCATGTAGAACGAATGGATATTCGGGCCGAATAGGCTTTGATTCGTACTCAGAATAACCACGCAGTAGAATAAGATCTAGTCTTAAATGACGCGAATAGATTGGAATGCGCAACTGGATGCAGCTGGCTAAAGACCACGGGAACTAGTGAGGGTTGAGTCCCGAGACGATCAGAGGGACGTCGGTATTACATTTTTTCTTAATAAATCCGTCTACAAAATTTCAGAAACTATTCGAACTACAATAACCCGGGCAACCCTACCCCTCACCAAAAAGTCTCTCCAGAAGAGTAAGAGAAGTATGAAGAGAGATAGATATATATATATACATAAAGAGAAAGAGAGAAATAGATAGATAGATAGACAGACAGAGAGAGAGAGAGAGAGAAAAAAGCTCCTCCATCAGCTTTATAAGCCAACTTTAAACTTAATTCAGTTTTATAGGTACATCGTCTCTTGCATGAGTGACTTAATTCCTTGAAAACAGATTTTTCAAATTTCTGTCTGCCCCTTTGCACTTCTCCTTCCATCGACGGACCACAATTGATACTAAGAATCCACCACGTCAACATTTGGAAGACCAAGAGAGAAAGAGAGAGAGAGAGAGGAATGAACAAAAAATCCACCATCTCCTTTTGTTTCGAGTTTTCTATTGTTGGCTTCGGCACTAAGGGATTCTAGCCTATTTACTGTTGCAACCATCCTCCCACCCTTAATCCTGGCATTCGTTGCTATTATTCCTTTTTCTGTTTTTCTGACTTTCCTCTCTTTTGGTTTGGATTTACATTGGTTGCTGGCATTCAAACCATCCGAGCTGGTTGGTTGATAGATCAATTTGGAACACTTTAGCAGATTTCTCGCTGCATTTGGGGACGCTTCGATGGAGGTTCTTTGGATTCCATTTTTGTTGATGCATGTGTGCTCCTTAGGGGGATCCAATTATCCAAACATCCCTGCTGGATTGGGAATACAATTATGATGTCATCGACGATGTCGATTAACAACGACACCAACAAACCAGTTAAACCGAAGAAGAAGCAGAAGAAACAACACCATCACAGAAAAGAGGGATGAAGATAAAGAAAGGCCAAGGCAAGGTAAAGTGGGTGGTGAGAGAGTGGCAAAAGATGGAATGACCTCAGCTGGAAGCTGAAAATAGCAGAAAACATGACATGGCATTGGTGGGGTTGGTGTTCTTTTTTTTCTCCTCTCTTTTATTCTTATTTTCCTCTAGTTCGGGTGGGTTATTGTGTATAGTGAACATGTATTGGGTGCGGAGGAGTAGATGAAAGATACAGGAGTTGGAGGAAGAAGTTGGTAGGTATAAAGGTACAGTTGGATGTCTGCTTAGTGGTATTTACCCTCGTACTCGTACATATTTGCTAAGTTAAAAATTCCTCAGGGAACCAACAACTGGATTAGATTGTTCGGTTTGACACGCTTTCCTTTTGGGTCGTTCTTTTGGTCATTGGTTGTTGCTTTCTTCGTGGTTTTTTTTTGCTGTTCTCCTTGAACAAACATAAAACCGAAAACAACAATGAGAAACGTATTCCAGCTTGCAACGGTATTATGAGATTAAAAGTGTAAATTTGACGTAAGCTAGTTTATGGTTGGAGTGGTGAAATGTTTCTTGAACGAACACAGAGGATTGCGGGTTCATATTGAGGGCTCCAGATTTAGA
The DNA here is from genome assembly GCA_963966105.1 of Volucella zonaria. Lineage (NCBI taxonomy): Eukaryota > Metazoa > Arthropoda > Insecta > Diptera > Syrphidae > Volucella > Volucella zonaria. Next base: position 156,998,160 of record OZ014533.1, read on the forward strand.
AGGGGAGTAGGTGTATTTGAACTTGTTGCTTATCCGCTATTACCTGTCGGGTCTAGTCAGCAGTGAATTAATTAGTGGTCTAGTAGTCGTCTATCTAAAGAGTGATTGTTTGCGCAGATGATATTGTTATAGCACCCTCAGACAGGCACTGGAACTATCTCATGAAAATACTTCCCGCAAAATGGTTTTTTTTTAAATTTGGAGTGAAAATCAATTCTCATTACACAACCCATCTATTTCCGCTTCCCAGGTCATATTTTTTTCTAATGAAAAGCAGAGAGTTTAAGGAAGCTTTTTTTGTGGCTGAAATGCAGTCTCTTTTAACTTCAAGTTGTCTTCTGGTACGGTGATGAAGCTAGTCACCATTCACATTTGGTGCGCTGGGTGTAAGGCCACCCACAGAATCTTCTGGTCAACTGCATTACTAGTAAGCTGGTCAAAAAAGGCTGGTTTTTAGCTGAATTAGAAAACACAAGGCATGCCACTCGATCTATGTAAAGCGCTTATTATGTGCAAAAAAACCAAAAAAAGTTCCGGTTCCTGACGTTTTATACCTTAAGATCCTGCTAGGAACTGCTTAATAGGCCAATATGGGAGAAGGTCAGACGTTTTTTTAAATGACTAATTACTCCAAGAACTGGGAAGTGGAAGGACCCTCTACGGGACGATTTTAACGAAGACCGAACCTTTGGGTGTTCTCCATAATTTTTGACTCATTATCACCTACATGAGTGTGTTCATGGCTATACAGTGAACTACGGAACAGTTCATCGAGAACGAGACGCTTTATACTCAATCGAGACAGCTCGCCCATACAAACTTTTCTATCACAAGGCCACCCAAGAATGGTTATCCTGGTAATGGTTGTCAAGCTAGAGTGGACAATCGATAATCAATGCGGTCTCACGCCAGGAGAGTCCACCATCCATCAAATATTCACATAACCACAGACCTTTGAAAAGACTCAGGAACTTCAAATCGACATACACAATCTGTTTGACGACTTCAAAGCCGCGTATGACAGCGAGCTATCCAATGCCATGTCAAGTTCTGACATCTCTGCCAAACTCGTCGTTGAGGAGGATGACTAAAGAGAATTTTACGTGCTCCATCAAAGTCGGTAGTAAATTAATTGAGATCTTTAATGCCAACAAAGATTTTAAGCAACTTTCATGTGACTTTTTTAACATCATTCTAAAAGGAATCGTGCAAAAACCTTTGGCCAGCAAAACAGGCATAACCTTTTTTTAAGACCGCACAATTACTTGCGTATACATGTGACATTGATGTGATTTCGAGCACACAACAGCCCGTCAATGAAGCTTTCGTGAGTATTGAGGTGGAAGCGGCCAAAATGGGTCTGACGGTAAACGAGGACAAAGCAAAGTACATCGCCGACGGCTTGGCCAGAACGTCATCATTAGCTGTGACGTAGTTAAAGACTTATCTACATTAGCTCCATAGTTACAAGTAGCAACAACATCAGCGCGGAAATGTTTCTTTGGGATTAGGCGGCAATTGAGTTACAGAGGTCTCTCTCGGAAGACCAAACTGGCTTTAAAAAAGGCCTTTCTCTTCCCGGCCCTGCTCTATAAAGGACGAATGACGAATCCAACGTCTGAGATGCCTGGGCCATATTAAACGAATGGACACCACAGTTCCGGCCTAAAGAGTTTTTGATTGCTCCAGCTAGAGTTTCATTACCATTGCGATCAGTAACCTATGCCAAATTGTGCGGACGCCTGAAGGCTATACCCGATCAAACAATACTGCTTTACCAGATTGGTTAAAGTGAACTTCCATGGCACCGTCGACTAAATATTTACATTTCAGCTCAAACTCCTGAATCAGTTTACACCATCTTCTTGCTTTTGCTTCTATGGGCGAGCAAACACACGTCCTTTTGGACAGTTATCCATTCAGTCCAATAGTTGACTTACGAATTAAAAATACGCTGAATACCCATATCCACGAAATAAGAACAGAAGCCCAGGTCCTTAAGGGTTTTCATGGATTTTCGCATTACCAAAATCAAATACTGATACCATCATTACCGGCTTTTTTTTTATCTGTATTTTCTGTTAAAGTAGCACTGCAGTCCGGAGTGGACCTGAGCCTTCTCTACTTGCCTTAATCGCCTCCGGTTCCGCACGCCAATTTGGCTGAGGGGAGTTTCTACTTGAGCGCGCCACCTAAGGAGAGGTCTTCCCTTAAGGTCTATTCACAGCTCAGCGAACTGAGAATACGAACGAATATTCGTAAATTTAGTCCATTTCTTTCATAGTTGATTTTCCATTTAGTCGAGCGACCTGCGAATCATTCGTTTTGTGTTTTTAAAAAAGAAAATTATATTTGTATTCGAAGTTAAATTCAAGCGACCATTTTGGTCGTGCGAATGCATGTTGATTGGGTTCCACATTTGTGGAATGCGAATAAAATTTGACAGTTCGCAGAGAGTATTCCCATATTCGCGGAGAAATAACCGAATCGTTGATTTCTTCGCAAAAACGAATTGAATTAGATTTTATTTGTTTGATTAATCCACATATACTCGTAGATTAAACTCTGTGTTTTTTTTAAATAGTAAAATTGCCACTTGCCTGTCTTTAAATGTACTAAAAATGAATTGTTCGTAGTCGGCTCATTCGCAATTCGCTGTGAATGGACGTTTATTACGTTGTCTCTCCGGTATGTATTTGAAGACGTTCCAGGCTGGAGTTCAAGCATAGCCAACATGTTGTTCAATGATACACCCTCTTCTCTGAATACCATTCATGCAGACGGGACTGAAAATTACTAGAAGAACTTTTCTTTCGAAGCAACCTAATTTTTTTATAAAGACCATGCTTCCGTGCCATACAGTAGGACTGGGATGATAAAGGACTTTGCAATTAGCTTTGCAACTGTCAATATTACGGCTGTAAACAGTTGTCCAAGTATCGATATCTGATCATCGAGAAATCTGTTTCGACTGATCTGAATTTTATAGACCGAATGGCACTATGTGGAAAACGGTCTACAGACGCTACTCTTACTCGAAACCCATTTCCCAAATTCCACCACCACATTCATTGCTCCCGATAATCCTCTCCAGAGAAAGATCAATAGACCAACCAAAGGGGCCTGGAAGAGGTCAAACGAAATTTTTCATGAAGGCAACATAAAATGGGTCATCAATTCGCTTGACCCATTCATGGCTCCTGGTGAAGATGGAATCTTCCCAACACTGCTCCAAAAATGTATTACACAAATAACCCCATTTCTGACGAACATATTCAGAACCAGTTATGCTTGGGCTTGCATACCAAAAAGAGGGTATGGTAACGATTAAGTTTATACCCAAAGCAAGTAGTAGGCCAACTGGATTACACAAACAATACGGACCTATAAGACCATCTCGTTTTTCTTAAAAAAAATATTAAAAAAAAATATTTGATTGACATATTAGAGACGGTCCACTATATAGGAACCCGATTCATAAAAACTAATATACCTGTCAATCAAGAAAATGGACAAAACATGCTCTTCAGGAACTCACCACAAAGATTGATGAATCCCTCAGAGACAAAGAAATTACGGTGGGCTGCTTCCTTGACATTGAAAGGGCTTTCGACAACACCGAACACGTCCAGACATACAGATGCATCCAAAATACAGGAGTAGATAATACTATATATAACTGGACAAAGCAGTGATAGAATCAGCGTCACGGCTGCGAAAAGTTGCCGCCAGGGAGGTATTCACTCCCCCTGCAACGGTCCATCTGAATAAATGATGGTTTCTTTGTCCAAGGATACGCTGATAATATTGCAATCCTTATCACAGTAAAATTCGAAGAAACTATTTCGGTATTCCTCCAGAGGGCACTCAACCTTCTTGATGAATGTTGTAAGAACGTTGGCCTAAACGTCAATCGCAAAAAGAGCATCATGTTTGCCTTCACCAAGGCTTTTACAAATGCCTACACGCTTATGCCAATGGATGTGAATAACTCCAAAATAGTTCATCCTGAACTTCTACTGGAACTTAGAAAATTAACTATTATGAATTACTCTTACAGACAACTGCCTGAAAAAGTACAACTTCAACCATAACTTCAAGATTACATTATCTTATCAACAGAACTGGGAACAGAATAAGCCTCTGTTCAAAAGAGATCCACTGTTGTGTTACACCGACGGATCCGAAACAGACGAAGGAGCTAGAGCAGGCATATACGGATAAGCTATATTACCAATACCTCACTGTACACAAGAATGGACTGTAGCATGTATCGTCAAAAATGCTGCGAAATGTCTAGATTTCCTCAAGCGATGTAAGAAATATTTCATTCCCTCTAATCAGGCCACAATATATAAGGCGTTCATCCGCCCGAAATTGGAGTACACTGCTAACATCTCTGCACCTGCTAGATAGGTGCTACTAATACCACTCAAACAATGGGCACCCTCGAAGACCGACCGACCGTAATGTCGCCAATAGCATTCCGCCCCTTCAAACTTTTAGCCGTACAACTCGCTTATGGAATGTCCTGCCTGGCTCTTTATTTCCTAGTCGTTATAACCTTCAAACATTTAAAACCAACGTTCACCGGTACCTCTCATTCCATGCTCCTGATTTTCCTTCGCCCGGGCTGTGTGCAAATATTTTAAGGGTACTTAAATCCCTTGAGCGTCCGCAGATTTAAAAAAAAATTAAGTGTCCAAGTATACGTTGGACTCCCGATTCAGGGTGAGCGAGGATGAGTGCCTTGCATGGGTCGCAGTATGATTAATTTGGTTTTGGGAAAGGTGTGCCAGCTACGATGACTTTGACTAGATGTATGTAACATAAGTCAAGCGTCGTCCTACTTCATTAACGCAGATGCTAATTACGATCGCAATGCCAGAGAAGCTTTCCTTCTCAAAATAAACCCTCTTCTATATACACCCTGAATGACTCGAACTGCAACCAACTTCAGACTGCTACAATTTCCAAACCGTTCATGACACTGAACTTAAATTTTGACACATGACAGGTAATTCTATTATTTACAAGCTTTTTAAACGATTTGCGTCTCAGTTGTGTTGAAAAATTTTTATCTGCGATGGAATTCAAACGTGATAGTGTGATTGCTTTATATTTGGCTGGAAAACCACAAGTAGCTATCGTTAGAGCCCTCCAGTACCTCTACGTGAATAAATCATTTGTGTCTCGAGCCATAGCTCGTTACCGTGATACTGGCAGCGTTGCAAAACGCCATGGAGGTGGTCGTAAAAAAACAGCAACATCGACAGAAATGGTTCGGAAAGTGAAGGCTCGAATTGAGCGAAATCCGCGTCGAAGTGGAAGAAAAATAGCTCGTGAGCTCAACATATCGTTGGAACGGATGCAACACATACTGAAAAATGAGCTTGGGCTCAAGCCATTGAAGTTCCAAAAAGCACACGATCTGACACCGCAACAGAAAAAAGTTTGAGCCGAAAGAACGAATGAGTTGCTACGCTTGCACGAAAGTGGTGAGCTGCCGAATTTGGTTTTTGCGATGAGTTGCCATTTGTTATCGAGCAATATGTCAACAAACAAAATGACCGAGTTTACTTGCCAGAGAGGTCCTTCGAAAATTTACACCTTCGGACGGCCACCAGAAAGCAGGCAGCACTGAGGGTGATGGTTTGGGCCGCCATAACCGCCGATGGTCGCTCTCTGCTCGTATTTTTGGACCATGGCGTCAAAATTAATGCGATCGTATACCGTGAAACTGTCTTAGAGGCAGTATTGAAGCCTTGGGCAAACAATCATTTCAATCGGACACCGTGGACATTTCAACAAGACTCGGCACCGTCTCATAAAACGCACGTCAACCAAGATTGGTCAAAAAACAATGTTCCACACTTCATTTCTTCGACACAAATTCTCCGGATGCAAATCCGTTGGATTTCTCTGTCTGGGGTATTTTGAAGGCGAAGGTTGGCACTAAGAAATACCAAAGTTTAGACCACCTCAAACAAGCACTTCGCCGGGAATGGGCCAAAATACCGCATAGCAACTTGCGTGCAGCGTACGATGATTTCTTCGGCCGTCTGAAGGCCATTATTCGCGCCAAAGGTGGACATATTGAAAACTACTGATACAATTTGAAAATTGATGTATTTTCCAACAGTTTTTGCTTTGGCACAATAAAATTTATCAAAAAATAAAAAAATTACAGCATTTTAAAAAGTTGGAGTTCGAGTCATTCACCCTGTAGGAACATGAGCATATTTCATGTTTCGATTGTACGAAGGCAACGACTTACTACCAAGTCTTCTTCGATGAAAAATCTACATTCAGATCGCCCATTCTTCCGTCCTCTTCATAGTTCTTCCTCTTCCTTTAGTCCAGCCTGTAACCACTGTAATCATCTAGAGAATTCTTCCATCCCATCGTTCCATACAAAGTTCACGAAGCTGTGCTTGTATGTCTTCGAGTGCACAGTAACCTTTTGAAGATGAGAGTTGGTGTTGTACGAGTATTTTGCGATTTTTCCCTCCTTTCTCAAAAAGGCTAAGGACCGATTCAGCCGGAGTTAAAAATTCAAGGATTAATGAGTGTATAACCGTATTTCATGTATGATAAATCCCCTCTTCATCCTAATAGATACGCAGCAATTAAAGTGCACCTTCGACAGGAGAAGTCTCAAGACTAGATCGAGATATCCAGTGTACATACTCGTATAATCCCCCACAACTACCCTTCAACATCAAGAAGCCGATTTAATATCATTCTATCCTTAAATGACCAATTTTTCAATGTCAACTTGCAAAGTGACAACCTTCCACCTCGGCCTCCATCTTCATGTCCAGCTGCACGACATCTCTGAAAAACAAAGTCAAAAACTTAAGAAGAAAAACAACCGACTTTACTCACTCCATTCACTTGTGTTGGCTGACTACTTAATTGTAATCGATTAAAAAAAAAATCCACCTAATCAATTCCACGTATAAAATCGATTACCTTCCCTCCGATCTTGTTGAAATCTAGGTCAACCAAAGCCAAATCTTGCACTTGATCTCAATTGGCTCGTCTGAAAAATCGTGCCAAGTTGCGCGCGCATATTCATCGCTCGTACTCATAGTCGCTCCAAGATCAAACCGCATCTCCGCTGATGGAGAAAACCGAAAATAACAAATTGCGCCTCCGAGAGAGTGAGAAAAAATTGTGTTTTGCTTTGGATAAAAATCAGATCGTGTCGACCTTGCTCTCATCTCTGCCCGTCGTCCCACTCCTTCGGTAGCGTCCGATCTTTCTATAAGAACTCTAGAAGACCCCACAGGTGTTGCAAGTACAATTAAGTAAGTAAGCTCTACCGTACTCCTATGCCCCACAATATCGAATCGGAAACAACTGCGCGCACTCATGATTGCTTACTTCAATTACCCAGAGTCAGAGTTGCAATCGTAATCTTATCGTCGTTGCAATGCAAAGATCATTAATTGAAGCAGACCAACCATTTGTGTGTGGATACGAGTATACCGGCTCTCGCAGGACCTTGTCTTAATGTCAACCAAAAACAAAAAAAAAAAGTAATACAAACACAAACCGCTTTTAGGTATCGCACCGCGCTTCAAACTCATAACCATAAGCGTTAAGCGTAACCAAGTTGCATTGGAGGGTATCGGGGTATCGAAATAGTGGTTGCACTTGACGCTCCATTTGGATGACTTTGAAAATTCTTTAAACGAACTGCCTCCGCCATTACTACTCGTAGTGTCTCTCGATTCTCTGTTAGTGGTGATTTGCTGCTGGTGACTCAACCTCAACTTTGCGCACATGGCCTCCAAAATGCCATACTGGCAACCGATTATAGCCAGCAGCAAACCAGTAGACAAGACCGCGACAACCATTTACGTATCCAAGCTGACACTGCCAGTGCCAGTGCTAGTGCCAGTGACAGTGGATTTGTGAATATTTCACGACCGAACTGCGGTTCTAACATTGCGCTGGTGTACCGATTAAAAACGCAATGCGTTTCGGATACCTTTCGATTGACTTTTCGACTAAGTGAGGAGGAGGGTCAAGAGTTGGTTACTTCTCAATCGGTCATGGTAATTGGGTCTTTAACTGCACACCTCTGGCTCACGTAGAATGTTGGAGATATGAGCTTTTCTGTTAATTACAAAATCAAATGCTCGTGTGCGGCGTCCTTAAGTTTTGCCACACGCTTTTTGCTGTTGTCTTTGTGTTTGTTTGTGGATAGTCGTATCTTTGAGAATCTAAGTCAATGTCAGTATCGCTCTTCGCTTAAAATGGTCACGATCAATCGAATAGCAGTTGTCGCTAGATGCTTAGATGCATACTGAATGCTGGTATCTAGAGGCTGGGAGTTGAATCTGTGTGTGATCTCGATTAAATGATAGATGGACTGGTTACTGGTGATTCTCATCGCGATGACGTGAGTTCTCCTTGAACGACGTTGCACATAGCAGTGTTGGAGTTGGAGTATTCGTATCGGATCTGTAGTCACATTTGTAAGTGTACGTGTATATGGAATGTGCGTTTCAAGGATATCCTGATCACCATGCAAGCTATTTCAATGAGACGATGATGGATTCCTTATGGCTATAGATGGTGATAGTGGGTCAGCCACAGATGGAAACGGAGGATGTTGTAATTTGGCAAACTGGAGCAAGGTAAAAATGTAAAAAAAACTACTACGTAAGCGGGTAGGAGGTGTTGCTGTCGAAGTGCATTGTATTGTAGTCGTTTTGGGTGATTTTTCATTGTCAAGTAGGAGTGGTTGATTGATTTTGGCGATTTGCTTATAAGGGTTACGACAGCCTGATGTACAGGTTACATTCAAGACAATGGACATGACTGCTCTGATAAATGAAAAGGATTGACTGACACACGAATACATGTGTCTTTATTCTGACAAAGGAGGCATACCCAAGCTTCATATCGGCATTTGTCAAGAAGGTTTTCTATACGAATCGGCAGTAACTGATGAACACGACGGAATACCCCAAGCAATTGACTTTGAATAGTGGTGATAAAATTACGGATACAAGAGGCGGTGACAACGTCCATTACGTGGAGATAGTAAATTGTCAATTAGTGTGTCTTTAAGGGGTGTGACGCTTAACGTTAATTGCTGTTCAATAAGTAAAAGAGAATTCTTAATTCATCTGAGCTTCCCCAGTTTCTGGCGACCGATAATTTATAAGAATATCATAATTAGAGAATATGGGACAAAGAATGGATCCCTGAGGTGCACCAGTTTTATTTTATAATTTTCAGGCTTGAAAGTTGTCAATGCTACTTGAAATCGGTGCAAGATATTTCTAGTTCAATACGAGTATACCTCTCTTGTTAGAGGTTTATCCAGTCGACCAAGGTTTGTTGCTGTGTTGAATATCTAAGTTCCAATCGAAGAGTCTTACGTTTAGCTTAGCTTGATCTACGTATTTTTAGCACGGAACTCATGCCTTTGCATAGCTCGTCTCTACATACACTGCTAGTTCATTCCCCAGTAGACCTGGATTCTCGCCTTAGGTGGCGCGCACTTGCAGAAGGGCACCCCAAACGACTTGGAGTTTGTAACTGGAGAGGATTAGCTAAAGATCGGGTCAACTGGTACTTGAGACCGAATTAAGTAGCCCTGGATCTAAACCAAGATCTTTTTCAACTGATTCAGTGACTAGTCAATAACCTGTATTTCCGCGCTGTAATCTGGTTAAGATCATTCTCTAGTCGACCGCACCACTTCAAATGTGGCCCTACACTGCTGCCTTCCCTAATGTGGAGTCGAAGAAAGGACGACTTTTCTGGGTTAAGATACTGGCATATCATGTTAGTGACCAATGGCGTTAGGCACTTACACGAATTTTTGAATTTATTTGGCTTAATACAAGCTTAAAAACTAGGACTTATCAACTCATAAAAATTAAGGTTTAGCAATTAAGGGAATAAATCTAGGAGTTATCGCTAGGGTTTAAAGGTAAGGATGGTGAAGGAGATAGAATTTGAGGGAGAGAGTGCTGCGGTTAAAATCGAAAACGGAACGGTTGGAGTTTACCTTACGCAGCATACGGGAGTTTGGTTCATTAGAGTCAAATGTGGTGCGGTGGGTTGGTAGATAAAAGGGTCGGAGGCAACGTAGATTTCGAAGGTTAGTGTAAAAGAAAATGGAGATGTAAAGAGACGTACAATCGACGGAGTCTGAGAGGAGTCGGTGAATGAAAATATGTCTGTTGCGTCCTTTCTCGACGAACGGGTATTCAGGTTAATGAGTTTGAGACGGTCTCAATAGGGAGGGAAGATTAGAAGATCGTCCTAAGGTAGACCTCGAAGAGTAAATCGAAGAAAACGACGGTGGATGCTCTCAATGCGGAATACATGAACTCGTTGAAAGGGACACCACGCTTGGCTAGCGTACTCGAGGAGGGGGCGAACAAAAGTGATGTATAGTGATCTAGTCACGTACGGGTTGTAGAATTCTTTGGACCATCTTTTAACGAAGCCAAGTGATGAGTTTTGCTCTGTCATCAATATGTGAGCAGAAATTAAGTTCCCTGTCGTATAATATGCCAAAGATCACGGATAGACTAAACAAGGGATATAGATTGTCCGTGGAGAAGGTAAATTCGGGGAGGAGACTTGTTGCACTTACGTGAGGAGGCTGGAGTCATGTTGTGAGGAAATGAGTTTAACAAATCTGGTATCGTCAGCATAGAGAAAAAGTACTGAGTTTTGAATGACCCTTTCAAGATCGTTAATGGTTCGGATGAAGAGAAGTGGACCTAGGTGACTACCTTGAGGAACACCTGAAGCGACGAAGAAAGGGGCCGATAGGATATACCTGAAACGAGCACTATAAAAACGATTATCCAGGTAAGAAGACATTCATTTTACCAAAATGTGTTCAAAGCCCAGGACGGACAATTTGAACAGGATTAGTTTATGAGATATTTTGCTTAAAGCCTTACTGAAATCAGTTGTTAAAACGTCAACTTCTATACCGCTTTCTAAGGCTGAGAGAACAGAGGACACGAATTCCCCGAGGTTAGTGGTAGTTGATCTACCGAAGAAAGGAACCAAGAAGAGCAACTTTAACGTAATGTCAAGAAAACTCAGCGTTTTTAGCTGCTGGTTAACCATAAGCTCTATTCGACTTCGAGTTTGGATATTGCCCGCCCTAACTCCAACGGGGTCACGAGTAGACGTAAACATTTTCCACCATCGCCTATGTACAGAATTGCACAACCTTTGAAATAGGGTACATATAGGGGACACCCTACATTCTCTTATCAAGCAGCCATTAAGGCATTAAACTCTAACCTCATTGACTCCAAATCAGTCTTGCACTGCTTCAATACATTACAAGATCTCTCCCACAAGAACAAAGTAGAGCTTTGGTGGGTGGCTGGTCATAAAGGTAATGTCGGAGATCCAATAGCCTAGAAACGGTTTGGCTGATTCGTTCATCGGCCCTGAGCCGTTCTCAGCAACTAACTCAACAGTAAAGAGTTGGGATAACAGAATTGGATATATTGTGGGAAAACATCTTAGGACCTTGCCAGGCTAAAAGAGCCATCAAACCCTTCCAAAAATTCAAAAACAAAATCAAAAGAAACCCTACAAAAGGGATGTTATCAGAAGACTAGTTGGATTTCTAACCGGACACTGCCACCTTCGATATCACCTACACAAAATAGGTCTTATTCAGGAAAGTGAATAATGTCGTCTTTGTATGGAGCACCACGAAGAACAAAAATGATTTCAAATGAATCATTCAAAGTATTGCCCATCGCTAGCTAGAACTTTTTCCATCTTTCTGGCAGAGCTCGAATACCATTACGGTAAAAGTAATCATCTTTTAAGGCTATCCACGAGTCAAGCCATCTTTTGACGTCTTCATATGAGCGGAACTGCTGATCAGCCAGACCATGTGCCATCGAACGGAACAAGTAATAATCGGACGGCGTAATATCTGGCGAATATGGCGGGTGGGGTAGGACTTCCCATTTGAGTGTTTCCAAGTAGGTTTCAACGGGTTTGGCAATGTGAGGCCGAACGTTGTCATGCTGTAAAATAACTTTTTCGTGCCTCTGCTCGTATTGTGGCCGTTTTTCGCACAGTGCTCGCGTCAATCGCATCAATTGAAGTCGATACTGTTCCCCAGTGATGGTTTCGTTGGGATTCAACAGTTCATAATAAATAACACAAATCTGGTCCCACCAAATACACAGCATAACCTTCGCAGCGTGAATATCCTTCTCTTTGAGTTGCTGTAATGAATCCATTTTCAGAAAAGCCGCTGGAGCAGTTATTCACTGGCGAAAAAACGACGCTAAACGTCCCTTGGCTTCAAATCATAAGAAACCCAAGTTCCTTGTTTTCGGATCATTCCCAACGGATGCAATCGCTTGGAAATGGTTTGGCGGGTACTTCCTAATGTTGAGGCCAGCTCTTCTTCCGTTTGTCACGGATCCTCATCGAGCAATGCCTCCAATTCAGCGTCTTCGAAGGATTTTGGCCCTCATTTACGTGGACCGTCGTCAACATTGAAGTCTTTGAAGCGACGGAATGAATCACGGCACGTTGTTTCACTTAGAGGAGCATCTCCGTAATCTTGTTGAGCTGTCGATGCGTTTTAGCCGGCGTTTTCTTCGAATGAAAATCAACCGCAAATGACGATTATTTGGCACAAAATCAAACATTTTCACACAACCAAAAGTATATGACGCCAAAACAAAATCACTAATATGTCAAACCCATTTGTTTACCATATGTCTAAGCTTGGTTCATGACGTTTTGAATATGTCAAAATCGATCAGTACTTACTGCTGGCGCCATCTATTAACTTAGATGCGCACCTAATATTTTATGAGAATACATGGCTCTAAGTGCCTAAGAAGACGTCGCTTCCTCGGAGAAATTTTAGTCCCCGGGGAAATTCTCAAAATCTCCACCAGAGTGATTCTCAATTTCATCAAAGGAGTGGAGCCTTTGTTGGCCTCTTAATACTGATTTTTGTGGTAGAAAAGATCTTTTGAGTCGCAGTGCCTCAGAAATTGGCGAATGCAGTACAACCATTAACAATTCTGAGTGTGTCTATTTGTATGTTTGTTCGCGTTAATATCGGGAGGAGCTGAATCGATTTCGATGAGTCTTTGATTTAAATATAGAGTATTTTATGGCGCATGATTTGAGTGGATTATTACCGCAGAACAATTTAAAATAAAATAAGAAAAATTGTAAATGGATACTTCATTAAGCAAAGCTGCAGCATTTGAATAGTGTGAATCTGAAGTGACTTATGAAGTACCTCGACATGTATCTTAGTGATTGCGTTGTTCAAATTTTGGGCTGGTGACTGCAAGGAAAATAAATTCGTAACATCTTGACGTTGTGGACATTCTTGGTAAAGCACAGAAGAAGTAAGTCAATGAAACACGGATGTGTGGGCACATCATAGATTTTTTTGTGCACGAAAGAGACTTAAGCCCAGCGTGGTCAGATGGAGGGTATCTTTGATGAATATGAGCAATTGTAGCCGACTTGATATAGCCGGCGATCATTTCTTACTTATCGGTACTATAATATGTAGGAATATGTAGGAATTAACTTAGGTAGATTCACGAATCCAAATCGACGTTTAAGGCATCATTCTTAACTTAGCCGGTACTTTTGACGGTATTAGAACGGAAGGACAATCGAAGACGGCTCCATAAACTGCAAGGGTGAGTATTGTCGGTTCTGTTGTGTTACACAATGGTGAGAATTGTTATTTAGAGCACAGTGATTTTTACAGTGACACCTACTCGGAGTTAAAAACAGAGAAAACAGAACTCGCTCACAACCAACTCCTATCACTAAAGCTGCGAGTATGTTAAGTAACACAAACCGCTGTAGAAGGTATCTTGCTGGTACGAATGAGGCCATCAAAGACGTTGTTACTTGCTTTGGTGGCCTTAAGTCATCCGACAGCAATGGCATATCCATTTATGCTAAAAAGGATAAAGACTACTTCCTGACAGCTCTAAAGAGAGCCTGCCACTGCCATACATACTGAACCCCTAGCCAAAAGAGCTACTACTATCGAAAATCTATGTAAAGATGACAACTCAGTCGCCAAGAGCTTCAGACCTAGCAGTCAGACTTCCTTCCTACTGAGAATAATTGGCTTTCATATGCGCAAAAACGCTTCGTAAATTCATCTCCTGTCCAAGATGTGACTTCTATACATACGCGGAAGATCTTGTCAGCCTACGTCTCAAAATCTATTACACAGAATCGAATGTGACGCGAATAGAGGAGTACGCGTTGGTCATTTCCATCGACATCATTGGTGCCCTCGACAGTGCAACTTTTAGTGGCATGAGTAACTCGGTGAGACAACACGCCGTAGATGAAACATCAGCCTTATACGAGCAGATTAAAGTAATGTTGCAGAACTTTGATGACAGATGCTGACTGCGGTCAATAAGCGATAATGGAGATGAACAGATGTTGCTTGCAGGGTTGCGTTCAGTATCTATTGCTACGTACAGTGTTGTGCAAAAGATATCGGATTTTTATCGAACATTTTTCTTTGGTGAATTTTAGGGAACGGAAAGAACCTAAGTTGTCAATTTAAAAAAACCTATTGTATAAGTGTATAAATAAAAGAAAAAAAGGTTTTGCGATAATGTTTTTTTTATAAAAAAAAAAAAATTAACTTAACTCGGTAACGGCCTGTGCAAAACATACCGGATTTTGGTTATACTTAATATTTTGTCCAGTAACTATTGTTTTTTAAGACCTCCTTGCATATTTTAGGCATGGACGCCACTAAGTTCTCAAAACTTCCTTTTGGAATGTTCTCCTATTCATTCTTTAGTGACGTCATAGGTGCGTTTTTGGATGGGTGCATCTTTGTCTTTATAAAATGGCCCACAAGTTCTCGATAGGGTTTAGATCGGGCGATTGAGAGGGACATTCCAACACATCAACGTTTTTCTGCGCAAACCACTCCTTACCCAACTTTGATGAATGTTTTGGGTAATTATCATTTTGATAAACCCAACGTAGTGGCCACATCGTATGGCACTACGGATTAAAGTAAATCCCTATACTGAAAACTATCCATAATACCAATCTCATGTATTGGTCCGCATTCCGCACCAGAAAAACATCCCTACACCATAATTGAGCCTCCTCCATGCTTCACGGATGGACGACAGTGGCGTGGCTAAAGACGTGTCTCCTTCTTTCGTCTAACATGAATACTTCCATCGGAAGCAATCAAGTTGAACTTACTTACAGTTTTCCACTTCGTTGCTGACCCATTCAAATGGTTTCTTGCGAATTCCAGTCTAGCAAATGATTGGCGTTAGCGTAGTATTCAAAGACTTACTATAGGAATTAAATGATAACTTTTTTGTCTATGCTTAGCAGTAAGTAGAGGCTTTTTCACTGGCTGAAAATAACAAAAACCAGGTTCTCTTAAAGGCCTGCGTACGGTGCTTGCTTCAATTGAAAGATTGAGCTCACTAACAATCTTTCTTGAAGGCAAGAAAGTATCGTTAATAATCATTTTCTTAATTTGGCGACCGGTTCGGAGTGTTTCCGAAATTTTTTAAAATGTCACACACTGTCGATGATGGCATTTTATACTTTTTGGCTATGGATTTTTGTTTTAGCACTGCCCTGAAATCCGCTACCACTTGATTTTTAACCACATCACTGTATTTATTTGTAGCCATTTTGTTAGTGAACAAATTGGAGACACGTGACCTTTTAAGTTTTGTTAAGTCTATAACTCACTTCAGATGACAGCCAAAACCACTATCAAAATCCTGTATGTTTTGCACAGACATGGCATTGAGTTGAGCTACAGTTTTTGGCAAAATTCTAAAAGTAATGGCAATGCATTGTTTTTTTTTTTTTCTATTTCTAAACTTATTCAATAGGTTTTCTTAAATTGCCAAACAAGTATACATACTGTATTCCTGTCCCCTAGAATTGTTCAATGAAAAATTTTCAGGAAAAATCCGGTATGTTTTGAACAACACTGTGTATGCTTTATTCTTTCTAGAATTCTAACGTCAACACTCAGCCATATCCAGATATTGTATCTGGAAATGGACTTTCATTCAATCTTCTTATAAAGTAAGATTAACCTTACTGCTAAAAGACATCCCCATCCGTTTCTTATTAATTGTGTGTTATTCTAGACAGCAAACTTATTCAGAAAAAAACATGTTGCTTCAGACAGGCTGTCGATTTTCAGGCAGTGGTAGGGTAAACATGAGCTTTTCATCGAGAGTGGCTATCTGGAGATATGCGACTTTGATTATACCATTTCTCTTCAATACGTCAGTTTACACTTACCGATTTTGATATGCCGTCTGACGCCAGAACTCCGGTTACTGAACGAGTACGATAACGACTTTCATGTACTGCTTCGCCCAGGACATAAATCTAGTCGGATCTTCATAGATGGCTCCAAAACTTATCTAGAATGTGATGCTGGTATTTCCACAGAGGAAGACAGCCTTATACTCCAATTTTAATTCTTATAAAAATGAACTGCATTGCGATGAGCAATACGTAGGTGGCGAGGAGTAAAGCTTGCTTGAGGTCTCCTACCACTCCTTAGGTAGGTAGGTAGATAGAGCGGCTGTTGGAAACACCAACCCACTTAGACCTATTGGCCTAATGATGCCACGTGGATCTATGATCCTCTTACTAATGTAACCATGATCCGTAGAAGACTGTTTACGTCTATATTTTTTAGATCGTTTAGGTCATTGTGGAAGAAAGCTCCTAAGTGAAATTTTCTTCTCTTCGAGAGAGCTGGACATGTACAGAGTAGCTGGAGGATTGTCTCTTGGTCCTACAAATCGCTTCTAGCTTCTAAATAAATCGTTTGTAAAAGCGCCACGCCTTCTTGCACGCTTGCCTATGAGGCAGTGACGAGTAATGACACCTATGATGGCGATGAGATGTTTCCTATTTAGAAGGATTAGACTCTAAGAGCGATTCGGATCTAGCTTTGGGCAGATCTGTTTAGTCGCTAGACATGTTGGTCCAACGGTCCAACTGAGGTCTGCTTTTTTATTGGCATCCAGCTTTAATATTAATCTGCACGTGGCGATTGGTAAACCTATGCTACCCTTTTCCGGTAGAATAGGTAGAGTGGGTTCCAATTTTGCCGAGTTCATCAGCTCTACAGTTCCCTGGAATGTCTCTGTGGCCCGGCACCTAGCAAAGGTGAAGGTTTAACTACTCTACCATCTCCATAAGAGATGATCGACATTCAAGGGCGGTTTTCGAATTTGGTGACACTGAGTCCAGCTGATTGATAGCTGCCTACAATTGCTGATATCACGTTTTTCTTCAGCCAGGACAGAGCTTCTTTAATCGCCAAAATTTCCGTCTGGAGCACACTACAGCGATTTGGAAGACGGAAAGACCGATTTAGCTTATCTGGGCAAACACCGCCACCAATCCCGCTATCAGTTTTAGGTACATCTGAGCCAAAGCGGATTGACTTGTCGTTCATGAAAGCATCTTCCTCCCAGAAGGATCTAGAGGGGAAGCTTACATGGAAGTCTTTGTCAAACGAAAGTTCAGATATGATGTAACCGATATTTTCTGTGAGGGTTCCTAATGAATTAAGAATATTAGAGTGGCAAAATGAATTGTTTGTCCACTGTGTAGTCCCTTTAAGGCGAATCGCTGCAGTCGCAGGTAATTGCCTGCTGAAAATATCGAGGGGTGTCAAATAAAACAGAATGTCTAATGTCGCAGAGGGTGTAGACCGTAAGGCTCCGCTTATGCATAGACATGCTGTTCTTTGGACTCTGCTTAGTTTACGGCAGTTGACTGCATTGTCTAAGGCCGTCCACCAGACGACAACCCCGTAAGTGAGTATCGGTCTTATGGCCGAGATGTGTATCCAGTGGGTTATGCGAAATTGAAGGCCCCTATCTCTAGCAATACGTTAGAGAATGAGATCGTCTAGATTAAGACTAGTCAGGTTAAGGTTTCCATTAGCAGGACGGTCTCTTACTACGTGGTTCTCTAGGTGACAAACAAACCAAACAAATGTCTCTCGGTGTCTCTAAAAAGTCAATCGCATTGCTGCTGTCCCGATGTACGAAAGTCTAAACGCGTCTTAACGTCACGAATTTGTTAAGCACCTACTCGTAAATGTGCTAAGCATTAGTGGCACCATGCCCTACGACGCTTGCTAGAGTAATGACGATACAGCCGGGCGCTTCTTCTTTGAATGTCTGGATTAGGCATGTTAACGCTCGGAACTACACGCTGATATAGTACGCCCTGGCATAGTAAGCACATTCTACGAAAGACTGAAAAATGCTCTGCTCCGACTGAAAACAGCAGATGGTCTTGAAATGGCTGACAGCTGGAATGTTATTGTTAATGAACCTTCGGAGGTAGAACAAGGCAAAGTTCTTTCAGAATGAGAAATCCATTTCAATTACCGAGCGGTCCACCTTGAGTAGATACGTCAAATGTCTTTATATAATCGAACATATGTTTCCAATTTCAACTAGAAAATTTTTCCAACTTAGCTACTTACCAATTTACTTCACGTCATAGAAAATTCTGCAATAAATAAAAGAAAAAACCTAATATTACTTTCAGTTAATCAAAAAACCATTAGATTCTCATTCGTGTAGCATAGGAGCATTCATTCTAGATAAATCAACCCTCATCCAACACATCTAACGTCATCATCATCATCAATCTCACTGATAGCGCCCACTCAATAACATTCGCTCCGAAGCACACGGTCACACACAGAAAGTTAAACACACAGATACACAATATGGCCTCATATAACAATAAAACCAATAACAAGACTCAATAATACAACAACAACAACAACAACAACAACAACAACAACTTGTTCCATTACACTTCGATAAACCGAAATAAAATAACGACGGAGTTGGAAAAAAAAAATAAAAAAAAAACCCAACATCAAGTACAACACGAGACCGCCGGCGAATTCGCCCTGACACCGTCGAAGGTGTTTCACGCAAAAAAGCCAACAAAAAACCGTCCAATCCACCCTATAAAAATCGCGGCAACATACCATACACACGAATACCCGTACTCATGCATGCGATACGAAACAAAAACCGCCGCATAATTAATCGCACAAATGAATTGCATTTGACATAAGATCACACACTGTCAAGTCCACCATAAGGCGCTGAATGCACTCATACACCGTTGTTGGTCGCCCGCTTAGGCTACTCGTACTTTAGCCAAACGATCAATTGAGCGAATGCAGCAATTACTTCAGTAATTCAGACTGCGACTGAGACTGTAGCCTGACACTGGCCGGTGGTGGTTTGCTGGTTACCACTATCAACCAAAGCAAACAAATAGCAGCGACGGAGGTGATAGAGGTAACGGCGACGACGCATGCAACCGATGACGACTTTAAACTCTGACTTTGCCCAAGGAATCGTATCCTTGACCTGGTTCTGGAGTCAACAATGCGCGAACGACAGTGCTCGGTGTGACTAAAAGATCTGCGCTGCAGCTGTCAGCACTTGTTTTGCCGCTTTTATGGTGCAGCAAGAGGGTGCTGGTGGTGGCGTTGCATTGCGTTGCGTTGTGTCGGCTGCTGCAACCTGTCAAACCAGGTATTACGTGAGCGCATTCAGTGGTCTGCCAGAGTGCTAGGTAACCATGACGATGGTACGCAGCCGCGCACAATTGTTTGTAGACAACACTGTGCTGACGCATCTCAAAGGGGCTGCAGGCTGCAGGTTGCAGAGTTTCAACTTGTCAGTCTCTGCAGTTTGCTTTGCAATTAATGGCGGCGATAGAGATTTATGCACCGTGTTTATGGTTGTGTTGTTACTGGCAGTAGTACTCGTAGTAGTTGGCCGCCGTTACGCTTGACTATAGCGGTAATGATTAACCTTGCATCGGGAGCTCGAAATTAATACCAAATGAAGTTGCGCTCAACGCCATGACGTTCGACTGCTGCTCCATGGGTTACAAGTACTCGTATTCGCATTCGCTCGAGTTTAACGTTTGAGAGTAGCTCGATGTTGTATCTAAGTGTGTGGCCGATTGTTACATGTCATACGGACATCTACAGTCATAAAATGGTAATGTAATTGAGAATATGGTTTTCCAATTTCCACTGACGTCGGCGAGGGAAGCGGCGGCGGCAGACCATCCGATCGAAGGTCGAGGTGACAATATAATGAAATTATTAATTGGCTTGTGGCCTCTGGAGGGTAATAATGTAACACAAGGCGCAAGTTGGGTGGGGCTGGGAAGGCAAGGTTCTATTTTTGTTGTTGGCTCAATGCTGAAGGTAACAGGGTGTGTGTTGCCTATGACTATGCCTATGCCTATGCCGATTCGTATGAGCCAGTTGGTATAATGAAGTGTTTTCCGGTACTTTGACTGGGATGGTAGCAAGGGATTTAGATTTGGTTTTGGTTTTGGATTTGGATTTTGGGTTTCTGAGTTTTATTTCGTATGCAGCTTAAAGTAAGCATGTGTGTGAGTGGGTGGCAGTGGTTAAGGGGTAGTTGGATTCATTTTCAGGGACTACTTCAGAAAGGATAGGCAATTTTCATTTGTATGGCTAGAAGGAGAATGAGAAATCGATAGGGATTACGTATTGTATTTGGGAAGAGTGTGTAAGTCCTGATAACGTGATAATATCGTATACACAAGGTGATGACATTTTTAATGGGATGGTCGAAGTTAAGCTGAAGTGGTGTACCACAGGAGTAGGTCTTTAATACTGTAATCTTAACGGACAAATATTTAAAACTCTTTAATCGAATGAAGATTTCAACGAGGTGATAAATGGGGACTAAATCACTACTTTCACCACCTGTCCTATATTTTGTACAAGGATAAGTGGGACCACTTCGAGCCGGAGTGAAGAAAAGACCTTTTCCTAAGCAGAGATTGCTTGTTCTCGGTGACTTGTCATTGTCCTTTGAAAAGGTGATGATGTGAGAAAGTTTTACCGCCTTGAATCCACCAGCACCTTACAATAGCCACTCTTTGTCGTCATGTGTCTTTCAGCAGAGGAAGGCAGTGATCGAGAACAAGGAAATCAAAAATTCGAGGAATCATGGATACTCGTGGTAGAACGAGAGTGTCAGTCAGGAACTGGCTAAAGCTATTTTCCGATAAGGGAAATACTCATAATATCGCCGCTGATCAATATTTTGTATAATTCTGATCGCCAAAACGCCCTTTATCGTGGACCGTAAGTTTGGTTGAATCAATCGTCGGACCTTCGTTATCCGATATAATGTGTCCTTTGGTCAAGAGTCACCGTATCTTGGATGTAATAATTGAGGTGTCACCATCCACCCTACCTCATTCTGGCTTTCTATTGCTAGAAAGGATAGCCATTTTCTCACCAGAAGTAGGGATGGAGACAATAAACTGCCCTGTGGTGCTCCATGTTGGAATCCGGCTTGTTTAAAGCAGATAGTGTTTGTAGTAGCCTCTACCTTACAAAGAGTTAAGTGCGATTGCTGTACGAATTTAGTTTCTATAAAATCTCAGACTTTTAATCGTAAAGGACCGAACAACATTTTGTCAGATGCTTTGATGATTTTTAAGATCTTTTTTGGTACGATCGTACTCTAGAATCGGTCCTGAGTGGCCCAGAAACCTACTAGACGCGTATTTTGCTCCTCTCCTTTCAAGCATAGCTACTCCCTGTGATTCTTCTCAGCCTTCCAATGGGAACCCTACAGTCGATAAGACTTAGGTGTCGAATGTAAGAGTTGCTTTGAGAAATGGGTTCCTTAATATTAGTTTAGAATCTAAAGGCATTACACTTGTGGCCTTAAGGTAGTAGTAGGATTCCTGGACATATGCAGAACAATTATACATGGTAATCCCATTTTATACAAATTCTGCATTTTACTTCGGATCTCTAGAAGACAACTTGAGCTCATCACCAGATGACTGATCTGGATAAGCGCTCTCAGTTGATAATGATCGAACCAAAACCAAATCTGCTTTGTAAGTGAATCCTCTGTCCAAGATACATCATGCCTACCAATGCGGAAGATCCTGTGAGATTGCGCTTCAAAATCTGGTAGGCAGAAATGAAGACGCACTCTAATGAATCTCCGGGTTGAGAAAAATTTCTGCGTCTTTAGCGATAGCTGAACTTAAGGCTTTACTGAAGCTTCTCACTACTGCTCTAAACGCAATCGGAATGCTCGATTCATTGAGTCTTGTCTGGACCCAGGTTACAATGAAATCGGGGGAAATGAGATCACCGATGAACTTCCTAGGCAAGCCTCAGAGAAGAGTTCCTGAAAATCCAAATTTGCATTAGGACTGCCTGCATCCCCGGTTGGGACTTCATGTGTTCATATCTGCATATGGCATGACCAAACAAATACTTTCCGACGTCTCTTAGATGCCAGCGACTTTTCTGGAAAGACTTTACGCTGCTTACTTGAGTCATAATGGGCGATGCTTGCTGTAAAAGTTATGACGACAACGCGTGGTACTATCTTTGTGAGTGTCTGGCCTACGTTCGCGTCAAGCTGCAGGTACTCGGCTCTGATGTGGTGGTTGCTGATATTTCAAGCACTTTTCTTTCTATGAAAGACTGGAACACTTCAGTAAGAGGAACATCTAATGAGGACAATGGACTACTTCTTTGTCTGAGGGATCTGTTCCGGTAGTGAGAGATATGGGGACAATATTTACAGAACTCCAAAAATGGTTCATAATTGGAGTTCTGTTTTCCAGTGCCATGGTTTTAGTTGTCTATCCATAAATTGGTATAAAAGGCTGTAGAAGTTGTCCCTTGGTCTCCTTCGGTAAATAGTACAAGCCTGCAGTGTCAAACTTGCGAGTTGCTGTTCTCAAAATCCAAAATATTCTTGCTGCCATTCATTATAAAGGGTGTTTTTTTTAGAGTTATACAAATCCAATACGAAATAAAACACTTAAAGCTAATGGTAATATCTATGATGTTAGCTTTATTTAATAGATAATTGTATGCTATTAGTGTTTAAATGATATTGGGCATATGTGCGCTACGACTAACTCGAATGAAGCGCAATCGTGAAGTCCGATTTTCAACAACTTCATCGAGCAACACGGTGAATGACTTCCAAATCGTCCAACGTCTCTGGTTTATCGGCATAGACTAGTGACTTTACATACTCCCAAAGAAAGTAATCTAAAGGTGTGAGATCTCAGGATCGTGGAGGCCAGTTCACAGGTCCATTACGCGAAATTATGCGCTCAGCAAATGTTTCCCGCAATAAATTGATGGTGTCGCGCGCCGTGTAACATGTTGCGCCATCTTGTTGAAACCTCTGAAAGCTCTGTCACGTCAATGCCATTCAACTGAGGAACGAAGAACTCAGAAATCATGTTTCTATAGTGCTCTCCATTGACGGTAACATTCTGGCCGGCATCGTCCTTAAAGAAATATGGGCCGATGATTGCACTCGCCCATAAAACACAACAAACAGTGGGTTTTAATGGTTGTAAGGGCATCCAAAAAAGGCTTCTGGGTTTTCTCCACTCCAAATTCAGCAATTTTGCTTGTTTACATATCCATTTAATCAAAAATAGGCCTCACCGGGAAACAAAATTTTGCGTTGAAAATAAGGATCAAGCTGAATCATGTTTTCGGCCCATTCACTGAACCTACGATGCGTATAACGGTCACGCGATTTCAACTCTTGAACAGGCTGGATCTTATAAGCTTTTAAGCCAAGACCTTTCCGAAAAATCTTCCAATGGAGGGCATAACTCCAATTGCTGTGCACGATGGCGAATCTACTCATTCAGAGTCGCCTTAACTCTGGGCAATAACTTCTTCTGTTCGCACTGTTTGTCATCTTTAGAGGCGCGTATTGTCCACTAGAGTGTACGTGGTGCGAAAACGACTTATCGTGTTCCGAATAACTTGCTCAGATGGACGATTATATGGACCGTAAAATGGATGTAGCGCACGATAAGTTTGGCGAACCGAACCATGATTTTCGAAATAAGTTTGCATCTGTTGTTCTGGCGTTAATCTATTCATCGTAAAATGGCAAAACATCCAAACCGCAAATCAACTTTCAACTATCTAATTGAAAATCTGTAGAGACAGTGTTGCCAGTTTAAAAACAGAACCTCTAAAAAAAACACCTTTATTATGTAGTAAAGGGCCTTGGATTGACTCTTGTGGCATACCGTTGTTCGAAATGAATCAATACGCCAATATACTGTTACTGTTCGTGACACCCTTCTGCTTGCTTTTTTTTGAAAAACAATTAAAGCTGCAAGTTAGACTAAAGATGTCGTCGGGTATAACATTACATAGTAGGGGACCTATCACAGATTCTTGCGGCATTTTATCGTTTAAGATAGTTCAAAGTATACTGCAGCCAGAGCAAATAGCCACTCCTCCATGTGGACTCCCAATATTGATATGAGGCATATGGGCATTTTCTGCTTTAACAGAAGACGGACGTTTGAATGAATAAGGATTCTTGGTGCCAAATTAGATATTTTAAAGCCAACAGAAGAATACCAAAGAGCCAATCCTGTCTTAGCTGGGATTGCCATAGTAACAAAAGACGTTTGATTCTTGTCAAAAACCGTTTAATGATTTCTCCGAACACCAACACCGAGTTACTTCCTCCCTTTGTCCTTGGCTAAAAGTTCTTATGTCCTCATCACCATCATACGAATTTCTTTCCATTCTATCCCTCCAAAAAAAAAACAACAAAAAACAAGAAAACCGAAGAATCTTCAAAGTAGGGATCCAAGGGAAACCCTATGGTAATTTACCCACTCACTCACCGGGCTCGGGTGCGCTTGTATCTTTTTTCCCTGTCAGTCTCTCCCTTTTGAAAGATATTCTCATTCTTCGTTGTTGCATTTATCTTGGGATAATCACCCTTTGGCTTTTGTATGGACCGGAAAAAGCGAGGATGCTTCAAAGACAAACCATCGGTTGATGAGGTTTCGCTGGTGGATGATGATGCCGTTGCTTCTGCTACTACCGCTGCTGTTAATGATGATGATAATGAGCTGTTCCACATGCCACACTTCTTACCCTGAGTTCTTTCGTCTGTCGCTTTATCACCATCGCGTTTACCTTCGATTTAGCATTTTCATCACATGATGTAGCAAGAGTGTACGGCATTCGTATCTATGCAGTTGAATGTGAAATTCTTCTTCGGTTTCGCTCTTTTGGATGAGAGCATCAGTCAGGACATATTCCAATGCATCTCGTCATCTTGAAAACCATGAATTGGTCTTTAATGGTGAATGGCAACTCGTTAAAGGATATTCGGATTCGCGAAATACTACCCGCACTCTGACATTCAGACAATCTGTGCGAATCGCCATCAAAAGAGTTCTTCAGATGGTTTTTGAGTTAAATCTTTAAGATACTGGTACAGGGGTTTTTTTTTTGAATTTTTTTTTCTTATTCATTTTTTTACTTCCTTTTCGGCTATTCTTTCACCTGTAAGTGAAGTTGTATTGGTAACGGTCGGTGGTATTATGATGGAAAGGTCATCTAGATCAACTTTCTAAATCTTTAATGGTGGTGAGCACTTGTTTCCTTTTTTTTTTTTTTTCATACTTGAACTGGCTCTGATCTCCTCTTGTACTTCTCTTCCTCTGGACCATTGTGTGTGGCTGCTTATTTGTGTGTTAATCTTTCATTTGTCCTTCAAACGGAGGGGAAATGAGGCGGAAGAAAAAAAAAAAAAATTGGTGAATTGGTAATTGGAGAAGGAAGAACAATAACCTTGACGTCCAATAAGGATTGTGATGCTTTGATGGTATACTCTGGTAATGGTTTGGTAGTGCTTCAGTGAGGTTGTTACCCAGCAGATGGTAGAGATTAGTTGAAGAGCCTTGAAATGGATGAAATTGGAACGTAACGTAATTGGTTTCCTTTTTAATTTGACATTTGGTGTGTTATTGCTGATTGTTTTGTCGGTTCTTGCGAACATGTGGATGGTAAGCCGATATTATTAAATTTTTCCTCTTAGATACAATTTATGTAGGCTCTTGCTGTTTCCTAATCATTAATACAAGGCACGAGGCACCACTTGCACGTGGTTTTGCCAAAGACCTTTGAAGTAGCTGGCCAAATGTTGACTCTAATACTTTGAGAGATTTCGTTTGAGGCCGATCCAAATGATGAGATGGATGTATGGTCATATGCAGATCAATTCAACACTACTTTTCCCAACATAGAAACTCTTAAGCTCCAACGAGCTAAGTTAGGGCCGAGGGAAAGTTTTGATGCAAAGACGATTGACTGAAACATTACATAACGCTTTCATTGTTCATCGATTTCGAAAAGGCCCGCGACAGCTTCAATCCGTGTGTTATAGGGCCTTACGCACTCGCTTTAACAACGACTTCTTATGAATGTACAATAGTAAAAGTGACGTCCTGCATAATGGTAAGGTCCCACATTCCATAATGGAGAACCTGGTAATGCTGTATCTTTCGCCATTGCTGTTCTTTGCTGTGGTTTGTGATGGGTTTCGCATAACACTGTTTGAAATAAGCGTGGGGCTAGGATGGATGATGGCTTCATCTTGAGAGGTTTAAGCCAACAGACTGTCTAAAAAGAGGTGGATTTTCATCAAATCATCTCTATTTCAAATAGAAAACAGAGGAACAGAAGAACAGAGACAAGGAGGACACTATAGGGCGCTGACCTATTAAGTATCGCCAACACAAAATAGGACTCCCTCTATGAAATTGCTCACTTAACAAAGCCCCCAAAATATTTTCTACGCAAGAAAAGTTTATCACCAGACGAACCGACATTATCCAATGTCCACGAGATCCCAGAATATGACCCGTCCGATCAGCTCTCCCCGACTGCCGAACAATACGTGCAACGAGTCAACGCACTAATTACTGGCTACGGTTGGGATAAGCGGAGCGTTTTATTTGTATGCCAATCCAAGATGAGAGGTGCAAAGAGGTTTCTCGGGTTCCATGAAAACTTGGAACGAATTCACTATTCGCTTAGTAGAAAATTTCGGCAGAACATTGAGTGAAACAAACATTCGCTTTGCAATGGTTGAATGCACACGAAAACCTTCCGAATCACCAATCGATTATGAAGAACACGGAACTGCAGTCTCCTTTTGTGAGTTCAAACTTCATCACGCTAAAGGAGCTCCGACACGTCATCAATAGGTTCATCACTAATCGTCTAACGTTAAGAAGTTTCACAGCAGAACCTGTGATCAGATAGGACACATCTCCATTAACTGACCGCAACATTGCACGATTTGCCGCCGAATTGGGCACGCCGAAAAGGACAGAACGACATCCAACGCTCCAAAGAATCGCATTCTTTGCATGGCATCAAGCGCAGAATTAGGTGACAACAGAATAAAAAACATCCAGGTCAATGGTCACAACGTCATGGCGATAAGTCGCTCATCCAACGGGGTGTTGCAAATAGTATTGGATCAATCATTCGTTGCGACAAATTCAAACTGAATGGATTTGGTGGTGGCACTTGGACTGGGAACAGTTGTATTCACACACAAATTTCCATGGATAATCGACAGTTCGAACATCGTCTATTTGTCGTAGATGACGACGTCCTCTCTTATACCGTCATAATGGGAAACGACATGCTGTACGACAACAATTTTCAACCCGTTGTTAGAAAGGAAGCATGTCATCTTGAGGCATCCATCGATGACAACATCAAACTCGGCAGCGATCTGGAAGTTCACACGCGGAACTACATCTTATCAACACGTTCCCAGATTGTTTCGGTGAAACTCTCAATAGTTTGGGGAAGTGCAAAACGCCAACGATGAACATCAATCTTACGTCGGAGACACCGATCTCCAGAAATCCATACCGCATACCCTTCGCCAAGAGGGAAGTCGTCAACAAAATCATCGCACCAAAATCATTCGACCAAGCGAATCACCGTATTCTTCGCCAATAGTTCTCGTCAAAAAATCGAGCTGCTCAAAAAGGACCAACAAAATTCTCCTTTCCAATGGGAACAACCACAAGCGACGGCATTCAACACGTTGAAGAAAATCTTGTGCAACGAACGTGTGTTGAAGGTGTTCGATATCAACAGACAACATGAGGTGCACACGGAGGCAAGTTTCGTGGGTCTTGCTGGAATATTATTCCAATCAACGGGCAACGAAAACGAATGGAAACGCATGTGCTACTTCAGCAAGACGTGCACGCTAGGGCAAGTTACGAGCTAGAGGTGCTCGCTATAGCCGCACCGCTCGAACGATTTAGGATGTATTTACCAGGCAGAAGATTTACAGCGGTTACCGATTGCTCAGCTACCAGTGCAGTGAAGGAGTCAAAGTCACTTATACCGAGAATAGCCAGATGGTGGTTGCGTCTACAAGAGTGTGACTTCGTAGTGGTTCATCGCAATGCAAGTCGTATGATACATGTCGATGCGCTTAGCCGTACACCGGTTGAACCCGCTTGTGAGCTCTCGACTGCGGCCGCATACGTGTTGAGAGTTGGGATTCAGCGCGACAATTAAATATATTGTATGCAAGGTCAAGATCGTAGACTCGTTGAAGTTATGGATGAGTTGCAAAGGGACCAGCAGACTGTTGAATAGGACTTTGTCATGAAAGATGGGGGACTGTTCAAGAAAACTGGAGGTGAACCTAAACTGGTACTGCAGTCAGGTGTATTGTACGTTGGCGAGTAGTCAAACACTTTCATGGTGACGTGGGGCATCATGGCGTCGACTAGGTTATACAGCGTATCAATGACACACCTTGGTTTCGACGAATGAGAAACTACTTTAAGTCATACATACCTGCCTGTGTGCAATGTTGTTACAACAAACGGTCGCCAGGATCATCAGAACGGCAGATGTACGTATACGACGTCAACCCCATTCCTTTTCGGACGCTTCATATCGATCATCTCAGCCCGTGTTTCCGAAAACTCGTCGAGGAAAACTCACGTTCTAGGAATTGTCGACGCGTTTAGTAAATACGTTGTAGTAAAGGCAGTGCGGATTACGAAGATAAAACCGGTAATTGCAACTCTTAATGACCTTACTTCCTTTTTTGGTTCACCAGATATTTTGACAAGCGATCGCGACATGCAAAAACGACAGTGTGCACTCCTAGGGCGAACGGACAAATCGAACGCATTAACCAGACGATTCTTGCAGTCCTGCGAACTTCGAACAAAGGCGAGCGTGATTAGGACCTAGAGATAAGAAACCTTCAATGGGTGATCAACACACAGTGCAACACTACGACAGGCTTTGGTCCAGCTGAGCTTGTATTCGATTTTAAATTGAAGGACATCATTGCTAACCAATTTGTTCAAGTCGTTCATGATGTCGATGATAATCCGTTGCTGCGAAACGAGAGCATGCAGCTGAACAAATTTCTAAGAAACGTGAAGAGTGGAAATTACGATTCGACAGGAAGCACAGGAAACACAACATATTGCGAAGGTACACTAGTGCTCGTTGAAACAGTGCCAAAGCCGTTACAAAGGACCATATATCGTTAAACGATGTCTGCGTTATGATCGCAATCTCTTAGACGAAGTCAACTCATCTAGGAAACTCCGCAAATTCACGACAGGACCGGAGATCGAAAGCGAAGATGACGATGAAAATGACCCTATAGAGCCGAGGACGTCTCCAATGCCAGGTTTGGCTGAGCTGTCACCAGACAAACAAACCCCAAGGTAAGGGCCGCCAACAAAACAATGTGTTCAGACGTCAAATTAAATAAAATTAGGATTCGTTCGAAACGGGCGTTTTTTTTTGTTCTTTTTGGAGGATTCTAACGAAAAGCCATCGCGACGAGTTTACCTAAAATGACAAGATTATATTTAACGCCCCTTTCTGTGAGTAGCCTTGAAATTGTCCTTCAATCCACCCCTGTGCCTTGAGCAAAGGAGTTGTGCGCACGAGTATCTACTAGTACGTATCTCATTCTGTATGATTGCGTGTAACCACTCACTCGTCTCAAATGCATGCTGTTGTCTGTTTTTATGTGCTCAGTGACATTTAAGAAATCCCATAGCCACAGGCAGTTGAGAGGATTTTTCAAAGCCAAAAACTTTTAATAACTTCAGGGGCGCATGTAGAAAGTCTGCAGTCGCAGTCACAGTCACAGTCAGTTTCTCGGTCAATACCGAAACTCAAATTGAAGAAATTTCGAAATGAAATGGAATGAAACTAATACCGCATGCATTGTAAGCCCCAAGGACAAACGACAGACAGGCACAGACACAGAATTCTAATTCTCATCATCAGTTAACTTAGTTTGCCGTGTATGATATTATGACTCCCCATACTCGTAGACGAACGAACTCATAAGTTATCTCAATTGCCTTGAAATGACAAGATCTACTCTTGCCATCCGCCTGTTCTATCTCCAAGTACTATCCTTCATAATCCCATTTATCATCAAACACCTTTGCTGTCACTTTGGTTCCATCTACGAGTACTTTTTCAAAGTAAAGGCCATCTTCAGAAACCAATCTTAAAAGTTTGGCATCAATTCAGCACTAAAGTCTACCGGCACTGGTGCCAACATGGGATGGGTGGTGGCATGTCCTGCCCAGTGGGTGTTAGGACAAACTACTTCCAATTGAAAAGAACAAGCTATTGGACCTAATCCCGGAAGCATGTGTGTGCACACATATTAGATTCAACCTCATCCGCCATGATAAGAGAGAAAAAGCTTTTTGCCTACACTCATGACAAACCAGGACACGAAGAACCACCTGAACCCCCGAGAAACCCCAGAACCACCCACTGGAATTCAGTCTTTCGAATCCTAGAGTTACCAACACTCACCACCACAGCCACCAGCGCTCTTTGGTTTGTATGGAGGTGCTACACATCAGTTGCCGCTATTGCCAAACCACAAAGAGACCATGTCAGAGGAAGGACATTGCATTGAAGTAGAACAGTCTGACATCGGGGACGTTGCAAAAACGATGAAAGGAAAGACGAAAGAAGTAGTAGAAAATAAAAAGATACAAAAACAAAAAAAAACAAAAAACACTACAGAGATGATGTTGATATGTAAAACAAGAGATGAGGAGAGAATTTGTCAAAGCAGAAGGTCATGCAAACGTTTGACTCCACTTGATGTGTGCATGATTTTGCCATCGTAAAATGTGAGATGGGGCTTATGGGACAAGCTCACGAGTGATGTGGGTGGCGGGTGGAAAAAAAAAAAAGTCCTTAGGAAGACTTTGTCTTAGTCTCTGGTTTGGTATCCTTGTACTGAATCTCGATTTTGTTTTTGTCAAACCACTGTAATGCTATTGGTTATTTGTTTGCCTTTGCGGTTACAAGCAATAGTAGTTAAACTAGTTAAAAGTAAGACGAAGGACCAACCGTATTCTGTATACGGTTAGCTGAGCTTTTAAGTGGACAAAGACGATGATAGATTGTTAGAGTGATTGTTTTTTTTTTTTGTGTGTTAATGTGGTAGTTTTCATTTAGAAGGACACGTAGAATTAGGTTAATAGGTTGTGTAATGGGTGCAGTTATTGTTTCCTATTCAGAGTGCACAACAGAATACACTACCCAGCCCAGTTGCTGCCATAAAATCAGTAAAGTGCCAAACAGAGTTGGTTCTATTACTTGTTAGTGGAACGGCATTACAATATGGTTTTATTTTTAGCACGAATGCCAGTCGACATGGGTCACTTTTACATGTATCTAACCATTTAGTACTTCAATCAAAGTGAAGCCCTTTCGAATGTTTTACTGTCAATTTGCAAGAGAATTAGCTTGACGATCTAGATAATCTGATTCGACCTTTAATTTCCATCAATCACTTGCACATCATCTTTGTGATCACACAAAGAGTTTAGGCCTGTACATACAATCTTGTGGGATACCTTCTTAGCCCTAGTTTTTTTTTACCTTTCTACACATAACTTTTCTTGGTCAGTTTTACGTAATTGTTGTCGTTGTCCACTTGGACTGCTTTATACTGTTTGTCAAAGTGATGCTGGCTATCTTCTTAAAAAACTCTGCAGAAGTAATCCTTCCAAATTTACACACCAACTGTGACTCTACTACGTCCCCATCATCATCTTTACATTCTTCTGTTACTTTCCTCATTTTGGTAGAACTTCTGAACATCTTTTTGGCAGAAGTACCGCTCCATGCCCTCGATCAAGCACATATCTGCTTCTTTAATTTTTTTTGAGCAGTCGATATTCCTCATACCTCCTTCGCTCATAGAGCATAGAGAGCATAAGTAGCTTATAGGTTCTCGTCCTTTTCACTCTTTGTCAAATCAAGAGCTTCGCGATGGTGGTCTGTTGAAACTTAGCTTAACAGGTGCGGCGTTTCTATAACGTGGCGCAAAAGTAATGTCATAACGTGAATGTGTCATAATTTTTGCAAATAGCGTCAAGTGTCATTGTGCTTTGACATTTATGTTAAAGACAGATAGAGAATTAGTTGACAACAAGCATGAATTTCATTGTGCACGAACAATTAAGTGTTTGGCAGAGCCTCTCGTGTAAACTGGGTTCACTAGAGATGTTGCAAGAAGTGGCCGGCCCCGTATTGCCCGTTCGACCGAGAATATCACTGCTGTGGTCGAGGACGTCCGAGAGAGTCCACAAATACCGACGAGACAACGATGCACACAATTTGGCATCAGAAGAGATTCGTTGCGTCGAATTTTGGTGAAAGCCCTAAAGAGGTTCCCTTACAAAGTACAAACCGTTCACCAATTCCTGCCTGCTGACCGTCAACTCCCAAGATCTGTTAAATTGGTGCAAGAAGAGGATGATTTCGTATCCAAAATCATAATGACCGACTAATCTCATTTCCACTAAATTCGTTATGTGCTAGAGCACGGAGAACCCACATCAATTGCACGAAGAACCATTGCATCCTCTCAAAGTGACTGTTTGGTGCCGCATTTGCAGTGTAAATGTGATTGGTCCTTATTTTTTTGAGGATGCCGATGGCACCACTGTAACCGTAACTGGTGAACGTTACAGGCAGATGTTAAACGAGTTTGCTGAATTGGGTCTCAGGACCTGCATCATGCCTGATCGGGAAACTATTGATTGCTCAGAACTTGGTCTGGGCCAGTAATGCAGCAATCAGTCACGATGAAGTGCTTGTTTTACCTTCTCGTTTGGCTACTATACCCGGAGAAAGGTTGGTTTCTGTAATGTGAAGACGCTTCTCGACAACGGAAGTGAAGGTCCTCAAAATGTCATATTCCTCCAATTAGAGAAGGAATTCATGCTGCATAAGACGGACAACATATGGATTAGTGAAGCTAGATGGTTGGGCTAGGGGAAGGTTAAGTCTCCAACTCGTAACACTGTACTATTCTACTCCGGAAAGGCACCTGGAAGGTATCGGGGGTCTGGCGTTGGATTGCTGCTTTCCAAAAGAGCTCTCAAAAGTTTAATTTCCTGAGAGCCTTTAGATGACAGGATTCTGAAAGCCAGGCAACGGATTAGAGAACGTTGTGTCACCATCATGCAGTGTTACGATCCAACGGAGCTCTCTTATTTCATATTTCATATTTATTTAAAAATTTATCTCTGTACAGGTAAGCTTACAGCTAATATTAATTATGCACAGGTTGAAGATGTATTTAACAATTATTTTTTGGTAAAATAAGAACTATAAATGATAGGAAAAGGTGAAAGAAAGAAAACAATAGGGAAGGAAGAGAAAGATAGAGAAAGATGAAAATAGAAAAGAAGAATTCTAAGATAATGAAGTCTAGTCATCTTTAGTATCGGAAACTTCAGTTTGCATCCAGGTAGTATTGAAAAGCCAGTTTTTTAAATTGGTTCGCATTAGCACGTTTAATGTCTATCGGAAGTTGGTTCCATAGGCGAATTGAATGGACGAAAAACTGTCTAGAACTAACTAAATATTTATGGCGAGGTGGTTTAATTTGCAAAGATCTTTGAGATCGTGTAAAATCTAAAATGTAAGATAGATAATTTGGCGCCTTATTCTCGAGGATCCCATGCAATGCTACAACAGTGCGATATTTTAGGAGCGAATTCAGTGAGAGCCCGGCTATTTTCTGCGTATATGCTGAAACGTGATCATATCGATTAAGGTTGAAAATGTATCTGGCACAACTGTTGTATGCAACATTTAATTTTTTTTCAGAGCAATAGTCCAATTTACAAAAAAGCTCACACCCATATAAAATCAAAGGAAGAACATATGACTTGACAAGCTGGAGCTTAACTTTAGTTGGCAAAAAGCGTGCAGTTGGACTAAGACCACGGAGAATGCCGTAAATTTTGCCTACTATACTATTAATATGATCATGCCAGGTCATATTGCTGTTAATATATATGCCTAAGTTTTTAATTTTCGACACGAAATCTATTTTTAAACCATTAAGAAAAAGTTCTGGTGGTATTTGGTCTGTTTTGTTTCTACTGATTGTCAATGCTTTAGTTTTTTTAGGATTAAGGGCAAGTTGGTTTTGTTGGGACCATTGATGCAATGAGTCTAGATCCTCGTTTATGCCTGCTACTGCTTCTGATTCGTCAGACTTTTTGAACAATTTATAAATTTGCAAGTCATCAGCATAAATGTGGTGATAGCAGTTTTTAATACATTTTGAAACGTCATTTATAAAAAGCACAAATAGCAAAGGACCAAGAACGGATCCCCTCTTCTGTCGAGGAGAAGGGGGTCTTTTATAACCGGCTGCTACGCGGAGACATCTTAATGGTAATGGGAGACCTGAATGCCAAGGTTGACAATGACAATGATGGGCTCAGGCATGTTATGGGAAGGCATGGTGTTGGCGACCGCAACGACAATGGCGACCGTTTTGTCGATTTTTGCAACGCCAACCGCCTTGTAATAGGAGGGACCATTTTTGAGCACAAGACTGCACGTCTAGGGTTTCGACGGACAGACAAGCAACTTCCAACCAAATTGATCATTTCGCGATCAATCGGTGATTTAAAAGCAGTTCCCAGGACGTTCGTAACAGAAGGGGGGCAGACATGGGAATGGCTCACGGGACCACCAGCTGATGGTTGCTACAGCTGCAGTTCGGAAATCCCGAGAAAGCATCCGAATACCGATAGACTAAACGATCCCGCAGTCCGTCAACAACTAGGGAACCACCTTTCACAAGGATTGAGAACAATCAGTAGCACGGAACCCACGTTCATCGAAAACCATTGGTGTGCACAGCACAGAAGTGTCTTCATATCCGGTGCTGAGAGTATAGTCGGTGGGTGGCAAGGAAGAAACAGTGTTTGGCTTTCCGAAGAAACTTGGGCTAGGATCGAAGAAAGAAAACACCCCAAAGCTCGCATCGCAGCTACTCCAGCAGCAGGGAGTAACGAGCTGAAGCGTGTGTATCGTATGAAGATGAGAGAAGTTCACCGTAAGCGTAATTATATCAACGCATTGGTTACAGAAGCAGAAGAGGCCGCTAGTAGGTGTGACAGTAGGACTGTCTACAGGATTACTAAAGAGCTCATAGGTGTCCAAAGTTCTAAACGACACATGGTAAAGAGACACAGACGGGCTCAAAAGGTGGAAGGAGCACTTTTCTGCGGTTTTAAACCGCGTTTTCGCCAGTAAAGTGAACCCAACAAATTCCCGAATACGCACTGGTATCCCCCAGTAGAGAAGAAATCTCTACCATAATCAAAGCACTGAAGAACAACGAAGTAGTTTAACTTGAAGGTATTCCCGCAGAGCCCTTACGAGTATCGCCAACAACATCAAGCGAGCTCCTTCATCCAGTCATTGAGAGAGCTTGGGAAACAGAGAGTTTTCCTGAAGAGTGAAAAAAAAGGAATGAATGTCAAGCTCCCGAAGAAAGGAGACTTTAAGCAGTGCGAAAACTGGAGAGGAATTTGCGTGCTGCCTGCAGTAGCCAAGGTAATAGCCAAACTCGTCCTGGAGCGAATAAAAAACCACCTCGAAGAGACATTCGACACCGAACAAGTAGGATTCCGTGGACCACATCAACACCTTGCGAATCATTGTCGAACAGTGCGATGAATATCGATCACCACTTCACTTGCTGTTCATCGACTTCGAAAAGGCAGGAGGGGCATTCCAGATAAATTGATTGCTGTTATCAAGAAGATTCAAATCCAAAGTGGGGTTAGGCAGGGCTGTGTACTGTCACCAATACTGTTCCTGTTGGTGATAAGTGATGTACTGCATGCAGCTTTGCCGACTGGAAATGGAGGAATCCAATGGAGATTGCAGAATCACACCTCAAACATCTGGACTACGCGGACGACGTATGCTTACTCTCTTAAAGGATCATAGATCTACGTCAAATGACAACAAGGATGAAGGAAGAAGCTGAAATCGTTGGGCTAAAGATCAATGCGGCAAAAACAAAAAGGATCACCCTTGAAACTTCCTCATCTAACCAAGTAGAGATTTCTGGACACCCAGTAGAGATGGTGGAGAATTTTCAATATCTTGGGAGTATTGTCTCTACTGATGGCGGGACCGAACTAGGCTGCGTTCCGAATGCTGTGCGAAATATGGAGAAACAACTCTATCAGCCTAAAGACCAAGCTACGACTGTTCCGCTTCAACGTTGAGTCCGTGCTTCTTGATGGGTGTAGCACTTGGAAAGTCACACCCTCTGTCACAAGAAAGCTGCAAACGTCCGTGAATAGATGTCTGCGGAACATCTTAAGGATTTTCTGACCCGACCATACCTCTAATGATGATAGTGCGAGAACAGGTCAGGAACCCTTTGACTCTATCGTACGAAGACGTAAGTGGCAGTGGATTGGGCATACGCTTCGTAAAGGTCAGGAGTGCACTGCGAGTTAACCGATGCAATGGAACCCACTCACGCAGTGGGGCAAAGGAGTGGACCAACCTAGAAGAATCAGCACCACTGGGAAAGAGCTGGAAGGAGCTGAGATACATCTCCAGAAACCGTACACTATTGCGCGTAGAAGTAGTAGAGGTCCTATGCCTCGTAAGGGGAACCTCACGGACATAATAGGTCCTAGGACCTAGGTGAATTCGGTCTCGAGCATTGTTAGTTCTAGCAAGACGGAGCAACCGCTCACATAGCTTGGGCAACGACGGAGATTTTGAATCATCAATTTCCAGGCCGTATGATCTCCCGTTTTGACGATTTCAACTGGTCGGCCAAATCGCCAGATCTGACGGCGCCAGACTTCGTTCTTTGGGGCTTTTTGAAATCTCGCACAAACCACAAACCTTGCAAGTCTTGAAGGCCAACATTGAAGAAGAAAACACGAATTTGGAACTAGATTTTTTGCGAGCAACAATTCAAAATACCGTAAAACGAGCACAAATGTACATCAACTCAGGACGTGGTCAATATCATATCATATCATCAACTTCAAAGCTTCTTTCATTTGGTAAACGATGGTCCAAAGAGTTCTTTGACCCTTGCGTCATAAAATCCTTGTACATCACCTTGATTAGGCCACTTCTCGGATATGCTAGCCAAGTTTGGTCCTCGTACTAAGAAAGGCGTATTCTACGTATTGAAGCTGTCCAAAGCAGATTCCTACGATTCGCTCTGCACAGGCTCCCATTGGCTGACTACTACATCCTTCCACCCTATGATGACCGACTCAAATTGCTGGGTCTACTAGCTCTGCAAAAACGTCGTGAATTCACCGATATCCTCTTTATACAGCAGCTCTTAACCGGCATCATTAACTATCCCCTGGATCGAATTTTTTTTAATACCAACCCACGCAATTTAAGTTCTGTTCCCCTTTTTCGTCCAAAGAATCACCGAACGGCATATGGTTTTGACGAACCATTGTCTTGTATGCAATGTGAAGCTAATATTTTATTTAGAGCTCCCCATGTACGAGTATTTGACGTCCATTGCGACAGAAGTGTCCTTAAAAACGCCCCCAATTATCATCTCTCCCGACCCTGATCTTCCCTGTCCTTTGGTTTTAATTTTAGTTCAAGACCAGTTTGTATTCAAATAAATACGGCCGTCCGAGGTTGACCCGGGCCTGTGCTGCTGAAAAGCTGAAACTCGTTGCAAGACTTTGATCAAGACAAGAAGTAGGTAGTTCTTATGAAAAATGACGAACAAGTATAGGCCTCTTCAAGCATCTTTGTGGCACCCCAATTCTTTTTTAAGCAACAGTATGACTTATTTATAACGAATGTCATGCCATGCGATGTCGACTGGTAAAGGCGACTTATAGCACAAAAAGGATGAATTCTGATTGGAACCAAGCGCACAGAATTGGCAGGATATCGCCTGAAATGTATCGAAACACAGTACTCAACTTGATGGCAACTTCTTGTTCTCCGTCAAAATGGAAATACCGATGGTGGAAATAAGGAAAGTTCCCAGTAAAGCCCCGTTTATGTTGCAGTTCCTTCCAATTAGAAGACCAACACGATTTTTCATTATTTTCCAAGCTACTCCCTTTCTGTATTGACAGTTTAGCTCTCAGAAGCCAAGGCGCCTTCGGGTACACTCCACCACTGTAATAATCCAACACAATTTTTACTTCCACACATCCATTGTCTACCATCAACCCAAGAATATGCCAAGGGAATATCAGAACAAGTCTTAAACGAACCGAAGAAGAAAAGAAACCAACAATCAACAAGAACACCGAGAACAATGCATTGAGGGGTGGCAATGGTAAGGAATGAATAAGAACCAAGCCAACACAAGAATCCAGCTCTTATCCACTTTCCTTTTATTTTTTATCTTCTTGAGGGAAAAAAAAAGAAGCTGAGGTAAGTATAATTACCCAACAAGGACATCGAGGTCTACTACCATACTTTGAAGCTCATCCTGATTCTTTGATATTGGTCCTCTGAACCAGCAGAGCCAGCAAAAGAACCAGCATCCTCATCATTTTGATGTTCGGTTACATCTTAAAACCCACACCAACTTACTAGTCGTCTGTCCCTTCACTCTGACAGTCCACACACTTGTGGTTCATGTGTCTTGAATCCTTCAAGGATATGACGATGACTTAGAGGGATATCTGATAAAAGAAGAAGAACAAGAACAAGAACAAGAACACAAGACTAGAATCCGAGGCGGCAACAATTTCTTGTGCCACTACTTCGACAACCATTCACATGTGGCAGTGCCAATATAAAGTTACACCAAGGTTACACTAATACGAGTACACTGCAGCTATCCCTATCTACATATGAACGAGTATGTATGTACGAGTATCTCTCCACACAGCCCGACGATACTTATGTTCATCCTTCAGCATTGTTAAGATTGGGTCTACAGGGTGGTTATGGTTGCTGTTGGGGTTCCTTTATTTATTTTTTATTTTTTTTTTCTATTGAGGTGCATCAACTGCGGTGGTAGTGTAACCAATTTCCTTTTTTGCTCCTCGAAATTCTCTGAAAGAGATGATAATGAAGTACAGAGCGAGAGTCCCTGTGTCTAGAAGACAGTATGTGTGGTGTGTGCTCGTATCACAACCAACCACGTGGCTGTTTTATTTTAATTACTCGCCGCCGAATAAAAGGCTATGGGCACTTAAGGGAAGACAATATCCTTGCATTACGTCAAATAAATGGCAAGAAGAAACATGAAAATAAATGGCCTAATAACTTTTTCACCAAACCATGACGTAGGAAAGCGGCTTCTTTTGTTTTTCTTCCTCTCAAGACTCGGTGAACTGGATTAATTCCAAAAAAGAAAAAAGGAAAAGAGGACATCCTCATCTGAAAAGATGTTGTGGTAGGTTCCCTGTAGTCCTAATACAGGGTGGATTTATCTAAGAGGATAGCAAATTGTTCTTTAAAACGGCGGAGAAGGCAATATCCATATTTCCGTGAACCCATAAGGCAGAGCCAATAAATTAGGGGTGGCCGCTTAAAAATGCATTAAAGTGGTAGGCTAGTCAAAAATGAGGATTAATGGTTTCCTTGCGCTGCAAGGCACATAACTTTTAAACCGTTTTTTTTTCTCAGTATCCATGTGGTGTGGCAGAGGGTATCTTTGAACATTTTGATAAAATAAGTCCAAAGTCATTTATGAGCTAAACACAATTTAGGCGGATTTATGGCTTTTCAACAGTGACGGCGTTATCCTTGTCCTTGAGAGTTTTCAAGTTAAATAAGGAAAAATGTATTTAATAGAGACTATACGGGTGGGTGGGGTTCAAGGAAGATGGGAAGACTTGGATGTAACAAAAGCGAACTAATATCTAGGTCAAGCTTCTACATTCAAAAGCATTTAGCACACTTACCAACAAATGCAATCAGGCACTAGTTTCTTGATTACCATCTACATAAAGCAGGAGTAGCTTAGTTAAGAACTGTCTTTTTCACTGGAATGTCTGTAACAGCTGTCCTCTAAAAAGAATGCGGATACCTAGTAAAAGAGGCGTCAAAAAGGGCCAGAAACCAATCTCGACAAATGACCAGTTCAAAAAGGAAAAGAAGCCTACTACCAGAAATGCAAACTGTTGGTTCTAGAAAGAATAATCCTCCCTTTCCCTCTCTACACTTTCTTCTGGGCCTGCCGGCATACATCCTCTATAGACACTTCCTTGCGATTAACCGCTCTTAATTGGAGAAAAGTGGTACTGTGTTGTACGAATTGGGCGTGCATTCAGTGGCAACAACCAATACATGTACGACGGGTGAATTCAGCAACAGTTAGCATGTAAAAGCAATTTCAACGAATTTTGCGTTGAGCTCAGTCAGAATTTCCGAGGACTAGTCAGGGTATTGAAACAGATTTGATGCCGGATCCCAGAAGAGATCCCTCCAGATTGGAAATCGTTTGTAGGCTTACCTACCCGACCACATAAAATCCTTATGCTGCAAATAAACCAGTAGAATTGGACACAAAAAAAATTACTGTTGACGACCCAGAAAAGCAAAAAAGGTCAACATCGTTCGGATTAAGAATAATTAGCGGAGTACCAAGATTGCAAAATATAACCACCATCGGGAAGGTGGTACGGTAGAAAGAAGAAGGAACGTGACAAATGGCAAGCTACAGAGACAAGAAGCAGCGACAGACTAAGGTAATAAGTCTTGAGCTTTTGCCACGTGAGAGGACAAATTGTAACAATCCGTTTCAAGGCCATTTGTAAATCGGCCAATATCACCCAGATTTCCGCTAATATTTCCACACAAGTAATGATGTCAACGAAGAATGTTTATGCAAACTCACGAACACGACCTACGGGCAATG
This sequence comes from Volucella zonaria, assembly GCA_963966105.1. Taxonomy (NCBI): domain Eukaryota; kingdom Metazoa; phylum Arthropoda; class Insecta; order Diptera; family Syrphidae; genus Volucella; species Volucella zonaria. Next base: position 157,039,343 of record OZ014533.1, read on the forward strand.
CCATAGCCATGACGCTAAATTCGTTGCTGACGATTTTAACCCCAAATTAGGGAGTTGGAAATGGACTTAGACATATTGACTTTGCTGCCGGACGGTATATCGCTGCAGCCAGCACACAGTTTCCGTACCGTAGACGAAATTGCTTATATTGCCGAACAATACGGTCAATATGCATTCGAACTACTATCTAGTGGCAGTCAAAGGAAGTCTACGATAAGTCCAAAGTAGCTCGCATTAAGTGGTGGATACCAGTGGCGTCGATCGCTGGAAACCGTCGGAAATGCTCCAACTGATGTGCTAGAATTTACTTGACCTCCGAGACAAAAAGTTTGACAAAAAGTGCAGGCGCCAAGCAGGCACATGAGGCTTGCATAGAAGGATGAAAGCGGATCATGACATATCAAACCTAAGCACTGCACTGCTGCTGAAGCTGGTCGGCAGCCAGTTCAAGTGTTTCAAACAGCGGTAGATGGCTTGGTAAAGAGAGTACCAGTACATCAACTCATCGGCAAAATATGCAGAACGAATGTATGCCCGATTGATGGAATTCCAGTCCAATCCTCAAAAAAAGAGACTCTTTCAACTACAATGATATATACCCGTAGCCTCTATAGTCGGGGCTTAAGATCTTGATCTAGCTGACTCTCTGTTTTCGACTATGTGAATCCACAATTTATAGTACGGCAGATTCGGCGGAGAAAACTCAAGAAATACAGACCGATAAAAGCATCTAAGAGTATATCTAGTGACGAGAAATAAGGCCTCAGAAGCAATCTCATCGGGATTTTCGATGCTCAACAAGGTTTAGGAAAAAGCAATAGCTCCTTCAGCATCATAAGAATCTGAGAATATGATGCGAAACTCGCAAGCCAACACCAGAGGTACGAGTACAATTTTCCAACGCGATGCGTTGTGCGAAACTCACAAGTCAAGTTCGGAGGCATCATTTTTCAAAAATCTGTCGCATATGCGGACGACATTGACATAATGGGAACAACACACCGAGCTTGTCACTTCCCACTCTTGAAGCAGAAGCAGCGAAGATGTCAACAGAGGGGAATACACAACATCGACGCCTAGGACAAAATCTCACAATAGGTACAACTTTGAGGTAGTAAAGGACTTTATCTACTGTACTTCGACTCCGCTATCAACTCCGACAAGAACACCAGTGCGGAAATCAGGGGACGAATCATTCTTGCTAATCGCTGCTTCTTTCAACAATGAACTGCAAGGGCTGTAAAGCGATGCCAACGAAGTCAAAACAGCTTGTACATATAAACACCCCTGTCCCGGCCCGGAAGGTTTTCATCTGCAACTCAGAGGGACAACGCAGTAGAGGACGACCTCATATTAGGTGGCGCACACGAAGTTGGCTGAGGTCACTGGGGGCAGCTGGGAAAAGACCGCGCTACCTGGAGAGACATGCTAATTGAGACCACGGTCCACCCAGACCGTACCGCCATCTAAGTAAGACAGTAAGTATTGGGGTGTCCTTCTGAATAAAAAACATTCGGATCACTTCCTATTCGAGGGTCTGCCCTACGCTCGCAACAGTCTGTAGGTTTTGGGTTTATAACTTAATTCGCGCGGTTTGCTAAGAGATGGCGTAACTTGTATTATTCCATTGGAACATGCGTTGGAAAGCTACTTTCATTGTATGTTATTTCAGTATATGTCATTCATTTGAAACGTAAACAACAATAATTTTTTTTCACTCAAATATGTCGAACTTTGGGCCTGAAAAAGTGTTTTTGCGGGGAGTTCTTCTTCATTACTTTACAATAATATGAAGAAAACTGCTGCCGAAAGTCATCGTATTTTGGTAGAAGTTTATGGTGAACATGCGCTAGCTGAGCGAACGTGCCAAAAGTGGTTTGCACGATTTAAATGTGGTGATTTTGGCTTGGAAGACGATGAACGTCCTGGGCAGCCAAAAGAGTTTGAAGATGAAGAACTGGAAGCATTACTCTATGAAGATTGTTGCCAAACACAAGAAGAGCTAGCAGAATCTTTGGGTGTCACTCAAGCAGCCATTTCAAAACGTTTAAAAGCAGCTGGATATATTCAAAAGCAAGGAAATTGGGTTCCGCATGTACTCAAGCCGAGAGACGTCGAAAGGCGGTTTTGCATGTCCGAAATGCTGCTGCAACGCCACAAAAGGAAGTCATTTTTGCATCGGATTGTTACTGGTGATGAAAAATGGATCCATTACGACAACCCCAAGAGCAAAAAAACATATGTGAAACCCGGCCAACCAGCCAAATCAACGGCAAAGCCGAATATCCATGGCGCGAAGGTAATGCTCTGTATTAGGTGGGATCAGATGGGTGTGCTGTATTATGAGCTGCTAAAACCGGGTGAAACCATCATTGTCCGAACACAATTAATTCGTTTGAAGAGAGCAGTGTCCGAAAAATGCCCGGAATATGCGACCAGACACGAGGCAATAATTTTCCATCATGACAACGCTCGGCCCCTCGTTGCTATTCCGGTTAAGAACTATTTGGAAAACAGTGGATGGGAAGTCTTACCCCACCCGCCTTATAGCCCAGACCTTGCCTCTTCTGACACCCATTTGTTCCGGTCGATGCAGAACGCCCTCACTGAAATACGGTTCACATCAGAGCAGAATATCAAAAATTGGCTTGATTCATTCTTGGCTGCAAAGCCGGCGCAATTCTTTTGGGATGGGATCCACACGTTGCCAGAAAGATGGGAAAAAGTCATAGCTTCAGATGGGCAATACTTTGAATAATACTATTGTACATGTTTTTCTTAAATAAACGTTAAAATTTTGAGAAAAAACCGCACGAAGTTATATGACCAATACTTGGGGGCCCGAGCGCGATTATCAAGGCTTCGCCCATCAATGACGTTGTCTAATAAAAAGCGGAGGCAGAGCATATTACTGGTCTTATCATAAACATGCTCAGATGACGCCACCGAAGGTAACGGTGATCAGTTACAAGTTGCCGGTCATAGGTCTTGTTGACGGCAGGACCACCGGTAGTCCTTAGCAGGACTGCACCGTGCGAGACAGGAGCCGCCCGGACCGAAGCCCTTGACTTGACTTGAAGAGGCAGGCCATCTAGTGGGAGCGTCACGGTGGCTGTGGTTTAAACCTAAAATCGCAGTAGAGTTGCGATAAGTACTGGGTGCTATGATGCTAAGATCAGCAATAGGTTTTAAATCGGCCCCGTCTCATACTCGTACCAAAGGTGGAACTGGTGCCTCCAACACAAGTTCTGCTTTGGTATCAATGGATTGACAGAGAATGATGGCAAGGCGCATCCTTGCTCGCATGAATGCTTGGGCATTCAGTAGAACTAAGGGTTATTTTGTCAGGAGTTCACCTTAAAATACACGAGACATCTGTAGGTACTCGGCGCCGATATGATGCATGCTGGCACTGTCAGGACTTTACCACTGAAGCGTTTATTCATCTACTAAGACTGAGACTGAGAAATCTGAGCAAAAGGAGCATACCGAGATTACAATAGACCAGTTCCTTGAAATCACTTTCTTCGGAAAGTTATGTGTTTAAAACCAGTATCACTGATACCAAAAAGCCGTTAGAAACGACCCAACTGAAGCGCTAGGTTTAACCCTCTATTTCCAAAAGGAGCATAAGGAGCGCACAATTGGGGAAATAGAGACGCACCCCTCAGAAGTTTCATAAAAAGTTAGAACGTGTCTGCATAAAGAGAACACGTTGCAAATGCTGCTGCCAGGCAGAATGAAACGTTTAATTTGGGCGATAAAACAAGATTCCTGTCTACCCGATAGAAATGTAAAGACAAGCATATACAATATGGCTGCCGGACTGAATGGCCTACCTGTGGAGATATATAAGGCAAGAAGACAACTTGGTAGAGACCATTTACCAACTCATTTCCAAGATTTGGTCGTCAAAGTAAGTATGTATGTTATATCTGTTGCGTGACAGCGCTAACATTTTTTATATTCGGTTTTCGGTCAGTGCTTCCTGCGATTTTTCCATTACTTCCTCTCGGCTGCTGAAACACGTTCCCCGTAGTGGTTTTTTAACTCGATTGAACAGAAAGAAGTCGGTGAATTCGGTGGCTGTTGGTGCTCACGGTGCAAAATCCACGAGTTTTCTGCCCACAATTCTGGTCTCTTTCGGCGAATTGCTTCATACAAACGTCTCATAACGCCCAAATAGTACTCTTTGTTTACTGTCTGCCATTCTGGCAAAAATTCATGATGCGCTACACCGTTGTAATCCATGAAAACCGTGAGCATTGCCTTATTTTTTGACTGAAAACGACGTGGTTTTTTTGGTCTCGGCTCATTTGGTGAACGCCATTCACTTGCCTGATGTCTGGATTGCGTGTCGTACTCATAAACCCACGTCTCGTCTCCAGTAATGATCCTTTTGATGAATGTGGGATCCGATTCAGCCTCGCAAATCATCTCTTTTGCGAAGTTAACACGGCCTCTTTTTTTGCATGAAATTGAGGTCTTTTGGCAACAACTTTACTGCTACGTTTAGCAGTAACCAAAATGTCTTGGACGGATCCATAGGCAATGTTCAAGTCCTCCGCTATCTCTCTGATGGTTAACTTGCGGTTATTCACCAACATTTCTTTTACTCGTACTTCATCAATGTTTTCGTCGGTTTTCGATGTCGATGGTCTGCCACTGCGTTCATCATCTTCGATTGACTCACGACCACTTTTGAACCGCTCGTGCCACTGGTAAACGACCGTTTTCTTTAGAGAATCGTTGCCAAAACACTTTTCCAACATTTCCAACATTCGCGCACCATTAAAAATTTAATACTCGTACAAGTTCGTTGTTGCAAATTTAAATCGCCAACACACACAGAGATAGATGATGGCTACGTGACTTTTGCAAATGTCAAACTATGACGCTAAGATTTAGAGGGAATGCCAACAACAGATTTACCAACTTACCAAAAAAAAAAACAGAACAATGGGAGCGCCACACGGTGGAGGCCCCCGGGAACATTTTGATCAAGGTGGTATATTGGATTAGAAGTAGCAGACAAGAGATCGTTGATGAAAATTAAAAAGAGTGTCGCAGACAGAACGGAGCCCTGGGGCACACCAGCATTTATTTTGTGAATATCAGACTTAAAACCATCCAAGACGACTTGAATTGAACGTTCCGAGTCGTCGTTCCCAAAAGCACGCATTTTCGACAAAAGAGCCTGATGCCAAATTCTGTCAAATGCCTTAGAAATATCAAGTGCAACCATCTTGCTTTTGCCAGATTGATGTACGCTTTGGTTCCACTTTTCGGTGAGAAATCACAAGTGGACGTGTTGCTACGAAAACCATATCGCCGGTCATTGAGAAGTTTTCGTGTTTCGAGATAGACAGGAAGATTCGCTTTCTTTAGGGACGGGCTGGAAAAATGCTGTTTTCCATCTGCACGGAAAGAGTCCTAAGAGTAGGATTGATGAAAAAGCTTACGCAGTGGGAGACATACCATCTGGACCAACGGATTTGGACGACTAGAGTGCGAAGGTGGATTTGTCTTATTGAGTGGCCATGTCCAAAGAGCTGACAGCTGAAATGTCATTTTAAATAAGCGCTGGGATGGAAGATGAGGCAGAATTTCTAATATTTTTGACGAACGACCAAACATTTTTACTATCTTTGGGACATTGTAGTATTTTTTGCCTCAGTCATTCGACGTTGCAGTCATTCCTGGCTCGTTTAAACTTTTTTCGGTTTTCCTCTGTTGGGTTAGTCTTGAAGGACCTAACAACCCTGACAGCCTCTTTACAGCTCGAGTCGTACCATGCCTTTTCGTTTGGTTTGACACTCTTCATCCGATGAGGGATAAAGTTTCTCATTCCAAAGAAAATGGCATTTGTGATCATATCAGCAGCGGCATCCACGCCGCTATCGAGGAAACATAACGAGCAGCTAAAATTCCTAAAGAAGCTGTTAAGACTGCTCCAGTTAGCTTTCTCATATTGCCACACTGTTCTTTTAGGAATCTTTTCTCTAACTGTATGGTCGGTGTACGAAAAATTACGACACAGTGGTCCAACGAGCCAGGAGGGGATGGCACATTGACTTTCTATTTGTCGGAGTCAGAAGTTAAAAAACAAGTCTAGGGTGTTGGTGGTGTGACTATCAACGTCTGGTATTCGCGTGGGCTCATTTACGGGTGATGTCTGTCCAAAATGTCGAAGCCAACCAGAATTTTGTATACTGAAATCGCCCGTAATCATGATTTCAGTATGAGGATTCAGGGATACAATTCTTTGTATGGAGTCAGACAGCGCATCCAACTTGTTAAAGGTCGAATTGCTGTCCAGTTTGGTGCTTCTGTAAATAAAGCAATAGTGGATAAATTGCTTATGTAGATGAAATTTTAACCACATGAAGTTGAATTCCGGATTGGAACAGAGCTTAGCAATGAGCAGTCGAGACCACAATGAGGAAAGAATAGTGACACTAATTCGTAGCCAGGTAGTTTCAGATCGGAGTGATCTGACAGGTGTGGCCGGCGATCTACCTGTGTTTCACTAAGTGCCAAAACAGCAAGTCTGTATTTACAGACGTGGACGTACGCAGAAAAGTGATTACATTTTAGCCCGCGTATATTGGCAATAGAAACAAAATTCATACCCACAGCCTGCTATCCATCGGTTGTTACATACCCTCAGTCACTGTAATACAGCAACGGCAGTGACCGAGCACAAGAACATTCTGACCAGGGGCAGGAAGGTTGGGATGTCCGCACTGTGGATATTGGCGTCTAACCTTGTTAAAAAACCTGCGAGACATTTGACTTCACAAGATCGATCTGGTAGCCCCTTCTCGTCAAGAGAACAATCTTCGTCCCAAAAAAAGTTTACTAGATGCCTGAACCAATCTTTTGTTACGGGTAGGTCTGCCTTTAATGCAGGTCTGCTCTGACATAATCCATTGACATTGGACACACTCGTATGGTTCAACATAGATATTAGCAATGTCAGTCAAAGTCTATCAAGGGCGCAGCCAAGGTGTCTGGTTGAGTTGCACATGCCTAAAGTAATAGAAATGTCTTCTGTTCTTCGAGTATCTCCCAGTTTTTGAAGCATAATCTCCCAAGACAGTCACTGTTCTGAATCTTGGACAAGGGATGAGTTTGCAAAGCAGTCCTGCGCACATAAATGTGAAACTATATTCATCCTTCGAAGAACGAAGGAAGTCAGACTAATGGGTGTACAGTTTCCGGCGGGCGATTAGTCATCTTTACATATTTTCGATATACAGGAGTTGGTATAAAGGCCGGTGTCGACCTACAGATCCTCTTTAGAGTTAGGAGCAGCTAGTCCATATGGTGTCACACCCCATTGCATCATGCGAGTTGATGGTGTAAAACGAGGGCAAGGGATACGTAGTTAACCAATGATACCAACTACCAACAGCAGTCGTTACTGCTAATTAGCCAGTCAGACCCCCCCGGGAGGTGATTTTCGTTTCCCAATAAAAATGTTGCTGCCCCAGAATTTGTTCACATAGAAAACTACCGAAATAGGTCGAATGTACTTACGAGTACTAATATCGCAAACAGATATCTACTCTCGGCCGCCTTAGATTTCTCTGAATCCTCTAATGGATCATTTCTTTTGCAAATTTAAACAGTTTCCATTCGATTTCAATTAAATTTTAAAATCATCCCCCGCTCACCCTCAAAATAAAATATAATCCCATCCGTAATTTTAATTAAAAATTAAACAACACCATATTCTTGGCAAAGTGCCTTCGAGTGAGTACCTTTAAATTTCCATTGCTCAAATCAATATGACGGTAAATCTGCAACAAAAACTTCCTATAGATACAGATACAAATAGATCCGCCCTATCTCCTCATCAAAGGTCAAATGTGCCCCTACAACCAAACAGAATACGGCCTTTTAACTACACATCAACAACTCATCCCGAAGGTCACCTGACAAAGTTTAGTTTGCCACCATATTGCTACACTAATTAAAAATTTCACAAAAAAAAAAAAAAAAACTAAAAATATTGATGAAATCGAAAGCAGAAGCCCATGTCGAAATACATGGATGTACGAGTATCTGCAAGAAAACACACAAATCGTATGGCATCGTACCTTACTTCATCGGTCCTCGAAGAACGCCGATTTCAATTTTCAATTTTCAATTTTTAGTTTTCAGTTTTCGGCATTTCATCATTCAACGGCGACTCCTAGGTATTCGTGTATTCCATCAGACAAGAACTAATCCTCTGGCTTGTTTCTATTTTATTTTGAATGCCTTCCACACTTTTATTAACTTCACATTACACATCGAATAGCAACACAAAATACTCGTACACCACACTGTGCCGACAACATCATCATTTTTGCTCGGATGGTGGCAAGAGACAGAGAACAGACGACAGTGGACAGAGGACAGAGGACAGAGGACAGACGTCAGGCAGTAGTCGCAGTCGTAGTCGTACCTTGGCCCAAATTGACTCACAGACTCATAGACTTATAGACTCACAAACTCATGTAGCACTCGCGTAACCACAAAATTGTCGCACTCTCTTGTTGTAATACCAGAGATACAACTAACATCACCAGCATGGCCGTATTTTGGTAAACATCTCGAACCCGATCACCACAAAAAAAAAAAAAAAAAAAACCAAATCAAAGCAGCACCACTTTACAACGGATTTGGCTAGAATATGGCTTCCTGCCAAAAACAAAAAAAAAAAAAAAAAATTAAGCTAAGCCGCGTCAACCAACAGCAAAACAAAAGCGAAGCGCCTGAATTTCTTTTTCGCTTCTCAACACAACAATGACAATAGCCACTGAGATGGCCCCGAGTACGAGTACCATGCGGCGGATATATCCAGGCGATACCCAGATATTCAAGTGCTCATACCCGGCCGGTCTACAAAACAAGGGGGGGGGGGGGGGGAATATGTAGTTCGCGCGAAAGTAAACTTTTTCGGAGCTCCGAAATAATGATGATGGCCCCAAATGTTCAAATTTTATGTGGTAATGTGACACTATACGTCGTACTAGGTCTTGCTTCACCTTTTCACTTTCTTTGGAGATACGAGCACGATGGAAGCGCACCAAACAAATTTCCGAGAGGGGGTTAAGCGAACTTAAGACTATGTGGCGCACAGCGGCTAACACTCGGATACACGCGACACGTTAAAGTGCTTGCTGGCGGCAGTATGAATAGACTGATGTCGTCGTCGAATGTGACACACAAAGGCTTGACAAAAGATGAAGAGATTATGAGGCTGATGTTGATGTCGCACCAGCAGCTGGTGCTGTTGCTGATACTAGTATTGGTGCTGATCTTTACTAAGTCTCTCTGGCATCGAGCCAATAATCAAAAATTTAACACCAAAATAGCGATTCCCTTTTCCGATATGCTGCTCCACGATGCGATTGAAGACTCTACCACACCAGAGAACTTATGAGCCACTACTGGTGCGTTTCACTCGTCTCTCTCATGACCGAAGCTGAAGCATACCGTCGCGAAGAAAAGCTCTCTTAGTCGGTGTCGTCGTCGTTTGTTCAACTTAACTTTTCCAAGAACACGCCGAGCACGCGGACTTTTTTTCATTCTCTGGTACGAATTTACGAAGCACTCGTATCTGCTCAAACTTGCCTGGCTAGTGGTTGTTTGGTTGTTTTCTGTTCAGACTTGCTCTGGTTCTGGTGGTGCTTCGGATGGTGGTGGTAGTGCTGCTGTTGCTGCTTCTCTGCACCCCATGATTGGTTCTAAGAATAGAAACCATCTCCAAAGAGAATCAGTATAGAGTGCTGGGCTGGCTGGTGCTCCCTCTCATATGAATGAGCACATGCTCATGCGCTTTAGGGTTTGCATGTGACAGTGACAACACCACCAGCAGTGACCAAACCAGACCATCATCCAAAAAGAATGGTGAATCTGGTGAATCTGGGGTGGTTGGGTTGGTTTCCTACCTATCGAAGCACAACTTTTAAAGACTTGAGTTCTAAATATACGAACAGACAATGTGCTGCTTCATGCTTCATGTGGTGGTAACAACATATTCTCTGATTTTTTTTTTTTTTTTTTTTTTTTAAATCTTTTCAAACAGATACTCGTACTTGAACCCTCCCTCCTCAGAAGTACTCTTGTGGATTTTTGTATTTGAAATTTATCGATGGGGCGAAGAGATACACACACACACACACGAAAAAAAGGTGTCGATTCGGTTTACATATGTGAAATGTACTCGTATCAGCAAATACGAGCAGCACCAGGGTGCCTTCCATCCTACCACCGCCACCTACCTACCTACTCATGTGTACCGTCCTCCGCGCAGAATTCTTTCTTTAAGTGGAAGCAGATTTATGATGATGGAATGCAAGAGCTTTTGAGGTGTTGCTACTTCGGCTTCTACTCGTCGTACTCGTAGCTCAGGAATCTATTCTTCTCAATGCCGATTCCGGATTTGTTTGCCTGTTCATTTGGTAAACAAAGAGTTTTCGGATTTAAGTGAGTTGTTGAGGATTAAAATGTCTTCACCACGGGAAATCTAGTCGAAATCGGTTTAACAAATGTGAAAAAATTTGTTAGACAATCAATTCGAAGGAATGGTAACATCACCATTCCATTCATTCATTTCATCACCATTGAAATCGCCGGATAGAAATGACTTTGAAACGTAGATAAGTCCGCTTGTTTCAATACGACTCGAGATACATTTTTTCAGCAAATAAAAAAACTCTTGTGAAAATGTACACCAGATTGTGCGGACATGATTATTTCCTTAAGGCAAAATAAAGCGACCTGGGAGAGAACATCTATGTAATTTGGAGCGATACACAGATGGTCACGACTCTACCGCAAAAGTCTACAAAAGATGGAGGCGCTATTTCAATGCGTCTAACATAGAAAATGTATACCTTGCCAAACTATAGCCCATCGAAACTAGAAGAACTCTGACTTGGTGGCAATGGCATATGCCCTGAGCTGAAATTAAATAGTGAGCGAACTTCGCATCAAGCAATTGGGGATATTAATGCAAAAATTCGCCAAGATTTTCTTCTTCTATTTAACGACAGGCCCCAAGAGCTAGAGCTCCTTTGCCAACACGTGTTCGGTGCAGGAAGATAGAGCTAAGTTCATAAAGATTTGCACTGCAAAGTGCTATAGGAAAAGATCTGAGCCAGAGGTAGTAGTTGAATTGTCACTGGAAAAACAGCCCAACGTGTTCAGGTTGATGTTTAGAAGGGCCTTTCTAGTTTTCAGATAAAGTTGTAAGTTTTCCATTAACTATCTGAGATATCGGGAAAACTTTTATATACCATTATGTCCACCATGAGCACCGCTCGCAGCGATCGAATGAATGGAACCAATTCTCGACCACACTCCCACAAATTCCGACCGATATTCCGGAGATTTCGCGTTCAATGTGGGGTCTGAGCACCTCTAACGTCTCTGGCTTGTTGGCACATACCAATGACTTGAAATAGTCCAAAAGAAAAAAGTTCAATGGTGTCAAATGGCACGAGCGCGGCAGACAATTGTCTGGTCCATTCCTTGAGATAACATACTCACAAAACTTTGACTTCAATAACTCTCGTTTGTTTGATCCGCTGTGTAACATGTAGCGCTGTGCTGTTGGGACCGCATCTAACCAATGGTGAGTGCATAATTGCGGCCAAAAATATATTTAGTTTCAACATATCCTGATAGGGATTTACATTAACTGTAACTTGGCGGTCATCATTACCAACGAAAAAATACGGCCCAATGACGCGCTGGCAAGAAAACCACACCAAACAACCAATTCTTGTGGATCTACATAGTAGCGTCTCATGAAGCACATGTGGGTTTGTAGCCGCCCAAAAGCGCATATTTTGCTTGTTGACAAAGCCATTGAGCCAGCAATGATCTTCAACGCTAAAGACGATTTCGCAATGAAATTCCGCATCGGTTGTAACCATTTCCAGAGACCAATTTGAGAAAGTTCGAAGCTTCAAATGATCATCTCGCTTTAGTTCTAGAGTCAGTTTGATCTTATATGAGTGTACGCCGAGATCCTTTCGCGAAATTCGCCACATTGTTGTTTGGACGATGCCCAATTCCTGCGAACGACATGGAATGGATTGATTTAGGTCGCACTGACGGCCTCAATATTTTCAGCGCTCCTTGCATTTCTTTCTCTCACTGGCATCGGAATATTAAGCAGCGAAAATGTTTGCACAAAACGACCGAAAAGTAGCATTGAGGGCACATACATTTTCATAATTCCGAAACATTGCTCGTTCGAGTTCTGACATTGACAAGCAAAAAGGCAATGACAGTCCACAGAAGAACATTAAGGATGCGTTCACATTTTAAAAAAGGTACAGTTCTTAATGGAAACCCCTGTATTATACTTCATATCCTTATCTATAATATTGCCGATATATTTGCTTCGGATGCACTACAGAGTCTTCCAATAGGAACTGCCGAAATTTGACAGTTGATAGCGGCCATATTGTTGAAGCTGCATCTGTCAAATTGGCTGTCATTTATTCAGTCTGTGCAAAATAAAATTGTTTTATCAAAATGGGTGTTCTGTGCGGGCAACGTTCCGCGCGCTTCGCCCATTCTACGGTCGCCATAATCGTCCTACCGAGGGGACTATTCGCAGTGCGGTGGATAAATTTGAGTCCACTAGTTCAGTAAACGATAAATCAACACAAGTACGTCGACGAAACGCAAGATCTGCCGAAAATATCGCCGCTGTTTGTGAGACTGCACAGGACAATCCGAGGGAGTCGATTTCACGTCGCTCATAAAAATTCGACCTTTCGCAGACCACAACTTGGCGAATTTTGCGTCGTGATTTAGGCCCGCATTCGTACAAAATTCCACTGACCCAGGAGCTGATTGTAAACGACCATAGGCAACGACGTGTGTTCGCTGAGTGGGCTCTGGAGCAGTTGGAAACTGACTCTAATTTTCATCGAAAAATCTTCTTCAGAGTTGAGGGTACTTCGGCAAACAAAATTGTCGAATTTGGGACGATACCAATCCACATGAGGTCCAAGAGCGTCCAATGCATCCCGTCACTGTTTGTTTTGGATTTTTGGCTGGCCGATCCATATTTCGTTGAGAACGACGTTGGCCAGGCCATCACCGTCAACGGCGAGCGCTAAGGTCGATGATTACCATCTCATTTTGGCCTGAACCTGGAATGCACCTTCTCGGTGTTATTTAAAACTTGAAGTGCATAGCGCAGTACATCGCCTGCACCAGATGAATATGATTGAATTTGCAAAGCCACTTAAACGTTCGATACAGCTGTCGCAAAAGATTGAACGTACTTTAATGTGAATTCATTGTGGCTTCAAAGGTAGGAGAAGATTAAAGAAGTCTATCCCGAGAACAATACAATATTCGAAGAGATAGCCAGAAAACAGAAAAGGTGGTGGCTCAAGTAGTAGTGTGTTGGCTTCCCAATCGGACGGTTCGGGGTTGAATACCAGCCGTGACCAAAAGACTTTTTTTCAGGCAACTAAAATCTTGTGAGATGAATGGTTGCCTAAATATAACATCAAGTCCAATTTATACTAGTAATTTAGTCTCCCCATTAAATCTTGGATGCCACCCATGGAGCGAAATAACCACTGAGCCCAAAAATCTTTCTCTCTCTCTCTATCCAATTTTCCGAAAAACTTAACACGTGCTCCGGCATTTTAAGAGTAGTAATACCCTCTTGAGTGTTAAGTTCTTTTTTATAAAAAAAAAAAAACATGGATAATTTCTATTGTACAACACGGCAAAAGACACTGAATTGCATCTGATGGTCTTTGCAACACGTAGTAATATGGCGGCGAGCAGCATCGACGTTTCTAAAAACTCCCATACAAGCTGCAAATCATCTAGAAGGAGAAATTCGATGATGAACTTTTGAATTCATATAGAGTGGCTAGACCATACCGTGGGTAATGAGCAAAAGACTTTCCACTATGCTACCTAGTACTAGCAAATGTTTTGGTACACGAAATGAACACATTCCCAAGAACCAATGAACGCATCCACTCCAACTTGACGGCTATTTGACAAGTGACAGTTGTGCAGAGTTCCCGCATAAAAGGTTTTGGACGTCAGTTGTTGTAATTGGCCTGCAAAAATGCGGCCACTTAAAATCACACGAAACTTTGTGTATCGTACCGTGAAGTTATTTGAGGATACTGGTGAAATAGTCAACTAAAATTATGCTGTGTGAACGGCACAAGTCATCAAAGCCGTGGACAATCGAATTCGTCGAAATCCGATGCGGAATTAGAAAATCATATCTCGAGAGATGGATAGCAGCAAGGACAGCATGTCGGGCGTCTTAAAACGTGATTTATGACGAAGGGCATACAAGAGGCATATCGGTCACTTACTCACAGAATCAATGAAACAGAAACGTAAGTCAAAATCAAAAGCCTTGCTTTCCCAGTACTCGAAGAACTGTCGCAGAATAATTCTATTTACTGACGAGAAAAAATTCACCGTTGAAGAATCGTTCAACAAACAGAACAATAGAGTGTACCATATGCTCTGTGATAACGATATGCGTTTGAATTCGTTCTGAGAGTTCAATGTGGCCACCACTCAACTTCTGTGATGGGACTCGCCTACAATGGGTTCACCGAGCTCCATTTCTGTGAGAAAGGTTTTGAAACCTCGGCGAAAGTGTATTAAACGGAGAACCCTTCAACAAAACACTATTCGCAAATAAAACGTGGATTTTTCATCAAAACTCCGTTCCAGATCATAAAAAAACGGCTCAAACATGGCTCAAAAATCTCGTCCCGAACTTCATTTCCTCGGATGATTAGCCATCTGGTAGCCCAGACCTCAGTCCATTAGACTATAAGACTATGTTTTCGTTCTGAAGACTATGGCTTGCATCCAATCGACGATTCGACATCCAATTATTGAAATTTTGAAGCCCGCCCTTGTCCAAGCGGTGCAAATTTTTACAATGCATGAGGTGCCTACTGCAATTGATGAGTGGCCAGATCGACTTCACCTTTGCTGGAAGGGAAATGGCGACCATTTCGAATAAGTTGTTCTAGAATTGGCTACAAATTCTACCCAATAAATAGAAACAACAAGTTTTGGAAAATATTCATTCTTTTTCATTTTATTAGCCAAAAACCGTATACCAAAACATTTGCTAGTACTACAATGCGTACATTGTGCTAAATAGATAAATATCCTCTAAGCTTCCTCCATAACAAGCCAGCAATTCGTACATGTATCGTGGACGTTGACTACTTGGAAAGTATGTAGTCCGTGGCAATTTTCAGCGCGGAAGACACCAGTCTCCAGTTAATTGATGAACCAACGAAGGTAATTCGGCGAAAAGGTAATAAAGCAAAAATGGCGAAAGAAAAACGTGACAATGTATTGGCTTTCTTGTACGCTGGATACGGTCAGAAAACAGAAATCAGAAGGCTCCTCGCAATTTCAATACGGGTTTCGGATGCAACGATTTACCGTAGATACAGTCAATGCTCCAACAGCTATACATGGCAGACGTAAGAAAGAACACATCAAAATAGGATTGCGGTATGAAAACCTAATTCGGTAAAATGGAAATGAGATATGGCTTCCTTTATCGGATCAAAACACCGGACTAACTGTAAAAAAAGGGCCAACTGAAGCGGTATTCGTAAGTGTATAAATATGTACATTTATTCTAAATTGATCAACGAAATTAAGGAGCGTTGTGCGGCTTCGAACTCAGATGGAGGACCACATTTAAGTTGTGTAGCGTCGTGTTTGATGACACCTTTATTATCACGAAAAGGGAGTTAAAGAATACGAAGTTACAGGCGATGTACCACGAGGTTCGCTCTTAGGACCGCTGCTTGGAAGGTTGTGTGTGGCGAAATTTTGAACCTATCGATACTTCGAGAAAAAACAATTACGGGCTTTGCGCGCAACATTGCATCAGCAACAGGCACCATTTTAGCACAAACTTGTATATATGAGGACTGTTTGATGAGTACCCCGATTATACTAAATGATGGTACACCGATTTTGGCTCAGTAGCGCCACCTGTCTTCTAATCCGGGTACTCATCAAACAGCCCTCGTACATACCGGCAAAACAACATGACATATACATAAAATGATGTGCAGGCAGAAACAAAAGATGTACTCTAACCCTCTAGCGAGGAAATTAACTGAAAGACAGTAGTGCATTTCGGAGAATGGCTGGATCTCTCAACGGTTTGACATTTTCACGGAGTATCCAAATCGAGGTGCATACCGTTACTGGCAGAGCATGTTAAACAGCTACTGAATCCACCATGTAGCACAGCTCAACTTCGTGAAAACTGAAGTATTGGATGGCGAAATTATGCCCCAAGACGTCTGCGGAATCATACACCGAGCAGACCGTACAGCATACGAATTTTTCAAATATGCGACGAATGATTTCGAAAACTAATAGCTGTATACAATTACATCTTCAACGTAGGTGAGGCGAGGTCCTGGCAAGCTTCAGAAAGAACATAATTTTCTCAATATTTAAAAAAAGGAGAGTGTAGCGACTCGAATAATTACGAGTACAGAGGCATATCGTTCCTCAATGCGATAACGAAATTATTTACGGGGATCATTTTGGACATTTGACAGTTTGGGTCGAAGCAAATGGCACGACTGTACTAAGTGACGTCCAAATCGGCTTTAGGAAAAACTATTCCACGGTAGACAATATTTTTACCCTGACAAGCATTGCCAGGACGTATTTGGACAAAGGAAAAAAACTATATGTGTTCTTCGTGGACTTTAAAGCAGCATTTTACTCCATTAACAGAAAACCGCTTTCTACTAAGCAATCATGGAGTGTCGACAAAAGTGCTCAAAATAATAAAAACTCTGTACGAGGGAAATCGAATGTCAGTCTCAGATGGGAAAAGCTTGTCAAACTGATTTGCTTCGCTCTCGGGTGTTAAGCAGGGTTGCATTTTGAGCCCTGTACTGTTTTCATTGTTCTTCAACGATCTACCAATATTCTTGCCAGGAGGAATCGAGTTCGCCGGAATCAAAATAAAGGTTCTTAAGTACGCAGACGATACCGTCATCTGTCATCTTGTCGGAAACTCCAATGTCACCGCAGATGATGATCAACAAATTACAGGAGCACTGCAATAAATGGAACTTGAAAGTCAACACTAATAAATCAAAAGGAATGGTAGTCCGAAATGGGACTGGTCGCTTGGCAAGAGATGAAAAATGGGTTTTCCAGAATGAATGACTTGAGGTAGTGAAGGACTATAAATATCTTGTAGTCCATTTTAACACCTCGCATAACTTTTAAGAAACATTTGGAGGAGAAACTACGAGAAGGTAAATCGGCAATAAACTGCAATAGAAAGAGCATATTTTGCAAAAGGAACATTGCACTAAGCAACATTTGCGAAGCGGTGTTGAGGTCTTTTATGTGTTGCGCTGCTCAGAATTGGGGAATATTGCAATACGAGGAAGTCGGAAGACTGCTAAGATATTTCGTCAAACCAGAAAACTCTCCAAACTGAGTGATTCACCTCGAGACTGGATTAAAACTACATTTGCTCTATACTATTTCGATAGCATTGTCGCTACTAAATCAACGCCTACTCTATGTAGTTGGAAAGCACCTTATTCCTTATAGACTGTCATTCTTCAGAGGATGGTCTAGATTATGCAGTGAACATGATGTCTCGCCGGTGCAAGATAATGAGGAATCTTGGAGCGAAAGCCTACAAAAGCTGCTCAGGGTTGTTTGCCCGATCGTCAAGAAAGCAGATCCTATAAAATGCGTCAACTTTGGAGGTATAAATCTACTCCATAGCGGCTACTAAATCTAGTTGCTACATGCTATACTCTGCGAGTACCAAAAGCTTCTTGCCAAACACTGTATTAGTCCAAATCAATGTGGCATTGACCAACCTTAACTTTTAGACTACACTAGATCTTGATGAAAGAAATTCATTTCGGACCTATACCCACCATTTTATTTTTAAATGCAAGGTCCCATTTAGTATCCCTGGCAATTCCGTTCTTTTGTGTAGGGTGGACTGTTGATTGACGCCCAGGTCCCACCGGTCCCGTCGCAGTTAGAGTCAGAAGTATTGTACTAGATATGTAAAATTGGATGAGATGGTTTCCCAACATTGATGCTAACAACATCACCTTCAACATGTAACATATTCGTATATGAGTAACATTAGAGGACCAAAATATAACAAAAAACTTCTTCTTGTAGAAGCAG
Source organism: Volucella zonaria (assembly GCA_963966105.1). Taxonomy (NCBI): domain Eukaryota; kingdom Metazoa; phylum Arthropoda; class Insecta; order Diptera; family Syrphidae; genus Volucella; species Volucella zonaria. The sequence goes on from OZ014533.1 coordinate 157,057,580, forward strand.
AAAAAATATAAGCAAATGCCGTGAACCTTAAACTTAAGTACTTGCGCGAAATAAAATTCGTTTAATGGGTTACGCTCCAAGGAAGGTCGGCAGTGCATTTCGAGCAACAATGAGATGAGTTCTTAAAGAAGATATGGACGCATCAGTAGATATTAAATTTTTAGGGGATATATCTGTTTCATAGAACATCTATTTGAAATTAGGAACTAAATCATCCCAAACTTGGAAACTGTTTTCAAACCAAGAGCATCGCTTTACGGGATTAATGTGACCCACTTTCGATAAGGTTCATGCGTCCAGATGACGAAAACTGGACCACCATTGGTTACGTAATGGTGCGCATATACATATGTAGCGAACCTATACATCTAGAACGTTAACGTCAAGCGGCAAGTTCGAATAAAAGAGGAAGCAGGATTTTTTATCTGATCCACGCAACCATTCAGCGGGGAGGGAAAATCACCCTGCTTAGGAATGGAGATGGTTTTAATCTGTAAGAATCCGCCTATAAAAACACAAATAAAAAAAAAAAAAAAAAACAATTGAGCAACAAACACATGAGGAGGAATATAATGCTCCAACTGGAGGATGTTCAATCTCAATCCTGCATAACACACAATCGCGGCGGACGTCAGAGTGTTTAGTCTGAATAGTTGGAAGCTTTATGTAAGGGAAAACCTCTCGAGGATAATAATGATCCCCGTAAGAGGATTCTCGATACCTGTATCCCCAAATCAAGTTATTGCTTGGTAGGTTGGAAGTAGTGTAGGAAGAAGACCGAAGCAGATTAAAGAGTTTTGTATCTCAGGCGGAAAATTAAAAAAAAAAAGAAGTAAATAATGGTGTAGGCTACTCTGGGATGACCTGGGAATCGAGTTTTAATTCAAAATGTTTGTGTCTTCATTACGTTTATTTCTTTAAACAGTCAAATGTACTCGTACTCACTTATAAAAAAATCAACTCCATTACCCTGAACTCACCTGAAAATAAAAAAAGAAAAAAATAATTAAATTTCAATTTTAGATGGTAAAGTCTTATAAGTGAAAATTGCTATTTTTTTATACGAATAGCAGTATGCTTCAATAGGATGACGAGGACGAGGAAATTGCCCTGATTTGTCAGTGCGAAGTCTTTGGACAGCTACCACTTGCGAGATCTATATGAACTGCTCTGTTGTATGAACATCATCGATCTAAACAAATCTATCAAGAAAACTCTAAGGTCCAACAAGCAGTTCGGTAGGGTTCTCTCAACTGGTCTAAATGAAGCTCAACATGGACGGCTCTGGCCTAACTTAACGTAACATACGCTTTTAAGACGTTCGAAACAAGTTATGAGACAATTCCGAGACAGTGTCGAGGGTGACTTAATTTACTCGCTTCTTGTATCTTCTTGTGGGCCTTAAGTCTTCCACTACACTTACGCCCTCGACAACTGTTCTCGAAACGCCACAAGCCTTCTTCAACTGTTCTGCACAGTTCATGTTCAAATGGATTCCCTTTAGTTTAGTTGTGGGTAGAGAGATTCTATTCCACGGAATGATAATAATGGAGACACCTTCTACTTTGAACGGCGATATTTTTCGGACGCTGAGCTGTTCCTTCACAGAATTTCTCCTTGGAAATGCGATTAGGCTCAAAAGGAGATGCTAGTGTTGAAGAATGCCATTTGACGTTCGGTTTCGAATACTAATTATCAGGTTTAGGAACATTTTTGGGACACCCGACCAGATGTGAGCAATATTCCTCAATTTCGGGGGGAAAAAAGTTGGGCTCCGATCAGACAATGTGAAGTATTTCCACTGCTTGAGCCAACCTAGGATTTTTGTAGCAGTTTTGGCGACAACGCAGCTTGCATTAATACACATACCGCGAATGGAAAGTTTTTGAGTCCTGACAATGCAGACACCATTCAAGTATAATGACTGGACGCACAAGGTTTCGTTTAAGGACAGGAAATAGCATTCTATTTCTACAGTTAATATTGGAGCTTACTGAGTTGATAATGCGGGGAGAAAGTACATGAATACTAGAAAGAATATAAAAAGCAGAAAGCACTCTTGTCACGTCTTCAAAGGAATAGGTTGGACCAGGAGTAATAAATAAGAGAACGTTTATGAAAATTAAAAAGAGTATCGGAGACAGAGAAGAGCCCTGAGGAACCCCAGGATGTATTTACTTTGCTTATATCGGAAGTGAAAACGGCCAACACAACTTCAATGGGACGTTCCGAGAGTAATTTCCAATCCGAAGCAGAGATGCATAAGCACAAAACATTCTGATGTCAAACTCTGTCGAATGCCTCTGATATATCAAGTGCAACTACAGGGTTTTCCAAGAGGGACTTCCCAACTTTGACAGTTGATAGCGGCCATATTGTTAAAGCTGCATCTGTCATATTGGCTGTCATTTATTCAGTCTGTTTTGCCAAATCACCATGGATGGACATAGCGTTCAGCAACACGTGCAAATGATAAAATTGTTTTATCAAAATGGGTGTTCTGTTCGGGCAACGTTCCGCGCGCCTCGCCCAATTTACGGTCGCCATAATCGTCCTACCTTGGAGGGCTATTCGCAGTGTTGTGGATAAATTTGTAAACGATAAACCAACACCCGTACGTCGACGAAACGCAAGATCTGCCGAAAAAATCGACGCTGTCCGTGATGTACAGGAGAATCCGAGGCAGTCGATTTCGCATCGCTCACAAGAACTTGGCGAATTTTGCGTCGTGAATTGGGCCTGCATCCGTTCAAAATTCAATGATCCAAGAGCTGAAGGTAAACGACCATAGACCACGACGACGTGTGTTTGCTGAATGGGCTCTGAGCCGTTGGAAACTGACCCTAATTTTCGTCGAAAAATCATCTTCATCGATGAGGCCCGTTTCTGGATGAATCGGTACCTCAGCAAACAAAATTGTCGAATTTGAGACGATACCAATCCACATGAGATCTGAGAGCGTCCAATGCATCCCGTCACTGTTTTGTGTGGATTTTGGGCTGATAGCGTCATCGGTCCATATTTTTTTGAGAACGACGTTGACCAGGCCATCACCGTCAACGGCGAGTGCTATAGGTCGATGATTACGAATTCCTTTTGCCCTGAATTGGATGATGTGGACACCAACGACATGTGGTTTCAAGAGGAAGGCGCTACGTGCCACACAACTCACACGCCACATTGGAAATTCTGCACGAGCGATTGGAGGGCATGGTCATCTCACGTGGAGTCGATGTGAACTGACCACCGAGATCGTGCGATTTGACCCCGTTAGACTTTTTCTTTTGGGGTTTTCTGGAGTCGCACGTCTATGCGAATAAGCCACAAGCCACAAGCCACAGCTGCCCTCAAAGCCAACAAAACCCATGCCATCGGTTAAATTCAGCCTGATTTATGCGCCAGAGCCATAGAAAATTGGACATTTCGTATGCGCGCTACCCAAAGAAGGATGTTATATTCCACACATAATGGCATCGACAGGCCTGTTAAAGGAGTAAACAATTTCGATGATATCTCACACACACTTTGTTTTATTTAAATTTAAAGATAGGAAGCGCTTAATGAAAGACCCTTTGTATTGTTCTGGCCAGACTGTAGTCAACTTTGGTTGCCTTTCGGGTAAGGCATGACATCACCTGTGGACCTTTTGCTACAAAAACTGTACTGTTGGCCGTTGAGACAGTACTTCGAGATAATTCAGCGTTCCCATAACCTTGAAAAGTAGGAGCATAGGTGCAATGTGTCTGTGGAAGGAGAGAGAAAAGAGTCGCCTTTTTTAGGAATGGGCAAATCCCTAATTGCGGTTTTCCATATTTTAAAAAAGAGTCCCAAATGATAGGGTTGATGAAAGATCTTACGGAGTGATTTTCCTTTTAGAAGAAGGGATGATCTTTAAGTACAGTTACTACTACACGAGTGCGAGAGTGGTACGAGTATGTAGACGGAGACATCACATAACATCGGAACGCTGATCTGGTTGCGAATTGAGTCTTGTCAAAGAGCTAACTACTAGAATGTCGTTGCAAATGAGCTTTGCGATGAGGGATGGCGTTCGACGTAACATTTCTACTATCTTGGCGATGCTGGAGTATTTTTTGCTCCAGTTATCGACCAAGTTGCAACTTCACACGTTTGGGAAAAACTTTGCAGTCATTCTTGGCTGGTTTGAATTTTTTTTGGCTATCCGGTTAGACTACTGAGACCGATAAAACAGCTTACTGTCGACAGTCACTTTAAAGTCGGAGTCGTATCACGTTTTGTACTTTGGTTTGATACTCTTGAATGAAGAAAGGTAGGATGAAGGGTTTCATTCACAAGAAAATAGTATTTGTGAGGGGTATTTACGTCGTTATCGACTAGAAGAAATATCTAAAAAAGTTGTTAAGACACGGTGGTCCGATGAGCCTACTTTATATATCGGAATAAGACGTTAAAATCAGGTCAAGGGAATGACTATCAAGTTCTGGTATTCGTGTGGGCTCATTGTACGAGTATGTCTAGAGTATAGAAGGCATTCAGAATTGATTTTAGTAAAAGGATACAGGGATATGATTGGTATAGAGTTAAATAACATACCGACCTCGTTAAAATTCGAATTCCTGCTCAGCTTGGGTCTTCTGCAAATGAAGAGGTAGCGCATAATCACCCTACGAAGATGGAATTTTAATCGAACGACGGCGAGTGCTGGATTGGAATCGGCATTGCATTGTGATGGAGGTAAGTAAGCTAAATCAATATGAATCGACATGAGAGACCGCTTATAGACTTAGATTAGAATGATCGGAGAGTTCGTGGTGTGGTTCTACCTATATTTGAGTAAGTAAGGCCTCCATTTACGCCCGCTACTATCCATGCTTATTTCACGCTTGTTTAAAGCCACCTAATCTACCCTCCTTTCCATCGTATCTTTTAACTAATTTTTCTGCTTTGTGAAAGCCCCCGTTGTTGGACATGCACCCTTAATTATTGGGGTCCTATGAAGCTCTTGGGTCGGTCGGCTTTGCACTTGGATAAAGTTATGTTTATGCAGACCTTTTGAACTATTTCGGGGGTTGACATTGTTAAGTAAACGTGAAGCCGAATAGTACCCATGTTACTTTGACTGTCCTACAACATACATACGAGTACATGATGTTTCTCAGCAATCTTCTCCGGAAGGTAAAGGTAGTATCGCAAATACGGTTGTTGAACTATTGGCTGAATGCATCCATTAGTAGCTTAGTGGATTCCAATTTGATTCAAATTATATTTCAGGTTCTCAGTGAACTAGGACTCTGAAGTGATTACTGCCCATCACATCGTCAAAATAATATTTCAAGTTAGTCCGTCCACTCTCACTTTCCTTCCAAACGAACACGATGGATTCAGAGACAAAATAATATATCTTCTTTGGTGCGAAATTACCTAAGTATCCAAGTGCTTTAGTATAGAAATACGAGTAGTCTTGCACGACAGCCCGATATGTTCGGATACAAATAACATTTATCCTTTATGCATCTTGAGGCTGATTAAATTTCACATCTAATCACCATCAGTGTCGTATTCTTTTACTTCCACATGAATGATTTGGTATTTCTTCTGAACACTGTGGCAGTAAAATCTCATATCGGCATTAGACACCACCCCCGCATCCTGGGTCACACTAATCTTCTTGCAGACAATCTCCAATAACTCAGTCTGGTGTTGGGCTAAAGTCTGGCTTTTGTCGCCGTGCAACATTTTAATTCACATACAACACAACACTTAAATTTAATCTGCATCTGTTGAATACATTTGAAAGCAGAGCAACAACAATACAAAACAGCAGCAACACTAAACTAGCAGAAGATGCGAGTAATTCCATTTAATCTTTGTCACCGCGTCATCAGTGTTTGCACTGTGCCTGCAGACAGAGGGCCATTTCCACGCTTAGTCTCTTAGTCCAGCGGTCAGTTTCTATAATAACCCAACACAGCACCGGACGTAATTCTATTCATTTCCTAAATCTACACACACCCCACATGTCATCTGGAACACAGAAACTAAAAAAAAGAAAAAAAGGCAAAACCAATCCGCAAACTTCAGATACAAATACGAGTGAGAGTGGTATCTGTACCGGGGCGTCGTGTTGACCTCGGGTAAACAAGAGCTGAAATTGATGGACAGACTTTTTTTTCTTATTTTTATTTTCGGGGGTGTCAAATGACACAGCCGAAATAAATTTTTTTTTTTGCATTCGACAGCAGTCTGCAGAATCCGGATTTGAGGAGGAAGGAAATTTATAGAATTAGTGGCGACCAGGAGGGATTCTCTTTTGTCAACTGTTATAGAGGCGTCACAACTTATTATACATTTGGCAAATACAATTGGGATCAGATTCTATAATTCGGACTCGGATCGGAGACAGCTCAGTGTCGGCATATTTATTATCACACATACACAGATGTACGTACTCGAAAAATGAGAAACAGTGTCCCCTAAACATACCATCAGGACGACGGCAATATAACACACCCACGTCGACTGGAAACTTTCATTAAAGGATTACCATTTGATGAGAAAAGTTACATATCTCATTCTGATTACTGATTACTGTATTAGCAGGATTATTATTCCTGGGTGCTACAGGTGCGAATCCAGTATTTCATCTTCAATAAATTTCCAGACGCAAATGCTACTGATCTCCGAGCCAAATATGACTCCGACAGATGCATGAAAATTAAGCGTTTTTGGGAGAAGCCTTAAATGATTCTCAATGACCTGATCTGCTTCGATGGGCCTTAAATTTTTCAACAAGAATTTCCTCTAATAAACATGAGGATATATCGAAGCCCATATGAAGCAGTAATGCAACAAAGATACGCCTCGACTATGGATGGTTCAAATGTTGACCATCCGAGCAGATAAAATTAGACGGCTTGCCACTCGTATGTGGGCCGAAATAGACCAGATGAAATCGATGCTGTATTGAGTACCTAGGCATATGAGCGAGAGTTAAATTACAAAACCATTTAAGTACGTCTCCAAAGAGAAGGAAACAGGAAGAACGACTCCAGACATTCCTTTATCCGGAGTTACGAGCGGTTAACCTGCATCTGAACCTACCATCTTCTTGCATCCAAGGTACAGAACCAGACATCGTGTATGCCACTTACCTGTACGAAAACTATGTGAGTGCGTGAAAAGCTACAAAGGCCTTAAGTACTTCACGATGAAGCTTTAAAAGTTAAAAAGAAAAACAACTGCAGTGGTGTCCTTAATGACCTTCAAGTACCTTCCGCAACTTGATCCAGGCGTATATGACAAAAATTGGAGGATCGTCAAAGCGAAAATGCCTTCAAAAGTCTTAGCAAGGTGACAAACTCCAAATCTCTTATCGAGACCAGATCCAAAGACCCGATTCGTCGGGTTCTAGTGACTCAAAGGATGTCTTCAAGCCTTTCTCTCCCTCTTGGAGAAACAATTGGAGGGTTATCAAAAATGATGAATTAAGAACAACTGCAAGATAAGAAGCACCAACTTACATACATATGTCACCATAAAGGATTCTGAATTCTCTTTGAGCTGAGCAGCCCTCAGGAGACAACTCCAATGGCAAGATAGCTTTTCAGGGGAATAAAGAAGTAAATACAAATCAGATTGTGTTTGAGTAGCCTGACATTGCTTCTGCTTCAGAGAACCGATATTTCTGCATAGAAGAAGACCAAGCACCCAGCAAAAATAAGCAGTTAATACAGATGTATCTTTAAGTTTAGAAGGCAACGACTGCAAACTTATTTCCTTCATCTAAGAGACATAGCATGATACCAATAGGCGTCTACGTTTTCAGAAATTCAAATCAGAAATCAAGGAATGCAAACACAATGAGGGGTCAACAATGACAACATTTTTTTGGCATTTATTTATTTTTTTCTGTCGGAACAGTCAGACAAAGAACGAGTCCATTCTACTCGTTGTAAGTTACTTCTAATGGAATCTCTTAGCCTTTCGAAGAAAGATGAGTAAGCGCTTCAGTGGTAAAGTGCCTACAGTACCAGCCGACACTATGTCAACGCCAAGTACCTGCAGCCTGATGCGAGCGTAAGTCGGACATTCACAGAGATAGTGCCCCCCGGTGCCGTCATCATTTTCGCAGCAAGCGTCGCAGGGTGTTATTTCACTTATGCCTAGCACATGTAGTGCCCTGTCACGGAGCCAGTACGCAGCCTACAGTCTTTTCTACTGTGAGACAGCTGGAAGGTTGCTGACCTCTTAGAGACGTCGGGAAGCATTTGGTTGGCCTGCCGGCAACCTGGCAAGTCATACCATCTGCAGTCGTGCTCAGATGAAACCCACTTGATGAAACTCTCCTATGAGTGTTGCGTAGCAAGTTCATCGGCGATTTCATTTTCGGTGATGCCATTGTAACCTGGGACCTAGACAAGACTCAGTAAATTTAGCATTCGGACTCCGTTCAGTGAAGTCTTGCATTTTTGAACTAGCTTGGAAGTTATAAGAGGATTTAACAAAGCTCTAAAAGTAGTTTGGCTGTTGCTATAAGCGCAAATGTTTCGCCTCCTCCATCGGTTCTTCAGAATATAGTTAGCTACAATCAGGATTGCGTATATCTCCGCTTGGAAGACAGACGCAAGTTTTCCTAACGAGGAGTGAAATTTAATGTTGTTGTCCTCCAGAAAAACCCCATTCTAGATCGGTTTTGGAGAAGTCCATGAAGACTCGTGTACATTCCATTCCTGGCTCAGATTCTGACCGAAACCAGCCTTGGGCGCAGGGAAAGTCGATTTCATATTTTTTCCGCAGCAGGAGTTTTGGTGTCATTAAATCAGATGGCATGTCCATAAGACCAGAGTCAAAAGACAACCGGCGCACATGGTCTTCAAAAATCCAGTGCGTGTGGTACCAAAGGCCACTTCTTTTTCAACGGAAGATGTCTTTGAGAGTCCATCTTCTCTTTGATATGAACATCAAGATAAGAGAGATTCATCAATGCATCTAGAGCGGAGAAAGGCATGCTAGGGATGAGGAATTTTCATCCCTTCTTTGGAGAATTGCATGGTGATGCCTTTAAGCATTAGATGAGTCAAACCACACAGCTTGCTCCTTATCAAACAGAGAACAACCGCAGTTTTGAGACGATTGACTGAAAGCCCATTTTTAGTGCACCAACCGTCAATCATGTTTACGGCTGCTACCTTTGTGTGCATAGAAGGTCCATCTTAGACTGGATTTCGAAAAAGCTGAACATAAAAGTGATCCACGCTAAGCAAACACTGTTTGCTTTTTAAAACAATCGGTATGCAGAGGCATTTAGTAAGCAGAAGTATTTTTAGCTCTTTAGCAAAGACCATTGATAAAGAGGACCTCAACTTCGGAACCTTAAAGTCTGATTTAAGAAAGCTTTCAAGGTGACCTTAAAAAGATATTCCCAGCAAATATAGAACTCGTTCTGTTCACGAGAAGGCATAAGATGCAATACAATTTGCTGATATTTAACTGGATATTCACAGCCTCAGAGATATTCACTCGTGTTCATGGACAGTATCCTAGTCCAGCAAATAGCAAGCAATAAGAGGTGCAGATGTCACTAGTGTTTAACGTAGGTACTTGCCGTGAAGGCTCAAGCCCACGGGCGTCTTCGCACGAGATATCAAAACAATGCGTTGATAAGCGCCCTTCGGGTAGTACAAGTACTACCACCAGTACCAGATTCGAAGTCGTGTGTAAGGCACGAACTTCCCCTTTGGTGAAGGGTCGAAGCCTATCTAATACCTCATCCATTCTGTGGGTCATGGCACCCGGTTGCAATGCAACTCCACATCGAGCAGACCAATTGGTTCCATAGCAATCCCATGGTTTAGCACAGGTCGTAGTAGACTACACATATGCTAAGCCATGAGATGTCCAAGCACCATTAGTTCTGCTCTCCCCGCGATTTTGGGTACAAACCTACAGCCACCACGATACTCCCACAAGGGGGCCAACTCCTAGGTCAGGCCGGGACCATAGTTCCGGGGGCTCCTGACCTCCCGTGGTACCAGAATATAGCTTCCGGTCGAGCTTTGCAACCTTGAGGTTACTTCCAGTTGGGCACCTCACTGCCCAGGACTGGCGGCCTTTGCCACTTAAGGCTTCCCTAACTTTTAAAAGGACCCACCCGCTAACTGCCTACTGCGTCTTCTAAGGAATACTTCTCTTGCAAAGCTACGGGTTCTTTCGAACCGTACGGTGTCAGTGAGAATTCTACTGACGTCGTAGGCATCACCGTTGTAGATGATGCCCATAGCATGCAAGTCCCTAACGTCTGAATAATTTGGGCACTCACAGAGAACATGAAGCCAATCCTCATGGGTGACTCCACATGAACAGCTTGCCGCCCCACTAAGCCCTCTTTTATGCAAGAATGCATTAAGGGAGCCATGCCCGGTTAATAAAAAGCCCAGGCTGAGGGTAAAGTTCCGTTCAGGAAAAACTGTCATGGTCAGCACATCCCTCAGGAAGCCGTAAGTAACCCTGCCGTTTTCGCTAGCATCCCACCTAGATTGCCATCTAGATAGAACACATGCGTGTAGCAAGGTTTTACGCTACCTCAGGGATATGCCATCCACTTCTGCTGGCGAAACCCAGTCTCGCTCATTAAGAGGGAGACCTTTTCTGATCTTGAAAGCGATACCACGACGTATCGCCTCCAGATCCAGAGGTGGCACTCCCAACAAGACTTGCATTGCCTCTGTGGAGACAGTGCGGCACACAGGCAGGCTACCAAGCAAGGCGACTCTTTGGCAAGCCAAGATCCAACGGCGGCCATCTTCAGTCATAGCCCTGTCGTACCATACCGACGCTCCATATGTTGCGCAGGCAATTTGTGGTACCTCTTCCTGCCACCGTCCATGGTCGTGAGACCAGCTTGAAGGCACCCTTTTCGGAGTAGTTCAGGCGGTGCAGATCCGCCAGAAACTCCTCCGGACTGATGTCGGTGTTGACATCTTGTACCACCACCCTGTCACCGGGTTTCTGCGGTACCGCAGCTTTAAGGCCTACGGCCTTGAAATTTTCGCTCTGCAGGAGCTTTTCCCTCTCAATGGAATGAGAGGTGCAGTGACATCTATAGAAAGAGGATCAGGGATCAGGGATCAGGGATCACAGCTGATTTCGAAGCCTCTGTGCAAAAGAAGGCAAAAAATAGCGCCAACATCGCTGATTCCACATTGAGCCTTTCCTATCACAACTTAGCGATTGGACTACTGGACCACTGCAGCATTCTTCAGGTGGAAATCATGGATATCCAGGAAGCAGCAACCTGTTTTTCATTCTCTCAATCTGATAGAAGCGTCTGCATGTGCCAACAGCAGAATCAGATATAGGTATGTTGGTGAGCCTTAACTCTACACTGGGTTTCAGGTTGCAGAGAGTTCATAAGACATTTCCGAAGTTAGGAAAGTTTTGCCCATCCTTCTTGCATCAGTGAATCTTTAGCCTGCCATTGAGGTGACTAATAGAAGGTTAGACATATTGCAAGCTGACTAATTTGCTCGGCAATGCCAAAAAGGAAGACCAGAAGACGCAGCAATTTTGCAAAACGCTGGCGGAATAAGAAGAGGAAACATCTGCAGCTGGGACGCTGTTCGCCCTAAGAAAAAGACCAATCCAACGGCAGATTTTCATGAAATTGGCAACGCAGTCATACTGGTATGTGAACAAAAAATTGTTCATTCACAGGAGGGTACTTTAGGCAAAAAACACAATAGCGCAAAGGAGCCGCAACTACAAACTGCAAATAGTTTCTTCTCTGGAGTTGGAAGGTAATTAGAAAAAGGCCTACCAAGTTGGGTTTTTTTCCTGGGGTCACCTACCCTACCATGGCACGTAAGAACCCTACTGTCGCGAAGTAACCAAAAGCCTCGAATAGAGGCGGATGTACTGGTGACGACTCCACGAGAAAAAAAAAGGACAAAGATGCCGGACAATTGGTGTAGGCTCTTGCTTCTACAGAGGAGATGTTACCATCATCCAGGAAGTACGGCGTGATTGGCCAGAGGAAAGGGGGATAGAAAACTGCGAAATACAAACAAACCATGGCGAGTGCTACAGATAAAAGAAGCAGCGTATATTTTGTGTGCGGATTTTTTCGTAAGCGGCAGGCAAACTGAAGGAATCTTTAAACTTTCGGGAAAAGACCGAACGCATTCAACAACTAAGCAATCTCCTCGATAAAGCCTATAATGCCCTAAGTGTGCCCTTAAAATCGTGTGCCCTTTAAACGTCAAAATAGAATTGGTAGAGCAGTCGCAAAGCGTGGCCTAAACGACATCCCGTCTCCAAATAGGTTTAGGCTCATGAACTTTTCTGTGGGGCGGAATAACACTTTAACTTACACACGGTTTTCACGTCCACAAAACTGTTAACCAACGTGATTACATAAGGCAGTCTTTAAAGACGCAGACTTCTGCCTAGTTTCAGTCCACAGATATCTAAAGTTGCAAAACAAGCGAAGAGATTTTGAGGAGTTTGAATGGCTGCAATTGTAAGCCTCAACCTCTTGACAAGCTCTATAAAATCAACAACAAATGCAGAAGACCAAGGACGTCTATCCTGAACACGTTAGGTGAGCCGTTGGGGTTACGCGCTGGGTTTCATCGGACCACCACTACTAAGCACTTAGTTTGTGGCCCTGAACAGAAGACCAAAATCAGCTCATCCACTTTACAACGGTTTCCTTGGAGGAAAAAAAATGAGCATGAGAAGCGAGAAACAATCGAGTAAATGAAGAGGTGTTATACCATGAACAATGTTCAGGAGTATCACAGATCCGAATAGAAATTTACATGAGGAGGTGACGATGTGAATTCTTCTGTCAGGCAGTCATACCTAAGGAGTTGTTTAAAGGAGCGCAAGTTGACCGGAAATAGATTATTCGTCGTATGATACACCAAGTCATTTTCGAGACCCGATCGGAGGAAAGTATGACTGGTAAATGCACTCGATTCACAATAACAGAAGCCTCTATGAACTGCGCATCAGTCTCGTTAACATAAAGATGCGTACACGTCGTTGACGCCTTAATATATCAGAGGAAGTTGGCTAAGGCATCACCAATTGGAGAGAAGTGGGTAAGAAGGCAATTGACAAAAAATCCCTCCCTCGGAAACAATTGAAAATCTTTTGGCAAACTTTGCAGACTTTGTGTCGTTTGAACCGGCAGGCCCCACTTATCTGTGTGAAAAAAAAAGATGAAGGACTAAATCGCGCTGCTGGCGTTCTCTCTTAACCCTTCTTATACGAATAATAACGCTTCAACAATATCAAACGCGGAGGACCAGTGGCAATGCTGCAAGGAAACCATCAGAAAGTTTCACAAGCCGACCACAAAGAAGCTCATGGTTCAACGAAGAATGATGACGTGCGCTTTCACCCAAACAGGAGGTATATCGTCCAATACTGCACGCGAAGACAAGAGTCGATTTGAGAACTCCTGCCTACACGTACCAGTAGAGAAGAAAGATCCAACCCAATCTTCTCCTGGGGAAAAAGAGGGAGTTCGAAAATTTTACCAGAACACAAAAAGGACCCGAAACGAAGCCTGCAAAGACAAAGGGAACATCGTAGTTTGAGACGCAGTTAAAGGTCTACGAGTATATCCAAACTTAAGTAACAAATCCTCTGCATTCGACGGTTTAGCCGCCAATCTGCTTTAAAGAGCTTCAAAGAGGAGGAAATGATCTGGTAAGAAGCAGCACCAGCTCAAAATATAAGAGGAACGCATCACTGCCTGTCAGGTTCTAAAGAAGGGAGACACCCAGAACAACACCAACTACATTAAACATCGCGTTCAAAATCCTTGCTGTCGTATTATGTGAACATCTGAAACCGATTGTTAACAACCTGATAGGCCTATACCAGTGCGGTATTAGACCTGGTAAATCCATTATCGACCAAATTTTTTACTATGCAGCAGATCCGGGAATACCAAATTGAAACCAATCACATTCTTGGAAGTGTTGTGCGCAAATCACAAGCCAACACCAGCGACACAATATTCCAAGAATCTGTCCAACTTCTGAGCATTGAGGCAGAAGCAGCAAAAATGTGTCTGGATGTGGAGGAAAAATCATTCGCAGCGATTAAGAAGGCTAGCTCCAGCAAGAAGAATCTTCAATTCCACTCCAGTGGGGCAAAGCAATATAGGTAGACCCTAGTTAAGTGCACGCAGTTGGTTGAGGCCCAAGACCACCCAAGTATGTAAGATAAAATCAAAAGTAAAACTAAGTCTTCTACAACCAGCATCTGACTGCTCAAATCAAGGTTTAAGCAACGTCTTACCTTACTTGTGCTTTCTTTTAAATGAGATGCCAGAGCCGACTTTACTAAGACCTCTACACTTCATCCAATAGCGCCTCAAAAGGAGCCCAGCGTATTCCGATATGCCAATATCCGCGCGAAAACACATTTCACAACAACATCGACTAGAAGATCCAATCGACAGAGACATTCCAACAGAGTTCGATGACATAGTTAGTCTCAAAAATTTCCAAGAAACCCGCAATCATTTCTGCTACTCGAATTACAATTCCAATCACAGTTTAATTGTCAAAAAAGAAAATATGAAACGAAAAAAAAAATATGTCAGCTTTAACAACTTTCTAGGTGATAACCTTCGTCATATCTCAACATTTTGACCATAGCGAACAGTGAACACCACCAAATGGAATGGTATCTTCTCGGGCATTTGTCCATGCCCATTGTTCTTCTTTGGTATACGAATGCCTCTATACTATATGCTGGTACGAGTAGCCGCTCAATATTATTTCAATTTCCTAAAGTCCAGATAATGCAACACACAATCCGGTTCAACGTTAAACATGATGAAATACTCAAAATAAATTGCACCACTCTTTCACACAAAAAAAAAATCAAAAAAAAAAAAAAAGAATTTTAATGTTAACCTTTTGTCCTCTTGCATGTACTTGTATTCTTGGACGCTCTCTATCTGTTTGTCCAGAGTCTCTACTCTATGGTATCTATCTGTTGTTGTACTTTGCGTTTTCTACAACATAATTCCAATGAAGAGCTCAAAATTCAAACGACCAACTATTGTCCAAAAAAGTTTGTCATCTACTCGTACTTGTACTCGTACTCGCATGTATCTGTTCGGTGAGTTCTTGTTCTTTAGTTGAGTTCAAGCCATATACATACTCGTACACTAGACCAGAAGCAACTCGTTGACCTCTTCTACTTTCAATTGCGGTCCCCTATCACCATTTGGTTTGTCATCATCATCATCATCATGCTGTTTTTTTTTTTTGCCTCCTCTTGGTATTCATTCAATTGTCCATCCGCACCAATAATCTCATTCGACCATAACCAGTACAGATACTCGTGCATACGCATGTACATCCATATGAGTGCGGATATACCACGACTGTACTGGAGCAGATGCTTCCATCATGGTACAGACCAGACCAACCATCCACGGATGGAATTTGCGTGGAGGTTTGGCCCCAACTTGGTACTCGTATCTAATCCAGCACACACTCTTTATTTTGTTCTCTAAGCCTCTGATGGTTTCTGGTTTCGCTCCATCAAGCATTTTGCACATTCCCCATACTGAACCTATCCACGAGGAACCATAAGGGTGACGACAACCAAAGACCAAACCAAACCAAACCAAACCAAATCGGCGTGTCATCATTCCGGTGAATGATGGTGAACCGCACGAGCTACAGAAAGATTAGCGATCTAGGTCTCCTCCAACCCATGTCCACACCCTAATTTCGTAATTTCGACATCTTCTACAGTGCCCTCCTCGTTCAACCAGAAATTTATTCTCCAGTTCTTGAATCTCAGAGTACTCGTATCTAGCTCTTGAGTTTGCTTTTCGTCTCTTCAAAGACGGACGACGAATTGAATAAATTGGAATTGTCGTTGTTGTCGTATGTCATGTCCACCTCACTAATGAAATTTATTGTCCCAGGGCGACACGCACACAGATACCAGAGAGTGTCGTGGCGTGGTTTCACTTCCCCTGCACACGCACAATATTCGTATGTTGATGTTCCAACCCGGAATGGTGGAGATACTCGAAGGAGATCTGAGGATTTTATTTTTATTTCGCCTCTTTGTATCTACACTGTTGCATGGGCCTACTTGGAGCTAACACCATGTTAAGCATTTGAAAAAATGCTTTGCATCGAAAGAGATCTTTTGCGAGTTGTTGGCGTCTATGTCGTGGATGTCGACGACGAACGATGACGAAAACAACGTCATGTCTGTCGTTATAGTCGTTTGGCCTGGTTTCACTCTCGTCCACGAGGAGGAGAGTTAAGTAACATTTCCGCGGTATTGTGCGTGGTGTTAATTTTCTATAGAACCCAAGCAGTCAATGTTGTTCGTCTTTCTTTTTGTAGTGGTAATAGTGTGAGTATCTATTAATCTTTGAAAGAGAATCATTTGCAAAAGAAGAAAAAATAAAAAGTTAAGTGGTCGCTTGAAAGAAACGGAAGCAATCTAACTTGGTTACATGGTTCTACGGAGAAGTGTACAATTCTTGAAGTCGTTGTAAGGCGATAATTTTTTTGAAAGAATTGTGCGGGACTTCATCTTTGTAACAGAAACCTACTTTTCTGTTTCCATCGTGAATTTTCAAATTTTCACTGAAAGGTGTTTTGAAATGTAACAATCAAACCCACCACTCGAGTGTCGTGCCTGGTCAAATGGCAACCAGATATGGACTCAGGCGTCAAAGACTGTATCTTAAAGGAATTCTTATAGGAAAACTTGTTGGCTTGGGTAATTTGGCCTCTGTTAGAGGTTATCCTGCCTGGAGGTTATTATTATTTCAAGCTTGGAGACTTGAGATAAAAACCGATAAATCGCAGCGGTGCGCGATGCTTGGCTTGCCTCTGCACACAATCCATTACAAGGAATGCTTTGGACAACAGGGAACTTTCAGTTTCGCGGTTTGATGATTCCAAGTGCTTGAAGATATACGGTTTCTAATACCAAACAGTTGAATACCCTAGAGGAGTTTTAGCTCAATTGAAATGAGGTTTTCGTGAATGATCCTGCCAAATCCACGAATACGTTGAGTCGCTTATGATCTGTGGACAAATTTTCGTCAGCTGCGTCAGCTATGATGCAACTTCCATTTACCAAACCTTCCGCAGGTGGTAGCATATGTATTTTTTCCGAATGACCATCCGGAGGATTAATGAGACATTGATCTAGCTTAGGAGCTTAGGCTTTTTACTTTTCAAACACACTAAAGTGGACGTAGGCGAACTTTAATAGAATCCAAAAAAATAAGGACTAGACTTACTTAACATCATAATAAGAGTTCTTCGACCTATTAGTGAGAAGATACTAGTTGCTTGGTGCTGCACACTATGCAGAAATCAAGGTAAAACTGATGCAAAGGTCTACTACTATGAAGAAACTCATGTATCCAGTGTTCATCTAGTGTTTTGGTGTTAAACATTCGCTTAATGGATCGACTGAAGCAGCTTAAAAACAAAGCAGTTTAACGCCTTTTCACTGTACTGGCTCAGGATCTTCAGCGGCGGTACAGAAGTATCTGTTCCTCACGAAAAAGCTGATAACATAAAACAAATACTGTAAAATTACATCGACCAATGACAAAATCTTCGCTGTAATGCATAGAGAACATCAAGTTGTATAGGAAAATAAAATGTGTTGGCGTGACGACACCCTTTTAAGCAAGTGAAGCCAAGACCAAGCTGATCCTACGAGTTCGTAGGATATCGACCTTCATCCTCACCTTAACTAGGATAGTGACATGAATTTTGGAATACCACTTGTCTTGGCCCTTTTGCCCTTTCTTGAGCCTTCTCGGATACAAAAGGTCTCCCAGCAGATGGATGCTACAGTTAACGACGATATGCGCAGAAAACAGGCATTCTTTGTTGATTTGACTGGTCTCTGGCTTTTAGAATTGGATCAAGAGATCTTTAGAACGAGGGCATTTGACAGGAAAATTCTATGAATATGACATCTACGGTCTGCGAATTTCTTCCAATACTCGTAGTTACTCAGATATATGTATTTCCTCCGCTCGGGCAACACAATGGGTCTATACAGGCCTAAGTGGTCAGTGGTCATGCTTCCAGATGCTCTATCAGCCCGCAAACCGAACCTAACCTACTCAGACATATTTGAGGTTTATGTTTGAATTTCAGAGTTAAGTCCAAATTCATAGAGAAGATGGTGGCGGAACGCTATTCCGTCGAAATAGGAGCCCTCAACCTAAAGCGAACTCACGACAATCTACTACTACAAGCGGCAATATTTGGAATTCGCCCTTTAGGTGGAAGATTATGCAATTTGGATTCATTTTTTGTCTTCGCGAAAATGAAGCCGGTTATAACGAGTACATGCGTCGAAAATTACTCCCTCTTATATTGGATCTGCAAACTGAGAATATCCGCACTTTATTTGCCTGGTCGTTCCTAAAAACTTGTAGTGCTCTCCCTCGATATTGTCGTGACCTAGAAGATGCCACGTCCAGCCGAACAATTAGCAGAGGCCCTTGACTCCTATCACGCAGATATCACAGACATCCAGGAAGTTCGATGGAATGGGCCGGATATAAAGAGGATGAAAAACAGTATGGTGATTGCTATAGGGAAAGGACAAAGCGCTTATTCGGATGCCGATTTGCCATGTGCGGTAAACTTATTCAGGAAATCTTGAGCTTTCGACACATGAGCAAGCGTCTTATGACAATACACATCAAATTCAATTCGATAACATAAGTCTAATATGCGACCTTGCCCCTACGGGAGACAAGGAGGACGCCACCAAAGTATGTTTCTACGAGCTCCTCGACATATATACGCAGACTGATGTTAAAATCGTACTAGGCGATTTTAACGCCAGGATTGGAGAGGCGTACATCTGTGGTTGGTAAGCATAGTCTAAGTGACAACACGTCTCGAAACGGACTTAGGCTTATTGACTTTGCGGCGGGACGAAATATCACTATAACAAGCGCACGGTTTCCTCATCTCAGTATACGGCGGTCTCCGGATCATGAAACGCTAAATCAAAATGATCACATTGTGATAGACATAAGGCATTCCTTCTGTATTCTGGATGTCCGACCATTCCGGGAAACACCAATTTTGACTCGAAATCTCGTTCGCCGAGGTTCGAATTCCCAATCACTACAACATAGAACTACTGTGAGAAGATATAAAAAGAACTGCAATCGCAATAGACCGCCAGAATCTTCGACGAATGCGTTTCCCGAAAATATCTCAACAACTCCCATGCCGCCAGCATCAACTATTGAAGACCAGTGGCAACGTTGCCAACGTGCCGTTAGAGACGCTGCAACTGATGTGCTGGGTTTCACCCGACCACCATCAAGACATACCTGCTTTGAGGAAGAATGCCAGCAAGCACATGCAGCTAAACAAGAAGGGAACAAAGCAACGAAGGACGAGAGATGCTCGTGAGGAAGAACATCAGCTTCCCGAGAAAAAGAAAAATGAGCACGAGAAACACACGATCGAAGATATTGATATTTGTACTCCAGTACAATCAGAAGATTTACCAATAGGTAAAAAGAACATGCCCAGGCAAGAAGACCCGTACAGAACTCCGTAGAGATGATGGAAGAAACCTTGTGCTAGAGTCACAGTCCGTGATGAGAATATGGAGAAACTTCTTCGACAGACTGAATAACCGCGACGAAGCAGAAAATACCATTCAACGTAGACGAAGATAGCCGCAACTTCCGTCCACCATACTAAAACGATCAGCTAGAACTTACGGCTTACCGACCGAGGTATTCAAAGCTGGAAAAAACTCATAAGGTCCAAGCCGATATCCACAGCTTTTTCATCGATTTTAAAGCCGCATAGGACACTATTTATAGAGACGAGCTATATAGAGTCATGTCTGTAGTTTTGACATCCCTGCCAAAAACGAGGACAAAAGCAAGTATGTTATATGCTGCCAACAAGAAGAACAAGAAGGGACGCACAACATTGACGAATTGGACAGAACGTCACAATCGACAGATATAATTTCAAGGCAGTAAACGACTTTGTCTACCTTAGACCTGCTGTAAATTCGGCCAACAACACCTCAGCAGAAATAGAGGAAGAATCGCTCTAGCCAATCGCTGTTTCTTTGGGCTAAGAAGGCAATTGAGTAATAAGGAATAACTAAGGAGATTCTATATAAGAGCTTGACCATCCCATCCCTACCTTATCTTGTACAAGCCTGAGCCCTATCGAAGGCGGGTAAGATATCTTATGGCGTTTCGAGAGAAAAATCCATCAAAAATGTTCGGTCCCATTTGAGTTGACGAACTTTGGAGGAGAAGATTCAACGACGACATATACGAGCTGTACAGCAACATCGATCTTGTCAGAAAATGGAGCATCAGTAGCCTGAGATAGCTAAGCCATGTAGAGCGAATGGACACCAAAGTTCAAGCCCGCAGAGTCTTCAAATCTTACCCAGAAGGACAACGCAGTAGACGAAGACTTCTAATTAGGTGGCGCGCACAAGTAGAAGGAGTCCTCAACCGACTTGGAGTGCGCGACTGGAGGCAGTTAGCAAAGGATCGGGATAAATGGAGAGGTTTGTTACTAGACTTCGAACTATAGCTCCATCTAAGTAAGTAAGTCAGTAAGAAAATGCGATAGTTTAGTCAAGGAACCTCTCTATAATAGCCTCTGTGAAGGCCTCGTGGTATGACTTTGCCAAAATGGGTAAGCAATCGAGAGCGGACAACAGCCACCAACTGATTAACTATGCAGCATTTTGCAATACGGCAAAACTCCGAGTCCCGACCACGAGTCCATAAAGTAATCGGGCTACTAGTACCGGATGGTCTTACTGCCAGCCAGATTGTAAAGGTTTAGATCATTACTTCCTGAATGGGAAGTAAATATCCTGAATGGGAACAAATTGACAGGAACAAATGCCGAATTAAATGATAATTGCAGCCGCCAAATTCGGAGCTTGGCTGCCGAAAGAGAAGAAGAGGTCAAAACGAGTTCGCAGAAAATGCAGGGCCTGAGTAAGAGACCTTTCGTGTGGCTTTAATTATCCCAAAACACCGACAGTATGTGGGATCACTGTCACGAAATCATCTAGGAGCTTGTCGAAGTATCCGTGGGACATAAGCTAGCTCATAAACACTCCGCAATATGATGATTATTGTCCAAGCGCTGCGGAACAAAACAAGGTCTGTCTCTGGTAAAACCAAATCCTAAAAAGGGCCTAGAAATAGATCCTGAGCTGTAGAAAACTACTTCATGGCCTCCCTAAAAAAAAAAAAAAACTAAATTTCAAACTCTAGGTAAACCGTCCTTTGATGACCTGTTTTATATGGCAAACTCAAAAACACAATAGAAATCCTTAACTAGATAAGCTGGAACTCAGCACTCACGGCCCTTGCCCTATGTCACGCAAGGATTGGTACAAAAAAGGCACACTGGGGATAATTTTGATTTTCCATGAATTTCAGCCACTTTATCCAAGTCCCATGTTTGAAGACATAACAAAATCCGGAGATCAGTACAGCATTCAGGCTTTCTATCATTAAGTTCTAGTCCGAGGGGCAGGCTTTTAACAACCGTAAAGGAATTATAGTCATCGAAACAGAAGAAATGGTGGACACATTTCCAGGTGTTGCTAAATAAACATCATAAGTGTGGATGGAGTGATAGAGCGATAGGCGGAGTATAAGTGGACCGGTCAATTAAGAAGCCGTTTCCTAATGCATAAAGGATTATCCCAGCAAGGGGAATGACAACAAAGCTGTTCTCTTTTCGGGTATGCTACCCAAACGTAGAAAAATCTGTGAAGGACATCATGAGGCAGGTATCGGTGAATGCCCTTCATAAAACGTGATCTAAATGTTGGATACCCTTTGTAGGGTGATATTGAACATTTTGATGGCATATTCAACATGCTGTCGTACCATACTGCGAAGTTCTGTGGATCAAAGAAATTCTAGCAAATGGAACCGGCAAGGATAAACCGGAGCTGCCTGCAGGATGACGTTCTGTCTCTACTGCCTTGCGGCATATCAGTCGCTACTTTTTAATAATTTCAAATTCCTACCGCCTTTTCTAAAGCGCAACAACACTAGACAAAGTCGACGGTTGGTGGACTAGCAATGGCTTTCAATCCACTTCAAATTGAGGTTGCGCCTCACACTACAAAGAAAAGTGTAACAATGCGTCGCCATACATTTCCCGACTAAGTATCTGAGAGTTAACCTGCGTAGCAATTTTGAACTAAAGTTGATAGTATACCTAGAGGAGATATCGGCTACACTTCCGAGCCTGTCACTAAGAAGGGTTCTGTATGAGACAAGATCTATCGAATGAGTCAGTTGTTTAGAGATTTTTGGATATTGACACTGCTTTTTGCACTTTACTTCAAGCCATACCCGATCTAAACGCACTAAAAATCCTCCTTTCCCTTGATATTCATATCCTAGAACAAACCTTAACAAAAACATCATCCAGTTTAGAATAATGGACATGACTCCGGCTTGTCCAAAAACGTAAAGTCAAATTTCGCTATACTTAGGGCTGGTCAGAGTCTGAAAGGAGAAAAGCATGCAAACACACAAGGAAGCAGCTGCGGCATGTCTCTGCAATAAAACATTACTCCTAGCTAGTTGCAGATAATTGTACAATAGGTCTGTCTTTTAAGCGGAAAGATACACAATCCTAAATGCCATGAACTACGGGGATAATGTGATTGCAGTATCGGCCAAGGTCCACTCAAGGTCCTGCTCAATCTTCTAACTTCTCCTAAACTAGGTTGAAAGGCAATTTTACGGAAAACAGTTCAAAAACTGAGATGAAATCGCCGATGAAATTCCAAGATAAGGCACAGGTACTTCTCAGGAATTGGGCCTGCATTGTGTTGAATTTGTCGTGATCACTACTGAAGGTGTTATAACCCTTCAGTCCAAGCGAGTCCTCTGCGGCACTAGGCTAATGTACTAGTGCTGGGTATAAGTGACATTCCCTTGATTGACACCTGTTTTGAGAATTGCGGATATCATTGCGGAGGATCGAATGTGTTATCTGGATCCCAGGAAAACATATCTAACTTTATGGCATGACGATGAAAAACATGAAATGCAATATCTAATTCAGGAATAGCTTTTCGAAATCGTTTTCCTTGTTTCGGCAAGGAGGTGAGTTGTCACGCTGTTTCTTATATCTCGTGTTTGAAAAAAGAGAAGTGAGTTCAACAAATCCGTCCAGTATAGATCACTTAAAGCATGAAGTGGTTAGTTGTTGACCAGACGAAACGCGGTTCACTTAAAGCAATTTAACGCCGAGGAACAAAACGTCACCGCTGGTAACTATGTCGGAGTCATCACCAGTTCCCCGATTTAGATTCGACGAAGACCTATCCTTGTCCTATTCTACAAGAAGTTTCATCTCTGCTGACGGTGCCCCATGATGCCTGATAAACATAAAACCAGAGCAGCTACTCATACGTTCTTGCATCGAAAAAGATTCTTTTAGAAGGCGTGCAGAAGAGATATTACTGCGAAAAAGGAGCAATGGTCTAGTTTAGAGTATTTTGTTCTACATGGAAAGGAGCACCGAACGAAAGAGCAAGTTTTCGTGGACGCCGTAAACTGGTATCAGCGAAATCGACGCCGAAAGTTATGACCAACTGCTAAGTTTCTGTCAGAAGCTCTTCATGAGCTGAGGGCTTATTATGTTAATTGCAACGCAAACAGCGGTTATACAGTAGATGAGAGTAGCCGCCCAATTATCAAGGCTTCGCCCATCAAGGGGGCAGAGCATATTACTGCTCTTATCGTAAACATCTTCAGATGACACCACCGAAAGTTGCTACGATTTGATCAGTTACAAGTTGCCGGTCATAGATGGGCATCCCGTAAACTTAAGTTTACACGACAGGCGTTTACGTTAAAAACCTAGAGACTATGTCCAATAACGACTTCTCTGGCTCTTTCTTTTAAAGGCAAAGATTGCGTGCATGAAAATGTGATTAAGGGAGAAGACAAGGCCTGATGAGTATTTCTGTCTTCAATATATTCGTTCGACGACACCTTTGTCTTTCAGTTAATGTCAACACCTCATTATTACATAACATACATACCTACAACTGAAAATATACCCTCCACCTGTAACAGATGTATAGACATCCTACACGTACGACCACATATACTTTCCCAATTAATCCTTCTAACCAAATAAATGCCCCCTCCTTACGATAACGATACAGAAAACCACATACGGCGTATTTCATGATGTACATCTGTACGTGTATGTCCATAGATACACACATCCGGCTTCCCTATGTGACAAATCCATCCACGTGTTACCCAGCTAATCCCGGAAATAAAATGAAATTCTCATGAAATCACAATTTCCGCCACTCAAATTTCCTCAACCTAAATCAAAGGAATCCGTCAACTTTTCGATTTTTTTCTTTTTCGAAAAAAAAAAAAAAAAAAAATGTAATTCCCTCAAATCCTTGAACAATTTAGCAAAATCCCACAAAATATCTCGCACAAAATAAATACGAGTACACACTTTCCTTGGTACACAGTGTCACCCTCTTCAACAACGAACCATTCGGCAAGTGGACAAGGGGTAGAGTAACAAATGTCTCCCCTGCGACGACCCTCTGCAATCAAAAACAATAAACAAAAGCTGCACTGCCACCACCGTGTGACGCGAATAGAGAACAAAAGGACCATCCTCATCGTATCGGTCGGTCGGTCGGTCGGTCGCTACTGTGAACATACAGACAACACCATGAGAATCCAAACACTTTTGTTGTGTCCTCCAAAAAGCCAGTTCGGTAGGTACTCGTACATAGATACTACGGCGGATACTGTGTGCACGCCTTTAAGTGAATTATAATTTCGAACTGCCACTGTTTGGTGGTGGAACTGTAGGCTAGGTACTAGGTTAGGTAGTAGCGCCTGGGTGCGCTAGTCCGCTAGTTATTGCCTCTACTGTACTGTGTGTGCTTATTGTTGAAGGTAAATAAAAGTTGGCCATCGGACGACCAACGTCGACAACGCTGACGGACATTTAATAAAACAAAAAGTGCGCTACAGACGTTGCGAGAACAAACAAAAATCAACAAAACCAAGAAAAAGAGGAAAACACATCTAGAAGCACACGGCAAAGCAATAAAGTAGATCACCCCAGCCCCGATCCAGAAATAGATTTTTCCTCTATCAACCAACAGTGGCGGGCATTAGTTGGTCTTCCACTCTCATACAGTGGACTGTTCCAACTGGTCAGATGGTCTCGCGGCTACAAAAACAAAAAAAAACAAAAAAACAAAAAAAAAAGGAACAAGGAACGAGAAAAATACGAAAAATCTTTTTTCGATTCCTTCTCTGAAATTCATGAGAATCGAAATGCAGACAACCGTTGCGTTGGATGGACGTTAAAAAATAAATAAAGTTTTGGGGGCCACCCGCTACATCACTACGGCCACCATGGCGTGAAGGAGTGATTGGCTTTTGGCGCACTCTGGTTTACAGATTTACACAAACTCGACGATGGATGGATACCTACTTCTTGTTGCCTTCAATTTTTGTGTTTACTGTTGGATTCAGTACGGTACGGAGTCATCAGTTTAGCAACACTGCACCGATACAATAATTTTTTTATTGAGTCAGTTCTGGACTTAAAGGTATTAGGGCATTTGTGTGAATGGTGGAAGGTTGTAGGGAATTCTGTTATTTCTCTTTGCACTTGAATTATTGGCCTTTTACAGTAACAGATACTCGGGTGTAGAAAATTTGGAAAATTTGGCGCCCAACGTGGGGTTTATTTCTGTATACGACGAGTTGTTCTAAAGATTTTCTGATACTCAGAAACAGCATAAATTTGTGATAGATTGCAGAATGATCTCTTCGAACGGCTTTATGAACAGTGGATTTGCTACATCCCCGGTCTTTATCTTTTTTAACCTTTTAGGTCCTTAGATAACGATTTAGATTTCCATTCTG
This sequence comes from Volucella zonaria, assembly GCA_963966105.1. Taxonomy (NCBI): domain Eukaryota; kingdom Metazoa; phylum Arthropoda; class Insecta; order Diptera; family Syrphidae; genus Volucella; species Volucella zonaria. Next base: position 157,083,567 of record OZ014533.1, read on the forward strand.
CCACGGAAGATACACGCTGTAATGGTCACGATTGTCTGGATTCTGGATAAGCTTCTGAAACTGATCGAATATAAAGCCGGTTTTGTCAGTCTTTAACTCAAAATTCGAAACCGCGGTTAGGTTTCGAGGTTTTAAATGAGATGGTGGGTTCAGATGAGACATCAGGTAAAACTATGTAGAGTCAGAAGCTACAGCACAGGCGGCGGATAAGATCGATCCTGCGGTTTCCTATGTTTCCTATGTTTCATTGTTTTTCTGTTTTCTCAGCATGTATAGTGCAGTGAAAAATACCACAAATCCTGAGTGTATTTAAGTGTTCAGATGATATCGATCATTTTCCTGGCAGCCCTTCAGATACCCATTTGCATTTCAAGCCAAATACGATCTGTGAGGAGATGAAAACTTGATAATATCTTTGCATAACTATGACGCATTACGCTTTTTTAATTCCGGGGACATCCTGTTAAGCATTATTGAAGGCCGGTAAATTCTCAACACATTAGCTTCCCCCACACGTACGTTCTTTACCGCGCGAAAACATGGAATGCGTGAATTCGCGCGCGAAAGAGTGTATGTGTAATGGCACGAGTTGTGCCACGGAATGCGCGTATGCTTAGTACCGCGCGATGGAGCGCGTTCCCCGTACAACTCTTTCTCACGTAATTGAGCGCGATAGTAAAAGTGGAATCATGGACATCCAGCGAAAACTGTTGAACTGTTGTACCCTCGCTTTATTTCCCCCGCGATTGCTCATTAGACACAAACTCCTAGAGTGTACGCTCCAAGAACGCGTAATTTCGCGAGTGAAAGACTTTGTAACCAAATTTTGGTACCACGTTCCAGGCATGCGGTATTTCATTCGTTGTTTACCACACTCCGGCGCATACCCTCCAACCAAGTGGTAAAGCGCTTACGTCTAAAGGCCGCTAATATCCAGTTTTGCCTGAGGTATGAAACATAAGTACATATACTAGGTGGCGCAAAATTAATCATCCTATCGGAACATGGTATGGATTTTGCAAATGGCGTCGTACGTCAATTATATTTGACATTTGTGAACTAGACAGCTGCAGTATACAAACAGACAAGCAATGGAGCGCTATACTCCGCAAGAGCATGGAATAATTGTGTCGATGTTTTTGACCAATAATCTTTCGGTGGTGTTAGCACAGGGTGAATTTCGACGTCGATTTCCTAATCGCTTCGCGCCAACTGGGCAAACATTCCGGCGCTTAGCTACTCGACTTGAACAGAGTGGAACCACAGGAGATACTGCAGGGCGTGGTCGCCACCGGACGTTCGGCCGAGAATATCCCGGCTGTGGCTCCCGATGTCGATGAGAATGAAGAAACATCAACCAGAAGACGGGCCCCGCAATTGGGCATCACCAAACGGGCCCTACAGCGAATTTTAGTGAAAAACTTACACATGCTCCCGTACAAAGTGCAAACTGTGGATCAGTTAATGCCTCCTGACCGTCAGTCGCGTGTGAATTACTGCAAAGCCATCCTCAATCTGAACAACGAAGAGGACGATTTTGTGTCGAAAATCATCATGAGCGACGAGGCACATTTCCGCTTAAGCGGTTACGTCAATAAGCAAAATATTCGTTTCTGGGACACTGAAAATCCGCGTGTGATGCACGAAGCGCCATTACATCCACTCAAAGCCCCTGTGTGGAGCGGTGTTCACGCGGGAGGAGTGATTGGGCCGTATTTTTTTGAGGACGCCATCGGCAATACTGTCACTGTTACTGTCGAACGCTACAGGGCCATTATAAACGAATTCTTACTGCCGGAATTGGATGAGCGGGGCTTGGCGAAGATGTGGTTTCAACAACCGCACATACAGCACGAGCCACAATGGATATTGCGAAGGAAGCGTTTCCTGGTCGAGTAGTCTCCCGTTTTGGCGATTTTCCATGGCCAGCAAGATGGCCCGATTTAACGATCCCAGACTTCTTTCTTTGGGGCTACTTGAAGTCGCGGGTTTATGCCAACACGTCTCAGACAATCGCAGCCCTTAAGGAGAATATTCGAGAGGAATGCGAACAGTTATCACCGGAAATCTTGCGGAAAGTCATGGAAAATGCGGTAAAACGGGTACAAATGTGTATCAACACTGGAGGCAGCCACTTGGCGGATATCATAAAGATTTCCATCACTCAAAATCATTTTTTTTTTATTTAGTAAAAAGTAATTCAAAAACAAAATTGGATGACCAATTTTGCGCCACCTATCAACTTGTCATCTTAAGGAACATAGAAATAATTCTTGACACTTACATTAGGCACATACAAAACCACAAAGGAAAGGCACTACACTACTTTTGAGGTGTACACAATGGCAGCTTTCATTGACACCTTGAGAGCATTCAACAACAACGTTGAGACTTCTCCGAAACATAGGTTACATACAGCCTTAAGTTGCAGCTCCAAAAGAATTAGACCACACAGAGTAACACCATATTTTAAGGAGTTGCACTCTCGTTTTTCTTATGGAACTAGTCCTCAACGGGCTGCTTACCCAATAAGATATAATGTGGAAGCAAACGCCAATGCAAACACCTCCAGATAAACTCCAAGATTCTCTAATATGCCTTAGGCACAGAATCGTCGTGGACACGCAAACCCGTTCAAATCGAATGGAGTTAATGGACGAATTCTCACTTATAAAAAGTTGTCGGATAATTTGAAGAGTCCTGAGCCCCGTATAAACACAATGGCGGGCCTTTAAGTTCAGCTTCGCTTTTGACTGACAGCTTGCCACTACTCTACACTGAGAGACGCTAGCAATGAAAGGAACTCAATGTGACGGATGTTAGTCTACTCACGTTTCATCGCGTCCTTTCAATGAATCAACCGGGCTTTTACTTACTTAAATTGACTTCAACACAAACTTCAATCTGTTGATTCCGAAAGAAACGAATAGCGACAATCCGAAGTCATTTTCGAGAAGACCATATCTATTACCTTTATAGGAAGTTCTAGAGCAGTCAAAGGCCTTGGTTCAGGGTTCTTCAATCATCAGTCTACCTGTACAATGTAATCGTTTTATAAGACAACTCTAAGCTATTCATCAGCTCTTTGCTTGGCTTAGGCTAAATCGAATACCATCGACAAATATTTCAAAGTACCTAGGCAGCCAAGCAGGGCCAAGATCCTAGACTTTGAACCAGTAAGCCTATGGCAGTTCAGGTTTCCACGTAGTTTTTAACGAGATAGCGGAACAGCACAAAATTAAACTCTGTCGCGTTCCTGGACAGTCGGATGTTCTAGGGAACTCCGCCTCTGATGAATTGGCTAGAACTCGATCTCTTGGAACTCATTGTAGGCAGCTTGTCAACCTCAAACGGAATATGGAGGACGTATTCTCAAGCCATACGTGGACTCATTGAGACAATTATGAGACATTTAGACATATGGGCCATAGCCGATCACAAACGATCAAGTGAGACGATCAATCTTAGGAGCGCTGATATCTCCAAATTCACCATTATAATCCAAGTACACTGTGGCGTTGGAAGATATGTGCAATAGTTGAACAAAAAAGCAATCTGTTGCTCACTTCCTACTCGACTTCCACAACTATCTCTTCCAAGATCTAAATGCTCTACAGCATTAGTGCCAACCCTGACTAATTCGTCAAGAAAATTCTAGGGTTCAAAGAGCAGCCAAGACATTGCCATCTCACGCCCTCCTAGTGATGCCGCAATGGCCATACAATTGGGCATCATAAATGACGATTGCTGTAACCTCATCTATGTAACTTAAGCTAGCTCGAAACGATATAGTAGGTCTTGGTTTAAAGAATCTAGAGCTTTATTTGAAATTCCGGAACCAATCTAAGGCAAGCAGCAGTATTCTTGGGCCACAAAATAGATTATCTGTATCTTCACACACCGCATGTTACTGCTTTAGGTGGTTGCATCGGAATGAAGCGCCACTTCCTTCATCTTATCCAAACCAATGTACGCCCTCGTCCTGCTTCTTTACCAGCCGCCGTTGTATTTTCTAAAAACTAACAGAAACAACACTGATAACTTTTGAGTTCATCTTGTGTTCCAAGTATTCAGGTTCCAGCTCGAAGGAGTAAATAGCACCTCAGCGCATCAGAGATACGTGTCCCGAATTACAGCAGCCACTGCAGATAGACGCACGCAAAAAATAAAACTGAAATTAGGAAAGTTTGAAAAAAGCAACAAATATATGCCTCAGCAAAACTCTCTGCCCTCACTAGAGAATTTACTGATGATTGACCGTGAAAATATAGTTCTGGAGCGACAAGAGAACGCTTTGACTAAGTACTCGATGTTGGTCAAGCAACTTCCGTGACAGATCCTTTTCAATAAACTACATCAATGGCTAGTACGTGAGCTGAAATACTATTCGAATACCCCAGGTCGTAAGTGTCATCTTCTGCAAAATGGGGTTCCTAAAGGTTGGATCTTCACACCGCTCTTGTTCCTGTTGACAATCAGTAACATTGAATGGAGTCAGTTAAGAACTGAAGATCAGGTTATCCTGCTTTCTGACAAAATAATTTATTCATATCCCGACCAAATGGTCGAAAATTTGGAGACTGTCGCGAAAAAAGTACGGCTAATTACCACGTCCAACATTACAATTCAAATCTTTCTATACACATCTAGGAAGCTGGAAACCATGGTCTCATCTGATGGCAGAACTGATTTGGATACACTGATCTTGCATGAAAAATTTGTCTTAAGTAGAATCTGTTGTAATTGTGTATATCTTCAGTATCAAACCCCGATGACAGCTTGCTGCTAATCCTACGCTGACCCTCAGAAAAATTTCCTCCCCTCCCCTTTTACTCGTATACTTCTGCAATATGATATGCAATGGTGACTGACGATCGTGGTGATCGGTAATGTTAATTAGTGAGCAAAAGTTAGAGATCAGCATCAATATTTGAGGACGATGATCGTCAATGCTTCTCGGCTTTAATGATTGAAACGGACTATCAAGATCGGCGATCGGTAATACGATCAGAAAAACCGGTCAGCAAAACTTAGAGATCAGCATCAATATTTGAGGACGATGATCGTCAGTGCTTCTCGGCATTAATGATTGAAACTGACTATCAAGACTGCCGCTCGGTTCGATTAATGATCAAGACTGATGCAGGCTGATTCAGATCGACGGTGATCATAGACGAATTTTGTTTCGTTACTGGTTATCGGTAATAGTGATCAGAATCAACCATTGTGTTGTCCGGCAATAATGATCGAAACTGATTATGGAGAATGCCGATCGATTTGATTTATGATCAAAGACTGGGGAAGGTTGGTGATCAAAGCTATTGTAGTACTAATAAAGACTGGTGATCGAGCCTCGTGGAAAAGACTGACAATCAAGACTGTGGATCGAAACCATTTACATACAGCGACTGACTTAAAGGTGATCGGCGATCAGAGGCAAAGTTAATTGAAGGTAATCGGTAATAATGATCAGAAGCGTTCAATTATTTTTTTTTTACCAACTCAAAGATCCAACAGCAAGCGAACAAAAACAATCTTGACAACTTCTATCAATACAATCAGTCAAAAATGTAATATTTTCTTAATTTAAACAACTCGCTCATCAAGGGAGATTTGAAAACAAAAACCGTCACTGTTAATAGTTTCGAGTCGATACCAAAAATAGTTCCAACTACATCTGGAAAGATCCGCCTACTTTTCCCTTCAATTTTCTAATCATAGAACGAACGAAGAATGCTTTCCCAATTCAAAAGAGCAAGGCAACCAGAAACCATCATCCATCACACATCTGGTTTTCTCAACTGAGACACAAGTGTGTTATGTTCGCGTGTATCGGTCTGTCGGTCTGGTGTTCTACAGCTTAAAGTCAAAAATTTAGGTTAATAGGTATAAAGCGGCAGCTAGCCGCAGCCACAATCTGCTCTGCAAATAACGTTTGCTTCTTATCTATTTGAAATTTCCTGGCCGCTTGCCCGTCTCCAAGACTCTACGGAAATTTTTGCGCGCGTTCTAAATTTCCAAGCATATACACGAGATACATATCTGTGTATCTATCTGTTTGGTATGCACGTATCTGTTGCACTTAGGAACGTTCCTAACTCAGAAGAGATGCAAAAATCCAGTCCGTCATCGAAGATTACATAACGTGTGCGGATGGCGGATCATTGATTATCTGTGTTTTTCTTTTTTTCACATTTGTTGCGCTCGTTACGTATGTTACGAGTATTCGTATCTTATATACGAATTCGAGTATATGGAGCTGGAAAAGCTCTTCCACTATGAAAACCCAATAAAAGCGCAAAGCCCAGTTGAGATACGAGTACGATGATACAAAGATACGTGAATGAGTACGGGTACAGAGTATACAGTGCGGAGTCTCTGATGGCCATCTCTATATGTAGGTACTATGCGAATGTAGTGGCTTCTTCGCGCTAATGACTCTTGCGCTAGGAACAGGGGATAGGGGCCACCATCTACTGTGTGTGAATTACAAAGGAAAATAAAAGGCGCCGCTGATTGAATGCATATGTGGATGGATTGGTATCCGCTGTTCAGGAAAACAAAAAAAAAAAAAAATCAAAAAAAATCACTCTATAGATACTTTTGTTAGAAGTGCTTACGAGTAACAAATGAAAAATTCTCGTGTATTCTTCGTTCTCAAGGTTGCAGTTAAATCGTCATCAGGCCGACAAAATGGACAACAGGCGGCTAATTTACAGAGTATTTACAGAGTATCTGTGGGCTTTGCTATCTATCAGTCTCTATAGAACAACTCAAGGAATGTCTGTGAGTATTAGTGGGTGGTTAGTATGATGGCATGGCAAACGTTCTCATGATGAAAACTGAAAAGCCGTGTTATACTGTGCTGTCGTTCTTTTGTCGAAAAGTTAATTTTATCTTCTATTTTCGGTTTGGGTGTATGCCCCCAACCCCCGCCCCCCGCCCCCCGCCCCCCGCCACAACTTTTTGGTTTGTTTGTGTAAATACATGGGCTGGCTCTTGAGGACGGTGGAGGTAGAGGTGCAGATACCAGATAATGCTGGACAAGGCGGTGGCGACAATGGGCTCTATCGACCATTGACCAATTTTTCGTTGTGTCTTTGAATAGATTGTTTTGTCTTTTGTGTTGTGCTACCATGTATACGAGTAGTAGTTGTGCCATGATGTCATATGGGCTTGGGTTTCAGTGGAAAGTTGCTTCACCCACCTCCCACCCAGGGGTGCATGTTATATTCCTATGATTCCGGCGGTAGTCACTACACCGCTAATGCAGTTCCATGTCTCACCCCCGGGGGTTGGGATGGTAATTTACTTTGTTTTCCAGTGCTCACTGAAGCGTGAATGCACTGAATACCCTTAATACCATCGGATCACACCATTGCAATTGGAAGCGCGCGGCGTCCCAACCGAAGGCAAGTGTCATCTCCACATCGTTTATGGCTTATTAATTTTGAACCAAGTCACCTTTGTTTGTTGAGACTTGTTGCAAGACAAAGGATCATAATTATCTGCCGCCCACTATACAGAGATTAATCATTCAAAAAACAAAAAAAAAAAAAATGGAAAACCGCCATCCGTTCTCAGTGTCCAATGTGACCGTGCGGCGCGGTGGTGCGACAGTTGGTACCACTGGTGCCAGTGGTAGAAACTGTCAGGTTCTCAGTCATAATTTCTGACTTGTCCAATGTCAATGCCATGCCATAAGAACACATAAAATACGATCGCCCGGAGTTGTTTGAGATTGTCCGAGCGCAACCAGAGGAATAAGCGATAATTCGCTCAGAATGGAGATAAAGCAATTATTCACGAATGCAGATACAGATAAGCAGAATTTCTTTTTCATTAAATGGGCACGGGACTCGTATGGTCTTTAGATTTTATATTTTGGAAAGACAACAGCGCTGCGAAATCATTTGCTTGACGAAAGAAGTGCGGATGTGCTGCAAATAAATTTTATTAAAATTTTTTTTTGTTTTTTGCAAGTCGACAGACATGGACATGACTGTGGCCGGTAGCGGCGGCGGCGGCGGGTGGGGGCGGGCATGGTTTTTGTATCTTTTTCGGTGCACAATTAAAACGAATGCAAATTTCGTTTTTAAGTGAATTTAAATGTTTTCTTAATTGATAATGGATTGCGATCACTCACAGAGAGTGTTCACAAATATGCTGATGATTCATTGACAAGTTTTGTTGACGAAGTTGAATTGACAGAGTTATTGTTGTGCAGGCTAAGCAGATGGAGGCATTGACGTACATTATATAGACGAAATGCTGGCTTTAATGAGTTTGACTCAGAACTAAGTTCAGTAGCTGCTTACGATATCTTGCGAAGGGGTCGTATGGCAGGCAGTTATCTTCCCAAAGACTTCCGTTGAGACTCTCCTTTAGATCATTCCCAACGACCATTGAATTCCTTTAAGCAAGGACCAGCAATTGTCTGAAAAAAAAAACCCAAAAGAGTTGACATCATCAGCAGCAAATATACTTGATTTGAGAGACGGAAAACCCGAAGAATGGGTTCAGAGATTGCCAGACTGGAAATCTGCGTCACTCGTTAGAAGCAAGCACAATGACAGTGTGACAGAAATTTAGTCCTACTTGGGTTTTAATTCGAGGGAATTTGAAGGGGGTACACGCTTTAGTTAACCACAGTCAGCCACCTTCAAAAACGCTACGAAACACTCATGAATTGCCCAACTAAAGTAAGCGGACTAAATGGCCCCGGGTAATGAGCTACATGTCCCAGAAGGTATGAGGCAAACACTAGTCTCAGCAATGATCCAGGTTCAGTTTGAAGTACGAACGAAAACGTCTTGGGGCAATGAACTATGAATCTGGAACTAGATTGTAAGCAATCCTGGTGCTGAACAAGCATGCTAAGCGTGCAGCACTCGTACGATGCATTTTCTGATACAGTCAGACAAGATTGGACATATGAGTACTAGGAAGGCCGTGCCTTTTACAACACTCCTTTGTGATGTCTTATCGCGGTGGCAGGCCTGTGAGACAACGATCCTACGGTTCTATAAAGATCCCAGGTGAGACATCGATCTTGACATTAAAGGAATTCAACTCCACCGAGTTGAGAGCTGATACAGGAGTTACTAGATCCTTCGATTCTAGTCACTCCTATTGAAACGATGAAAAAAGTGGTTTAGATACTCAGCATGTTACACCTCAATTCAGGTAAATCCCAGACTGATGCATCTGACGACTTGACTCGGTATATCAGAGAGCTTAAACGGAATGGCGATGCAGTTGAAAGGAAAAGCGTTGAAAGTCACACGTCTTCAGCGGCGTGGTCAGCGAGCACATTCCAACGGAAGTCAATCGATCTCATATAGACGTGGTTGCTTCCTTTTTGACTGGCATGAACAGGGCCAGACGGGAGAAGATTTCTAGCATGACAGCTGTTAATGGCTTTCCCTGTGCACGATGGATGAGATTATTAACCTTTAGCCGTTCTGATGGACAGTCTTATCTTTCCTCACACACAAGGTCGGAGGGAAACCGGTGTTACAACCACCAAAAGCAGCAGATTCGTTGGATGTCTTAGAGAAATATACTACCAACGAATCCACGGTCAGACAAATTTGGGAAAATTGCCTTACATGGGAACCTCTATCTCCTTTCTGAAGTTCTAAACTGAAAACCCTGACAACTATCTAAACGACGAGAAGTGCAAAAATTGTGAAATCCAAATGTGGAGTTTTACCAAAACAGAAAGTATCTACATCATTCGCAGGACTAAGAAGCTGTGTGTCTTCTGGGAAACCAAAATTTTTGAGGTGCTTTGGCTCACAAAATTATTGCGCTATCTACTCAGGAAAACGGCGGATGTTCTAATGCGAAAAACTTATTTTCCGAAGAGGAGCTAGTGGAGTAAGAACTTATTTACTCTGATCACAGTTTCAATACTCGCAAGGCTACTACTTTCGAAACCTCACAAGATATCTATAGTCCATTCGAGTATATAGGAACCACGGTTTTGTATTTGTATCATTGCCGCTACTGAGCTTAAGAGTACTTTACGAGGACTGACCCTATAGACCGTAAACTTGTCTTATTCTGTAAGTGTAAGCACTTTGCACAATTCTGTAACCGTAAGATCGTTAGTCGATGAAACCCTATCTACAAAATGAACCGAAAATTACGTACATTATTTCAGTTATAAAGGGTGTTTTTTGTAGAGTATACAAATTCAATATCAAATAAAACACTTGAAGCTAATGCTAGTGTCTATGATATTAGCTTTGTTTAATAGATAATTTTATGCCATTAGTGTCTGAATATGATATAGGGCATACGCGCACCATAGCTATCTTGAATGAAGTGCAATCGTAAAGTCCAATTTTCGACAATTTTATCAAGCAACTGGGGCCGTATATTAGCAATAACACGGCGAATGTTGACTTCCAAGTTGTCCAACGTCTCTGGTTTATCAAAAAGTAATCTAAAAGTGTGAGATCACAGCATCGTGGAGGCCAGTTCACAGGTCTATTACGCGAAATTATGCGCTCAGCAAATGTTTCCCGCGATAAATTGATTATGTTGCGCGCTGTGTTGCATGTTGCGCCATCTTATTGAAACCAAAGCTCTGTCACGTCAATGCCATTCAACTGAGGAACGAAGAAGTCAGAAATCATGTTTCTATAGCGCTCTCCATTGACGGTAATATTCTGGCCGGCATCGTCCGTAAAGGAATATGGGCCGATGATTCCACCAGCCCATAAAGCACACCAAACAGTGAGTTTTAATGGTTGAAAGGGCGTCTCGACAAAGGCTTCAAAGTTTTCTCCACTCCAAATTCGGCAATTTTGCTGTTTACATATCCACTTAACCGAAAATGGGCCTCATCGGAGAACAAAATTTTGCGTTGAAAATGAGCATCAAACTGAATCATGTTTTCGGCCCATTGACCGAACCTCCGACGCGTATAATGGTTACGCGGTTTCAACTCTTGCACAAGCTGGATCTTATAAGCTTTTAAGTCAAGATCCGTAAAAGATGGATGAGCATAGCTCCAATTACTGTGCATGATGGCAAATCAACTCATTCGGATTCTCCTCAACACTGCGCTCCACAATGACAATAATTTCTTCAGTTCGCACTGTTTGTCGTCTTTGGGGATGCGTATTATCCACGATCATCATGTTCCGAATAAATTACTCAGATGGACGATTATGTCGACCGTAGAATGGACGTACCGCACGATAAGTTTGGCGAACCGAACCATTGTACAATTTGCACCCGTTGTTCTGGCGTTAATCTATTCATCGTAAAATGGCAAGACGTACTAACTGTCAAATTGACAATCTGTAGAAACAGTGTTGCCAGTTTCAAAACCAAACCTCTAAACAAAAACACCCTTTACATCAGTTTATTCCTCCAACCATTCAGTATTATCGTCAATACCAAAGCTAGTAGCTGAACTCATTGAACACAGTGATACTGGAAAGATGGACTTTATACATGTCGGGCTGCTCATACTAAAGTTTCACTTTCTAAAGAAGTGGCGAGTATAATGTGAAAGGCAACTAACATGTTTCTCAGAGAGAACACAGCAAGTAATCCCCTTACCTCTATAGACAATATGACAGATACGTCAGGAGGACTACCAGTTTAAAAGTTTTCTCGGATGTAGCCTCGTTAGACAATACGCACATCATATGTCGCCTCTGATGTGTTGGGTTTCACTGAGCCACCACAACGAAATCCCTGGTTTGACGACGAGTACCCGCAAGCAAATGCAGCTAAGTAAGATGCATACAAAGCTGAGCTGCAGAGAAGGACTAAAGTTGCTCACGAGCTCTACGAGCAGAAGAGAAGGCACGAATACCGGAAATTCAGAGATGCTACTCCAGGAATAAGATTCGGAAGTTTTACCAAAAAATACAAAAAGCATACCACGGACACAAACTCCGACGGACAAGCGAACATAGTAGTAAAGACGCAGTCGGATAGGAGCTCCTTGACAGATACTCTCAAGACCCGAAAGTATGTATCGTCTGCGGGAAAGTCTAGTCTAAAGCGTAATGTCCGGCCAAAAGAAAGAATGTTAAGTGAGATGGCGAAATGTTATATTATTTTCCCGACTCGAAAACATTTATCTGAAAAGAAAAACTGCCCGTCATTGGACCTTCCCAACTCTCAAGGTTCTTAAGACCGCTTTAACAACTGTTTACAACCGAAAACAACCCAATTAATTAGTGTAACAACAAAATCATCAATCCACTATTCGTATCTGAGGCGACACATCTTAATAGCAAATAAAAATCTTCATTAAAACTCTTTGATGACTACTATGTCGACGACGACGATAGCTGACGGCCGACGTTGAGTACCTAATTACAACTTCACACATAACCCTATGTATGCGAGTGCTCGAACTATTGCCAGATACAATTTGTATCTGCGTAGCTAATGCCCATCCATTAAATCGCCTTTTAATAGTCCCCCTTTAGAGTAGCTAATCTCTGTCAGATTTAAGCCCGCCACCGGGTGTACGGCTTCTAGCTCCAGCCTCTCCTCTTGTCTTCATCACTTGAGATGACAATTAAAACACAATGTCAACCGAGGAGCAGATACTATAGCGCACACATATTTATAGAGAGTTTGCCATATTGAAAGAACCTCGAACCCAAGGGTCACTTTGCATTGTTGGTTCTGTTCAAATCTTGAAAATTGTGCTCAAAAAAATACGAGTATGCCGCCACGTTATTTTTTTTTTTTTTTTTCTATTTTTTTAGGTAAACAAATTCCGATGTCGAGAAGATAAAGAATCTTTCAGATTCAGGGGTAGTCTGTGAGCTATGTAGTGGTGGTGCTTGCTTAGAGCACTTCTATGTCGAAATGAACCTTGTGCGTTTAAGATGCGTACACAAGAGTCTCTGAGCTTGTGATCCCTCCTCTGTTAAAAGAAGATGTTTTGTATAGCTTTGGGTGATAGATACTCGTAATTGTCACTTGTGATTCTTGAAGATAGATTTTTGTTTTCACTTTTAAAGAATGAGTGCTTCTTTTTTTTCCTCCGCAATTTTATTCCTTTTTTTTCCTAAGATGAAACACGCAAGACAAGAGTCGGGGGTAATGGGTAGCTATATATAGAGATACTGAGTAGTGGTAGTGTTTACTTTAAAGTGGAGTATCTGGTACACACAACGTCGGAGAGTTGTTGCTACTCGTCATATAGTGGTTTAATCTTATCTTGACCTAAAGAGATAGATTGAATAGTGTGGCTTTGAAAATGTTTTCTGAAAAGTAGTTGGGGAATGTTTGATTTATATTTGCAGAGTTTTTTTTTTTTTATGTGACATGTTGTTTAAAAGAAGGAAAACATTAAACATGGGATCCCACAAGACTCCATACTTGGACCTCTACTATTGAATCCAGGAAATCGCCTCAAACTACTTAAGTTTCGGCAATGCTAACTCTTACAAGAGGTAATACGTCTGAGCTTATGATGGACTTGTCCATGATGATCTGAAGGGCGAATTTTCTCAAAAGGCCTTGCGAATTTTAGGACCGCTACCCCCATGTAACAAAGTGTCCGGTCGTTTTGTCGCATTTGGATGAGGATCGGGTAAAAAGTAAAAAAGTCGTAAAGCATTGGACAACCAAATTCAAAAAATCTATTTACAGCGTCCTTCTCTACATCGAGTTCAGTAACTTCTACCAAGAACACAGTTAAAGCTGTCTGTTCCCTGCTCTGACTAGAAAAGGAACTTACGACTTTAATCACAATCTAGAGGTAGTTTCAGTGAGTCGCTCTATGACACGCTCTTGAACTCAAGAAACTCAGTCCCTATAGCCGGATTAGGTAAAGTTGGGTTTTAGTCATGAACCTTCAAAGGATCGTCCATCCATGAGGCTATAACAGAAGAAACACCTTCTAAGGCCATAAGTGAAAGAAGATAGCAAGTGATGTAACTAATTGTGCCCGACATCACATGGACTTCTGGGCTTCTTCAAGTGATCAAAGCATATGAAAACGTTGGCAGAAAATTCAATGTGGGTATTTCAAGAATTAAATTATTGCATGCATTATTCAAGGCACCTTACCCTCGGAATATAAGGTCTTTTGCAGTCAAATGCCTAGTAGACAACCTGAACTTACCAGGAAATTTCATAAATCGACTTGCAATGTAGAAAAAATACTGTAAAATGATTGGACGTCCGATGGCTAAACACGGAACAGCTTTTGTGACCGCTTTTTTCTCCACTTACTGGTGACAGGTCCCCATGTAGAGCCTGGTTATAAAAGACGACCATAAGAGGAGCTAAATAGGAGGCATATTTACATATAGCATTAAGACCGCTGTTGACAAGCATCAGAAGGGCGAGAAAGCCGCACATATACTTCTCTAGAAGAGAAAGTTCCGAAAACGCAAAGCCGACGCAATAGAAAGGTGCCAATGTAAGGAGATAGTTTGGATATTTTATTAAAAACTAAAAAGGACATATCGGGGCAATAACCCGAATCAAAGTCTGAAAGGACGATCAAGGGAATATCGTACCATCCCCTAACCAAAATGGGGATAACAATATTCAAACTCAAATCCATGATACGGTGGTTTAACCATCGGCCTTTCCAAAGATGGAGAAAATGGTCTGGGAGAAGCGTGTAAAAGGTCATCTGTCCCAAGAATGGAACCTTAATGTCGTTTGTATCTGGGGCAACCCACGCAAACAGCCCTTTGTGTCACATAACGTGGATTGAATTGGAGTTAAATACTCCAATCGTGAATGGTCCATATCGGTGCTGTTCTAAACTTGCTCCTCCATCATCGATCATTGCTCACTCCGCGTTAGATTTAAGGATTTCAAGTCGATATTCACCGCCTCCATGTCGAGAGATGAAATCTAGCGTTGTCGTCCTCCAGGCACATCCTACATCGGTTCTGGAGTCATCTGTGAAGAATCGACTGCACTGCTTTCCTAGTTCAGATTCTGGCCGAAGCCAGTCCTGGTCACAGGGAAAGTCGATTTCGTATTTTTCCGCAGCAGAAGTTCTGGTGTCATTACATTAAATGACATGTCCAGAGTTATAAGACAGCCGGCGCGCCAAACACTCTAGTGAGTGTTGTATCAAGGACCACTTCTTTTGAAATTGAAGATGGCTATAAGTGTGCAGCCTATGACATGAATATCAAGGAGAGGGTAATGGGCATTGGGTGTTGCAGAGAATAGAAGCAGTGTCTACTTGGGCTCAGATTTATTGTAACCGACAGACTTATATATGCAATTAATTCGACTAAACGCCTTGAATCTCCAGCTTTAGCCTAATGTTACAAAGTTTTCGCAAATCGTGCAAGGGTCAGTGACGTCGATACCAAGAAGCTGTCGGTAATAGAGAAACTCTTGCTTTTATTTGATTTCAACGACATATAGGGATGATCCATAACGAAAGCGGCTCATACGCAAAGCAAATTAAGAGAGAAGAACATTAGCCTTTCGGAACTAGAAGTTCTTTCTAGAAGAAGCAGCCGGTCGAAGAAACGGGAGTGGACTAAATTATGTTCAGGTAGAACCAGTCATTCAGTCTGAGCGATACGCATGTATATATAAACCTAAATATATACACAGACATGTCCAGTTTTAGCACACTTCCAAGCAGTTTAGGTTGTGCAGAATGACGATGCAGGACGTCCGCTGCTTCGTAACGGTCGGCAGCGATGTACAGTGACATCGACTTGATCAGAAAAGTGGGCATTATATAAATTAGATAGATATCACTGGCCTAGACCGAAGAAACTGCGGTTTGTACCCAGAAAGATATTGCAATAGGGGAATATTTCACCTGAAGTAGTGTGCCTAAGTGGGAGGAGATCTAAATTATCTTGGACTGCACAACAGTTGACCAAAGGCCGTTGAATAGAAAACCTTAAGCGCTATCCAGACTTTAGCGCTGTCTAAGAAATTACACGAGTCCTTCTCCCCCCTTTTCAGAAGTCTGTCTGTACCGGTATAGCGCGGATACTCCGCTTCTTTTAATTGTTCATCAAATCACCAAGTAGTATGTTACATCAGCATCAGATGAAGGCTGAGGTTGTCATCCTCCGCGAAGACGTGAATACTCTTCTTTTTTCGACTCGGACTTGAAATAAAAGACTGCCCAAGTCCTTAGCTTTCTACTCAGGAGCATGCTCAAATCACACATTCTTCCGCAGGGTGGACTACTATTTTATGCAACTTAATTGGGAAATATCTATAATCATACAAAATGCGTCAATTGCGGGAATCTGCGCGGCAATTAGTCGGTAAAGTAAGCAACTACTCGTAAGTAGACTGCTCAATCAGCGGTCATTGCTTGCCGCAACGAGAGTGATTTCCTTGCCAGTTATAACTCCGAATTTCGGTATCAAGTGTCAACTGTATAGTAAGTAACCCACCGGACTGATCCGAAATCGGATGCCTCAACTGGAAACGAATAAAATGTCAATGGAATTTATCTATCGAATAATGAGAACGATGAAATTTTAGAACGCTCCTTAATAGTCTAAAAGTTATAGTATATAACGTGATAATTACCTCCAATTGCGGGCACCAAACTGACTGACACTCATTCTGAATTTGCTAACCCTGCAAGAATTATAGGCGCAAATACAGACAAACTTAAGTTTAATGCCTGATCCTTTGTAATTGATGCAGTTCAAAAGATCTGCACTTTTAATGATAGCGCTCACGAAATCAACTCCTTACGTTTTGAATATTTCGCTTCAAACACTCTACTTCGGCTTCTTGATCTTTAGTTTACTTACGGCTTTTCTTGGTTAAGTTGACTGAATTGCTTAAAGACTTAAATACAACTTCAATACGACTAGGTATTATAAAAAAAGATATTATCAGAATCTTTCTCTGGTGGTCAGAGTCATCATGACCTTTCTCTGAAGGTCAAGAACTCGATAAATTGACAACTAGGACTAACAAGCATTTTAACAGTCACTGGATACAATCTGGAGGTTGGGAGAGTCGATAGAGAATTTGCCAGAAAACATCCCGTCAAAACTTATGTGAAACGCGGTATTGCCCAGCTACTCGTACATATTTACAATATCCACTCTATGTAGCACACTAATCAAATTGGACTGCTCAAAAAAGCAAACAAGCAGATGAAACTATTACAAAAAACGGCCTTTAGATGCTAAGGTTTTAAGGCATTTTGTTCGTATCAGAACATCCTGTTCACAGCAATGTTCTAAGATCATCATTTCAACCCTTCAAAGCCCCAAGTGCTAATGAAGTCTTTCCGGTTCAACTCCAAAAGGGCGTCGCTCCAAAAAGCGCTTGGTGACTTTACCAGAATAAGAAAACTGAAAAAGAAATTAAAAAATCCAACACTCTTTGTCGAAGCTATGAAGAAAACTTACTTAGGAAATCCACTCAAAAAAAAAACTATAGAAAAGCTTGGACTTCGCTATGGACCAGCAAAAGTTAGGAAGAACTGAGCCTTTATCCTTAAAATGACACTGTGGATGTAAACAGCAATTGCCTGACCTGTAGTTATCTATGCCTTAAGAGGGTCATCCTATAGGTAAAGACCAGGTGCAATGAAAACACCGTCCACCGCAGTGTTGAAATCTTACGCCAAACCTTCGTTTTTTCAGCTTCACATTCAGGTAGAAGTTATGGTTTCAAACTATTAATCACCTTTACAAACTGGAGAAATAAAACTTCAGTTACAACCAAAAGTTCATATTTCCAGAACGACTGAAGAGGATTCACTAGTGCGGTACACGGAGCGACATTTTGGGAGTCTGAGATACAGGCACTAGAGTTCTGCATCAGAGATCTAGTAAAGCAGCCCTGTTAGGATAACTTCAAAACTATTCCACGAATCTATTAAATGGTTTACAACAGTAGCCAGCAGCAATAGCGTTAACTTAATCTGAGTTCCGAGATAGAGTAGCATTCGGCCCCTTCAAACTTTTAACTGTAATACCCGTCTCGCTATGAATGCTCATCCATATACCCTAAAGCCCACGTAATCTTGATTCGTTCCTAAGCCGTACAACTCGTTTATGGAATTCCCTGCCTAGCTCTTTATTTCCTAGTCATTATAACCTTCAAACATTTAAAACCAACGTTCACCGGTACCTCTCTGATTTTCCTTCGCCAAAATCAAACATTTGAAGGGTAAAATAATAAAAAAAAAAAAACAGTGACCATGACAGCGATGAAATAGTCGATGAACTGGCAGGAAGGAATCTGCAATGAATTTAAAATGCCAAAACCATTCTAGCGGAGGCCGACTAGTACCGCTAAAAGCTTCATCAGATACTGGTAAAAGCAAGACAAGCAGCCTGTGAAAGTATCTAGAAGTCAGATATTCGGATTCCCAGAAGATCAAAGAAACGCCACCTTTTAATGTCAAGAAACTCGGAATTTGGTTGAGGAGCCATGAAGGATCAGGACCGCTCCGGTCTGTAAACTAATATGAAATTATCTCATCCAAGAAGTACTTCAATCGTCGTTAGAGACAAAAGAAGTCTAGAATTTTCTACTAAGACTCGTATGTATTGTATTTGCCTCAAGGTTAAGTTCGACCACATAAGGGTTATATGGTTTCATGATGCTACGAGGCTATTCTGTCAATTTTGACGGTAAATATGACGGACGGGCTAGTAATGCGGTAACATCAAAAACTACACCAAACAGACACGTCCTAATTATCCAATGTCTTCCCTACGACTACGTATGGGTTTTTCAAGCTCCAAATACGGCAGTTTTGTCCAGAATTCTCAGGTCTTTATGCAGAATTCTCCTCAGCAGCACGTTCATGTTTAAATGGTTAGATGTGAGGCGAGTTGAGATATTCCGCAGCAGCTGATGAAAAAAACGGCAGGTGGACAAACCCTTTACAGTCTGAACGACAATGCACTTCTACAGTTATTCGGTGAGCAAACTTCGTTATATCCTATGACCATCACTTCGCTGCTATGGAGAGACTACAATCCTGAAACACCACCATGCCTTTTGCTGAAAGTGCACCTTTCGGAAAAGTTTTATTACATCTCAACGAATCGTTTAAGGGTATACGGTTTACCAAATGACCTGTCTAAAGGAGTTGGAAACGAATTTGTTAGAACTCAATATATGGCCAAATTAAGATATTCCCAAACGAAGCTCCATCTCCTGTTCCTAAAAAAGAAAAACACTTTAAGGCGTGGACTAGCCGTGCTAAATATTTTGTAGTATATTTCGTGAGCACTCTCAACCCCTTGCTTGTGACCTGAGAGGTTCAAACCAGTATGGTTGTACTCACTTTTACTTAATGTGGCAGTGTAGTCTGGCGGTGCACTAGGGCCTTAACCAATAGCTCTCTCTATTTCAGCGGACCGCGCTAGTGCTCGCTCACTCGACAAGTCATAGCCATTGGAGGCGATGAATTCTATTCAAATGACGATCTCGGCAGACTTTTGAAATATTATGGCATTGGGTTTCGACTATCGCACACTTCTTTCAAGAATCACATGGTAACCGAATAGCAGATCGCCTTCGCCATAAAACAGTCTGCGGAAGTAATTCTTTCAAATTCTTAGCACCGACACTGGTTCTACTAGAATGTTCGCATCTTTATCTCTGCATGCTTCTGTTCAGTGTCTCAGCTCCTCTCTTTTTCTTTCTGAAACGCCCATGTTCCTTCCATTCTTGCATCTTGTACGCCTTTTATAGCGCTTTATGAGCTTGCCGGCACTTTTTGTCAAATCAGTGGTTTCGCCACTGGCCTTTTGCACTTAATGCTGGCACCATACTACTTCTCGAAATATTTTCGGAGATTCGATCATGGATGGCTCCAGCAGTGACTTGCGATAGCAGTGACTAGAGCTGTATCTTGCGTCGATTCCTTTGTGGAAGCTGAGGTATCGGCAACGTGTGCCAGACCTGTCGTGAAGTCGATTAGTCTGAGTCCATTTACAGAGCAAGTATCGAGTAAGCTATGTTTTGCAACTACACCGCGCTTGTTTTGTAACTTGGTGTTAAAATCATCATTGCGGAAAAGTTTGGCCGAGGAGTTCGTAGAAGCAATCATTCGCAAAGTCATCTCTTTCTAGTATGGGTTGCTGAGCACTTATCAAACTACGAGTAGGCTTGAATTATTGACGAATTTAGCCTTCAATTAGACGATCGCTCAGTTGCCTGAAGCTTGAGATTTCGCCCTAGTGTTCGTCTGATGGCAAATCCACTAGTTTCGTTTGTTCCCACAACCTCATAAGACCCGAGCTCCGAATATACCGAAGTAGCTCAAATGAGATAATGTCGTAGTTTGCCTTGCATTCAATGACTTACAGCTGTAGAGGTATTATCTTGCCGTGCCGAATGTATGTTGTAGAACTCGAAAATACAAAATAAGTTATATCGATCGATAGGTTATATCCTTATGGCCATCCGATTACCTCACTCTGTTCATTAAATCAAGCGAACTGATTGGATCCGACATTATCGGTTTTAACCCACAGTAGGCCTACACTTAGGCAAATAGTGTAGCTGTGAGGTTTAACGCAATCAGGATAACGTTCGAATTATTTAGGTGCCAGGGCACAACGGTCAATGAAAAAGAAGATGATCTTATCAGAGCAGGAGCTGCACAATTTTTTGTTTATAGCAGATCATTGCAGCAAACACATGGGACAGCACATTAAAACGCGATGGCATTATAATCATGGAAATGCTTCAATAACCTTGTTGCGACTAACGAACTTACGGCATATCTGCAGAGGTTGTTAGGATCCAGAACTTCAGGGACATATCACATGCTTCCTCTGCCGAGTAAAAGCTTTAGCAGGCATTGTTCATTCAGTACAGTACTTCTAGAAGAACTAGAAGAACTAGAAGAACACTGGCAAAAACTTTTCAAACTGAATCGGGCAGCGACACGGAGCCTGGTGTGGATCGTCACTATACATATTAAGTACATTCAACTAAACTGATTAAGATTATATTACTCTATCGACTGTTTAGAACCCGTTAATTTGCATCGTATTCGCTATAAACTAAATTGGTTGAAAGTTGTTACAATTTGCCGTGACGCTTTTGCCTTTACACTGTGTAGAAATAAACTCTTTTGTCAGATTGGGCATTCGGTTTCGGTTACTGGAATCCATTCTGTAGTATGCCTACACTTCCAGGAAGTACTTTGAACAACTTAAAGAACCTCATAAACATCGTTTCATTTCTTCCTTCAAAAGGTTCAGATCGGACGAAAATCACATTACTGTCGATCGTGAGAAATTCATTTAATTTTCTTGTTTTCCATAAAAAAAAATAAATTCTCTTAGCTTAATGCGTAAAATAATCTCTACGATAGGCCGATAAGACAGCACATGGTAACGTGGACTTCTTGTCTGCCTACCTCCGAACTCACGCAAGACCTCTGCAAACTCCAAAATCTCACACTCATTATTTAATGGTATCATTAAGTCAAGTCGTACCCTAATGTATCTTTGACTGCTCATAGTGATTTATGATATTTTTTTTTTTTTTGGTTAATTGTTGACAAGAATTATGTTAAAGTAAACATTGACGTAGACCACTCCTCGTACGATTGAGATCTTCATCGCAGATTATTTTTCAATTAAACAATTATGATCGCGCATTATTCTTCCCATCAATAGACTGTTTATTCAAAATTTGTTTCTCAAGAAATGTTACAAAAACTAAAACAAAAGAAAAACAGAGGAAAAAAAAACTGCAAAATAATTACGGAAACACCCAAAAGATACGAAGCGAAACCGTAAAAGATACACAAAAATTGTTGAGAGAACTTCTCTTTGGTTGATTTTGGGGTGTTTTTCTTCAAAACCGATTCGAAAAGTTCCTCTTGCTTCTCAGATTGTCTGCAGCTTTTGTGGTGGTCTCACTTAAAAACCGAAATCCGACAAAAACGAAAACGAGAAAAAAAAGATAGATACTGGTAGATACCTACCAATAAAAGCAATTCAAGGTTACTTCTTTGGTAATTCCATAACAATAAAACCACAACCATCATCAGAGCACCAGCACTTAAAGCAGCCCAATATCGATGGAGAGAATAATGTCCGCGTACTCTGTGTACGAGTATCTGTACGAGTATTTCCATTTGGATTTCAATTTCAATTTCAGTTTCAATTTCAAATTCATATGCGCGTAAGCGTTATTAGGCGTAGGTGAAGGCAGAATAAATTTTCTTAACCAAAGCCACCGCTCTACCGCTATGTCATGCCATAATAATTGTCAAGTACGGATACGTAGATCAACATAGAGTATCCATACTCGATGTCTTCATTGGTATTCCTGTCAAAATTATCACTCTGCGAGGCATCACTTTGTATCCGCACTTCATCTTCACCGCTAAGTAGTGCCATTAGGGTTTGTTTCGTATCTAAAAGATTGCTTGGTGTTGTGCGGTTTTTTTTTAATGTTTTACATAAACATTGCGCGATTTGATGAACTACGAGTACGAGTACGAGTACAAGAACAAAAGGGGGCGACTCGATGAATTACGAGCATTTGATGAAATGGAAAAGAGTGTTAGATACTCGCCAAGTACTCGAACTGAGACACTCATAATCGATGAATTGATGAGGGCGGCGGTCTAACAGAAACTAATTTGTGGTCAAGGGAGGTCTAGACGTCGTCGTGGTGGTGGGTTGTGATGATTTGGAATAAAGATACATCGTACACGACGAATGGATGGATACTCATCTGCTTGTAGCACTGTGCGTGATGGATGGGGAAATAGAACAAGAATTGGATGGGACATTCAAGTGGACGTTCTGACAAGTGATTGGGTGATGAAACGCCTTTAGGGTACTTGGCTTTTTATCAGCTTTACCCAGAGAATGGATAAATGCTTGTGTGAAAGAACGTAATGGAATGGAATTTTCTATTTCAAGAGGGTGAATTCGAAATTGTCGTCGTTTTTTTCTTTCTTTTTTTTGGGGGGAAAGGGCCACGTTTTTGATTGTTATTCTGTACTCGAAGATTGTTGAATATTATTGATTGCGAAAGGCCTTGGGTTAGATAGAGTTGTAGATGGAGCGTAAATGGGTAAATGGGTAAACAAATTACCTGTTTTGTCAGCAAATTGTTGTGCTATTTGAAGACATTTCTGTTTGATTTAGTAAAATGGGACAGTACGTTTTTATTAGGCGAGAAGCGGCCTTATAAAAAAAAAAAGAGAAAAAATTCGAGTTTAGAGGATGAATCAAAAAACTGGATACTGGGAGGCATAGGCTAAGTCTTGAGCAACAGAGGTTCGACCATAATCTATCCCTGTTTGAATCAGTCCACCTAAATTACGATCTGTCCGTCCACTTGCTGACTTTTCCTACGATATCCTGAGACTGGATAGTTTGCGTTTCAGTAGACTGCCGATAGTAAATGGAGAAGTACTTTAATGAGTTTGCCACCGAGATTCTAGACGATAAAAGTTCTGAGAATGGCAATAGGTAGGCAACATAACACCGCTTGATTCATTAATTACAAGTTCGACAGTACCGAAGACTCACACGAGGCAAGATCCGAACAGTATTAAACAGTGCATGACCTGTGTGTGTCCTCTGACATCTATTTCGACGAGTGCACACCGACGGTTAGTGTGGTGGTGTCATCCTGAACAGTAAGCTTCTTAGGGCTAAACATGTCGGTTCGAAATCTTCTAAGGAAACTTATGGCAAAATGGCTGAATTTACATTGATAGGACCAACTCTGCGTCAGTCGTCTGAGATGACTAGAACAGGTAAGCGAATGGACACCAATGCTCTACCCCGCAGAGTATTCGAATCTAACCCGGAGGGACAGCGCAGTCGGAGAAGACCTCATTTTCTCACCTTAGGTTGTGCGCACAAGTAGAAGGGGACCTCAACCAACTTGGAATTCGCACCTGGAGGCAGTTAGCTAAAGACCGGACTATCTAGAGAGGCTTGTTAGTTGAGGCCCAGGTTCACCCTCAACTGTAGCACCACCTATGTGGTGTTTTCATCAGACCCCATTGTCACGGCTTCTTTAGCAGCTTTTCGCAGCACTTCTAGCTCCTTTGAAACGCATTGGTTGGTCTCCTTCCACTTGAATATAATGAGCTGCACTTTTCCTTGTAAAAATGTGCAAAGAAGAAGGGCTTCGGTCTATTAAAGCAAAGAGAGGAGATAGTATATAACGAAGTGTGTTTGAAACGAGCCCATGTAGCTCGTGGAAAGAGACCTACTTCCAAGTATTCGACAAGCGCTGACAGATCTGTAAGGAACAAGGAAAATCCCTCTTTTACATTAGGAACGCATTTTTCAACGACATGGAAAAATTCGCATGAGCAGATGGTCCGGATTATATGAGCTAGGTTGGGTAAGTGATCTCTACCTAGGGAGCTCTGAGTTGTACGTTTATGAGAATTGTGCATGGCGTGGTTACATTCAGACTACTCCTGAAACTATGACAAATTTGCTCGATGAGCAGAGTAGATCGGAAACCATTTAACCATCGGAAGTGCTTACTATCTAGGGTTTGTAATCTGAATCGTCTTTAAATAGACCACTTGCCAACAAGTGTACAACGGATTCCTGCTCTTCTTCAACCGTGCAGCTCCTGCAGCAGTAATTGCGCGAGTCTTCTAATAGTGCAGTGCCAAGTGATGTATGCATGTGAGTTTGGAGATAACAGCTCTCCAAAGGTTTATTGGCTCTCTTAACAGTTTAAGGTCGAATGAGAGCCATATAGGTCTAGGTAGACGCCTTAAAGTTGGCCCAATGTTTCAACCTATGGCAAGCCTTACAGTGTACTGGGGTTGTCTGCATAGGACATTGGTGGTTTGACGTTGATAAGCTGCTCACTGTCATATTTGTCGCCAGAGACCCAAGTCTGATCAGTACTCGTACCCCAGCGACGCAATTCCCTGGGACGTCCGAGGGCCTTATATCCCAACGGAATGTGATTCTGTGGTGCTTCCTTATCTCGTTAAGGAATACGCGATCGCTTTTAATTGCTGTCAAATTTATGGTGTTTGAAAGAAGGTGTCTGATCGTTGCTTGGCTGCCTGCTATCCGTCAACGCTATTGAATTAAAGCTGAGCAAAGCACTGATGGATACTTGAGTCGCGACAGATGCTGTGGAAATGAAGATGGAACCTCTGATGGTGGCTTCGAGTTATCTCTTTTCGTTCCTTCCTGGAATGAGGTGATTGAAGCCAGTAAGTTGAAGGTTGGTTGAGTAAGTTAGCGAGCCCCACATTTACGAGTAGTTCCTTCCATTGATGAGTCTCTTAGTCTGAGGGCAGGGTTAGTTGACAAAAATGTTTTTAGGTAGCAAATAAAGCAGAGCTTTTAATGTGGTAATCATGCTTATAAAGGCAGAATGTCAAATTTTTTTTTCTATCAAGTCGATGAAGAGTCCTCTTTCCTGAGGATTGTCCTTTTCCCTTAGACGAAATGTTGCAAGCCCAACCTTGAGCCCAGAGTCTCCTTGCACAACTAGAGAGAAACTAAAGTGTTTAATTTTGTTCTGCAACATTCATTGCCTTTTGATTATTCTTCATAAGCGGATCATCTACGTTTTGGGCGGATCTACCCGATACCATGAACCCGAAATATGAACATCTGATATTGTTGAGAAAGGGACGTAGAGATGGCATGGAATCACCTTAATGTGGTAGCAACTTACGAATAACTCCTTCATCGCTGTAAAGATTGCATAATACCATAGAGATACTCAGGTTCAACATCAATCAGCTTCATAACATCTTAGTGCGCTAATAATGGAGGGAACTTCTCTCGTAAGGAATATGGCAAGTGCTTGATTCCAGGCAAGTGCTTAATTCCAAGCAAGCACTATTCAGCTCTAGATCAACCTTTGTCGCCGATACCCAACATTTTCTTATAAGGGACATAAAGGAAGGGATTTACGCCCCATCATCTTGTTGTGATAGTCGATGAGCACTTTCCAAACAACCCTTGACAATTTGAGTTGAGAACCTCATGCACATCAATTGACTTGTGAGAGTCATCACTCGTTTGTTTGAAAATTGACACAAACAGATAAAAAACACTTTAAACACTTTTCCCACCGATGCGTGTGTAGCTTTTCAATTTCGCAACAAATTTTGAAGAGCTGAATTCAATCATCCCAAACGACATTTGTACTCTTGATAGCCCATATCTAGCCGCATCGGTGGATCTGGTACTATGTGTACCACTCCTCGACTATAAAACAATGTCTATCCGATGCTATCTCTGTGCCATAATGATCGTCAACCATACTTAACTGCCAATCAAAGCGAGTAGATACTCTCATGTTCGGTATCTTCGTTTTCTTTTGTGTTGCCGCTCGATCGCCCAAAGTCAATAGGTCGTATACGTAACCACATTTGTCACGGCTTCCATCCGTACTCTGCTTTAGATTGATCTGCTTGATCACCATCATTGTCATCGTGTTGCCGCCGTCATCATAGCAGTTGTTGTACTCTCCTATGTACAGACGCCTTCGTTGTCGGTCGTCTTATTAACTCCAATTACTCCAGAATTGTCTAAACCGTCCCAAAGAAGGGCAGGAAGCCATACATAGTGTGGCTAGTTTATTACACGTGTGTAATGCATCTTCTGCGTCTTAAACCAGAAGCGGACTAGCGTTCGTTCTTAATAAAATGCAACCATCAAATGTACGTTTGTATCTATGATATATGGTATACTCGAACTCGTATTTGTATGCACATTCAGAATCACTTATCCGCTTAGGAGTACGGATATTTTGCAAATGGAAGTGCTGCTACTATTGCCACGCCCGGAAATCGAGATCGTGATGAAAGTATGGAATGAATTTGAATTCGATTCCATGAGATACGAATCCGACTATGACTTTAGAGTAGAAATATACGAATACGTAACGCGTACTACTCGTATTTGTATACTCTCGCATACTCATCACCATCAGACACCATCGCCAGCAGAATACAGAATACAGAGTACTCATCAGCCAAACACTGCACACTATAGATACTCGTACAGTACAGATACGAATAATCTATATCAGTAGCGGCAGGCATTCGTGAAATTTCTGAGAAAACAAAAAAACATCAAGCTTTAGATGGGCTGCTGTACTCGTAAGTTAGAACTTACACTTGGAATGCCTACAAGTTAACAAATAAAGTATCTCAATGTCACACTCTTTGTGTGATAAATAGATACGAGAGCACAACGCCACACTCACATGCATTCGGATGACTGGAGCAGCCAAGATTACAACATCACTACCGCACTATTTTATTTGCGGTCTATTTCCTTAGATCGGTGCGCAGCTTAATAGTATAATTGTTGCGGCCGATTCACATGTCAGACACGACGTGAAAGGGGGTTGTTGGGTACCCCCTGAGATGGCAACCATCCGTACTTCAAGGAAATTCGATGTTGACACGGAATATCTTCATCAATACTACTTAACATTGGACCTGCGGGCCTAGTAGATGACGAAAGGTTGCTGTTGGTCTTGTTTTGTAATTGACGATGAGGAGGGAAGGAGTATCGATTTAAAGCTTAATACTCCGACAGACCGCGTAAGGGCCTTAAATAGGTTTCACTTTTTCTGCTGGGTAATTTAGAGCAACGTTTAACCAAATGACTTTATTCAAAGAGCAACTGAAGGAAGGGGTTCCAAGTTGAAAAGACATTTCGTGCATGAAGTGATTAGAGAAGACAATTTCACGGAACTACGTATACTCTTGGACTGTTCTTTTCGATTTAGTGTGTCATGTTCATTTGTATTTGAGTGGATGGCCTTTTTAAACTGGAGATGATTTAATATGTAATATGTAAGGAAGTCTTTGTATCGGTTTAAGTAGAGGGCCTATGGAGTGCTTGTTCCATGCCGAAGTAGCTCAGGATAGTTTGATATCTCCAGCTTAGCTAGGGGATGATGATTAGATAGGGAGTGGTGATAAGATCTCTCATGCATCAAGGAAAAGAACGACTTACCATTTCTATAATTTCACTTTTGTTTGACATCTATTGCTTGATTCACTTGTAAGACACATTTGGGCTTTGTTTAGTAAAAAAGTTTTATCTGAAAAGAAAAAAAAGAAAAATTGTCAATTTTTACAAAAATGTTATGTTTTTGTTAAAAGGTAGTAAAAAAAATCGGCTAATAAGCGTCGGACTTGAGCCAAAAATCTCGCTCTAAGACAATGCCCGAAGATGCATTTCCCAACAACTAGTTTATGCTTTGTTAAGCCGCTAACTCTTTAGTCCCCCATGTAACACCAACGAGCTTGACATGAAAACCAAGGACTTCACCCTAGCTCTTAACCAGGCAATGGCTGCTTCCTGCGATCTTTTCAATCAAGCAAAAAGCAGACTGGTATATGACTGATATAAGGACTCCCTCAAAATATAAAAAAAAATCTGAGGAAGGCAAAGCAACTATCCTGGGGGGCATTCTGTGGCAAAATAACAGAAACCCCTGAGGCATAGCGGCTAAGAAAATCCTCTCTACAAATCGTACCATGTCTAGCTGATAGCGGATGATTCTTGGACCACCTCAAGTGATGAATCACTCAACCTGCCACACTTTTCAGGTAGCTCACTTTTCACGGCCAGTAACAACCTTAGCAGAACTACTGCAGACTACTGCAGCCGCGACTAAAACTCACGGTCTGATTGCAAGAGACAATCTACTCTGGGCGCTGCATAGCTTTAAACCATACAAGTCTGCTGGGCCGGACGGTATAATACCTGCCGAGCTTAGCAAATGTCCTCAGATATCAACGCTAGTGAATATCTTGAGGAGCTGCGTAGAAATGACCCACATTCTCTTGTCATGGAGAGAAGTTGTCATTATCGAAGCCGGAAAATGTTTTCGTGTTGTTCTAAAGGGCCTCAGACCTATAAGTCTATCATTTTTCTTTCTGAAAGCTCTAGAACGAGTAATTGACATGCCTATGCCTACTATGCGCTTCAACATGCCTACTGTAAAGGAAAGTTGGTGGAAACGACTCTACATTCGCTGGCTAGCCACATTGAACAAACTCTACATTAAGAGAGTATACAATGGTCGCGTTCCCGGACATAGAAAGTGCCTTTAACAACGTGAAGACATTCGTAATCACAACTGCACTGTCAACTCTGGAGGTAGATGACTCACTTGGGGAGTTGATCAGTTTTATGCAAAATAGCAGGACTACCAATTCAAACTGATAAAAGTTGTGTCAGCAGTGGTACGCCGCGGGGCGGTATCCTTTCACCCCTTCTCTGGAACTTAATGGTCAATAAACTGCTGATGGCGGGTGGTTACAGGGTGGTTACCGATGCGAATGGCGTTGCTATAGCCCTCTCAGAAAAGCGTCTCCATACCATTGAAGAACTCTTACATCAAAATCTTTACAGATTAACCTGTTAGACGGATCGCTTTGGATAGGAAGTAAGCCCGGATAAAACTGATCTTGTCCTTTTTTCCAGGAAATATCTTTTTATCCTCCCTCAACCAATGGCACCAGCTAAGTCTTTTCCGATACCGCGAGATATCAGCGTCCTATTTTTGATAGGAAACTAAACTGGAAACCTAATATCCAGGAAATAGTAAAGAAAGCCACTGTAGATTTATTCTCTTCCAAAGAAGCCATTGGGAACAAATGGGGCCTTCAACCTCGCATTACCCACTGGATATATGATATTGTACGTCTCGGTTATAAGACCGATATTCACGGACGGCCTTAGACAATGCAGTTAACTGTCCAGATGGATCCAAGACTGATATTGAGGTTACTGGCGGTGTTTTCTCAAATAATCTTAACCCAAACGTCTCCTTCCGCATTCCAAATCACTATAGCGAGTTTCAGGCGGAAATTTTGGCAACTAAAGAAGTCGTATCTTTGCTGAAGGAAAGATATCCGCATCTTTCCGGATAGTCCGTTCGATATCAAATCCCTGGATTAATTTTCCCAAAATTCTAAAACCGCTGTTGTACTGCCGATCATATCTCAGGGAGATGTCAGAGCAGTTCAATATCCACCTTTGTTGGATGCCGGCCCACAGAGATAGTCAAAATTTTGACGAGCTCGTCAAAATTGGAATCACTTTACCTATCCTACCTGAGAAAGGCATCATCGGTATACCAATCGTAACGTGCAAACTAAAAATAAAGGTGGATACAATTAGAAGAACAAATCTGGGTCAGCATGTCTAGCGACCAAACAAACCTGGCCAAAACTGGATTTGAATTGCTCTAAGAATCTGATCTTTCTAAATAGGAAACATCTCATCGATATCATAGGTCTCATCGCTGGACACTGTCTTATAGGCAAGGATGCAAGAAGGCTGGAGGGGAAAATCCTCCACCTACTATGCACATGTCTATATCTCTCCCAAAGAAGAAAACTCCACTTGGGAGCTATCTTCCACATTGACTTAAGCGATCTAAACAATACAGACGTTAACAGTCTCCTACGCTTCATCAGAAGCTCAAATTTGTTCATAGAGTGGGAGAATCGCAGATCCATGTGAGATCACAATGGACCAATAGGCCTAAGTGGGTTAGTTTTTCCAACAGCCAACCCTACCTAACCTACCATAAGCTGCTAACATTCAAAGATCAAGACTTATTGAACGTTACATAAGATCAAAGATCGAGCCTGTAGCCGGCCTAATCAGAGCTCAGATAGTGACTGGAGTTTTTTTTCTTATGGCTAGTACAGCTAGAACTATAGTGCCCCGTCAGGAAGACAGTAAGACGTCTACAAGCAAGAAAGTCACCGACCATTTAAAAATGTCTTGAAGCATTGGTTTGGTCCGTCTTTATCCCGAAGAGTCATCAGGATTGCTTATAAGTGGTAAAGTCCTAAGTTGCCGCCCTTCACAGCGACAGTGCCACATCATAGATACAGCAACTTCAAAGGGATTTATACAAAAGACCGCTTTTTAAACGGAAGATGAATCACAGCAAGTGGTATTCAAGGGAAGGGATATTCATCAGCCTAAAGAAGAAGTTTAAAGCGTAATAGGAAAACCGTACAATTGAGTCTGATGAAAGGAGCAGCGACTGACGCATAGGACACATCATAGCTGTGTGAACCCAGCTGTGTTCTAGAAGAACTCAACACGTATTTAGCGGAAAAGCGTTCACTTTTCAGGGTGACACCAAGATACTTAATTCGTTGAAGAAACAGATGGTAACACCTTTACCACAAGATGAATCCAGACTTCAACTCGCTTCTTCTCATGAAGAGAAACACTTCACTTCTGAATGGATTGACTAAACGCCCAGTTCTTGAGCACCAGTTCCCGATCATGTCTGAGGATGCCTACATTTTAGAGTATCGAGTCGTTAGGCATGATCTAACAGACTACATAGGCATGAGCATCCACTTTAAGCATTGAGTTGACCAACATGCGCCATAGCACTGAAAAAGGGGTCAATTGAAGCCATCCAAGGAAGCACCAGCGTGTTTGATGGCCTCACCCATCACCAAAACCGATGACAGTTTCAAGGTAAGGCGTGTTACGTTATTCATCTAATCTGCGGCTTCGGTAATAGGGGCTGCTTCTGAGCTGGTTCGGGTTACTTGGTAAGTTAGTTTTAAGAATGGAACAGAGAGTCCCTGCTTTCGACTCTATGTATGTTATATGCCCACTGACTCTTTCGAGTATGGCTGATTTCGACCATAGAACGAACGATTTTCAGGAGTCAGCTGAGAATATTTTCCTGCAGAAACTGAGTATTCCTTTTTTTATAGATCCTGAGGTCTATTTCCCTTTAATGTTGAAAGATATACTCGTATATGTATGTTGTATTTTCCTAGATATTTCCCGCTGTACCTTTAAATTCTCACAGTATAATGCGATATGTTCTCCTCCGCTTTCACATCGTCACAGAACCTGAAAGTTTCCATTTCTGATAACCTGAGCCTTCTGGCATATTTGTTTAGGAGACAGTGGCCTGATAGGATCCCCATCAACGTCATGAGTTACTCCCAGCTAAGTTTGAGACTTCCCTGGATATCTTTTGGTCAGCATATATGGACATCTTGGCTGGCCTTAGATAACCAGCTAGATTTTACCATCGTAGGTGGGCCTGTAGTGTTATGGTATCCTGCCCCTATATACACAAACTTGATTCTGTCCGGTATATAGTCACAGTTTCTGGTATTCAAAATTGATTGTTGGGCGATTTCAGTGGCTTGAGCCCAGGCTGACCCTATCAGATAGCGATCTCATCCGATCTGTTCCGCCCTTCCCTGATAATTAGAAACCGCTGGGGACAAACGTCTCATAGACACTTCCAGATCAGGATCTGAGCAGAAGAAGCTTGAGATTGCTTTCCAGCAAGTTTGCTTGTTGTTGCATCTCTTTGATGCATTCTCGCAACAATACTTCGATATGTCGAAGTCGGCCGAGGGAGCAATTTTGTCTCTGATTATTGAATCGCCAGCCAATAAATCTATTTGGATTGTGAAGTGTCCAATTCCACAGTCCTCAAAGCAGCCTAAATTAGAAAGACAAATAGTTGTTTGATTTCTACATCAAGAGATACAAATTCTAGAAAGGCGTTCAGTATCGGCGTAGTAGTGGTACGAAGCGCTCCTGTGATAGCTATCTTTGAGTATGGGACTCACTACCACTGTATTCAGCCAGAGCACCATTGCGTGGCGCTATAGTTTGGGGTAGACTTGACTCTCAACCTACATACTTCACTAGCCAGCCTTGTTGTTTGGTTGCTGCTTCCAATTTCGAACGCCAAGTTGGTATAAGTCCCTTTCCAAGTGTCCATCCGCTGTACATGTCCCAGTCGTCATAGCCAATGTTCTCTAGTTCTCTACAGCCCTTACAGTTCTTGGTTGAATCTCTTCCTCCACAGGGCTACAGTTGTGGAATAGAAAAGATTTTCTTTCGAAATGATATTTCATGGGCACTTTCACCTCGCTGCAAATCAGGCGATTTGAATGGTAGTTCTCTCGAATGCAAGGACGCCCTTAGGACAGAGATTTGGCACAAAGTTTTACTTCATAATCGGTTTAACCGGCACTTGTTGGCCCGTTTTTTCTCCGGATGATCATTCTTTCCAAAATATGTAGACAATTTCTATTATTTCTGTTTTGTTGCGCAATATGGACAGTTCAGCCTCTGTGATTCCGTTTAATCCAAACATCGATCACTGGTGACTCTATTGCTGTTGCCAGATTTGCATTTCTTTGGTTCGTGTCGTTTATCCGGACTCACACGTTTTTAAGTCTTTCTATGTCTTTAACAAGTGTGTTGAATGACAAGCATTGCATTGTGCGAAGCAGTTCGAAACGCACTGGTAACCCTTACTGCTCTAAGGCAATCCATAGGGAATCCTAATAGAACAATAGGTCCCGTGTATGCTTGTCCCTTTGGGGCTAGCAAATCCTAGCAAGAAGTCTTTTATTCTGTTTCGGACCACCGATGTGGTCTTGTCAGTCTTGAAGGTACATTTTTTTGATTTCTGCTCTAGGTGATGTTGAAACCTAAACGAGAGTTAATAATAACTCCGAGGTACTAAAGAAACGATTGAGAAACAAGTCCCTACTCTACAACTATAAATGTTATAGCTTCTACTTGTAATAAGCTCTGCTACAATCTTGTGATTCGCTAGCTGCAAAACGGGACTAGTTAACCAACGAACGCTCATTGCTATAGGGTGAACTTGTTCAAGCGTTTTTGTCACAACAACTGCGGCGATGTCGTCCGATCGCCGATAAACGACGTTTTCCTTGGCATCAGGCTCAGTATTTCACAATATATAAAGTTCAAGAGAAGGGGACCTAAGGCCGAGCCTTGTGGCACACCGCCATAGAGGAGGATTCTGCTCGTAAACAGCTCGTACACAATTTACGAAGATAGTGCACTATTTCGATCGGATAAAGATGGTTCATAATACATTCGCAGTTCGGTGAATTAAACATGATCCTTTCGTCCGGGACTACAATGGCGTACTATTTCTGGAGCCTCATTTTTAGTGCCTGCACTCTATATCGGACCCATTGATTGCATTTACCTTAGACTTACGAAAACCGCATTAGTGTTCCGATAGACCCTTAGATTCCACTTTCTTTTTGGCATTAACAGCAGCCGTTAGTGCTATTTGTTGTTACAATACCGGGTACGTTAGCGATGGCATGTGGGGATTTCTTGAGCGCTTTCTAGACCCAATCGCTTTTCTTAATCGAGTTTTTACTTCTGGAAATGCATTGCAATTGCTTGTCATCGGCATCCCGGGTACAGTAACGCTGGTAAGACCTTCTTTTCCGGTAGCGTACCAATCTATCTCCGGGGTTTTGGGGGTTCCAGCTACATGCAAAAGGCTTCCCTTGTCGCTTTGCAGTTGATACAAATATGAGAAATGAATTCTGAGGATAAACCGTTCTATCTAAGCCACTTCACATTCCAAAAAGTCTGAGCGGTATTCTTCGATATGGCGAATTTAGATGAAAGAAGCTGACAGACAAGAATGAGCTTTTTGTTGATTTTGTTATTGAAGAGACAAATCTTACCGTCGTTTGCTGTGGATCGGTCAGTTTGATCAATCAACTATCCGCTTTTAGTATTCGACACCATCTTATTCCAGGAAGGAGTTATGATTTACTCCGATCACATTTGGGGTTCCGTCTAGATTAAAAATTAATGAAGTGGAAGACCTAATGAGGAGCAATATGGACAACACGGATCTTCTCATCCAACTAGGCTTAATCAAAAATTATTGAGTCTTCGTTAGGAGTAGGTGCAGCACCTTCTTATATGACGAAGTGGATCAAATTCGAACTGAACAGTGATAGTCTAAAGCTCAGCCAGTCGGGAAAGTCAATAGACTTGAGTTTTAGGTTCCAAATAAAGCAAGACCTAAGTTCATATTGTATATCTTCGACTGGAGATGAGTGTTTGTAGAATGGATTGCTCTGCCAACACCTGAACAGGAGTAGTCCTATATGTCTATATGTTCAGGCATTATTTGTGGAACCTTCCAATCTGTTTAAATCAGGTTGATGACGGTAATTTTTAAAGTCTATTCTGCACCTTAAAAAGCTGCATAGAATATAGCCCTGCTTCATTTAAATGGTTTAGATACGATTCGCATTCAGAGTGAATCCATAACTTAGCTTTTGACATAATCTCGTGAGTCTATGACACTTCCAAAATTCGAGTTATACCCGCGGCTGTCAGATTATATTGTTGGAACATCTTCGGAATACATTGCGGCAGATTTCTAGATGCAATCAACTACACAAAAGCACCGACTTATCTCTATCAATACACATTCCCTAACAGCCATTTTCAGTTTTCGAAATTACAAAAAAAAAACCACAACTACCCTGGCCTTTTTGACAGCGGAACCTAATAACATTTCGAACCCATTGAAAGAATTCTAATAATTTTCAAAAAAAAAATTAACATATCTCCAAGACCCAAAAACAGACGACACCACCAACAGCAACAAAAGACAAAGTTACAAGGAGTAGGTACACAGGGTGGGCAAAATGAAATTCCGAGGTCATTAGGTCAACTACAAGCAAACTATGCACATCACTCACTGAATCAACAATCGGTTCTTGGACTCATTTACACGCCGAAAATAAACCAAAAAATAAATAAAAAAAAAAAACAAAAAAAAAGTACAGAGAAGTAGAAACAGAGAGAGAGAGAGAGAGAAAAAAAGAAGAAAAAACCGAACTGAAACACGAGAGGATAGCCCAAATAGGAACCCTGAAAACTAAAACCCCAGCGAATATCGGCCCACAAAATTCAAATAAGGGGTGGGTGCTCGTTGGGGCAGGAGACAGAGGCGTGAAATGAATGCACACCAAACAGCAACACTACAACGACTAACCACCAACTCGACTACAAACGGTCTCTCCCCGGGCACATTTAAATATTCAAATTGCCCTTTGGTGTAGTATTCTGTCGCTTCTGTCATTCTGTTTTGTGTGCGCTGCGCGCCTTCTCTTACACGGTTAATGGATTTCATTTTTGTTTTTTTCCTTTGTTTGCTGCCCTCTCGTCTTCTACTCCTCTTCTTTCACTATTCTGTTCATTCTGTTCCACTTAACATTAATTCCTGGCCGCTTTAACATTCCATTCTTTTGACAAACGGAAAGCATACAATTTGACACCCTTGCCACTGGTTTGCTCTGCCTCTGCTCGCTTCGACTATGCTGCCTCGACGTAATGTTTAAACCATGAACACATCGTCGGGGGGGAACACTCGTATTTGAAACGTTACGTTTGAGGCTACCTCAGCAGCATAACACCGCAAGCACTACCCAGCAGCAGCAGCAATAGCAGCAACAGCAGCAGTAGTAGCAGCAAGAGGCTTAACAAAACATTGCCACTGACACATACCGGGCTATACCTTGGGAAGTATCTATCTGCTCGTATCATATTTTACGAATACAACATTGGTACTCCTGCCAAAAGGTAAGATACGGATCAAAATCGGAAGCCACACGCATAAAATATTCAAAAATGCTCTGCTTGCCTTGTCAAAATAAACGCAAGACTCTTTGTGTCAGCCGCACACAGCTCTATTTGACTCTTAAAAAACCGTCTCCGATACACCCCTTAGATACTTGGTTCCATCAGCCTAATTTAACGTCGACCAAGAGTATGCACGATACTCGTAGATATACGAGCACATGGCCCCGTTCGCCCCCACGGTGTCATGTCAAAGTGAGAATAGAGGTCATTCTCCGATTGACGCCATCATGATTGTTTATATAAGCTGCGGCATTTAATAAGTATCTTTCACTGATGAGGGGCTTTAGATACTTTTTTTTTCTTCAGATTATTGTTGCTGCTGGTATTGGTGGTAATTCTTGTTCGTTGGGGGGAGACTGTGTGCAACCAAGGTTAGTCAGAACCGGCATCAAAGACGGATATCCACCCGTACTGACTGCAGAGAGAGAGTTCGACTGACAGTAAATCACTTCACAGATACACTCTTCTTTCGGTGTCAAGGAGGAGGTGGAGGATACGATTTTTATTTCCTCTGTTTTTTTTTCTCTCTCTCTCTCTCTATCTTGCTTAACTTTTCTTTTAGGGATACTTTTGCCAAGTTTCCAGCAAGGTCACATCATTCAAAGTGATTGCTTGAACAATTTGATGATAATATTGGCTACTTGAGGGATGGCGATGATGTTGCTGATGGGACGGTGGTACCGAGTATGTATCCGTAGTCGTGGGTAGATTGATGAATATCCTTGGACTTTTCGTCTCACTGTGTTGTATGGTGTATGTCTGCAGGCAGATGGGGGTATAGTCCTTTTCAATAATTTCTCTTCAAGAAACGTTTTTTTCTTTTCTTTTCTTTTCTTTTCTTCTGCAGTAATTTGTAACGGTGGTGTCGTTCTCTTGTTTGGATTTTGTCGCCGTTTCCGGATATTCTTTTTTTTTTATGAAAATTGGCTGTCTTATCTCTGGAATTTTTGCAACGCCACAATGGGACCGTTTTCAAGGTGGTACTTGAATGAGTTTTATGTCTTAATTCGCCTGAAATCGTTTAGTGCATCATGGTTGAAGGGAATGACGGAACACGTATTCGAATTTAGGGCAAAAGTCTTTCATAGATTGACAAAGAGTTGACCTCTAATGGTCTGCACTTTCCATTATGGACCTAACAATGTCCTGATGTTAATATCGTCCACTGTTGAGGCAGCTCTTCTTGATACAGGTACGATAAGTGAAAGCTTTCAGGTCTGTTCAGGAAATACAAGGTGCGGCAGAAGAACTTCCATATTTCATAATTTTAACGTCTTGGGTTAGACTGTTTTAAAAATCATATCGGGTAAGCGACGCCTCCCTATTGTTGATACACTGACTGAACTGAATTCTACTCTTTCTCATCACTCTTTCCAGCATATTGATGGATGTGTTGGCCTTTCCTTCCTGAATGTTTGTTTTCAAGTTGTCCAGAGTTTATGGGCGGTTGGTATAGGCACGGGATTTCAAATTTCCCCAAAAAAAGGAGTCACAAAGGGTCAAATCGGGGGCCGGCCACTCCAAATCACCCCTCAGTAAGATGAGGTGCCCTCGCAATACAGCCATCGAGGTTGCTCCACCCTGTTGAAACCATATGTTCCCAATTTGTCAAGTCGATTCAAAGAAGAAACTCCTCGACCATGTTCACAAAACAGTGTGAATTGACTGTGACAGTCTGCTCATTTTCCTCGCAAAATCATGGGCCGATAATCCCAGTTCTTCTTTTCTACACAGAACTAGTTTCCTTGAACATTGTGACCCACAAAAGAATTGATTTCCGGTCCGGGACAGGATACAATGGCGCAATACTGAAGCGATTTCGGAAGGCGGGCTGGGTTGAGAGCGCCGAACCGACGTTGGAAAAATAGTTCTCTAAGGCAAACGCACGCTGCTCGTTATTCCAACGCATGACGACGATTGTAACACAAGTTAACAAGGACAGCCGCCTGGGAATCCCATCAGAGCGCTTCAGAGCGCCCATTTCCAATAAGGAAATTACCCTGTCGCACCTTGTACGAGTATATTATGATAACAACTTGCCCGATATGGGCAATATAATGCTGATACGGTGGTCTGAGTTCCAGCTTTTCTGCAATTTAAACTAGCAGTTGAAGGAAATTTAACCCCCGGAACCATGTGACAGTGTCCCAAAGGTGGTGTAATTTGATTTCTCCAAATAGTTGGGTGCAGATCCCTTTTTATGGGCAATTTCAACCTTTAAAAAGTCGATCTGGTCGTCGTCAGTTTTGCAGAGCTCTGAACGATTTGTAGACTTTTGCTACTCCAACCGCCTAAGAGTTACCATACATCGATAGAAGGGTAGCAGAATCGCATATTATGACATGAAAGCATGGTATAAATCCCAGCACCCACATTGGCACTTAGTGAAATAAAGTATGTAAGTATGCTGACTTTTGGCATTCGCAATACAAGCTGACTATCTATGAGACCGGTGCTGACAGAAAGACTGATGTCAATCGGTACCAATTGAGACAACTCCTTCTTGGACAGAGCCATAGTTTTGAAAGAAGTTCCACCTGTCTTGTCTTCAAAATGAGCCGCCCTTTCGGATCGGTACACCCTCTGTTTCTAAGTTCGGGTATCTACAATAATAGTCGCATCTAATGACTTGTTGCTTATAACATCGTCCTCACTCCTACATAATTCAGCACTATAGTCCATACTGAAAAGTCCAAAGCGTTTAGGTATCTGCAATGGCATCAATCGGTTTAGCTAAAGAGTCTGATTTTGAAGTAACTCAAGTGGGAGTGAAATCGCTGAGTTACAATCTTGAACTGATCGTTATGATCGTGGTGATCGTGGTCATAATATTGATTTCAACGGTTTGAATAACCAGCACAGATAACAAAAATCTCGGTAATCACAACGATAACAACGATCACGACAATGGTAAGAATTACAGTGATCCCAACCTTGACAATGATCACAATGACCATAAGGATCCAATGACTCAAACAATGCCAACGATTCCAACAATCTCGACGATCACAACGGTCATACCTATCCCAACAATGAAAACGACCCTTGTGATCACAATGGTCACAACTGTCAAACTATCCTCATGACCTCATATTCTTAAGTAGGAGGGATGGTTTCAATTGACAAAAAAGGTTCAATTAGGACGTTTGGTACGACTCATCTGGTCGCCAGAGTACTCGCATAGCACATCAGGTGTCACTGAGCGGATGGAAAAACTAGATGCATATAGAGGAGCTTCGAATAAGGATAAATACGACAGAACGCTTTATAATGGATAAGCTGACTATATGATCATTTATTGGCCAATGTGGATACAATTTCATCGATCTCAAGTCCAGATTTGCTGAGAGCCTCTGACTACATCTTTCTGAATTTAGCGCAGTTGGTTAGCCTATGTTTTCTAATATTTAGTCGCTTTAATCAAACTTACCGAAATAACAACTGCTTTCCTTAAAGAGATCCTGCTTCGCCAGGTTTTTTTTTTTAGATTTCTGTACCAGGCCCAAGAAGGTTAAGGACCAATTGGCCCACTTGTTTGAAGGCTGTAGTAACTGAATAAATTTTTTCATTTGCAGTCTGGGTACCGGGTGTATTGGTTGGTGCATCAAGTGCTGACAATTAGTAGCATTGATGCCAAGAAGCCGTCAGAAATGCTCCAAGTCTACGACCAAAAAAAGTATGAAAAGCGGCTTCCGCCGACGAAAAATAAGAGGACGGGAAGCACACGATAAATGCAATGAGGAGGTACTATTCCAGGAACAACGTTCGGAAATTTAACCAAAAAGTAAGGCGAATGTATCAGTGCATAAAGACACGAGCAGAGGCCTGGAGATAGAAGTAAGGAAACTAAGTAGAAGAGACATACTCAGTCGGTTCTGAGGATATATGTAGAACATCAACTTCTGCAAACGGCGGGTCAGATCCAAATTCCATTTCAAGCAGAGCGAACCAATCGACTTGGGCGATGAAACCTGAGTTTTCTATTCATCCGAAAAATAAGAAATAGGAATTTCAATATACAGAATCATATAGGGCAGCAGGAGATGCCCTAATAAAGAACATACACCAACTCATTTCCAATATTTCCGACGAGAAAGATATGCCTGATGAGTGGAATTTTAGCGTCAACTCCATTGCATCCTTAACATTGCGTACAAGACAACTGAAATCACTGATCCATGATATGACTAACCATTATCAGTGCGGTTTTAGGCACGGTATGTCAATCGAATCCGAAAGATCCTGCAGAAAACCAGAAGTCCAAGTCCACATCCATTACTTTTTTATCAATTTTAAGGCCACATAAGACAGCATCCTTAGAAAGTGTTATAATTGAACACGATAACGACGTGGATGCCACTGCTGACATGATCACAGAAACTATTCTCTTTGGAATGAGATGCTTTATCCCTCATCGGATGAAGAGTATCAAATCAAAAGAAAAGCTATGGTACGACTCGAGCTGTAAAGAGGCTGTCAGGGTTAGAGAAATGTTTTTTCGGTTCTTCAAGACCAATCTAACAGAGGAAAACCGAAAAAAGTTTTAACGAGCTAGGAAGGACTGCAACTTAAGCTGAGGCAGAAAATACTACAATGTCCCAAAGGCAGTCGTTTGTCAAAAACATTAGAAATTCTGCCACATCCTCCATCCCAACGCTCATTTATAATGACATTCCACCTGTCAGCTCTTTGGACAAGGCCAATCGGCTTGCTGCACACTTTGCGGCTAGCTCAACACTTCCAGATAGTGTTTTGTCTCCGCCTCCACTTGAGTGCGACAAATCCACCTTCGCACTCGTATAGTCCAAATCCGCTGGTCCAGATGGTACATCTCCCCTTGTTCTGAAGAGGTGTTTTTCCTCGCTGGCAAAACCACTGCGTAAGCTTTTTCATCAATCCCACTCTTTAAGAATCATTCCGAGCAGATGGAAAACAGGATTTTTCCAGCCCGTCCCTAAAAAATCTTCCTCTCTTTTCTCATACAGCCCCATTGCACTTACGTCCCTTCTTTTCAAGGTCATGGAAACGCTGATAAACCGTCAGCTCATTAAATATCTCGAAACACGAAAACCAGTATGGTTTTCGTAGCAACAGGTCCACTGGTGTAACCAGTGTAACCAAAGCGTTCACAAATCTGGCGAAAGCAAGATACACAGTTGCACTTGATATTTCTAAGGCATTTGACAGAGTTTGGCATCAAGCTGTTTTGCCGAAAATCCGTGCTTTTGGGATCGACGACTCTCTTCTTCAATGGATTAGAATTCACAGAATAAATGCTGGTGTGCCCCAGGGTTCCGTTCTGTCTCCGACACTCTTTTTAATTTTCATTAATGATCTCTTACCTGCTACTTCTAATCCAATATATTCCTTTGCTGACGACAGTACTCATTGCTTTTCATATTCGTTCCCAGACTCACGCCCCTGCTCTTCGGTTGTAGAACGGGAACGGCAGCGTATGCTAAGCTCATTAAATTCCGATATTAACAGCATAACTAATTGGGGAACCACTAACAGAGTAGAAATTAACGCTTCCAAAACACAATGCTGCCTTCTGTTATTAAAGTGAAATTTAAACACCCAGCCATTATCCATGGATGGCACTTGCATCGCTGAAACCGATAAACTTTCCATTCTCGGTATGTGCGTCAATGACAACTTACGTTGGAATGACCACGTATTCGGTGTCGTCAAAAAAGCTGCGAAATGACTAGGTTTCCTCAAGCGATGTAAGAAATATTTTATCCCCTCTCTGAGTAGGTGCTCCTAAGACCTCTTTGCACCTACTAGATAGGGTTCAAAGCCGTGCTTTAACAATCATAAGGTAATAGCAGTCAATTGACACACGAAAACACCGGCGTAATGTCTCCTGTCTCACTTTATTTTATCGCTATTTTCACCACTAGTGCTTCATTGAAATCACCAGTAGCATTCCGACCATTAAAACTTTCCACCGTAACAGCCGTCACGCTATGAATGCTCATCAGTATGCCCTCAAGCCCATTTTCGGACGTACTCTAAAATATCGTGATTCTTTCCTAAGCCATACAACTCGCTTATGGATGCCCTGACTATCTCTGTGTTTCCTGGTCGTTATAACTTACAAGCATTTAAAAACAATGTACATCGGTACCTGTCTTTCTTCCTTCCTAAATTTCCTTCGCCCGCGCTGTGTACAAACATTTTAAGGGCACAAAAACCCCTTGAGCGTATCCTTCCTACGAACCTTCTTATATAGCGTAGAAAGACGTTGATGAACACGCTCGCTGCTTCGTAAAGGTCAGAAGCAATCTCACCGAAATCGTTGATATCAAAAAGATGTTTAGACAAGATGGTACGCGTACTAGACACACGTATTTTCAAATGTGTGGAACTGTTTGCTTACGCTAACAACATTGCTATCAATGGCAGCTATCACTGGTGCATTTGCTACTACTAAAACAGATCCGGCAATAAAAGGTTAAGCTATGAATGAAAGCAAACTCAAGTATATGCTGTCAACAATCTCGAGCATACAACATCGACGAACTGGAAAGAACATAACTTCGAGGCAGTTGGAGATTTTGTCTACCTCGGTTGCGCTATAAACTCTGACAATGACCGCTCATGAAAAGTCAAACGAAGAGTCACACTCGTCAATCTTTGCTTCCTTTGCAGAAGGCAATTAAGTAATAAATAAGGCCTTGTCGAAAAAAGCGAAGAGGACCCATATAAGGCCTTCATTATCCCAGTAAAAGGCATCGATGTTAACGAAGGTGGTGGTTCAAGTTGACGAGCCTCGGAGGAAGAGATAAAACAGCGAGCTTTACGTGCTGCTTACGAAAATATCTGAGATCCCTAGGTCCGAAGTCTTCAATTGCAACCCAGAGGGATGACGCAGGAGAAGAAACGAGGTCTTCTTAGGCAGCACGCACAAGTCGAAGGGAAGCTGGACGATATTGGAATACGCATCTAGAGGCAGTTTGAAAAGGTTTATTCGTTGATGTTCAGGTCCTCCTCGTACTGTAGCGCCACCTAAATACATACGGAGGACCGTAGAACTGCTCCATCAACTTTAGGGTCTATTGTGCTGCTCCTATATGAATTACTCAAGCCTAAATGCTAACCTGGAAATACTCGTAGATTCGCCGACCAAAAACGCATACATTTGGTTGTTTGCTGAGTTTAAACTCTGATTGAAAATACAACTTTCCACTTTGAGGACTTATGATTCTTGTCTAGGGAAGTGACTCGGTTAAAAAGCCATTGGCGCCCTTGAAAAAAGGCTGTAAGTCATAAGAGGGATGGTATGGAACAACCTGAAGTTTCTCTAGAACAATGTATACCAGAGATAACCGTCTTAAATATCCGAATTTATAATAATTTCCAGCTACATTGTTGTTTTCGATGCACAGCCCATCCTTAGATGTCATTCCCTAGTAAGACATCGCGCTAATTCATCCACCTTAAGTATCTCAGTATTGTAATTTGCAATAAGTCTTCTTAACTACGACATTGATTAATGAATCGTAATTAAGTCATTTGACAGCCCTGCAAAGTTACTCACTAATCCAACTATCCAACCACCTGTCACATACGTCACTTTGACATTCCATTAAAAATTTACAAAAAAAAAAAAAAAAAATCCCCGACTGACACAAGCGTAAAACCACTAGACTTACACTTAACTGAAAATATATTCCAAAAACAACTATCCATGTAACCGAACTATTTTTACACGAACTAATAAAACCACAGAAAAGACTTGACAGCTCGCCTCACAATATGACAGATTGACTTACTGTGACTGTGCGTCAAAATGACAGTGCGTCCATTGGCACAGCATGACCACTGACACTTGCTCCTCCAGCTGTCATTAGACGTGCGAGTTATGAACAAAACGAACATACTCATACTCACTCACAGACTTGTTTG
The DNA here is from genome assembly GCA_963966105.1 of Volucella zonaria. Lineage (NCBI taxonomy): Eukaryota > Metazoa > Arthropoda > Insecta > Diptera > Syrphidae > Volucella > Volucella zonaria. Next base: position 157,127,918 of record OZ014533.1, read on the forward strand.
CAGTCGTAAAACAGATAAAAAAAACAACAAAAAAACCAATAAACGCCAGCACAAGTTCAAGTGCCAATTTTTTTTTACAAAGTGCAAGGAAAAATCGTCTTGAAAATATAATTACACTCAAAACCCTCGTAGTCGTAATGTAATTTTATTACTTTTTTGTATTTTGATCGGTGTGCTGGTTCAGCTGGTCGCTGAACGTCACCTCGCCGCCAGTGCTTGTAGTGTTCGCGAACGCTATACAAAATACAAATAGCGCGCCAATGCAATATTGGTTGGCAACCTTGCATGGTTAATGAAGGAAAACTCTCCATAAAAAAAAAACTAAATGACAAAAGCACCACTGTGGTGGGGTGAGGTTGGAGCTGTGGGGAATTTGTGGAATTTAACGCATAAACATCACTAGATGTCGTACCGCAAAACCACTGCCAAGTAATAAGCCGATCGCGTAGTTTTAAAATTGAAAATTCACTTCGCAAATATAAGTCGCGAGTTGTTTTCAATGCTGCTCTTCCGTCAAGTGGTTTTGCTATAACTCGTATTTGTCTTGGCTGTCGCGAGGAGCATGGGTATACTTGGGCACGAGCTTGGTAGGCAGTTCTACCCATAATTCCTCAAAAGTCATACAGTGTTTGATAAGCTAACCTGACGGTGCGTGGAACTCTGGCATCATTCTGATTTCAGAAAGAAAACAGGTCATAGGCTAGAACCATGTGGAATTCTACTATTTGCTAGCAATTTTTAACCATCGCACCGCTAAACAACTGTATTCTTTGCTTTTATCTAAAATAGAGCTGAACAATAATTTCTTTGGAAACAACGATAACAAGATCGCCATTGATATCGAGACGATCTCTCTCTACGAAACCTTATTCAAAATCAAACGCAAATTCGTCGACACTTCAACATATGATCGACATGATCAACGATTAGCGAAGATGTTGTTCGGCAACCACAAGGATTGTTACTAATCGCATTTTTCTTTTGAAGTCCTAAACGATCTTGTACTTAGTATCCTTAAGCAGAGAGTACCAGAGATGACACTGCTAGAAATCCAGCATATATCTGATGTTTAATTCACCATTGACAGATCGCTAATGCACGGAAACCGCCAGATCGGCAAGTCCTATGTAAATAAATGAGCACCTTCAGATTTGGTGCTGCAAGTATAGAAGAATTTGGTCAAGTCGAAATAAAGGCTTTCCATCATAGTATTGTTTAATAGCTAAGACGAATTAGAAAAGTTGATTTCATCTAGCAGACAGCCGCCTAAGCTGATGCTCATTAAAACAGTCATACGCAGGGTTAAATCAAATGACCCGCATTCTTAAATTGGCAAGAGCTGAGAAACAAAAGTCGAATTTGTAACCCAAGAGAACATGTGTATATCCCCAGGTTTATTGCAGGTGATACGCAAGAATACGTACCTCAAGGTGCTACTCAGTGCTTTGACTAAGTCGTGAATGGGCTTCATTCCGAGCAAAGAGCCATCAAAGTCGCTCCGATCACACCACTCACACTTCCTTAGAATCCCTTTTCTTAAGACATCTGTTGTAGGGTTCATCTCCTGTAGAGATGATTGAGTAGCAAACGGTTGCCCAATGCGTGAACAGAGAAATTTCAATCAACGCTGAGTTAGAACTACGGACTATCAAGAATGGTCTTTTCATTCTCTAGATGAAGATTAGCCCACGTATTCCGTCAAGGATTAGTAATATCAGAATCGCCATAGATATGCTTCTATCTTCATACTTCGGGAGAGTAGAATTCTACTTGAAACAAAACCTCTAGAGCTAAATCTCAGAAGTATAATAAAATTGACAAGGGATTCAGCCAAATAATTTTAAAGAGACTCCACTTTTATTCAGCAGTTGTAGATACAATATCCCTACTTGCATAGATTAGGAATCCATGATTCAGTTCTCACTCTGGGGCGCATTCAGTATCAAGACGACCGGATATGAGCTTATTGGCTCAAGCTAACATATTAAAGGCACCCAGGTTGTGCTCTATCTAAAGCTTCCATAAGTGCCTTAATTTATCACCAGTTGATAGTACAAATAAACCAGAAAACTTTTCGAAAGCAAAACGAAAAAAACCACTTTCTCGAGAATGTTTACCTAAAATTTAGGAAAAATCTTTGCAATATACGAGTACAATACTACTAGCGGTAGCGGGAGTCTAATTCTAGAGAAAGACCAGCAAATGCATACCGAAACCTAGCCAAGTTTCAGAAATAGCCTTGCTAGATCATGCCTGATGAAAATCTTTCAAGTGGCAAATAAGTGCCTGAATAATAACCAGCGAACGCCTAGCGAATCCCCAGCGAATGCATAGCGAATTCTCAGCAAATGTATATTAGATGACTTGCAGATTCCTAATGAATGTTTAAGGAATGCCTAGCAAAGCTCTTGCGAGTGCCGGAATGCTTGATCGTGAAATATATCTTCCAAACGTCTAGCAATTGTCCAGAAAATACTCAACAACTACCCAGCGAGTCCGCAGCGGGTGTCCAGAGAATATAGCAAATGCCTTGCGGATTCTCGTCAAATGTGTATCAAATGCCTATCGAATTCTTATCGAATGCCTTACGAATACTCAGCGAATCACTTGCGAGCGCCCAGCGAATGCGTAGAGAATATCCAGAAAATGTTTTTCGAATGCTTTGAATGCTGTACTTAGTGAACGTCTTGTGAATGCCCTGTGAATGCTCATCGTGTCGTAGAATACCTTACGATTTCTTAGCGAATATGCAAGGAAATAGAATGGCAAGCGTATTATGATACTGTGATGTTCATCCTTCCAACATATTTCCAACAATTACAACGTAATTTTGAGAAATTGCTTTGAATCTTCAACAAAAAAAAAGCTCTAGCTAGCCTCTTTTGAAATAACAATCTTCCGAAATGGTTCCAGGGAAGCAATATGACAACATTTTGTTGAATTTCTTATTCCCATCTGGTCGTCCATCTCATTTCTCAAAGGTCTTCTCTCCAATTTGGTCAAACCTTACATAATTCCTACGGAACTCCTTGTAAAAATCTAGCGAATTCGTAGCGAATACCTAGCGCATCAGTAGCGAACACCCTGCAAACACGAGAAAATTTCTGACAAATACTCGCATATTAAAGGGAAACCTATGTGTACCTATCCAAGTTGTGGATTTCGTGATGAGGTCTAGCTAAAATATTGGACCAGAGTTCAGATGAACAGACATAGTACTATGCAAGAATATATTAACATATTCAGCGAATTTCTACCGAATCCTTAGTAAAAACAAATAGCGTATAGCAAGAGCATCCCTTTCGGACTCTGTGGGAATTTCCGACAAATTTCTAGGGAAAATATTTAAAAGTTTCTGCATAGCTAATAAGTAAGACCAGAACTTAACATAACAGGCTTTCGACCTTTATCATACAGAAAACAACTAAAGTCTATTGCTGACTAAGCTTGGAGCATCCCACGGAGTTGTAGGCTATTTGAAGGTACCACCATACCCCACAGTAGTGACAACACCTTCAACTGCCTTAGTATCTACATTCCTCCAGTGAAAAGCAGTGAAAGCATTTTCAAGAAATAATTCCGAAACCGCTAAACACATCTGAGTACCCTCAGCATAGTAGCACACCATCTGTTAAAACAGGCAAACCCACTTTCAACCTTCTCGGTTCATATAGAAGGTGTTGGAAGTGTAACATATGTAAGTAAGCCTCCAATCTTCAGTTTGCACCTTTTCAATTCATTCGACAACGGTGTCCTCCCTAAATCCAGTTCACCATCATCTTGGCTCGTGGCACGATCAACATCCACATCACCATCATACATCACCACAAACCGAGTGCGTAAATATTATTGGCCCAATTAGGTACACCTGTGTCATCTCGTTCGAACCTGGTGTACCCAATAAAAATTCTTTCTTGTTGTTTTTCCCTCTTCTTGTTTTCATTTTCTTCTTTCATTCTTCTTGTTGATTTTGTCTGTCGTTTTTGTCTTCCACAAAAAGAAAAGAAAAGGAGAGTCTTGTACTAGCTCCGCTGTAGTTATTCGAATTCGTATTTGCTTTGCTTTGACTTTTGTTGTCGATTCGCTTGTTAAAAACTCAAAATTAAAATCTCTCACTGCATAAAATAACCGTGCATGTGTCTTATGTCTGTCCGTCCATCCTAAAAGGTGATAATGGCGAAAATAACAATAAAAACCGTTTTATTGTTAAGCGAAAAAAAGTTTTCACTTTTGACTTTTGACTCGGTTTTGAGAGTTTGACAACACCCTGCAGATGAATTGGTTAAACTGTACGGCAACGCCGACTGTCAAACCAGAGACCAACTGTCAGCTGTAAGACGATAAAACGAAAAGCTGTAAGACGAACGAGAAAAGAGGAAAGAGGAAAGAACTGAAGAATGGAAAGGGCGAATGATTGTCAAGTGAAAATATTTTGTAGACCTTCTGTGTACACACAATTGACATTTCATTCTTTGTCTGTCAGTCGTTTCGTTGGATTTTTTTTTTTTTCTGTCATCACAATTGGTAATGAATAGCACCGCGGTGATGGCAGTAAATGCAAGGAGAGGTCGCCGTCGCCGTCGCCGTCGTCGTTGTGTTTATATTGGCAGCGACGAGGGTCGTTAAAGTTGGAACGTGTGCATATTTTTGGAAGGATCTGGTCTGGGTTGGGATGTTTTTTTTTTGGGTTTTTTTTTTGAGAAACTTCTTCAGGAGTGGGTTTTTTGAGCCGAGAAAGAGGCCCACAGATATGAATAAATTATTATACTTGAGTCCAAGGTGGAAATGAACCGAGAAATTGTTACAAAAACACTGAAGATGATGATGACACGACTGCCTACCACCACGACGATATGGATAGGGAGAGCCATGACGACAGCGAATCTCTACGTTTTTGAGGTCATCATCAATGGGTAGCTTAACATAATTCCATTTCATCTGAACCAACTGGGAGTGGTTCGGCACTCAAAAATGGCAGCGGCAACGACAACGACTCGGATGCGGATGACAATAATGACGGACGGTGGTGATGATGAAGATGACGATGATGATGATGATGATGACAAAAGTCGTGACACTGTAATTGAATTATGATTTTTGCTTTTCACAGTCAGTTGTCGTTGGTTGTCGTGTTTTATTTTTTGGTACTTTTGTGTACAGAGAAATGAATGAGGGCAGAAATCATCATAACCATCTCAAAGCCAGCACCCAAACTGTCATCATTGTCATTGGCATCGCTGAAATCCTTGCCATGAAGAGATAAGAGTTGGTGATGGCGCATGGTGGATGGTGGACAGGAACGTGAACACCGAGCCTATATCTTAATTTTCACTTTAATCTTCAAGTTGTGTGGTGCGCGGTGGGTGTGCATGGTAAGAGTAATCATTTGGCATGGCACTTTTACTTTCTCCGAAACGCTCAGGAATCTTAAATTCAATTTGAAGAGCGTACTTTTTTTTTTTTTTTTTTTTTGGCTTCTTAGGAACAATGCGCAGGGATTATGATTGTAGACAGATGAAAGATAAAAGCTAGAGGGTGTCATATTTCTGTTGATTCTTCTACAAGCTGGACTGAGGATGAGGACGAGATAAATTGGTTCAGCGAAGTGAAGAAAGCAGATTTGAGCTGAAGAAGATTCATGTTGGTGAAAATGATGTCATTCTGAGAAGAAAGTGGGCGAAGTTTACCACGATTAGTTGAGATTTATTCCGGAGATCTAGGTTATTTTTTTTTTTTTAAATTAATTCGTTCAAATGTCGTCATGTCATAATGGGGAAGTCTAATACAAGGAACTTATGGTGGTGATAAAAAATAATGCAATGATATCCAAACAATTTTTTTTAATTTAATCAGGTTTTCATATCGTAGCTGGAGAGTCTTTCTGATTGCGGGCAAGTTAGGCTCCGAATTGTAGTGCCGCCGAGGTGTTCCTCTTCGTTGACATTTCCTTTGCACCGTTGATCAAATTTGTTTGTCTTAAGACGGAACTAACCCTAGCGAATTATAAGCGAATTGCCAGCGAATAAATTAACAATATTTTAAAAAATGCAAGAAGCAAGAAGCTGATGAAGGGTAAATTTGTCATCCGTTGACGGAGACAAGATTCACACTTCGTCCTTCTTCAGTTTTATTTATTGCTGTAGTCCTAAACCTCCATAAGCACTATGTGATCCCAGTCATGAATCCAAATTGCAACAAATCAAAAGAACCCAAAGAACTCTCAGACGACTCTTGGTAGTTATCAATTCCAACACACTTCTTCCAAAAATAACAACATACGCTCCACATCCTTCAGAAAGAGAATTTCCTTTTTTTTTACCTTTCGTCAATAAAAAAAAAAGGAACGGATCCCAATTGACACCATTAAAATCGATGGTAAAAAACATTTTGCCGTAAAGAAAAAAAACAAAAACTATAATTGCCATCCCAAAGTCAGTCAATAAAAAATTCTTCGACATTAACGCGTCGTAAACTTGATTTATGCATTGAAACGAACCCGCCACTGTGTACATAGTATTGCCAGACTACACAAATAGGGTAGTAAAGAAAAAAGATGAAAACTTTTTTTCAGTGATGACAATTTGAGGCAACCAAGCAAGGAGCATTAACAATCTGTTGGATGTTCGCAACTGAGAATGGATGTGCAAGAGGCACTTAAAAATGAAAATTGGGAGAAAGTAAAGTCAGTGACGGTGGGGTGGAAGTAGTATACAAAAAAAAAAGAGTAAGGAATCAGGAGTGCGGTTTTGAAATGTAATTTCGAGGAGTTGTGTAAGTGCATTTGGGATTACTACCACCGAGTATGTTAGAACATTTATTCAGAGGTGCCAAAGAAAGCCTAAGCGCTAAGATATTGTTTCAAGCTACATATTAACAACTCAGGTTTTGATCTGGTTTTTTCACACTATTCCTCAATGATTTCGCTTTACGACAAGGAAATTTACAATCGACAGTGGGCGGGTTCCCAGGTTTTATCCCTCAAGAACTAACGACTTTATAAGACAACGATTTAGCTCTCCGACAAGTTCGACAATGAGCCAACAATAGTTGACAAGAGCAATATCGCTTACTAAACTAGTTGAATTCCTCAAGCATTGATTGAGCTATGAAACCCGTGCGGGATTTGGTATTCCTGGACCGACTAAATAAAGTCGGAGATTCGCCTGACAAGAACTGAAATTGATTGCCATCTTAAGTCCCGACAACAAGCAGAAACAGCAACGTAAAGCGACAAGGATTGTCCACGCAAACAGGGTGGATGCTAAATTTTATTCTTTCAAACAACAATAAGGAACATGTACGGAGTCCAAAACTAAGAGCTGAAAAATACGAAAGCTGTACTCAAAAACTTGAATCTGTCATCGCGTGATACAGGGCAAATATTGCTGGTTTCTATTATGACAGCCCTCATATTTATATTACCCCTGGGTTCTACGAGATCAGCTTAATTTACTGACGAAGTTGAAAACTCTAGGAACGAGGAGTGTTATGACCCGATGAAAGGTACCTATACAGCTTGTCCGAAATTGTGCAACTTTAACAGATTTGTCAGCAAGTGTAGCTTCTTAGACATGACAAGGGAAAGTGACTTAAAATATTAGGAATCCACAAAGCCAAAGAACGCATCTAATAACTCGAATATGGATATACGAGTAATCTGTAGAGAATAAGTCGACTCTGGCCATTGTCTTGTACGAATAGCAGCCAAATTTATAGTTCGTCCGTGAAATAGAGCTGCAAAAAGTATGGAAAAATAAGGTGCATGTGGATGTAGACCTTTGATAGAGTATTCCCAACAATTTGAGATCATATCGCCATCGTCCAAGAACTGTAACGAAGTGACCTCTGGATTATGAGCTCCCTGTCGTAGTATCGCAACTTTTTCCGGCTTCCTCGACCCTTGAAGCATGTGAATCGATATACAGATGTTTATCAAGCCGCATTATATTTGTCTTCCTTCTTTTTTCGTTTGATTCTTTTTATTGTTGGGAGTGCTGCAATTTGAGCCCTAATAACTGCGTTCTCAGTGATCCTCTTCTGGGTATCTGCCGATAGCTATTACGGTGGCCTTCCTGCCTTTTAACGACGTTAGTCTGTGCCCTATTCGCAAAAAAACAACTGCATTCTGCATTATTTCTGCTTTTAATGCAAGACGGTCCTTGAACTGTTGGAACAATCGAAGTTGATGCTGGTTATGTCAAGCAGAAGCTAACCGTATCGGCTCAACGTCTGTTTCGAGCGTCTAGCAGACAGTTTTTAAAGCGGCGGGTGATCCCATTGAGACCTGATCTTGTGGCTGGTGTTGGTATACCTCCAATGACTAGACGGTTGATATTGCAAAATTCTACATGCCGCTTACCATGGTCATTCCGATCTTCTGGATCTCATAACGTGTTTGAGCGAAATGGTGTCGCTTCTTATCTTGTCGTATCATTTTTACGATGTCCTCGCTCGGTATTTAGCCGTAAGTATTCCATCACTGTGATGAGTCCAGGATATGAGACTAGTTTGTGCTGATGGAGTTAGCATCAGTCCTACTCCAGATCTCCATATGGTCTCTAGACCATCATGGCAATGTTTTTTACTGGTTAAAGGGTATTCCCTGATATCTTATCATCTTATCTCAATGCCAGTAGTTTATCGCATATCACGTAAACTTACGTTGGATGAATTTGGCCTTTTGACTGATCCTTACCCGTATACAAATTTGACTAGAAGCCATTCGTCCTCATCAGTTGTTTTCCGGTTGTGGTCCGCTGGCCACAGACCAAGTGATACTTCTCCTGTTTTGTGGTGTCCTTTCCCGTTCGCAATTCCCAAAGAAATGCGCAGCTGGTACATGAAGATAAGGGAGTAAGCAGAGTTCTTATATTTTCCTATGTGGACCAACAACTTCTTCCATAAGTTATTATATGTTATTCCTACAGGACCTTTGTTAGTGTTTATGACACTTAAACGAAAACCGATCAATATCTCGTAGCGATAGTATTTTTGTTTCCTATCTTCACAGCTGCAGATGGCATGACTTCCTAGATTGCAGGCATATCAATGCTTCCTGATGTCTGTAAAAAGGCAGCGGCCTTCTACTGTCCCTCAACAGGAAAGACTGCAGGTAGCTTACTAGCGTCGTGACGGGGCACTACACTTTTGCTACTCGTAAGTACTAGGTGGCGCGAAATTAATCATTTTATCGGAAGATGGTATAATTTTTGCAAATGGCGTACGTCAATCATATTTGACAATTGTGAACTAGACAGCTGCGGTATACAAACAGACAAGCAATGGAGCGCTATACTCTGCAAGAGCGTGGAATAATTGTGTCGATGTTTTTGACCAATCGGTCAGTTGTGTTAGCGCAGCGTGAATTTCGACGTCGATTTCCTAATCGTGTCGCGCAAACTGGGCAAACATTCCGGCGCTTAGCTACTCGACTAGAACAGTGTGGAACCACAGGAGAGTATGCAGAGCATGGCCACCAACAGACTGGTAGTTCGGCGGAGAAAGATGTCACTGAGAACGAATAAACATCAACCAGACGACGGGCCTCACCAGACGGAGCTTACAACGGATTTTAGTGAATAACTTACACATGTTCCCGTACAAAGTGCAAACAGTGCATCAGTTAATGCCTCCTGACCGTCAGTCGCGTGTGGATTACTGTAAAGCCATCCTCAATCTCAACAACGAAGAGGACGATTTTGTGTCGAAAATCATCATGAGCGACGAGGCGCATTTCGATTTAAGCGGTTACGTCAATAAGCAAAATCTTCGGTTCTGGAGCACTGAAAATCCGCGTATGATGCACGAAGAGCCATTACACCACTGTGTGGTGCGGCGTTCATGCGGGAGGACTGATTGGGCCGTATTTTTTTGCGTACGCTATCGCCAATACGGTCACTGTTATTGGCAAACGCTACAGGGCCATGATAAACGACTTCTTACTGCCGGAATTGGATGAGCAAGGCTTGGTGAACATGTGGTTCACCGGCACACACAGCACGAGCCAAAATGGGTATTGTGAAGGCATGCTTTCCTGGTCGCGTAAACTTCTGTTTTGGCGATTTGGCATGGCCAGCAAGATCGCCCAATTTAACCATCCCAGACTTCTTTCTTTGGAGCTACTTGAAAAGTCTCAGACAATCGCAGCCCTTAAGGAGAATATTCGACAGGAATGCGAACAATTATCACAGGAAATCTTGCGAAAAGTCATGGACAATTCGATAAAACGTGCACAAATGTGTATCAAGACTGGCGGCAGCCACTTGGTGGATTTAGTAAAAAAGTAACTCAAAAACAAAATTGGATGATTAATTTTGTGTCACCTTGTACTTAAATGTGCTGGGTAAATATTCACTGAGGGCTCGTTCCATACTACAGGGGTCAAGAACAAGAAGGTTTTTGACACTCTTTTTGCTGACGGCCTCCCCGTGCATAATGCATATATGAGCTGACACAACAATGAGCAAATATTGTAGCTCTTCTGGACTGAAATCGGTGGAGTAGTTAAGCCTACCAACAAAAATCGGTACGCGAGTGAAATTTTTGATGCAGGAAAATTCACCTCCCCGAAAACCACTGAACTCAAAGAACGAGAAAATAGTCTCTTCTCTCTGACCCTTCGAATAGAATACTCTGGTAGTGACGACAATTTGAACGACGCAAGGTGTATTTAAACGCAGCACTGCAAAGGTCAACCGTGGAAGATAGCCAAAGCAGAGAATGTTGCATTGAAACTGAGAGCTTAGATCTTGCAAACGGAACATCTAGGGTAGCCATAAGCCCTTGGATGATTAGCCGAAAATCTCTTCCAGAACAAAGGTGGCTTATGATCGCTCGAAATAAGGCCTTCCGCTTGCTAGGTTCCGGAGAATATAGCAGATGTGCTGATGGGTCTGTATATCTAGAACCCACATAAGTGAAAAATCTATTCTCATAAGGAGGAACCGGATAGCGACTGCTCTCACCCACTTCGTGGGGTGAACGACCCATGTACTCGTATCTGCACCTTTGAAGGTTTAAATTTCGCTTCATTTCCAAGTGAAATAAATATTCAGATAGTAGAAAGTATTGAGCTTGCGCAATTAGAGATTGATACCGAAGCACATCCACATTCTTTGGACACTTTTCTACTTCCTACTACTGCGATTGACTCGTTAAAACATTTCCAAGCCCAAGTACCTTAGAAACATCCCTTCGCAAATGTCAAAGTTTACGCAGGCCATTTGCAAAAACTACTTCCGCCACGGGTGTACTTAAGACAAGCACTATCCTATCTTTCTGTTATGGGGCTGCGATTAAGTCTTAAGATGATAATACAGACATTCACCGAAAATGGAGAAAAGATAAGGATCCCCCTGATGTTGGTGTTTTTTTTTTTGTCCTCTTCTACAAACTTCCTTCCGGTTGCTTGGCTCCCTCCAAATCCTTCGTCCCCACATTCACCGCCAGAGTATCGATGTCCAATTCCCATGACCTTACTTGCACAAACACACGCCAGTGTCATCCCAGTATTGAATCGATTTATTCTCACCACCCAATTGTGTAAAGTCCGTCCGTCTACTTGTATCTAGCCCGTCACGAGTTAAGCTGTTGTGGGTGTTTTTCTCGCTGATTAATAAAAATGTTATAATTTATTTGACCATGAAAATGCACGCTACGACTACGTACAAGTATAGCCCGGACGGGAATAGACCTTAAACGCAACTCAACTGACCACTAAGTGTCCCACCCATCTCCAGCCGCCCACCTTCACCCACTGCTACCCTCTGTAAAATCGCGCAACTGAATTACAATAGTATCACCACTTAGCTGATGTTAATTAAAATATGCGCCAACAGTAGAATGTAGATGTGGATACCACACCAGCAACAGCAACAGCAACAACAATAGCAGCGTATGCATATGATATGGAGTATGATACGAGTACAATGTCATTAACAGGAGACTTGTCCTTTCCAGCACTACCCCTCTAACCGAAACCATTTTGGTGCCTTTTGCTGCTGCTGTCGATATATTCGAACATACTCGTATGCAGCAGCAGCAAAAGCAACAGTTTGCTGTGCAAACAGACAGTCACTCGTGTAATTGATATTCATAGCGACACAGCTCTCCGTGTGTCTTCTCTGAAGCCTGTCATTTGGAATAACCCCCGAGTCCCTGCCGCTTCGTCCAAGACCAAAGAAAACCATGCGTCGAGCTACAGAATGTTTGTTGTGGGTCGTTTCGTAACTTTAACCCAATTTTCGAATTTTCGAATTTTCGAATGTTGGTTTTTTTTTTCTAGGTTTTGACATTTGGCTGTTGATTGTCAAAGCACTTGACGGAGATGGTGCATGGTACTCGTAGTTGCTGTGTATCATCTTTTCTTGGTTTTTTTTTGTTTTTGTCGTGGAGCTGGCGGCTTCTTTTCCTTTCGCTTTGGGGGAGGGTAGGAGAAATTTTCATCAGAATTTGTGTTTTCTTTTGTTTCGTCAGTCGCCGGAATCGTGTGTGTTTTTTGGGTGTCAAGTGGCGGTGACACAGTGTTTACAAACTTATTGTCTTGCCTGTAGGATGTTTGCTTTAAAGGAACCATGAAAAGCTGTGAATCATTTTTTGGAAAACACATTCATTTTGACAAGTGTTTCGACAATTGTTCACGGCTGGGGGATGGCTGTCTTGTCAATAGAGTTACTCACGATGATCTATTTTTGGGTTTGAAGTTCGTAGATACTCGTACATGCGTAGGTGGTTAACGATGGTGCTTACGTGGGGCTGGATCAACGTGATCAGCAGGTGCTGTTGGTGATGCCTTTGACGTATGGAAGGCAGTTCTGTAGGTTCAAACACAGTTTCCTTTATTCTTTGCTTTCACGTTGTTCATTCGCTTTAGGGAATACTTGCTGACATAGTCTAGCGCTCAGTGGTATTCATGATAGCAAAGTGGGGTAAATCGGCCAGTATGTTGACGCCTCTGAAGATAATACAACAAATTCGACTTTCGGTTCTTGCTCAGTACCAATGGTGACGGCATTATACCTACATATATTCAGATCTAGGAAGGATGATGCATTTGGAATATATAGACCTACATTGTCTGTAATAGCTAGCATATAGCACTGCAAAAGTGGTAGCATTTGTTAATCTCCTTAGCCCTGAAGGCGAACACTTTTTGGGCGACTACACAAGCGGCTCTAGGCTGCCAGAGGCATATTTAAAATGGTACGTCGTAGGGACTTTCACAATGGAACTGCCCAGGTTGGGGTTTGTGCCGTCGAGGTATCTTCCCTGCCACGTAAAAAGTAGCTAGTTATGAGAGAGACACCATCCTCGGATGCCAACGGACTCCCTCAGTTAAGATCATGACTTGGAACGCTCACGGACCACGAAGTATGCACCTGGAACGTACGCACACTGTAAACCCTTGGTGCTGCTCAAAATCTTGAATTTGTCCTCACGCGGTAGGATGCAGATATATCCGCGATCCAGGAGATACGATAGATAGAATCAGGTGTATAAAAACGGAAAAATTGTGACGTTTATTACATCTGCCACAAAACAGCTGCACGGCCAATGGTACATAATTGGCTTTCAACTGATAAGTGAACACTGTGATCCGCATCAAGGCGTCATTCTAAAACATCAGCCTAATATATGCACACGCCCTTGCCGATGAAGCTAAAGACTCTATCAAGGAGGAGTTCTATGATCTCCTGGACGGAACCTATGTAGCGCGTCCGGAGTATGATGTCAAAACTGTACTCGAGGCCAAAATCGGTAGAGAAAACACCTTCGGCGGATTAGTCGGAGAGCAGAGCCTCCACGAAACGACAACAGACAATGGCTTCCGGTTAATCGATTTTGCAGCCACTCGTAATACGGTGACAAGTAGCACTAGGTTTCAAAGACTACGAATCCACACAACAACCTGGCGCACTTTAAATGGCCGCACCGCTAACAAAATCGGTCTAATCGATGCTAATAGATGTGAGGTACGCATCAAACATTCTAAATGTGCAAACGTCGACTTTCTTGTTGCAGCCAAATTCAGAGCTCGACTATTCACGAGAAAGCGCTACAAATCGTACAGAAAAAGAAATTCAACATTTGAAACCTTAGCACGAATGGAGTAGCCAGAGCCGCGTCTGAGCGAAAGACTCTCCGCTGTACATTCAGCATCCACAAACGCCAGCAATATGTTGAATCAGTACCGCGACATTACCAAAGAGGTTGCCGTAACCACCACCGAAAAGGAGTCCTTAATATGATGATGAGTGCGTACGCCGGAAAAAGGTGACAAAAAAAATGTACACTTGCAAACGTCATCAAAGGAACAGTATCGAGCCGGAAGAAGGGAGGAGAAGAAGATCTTGCGTAGAAAGCAAAGGGCCTACGCAGTCTACCTTAAGAAAATCAAACAGTCACGCGATAGAAACGACATCCAGATGTACAATGTGTCAGGAAATCTAAGTGACTGGGACCTTGTTTCAAGCCCGGAATGCAGGCTATTCGAAACAGTGAAGGGAACCTAGTCACCGAAGCGCTGAGAAATGTAATTAAGTAGCACTTTCAGCACCTAAGCATCAGGTAGAGAGAGTGATAGGGCACGAAGAGAACCCACATCCAGGCAATGAAGAAGCCACCCCCCAGTACAGCAGAGTTTGGCTCAGCTATCAAAAAGCTGAAGAACAACCAAGCCGTCGGCTCTGATGGTCTACCAGAGGAGCTTTTCAAACATGGAGGTGATGTTTTGGTAGCGCGCTTGCACCAAATTATCAACCAGGTATGAGTGTATGAAGCCATGCCCGGTGACAGAACTATCAGCTCTGTATGTCCCATCTTCAAGAAAGGCGATCCCTGCTAAATATAACATATAAGATCCCATCCAATGTCCTGGGCGAATGTCTCAAGCTTTTCTGCAACACACTAATCGGTACGCACCAATGTGGCTATCTGCCGACTATTGACCAAATTTTTACACGAAGGCAAACGAATTTCAAGACGAGTCTCACTATTTTTTCATTGACTTCAAAGCCGCATATGACAGCATTCACCATCTTGAGCTTTACAAGGTGGCAGCCGAATTCGGCATCCCGGGAAAACAGATCCAGCTGTGACACCTGTCGTTGGGAAACAAGTGATGCAATGTGCAATTTGGAAACAGATTCTCCGAACTATTCCAAACCTGTACTGGATTTCGGCGAGGAGATGCACTCTCATGTGATTTCTTCAATTTTGTGCTGGAACAGAGCGTGCGCAGGGCCGGAGTTGGAATACGCAGACGACATCGACATGATCGGTCTCTCCCAGTGCGCTATCTTAGAGGCTTTTACGGAAATCGAAGAACTGGTGAAACGAGTAGGTCTTGAAATAAATGAGGACAAAACCAGACACCATACATATTGTCAACACACAAAGAAGCATCTGTCCACCGCCTAGGACAACAGTAACTTCGAAGGTTACCTACCTCGGAGTAAACATCAACTCCACGAATGACACCCTAGTGCAGATTCGGCGAATACCAACCATAGGAAGCCGCTGCTACTTCGGCTTGGCGAAACAAATGGGTTCAAAACTCCTAACTCGGAAGACGAAATGCATCCTCTACCTAACATTGATCCTGCCAGTTCTACTCCATGGTGCCGAGTGCTGGACGATAAGCAAAACAGAGAGAACAATTCTTCGTCTAATATTTGGTCCCGTACACGAAGAGGGTGAACTCTATGGGCTGTAGTAATCTAAATGGGGATGTAGTCTGAAAAGCTAAAAAAGCGAGTGGACAATAATGCTTCGAATCACATCGATGGTTCGACCAAACCATCGCGTATGCCAGAACGTTTGGTCTAGACAACTGGAAGCAGCGCACCATGGATTGCAGAGAGTGAAAGGCTGCTGTGTTTCAAGCAGACACTCTAAATAAGTACGAACTGATAGGCAAGAGTTTAGTTGAAGTTTAAAGATGTTCAGAGTCGAACGATCAATGGAGTAGTACCGTGAACAATTTGGCTGCATGGGTATCAATTCCAATTGAAAGTTAGGCGTCTTACCCAACAATTGTCAAGTTATCCTCAAGAAGCTTTCTCAAAAGTCGCTTTATACATAGAGTAGATCGAGGCGTAAGTCCTAAAGCCAACTTAAATTAGTTGTGTTCCTAGAATGCTATCTGGATGTCTCAGGGACTTTCATGATATCCAGGACCAAGATATACGTTACGTTAGACCGCGCATTCAATTGAAATTAATTTCACGTTGGTAATAAAGCATAGACAGCCGTGTTTTGTCTGTCTGTTTTGTCTGTCAATAATTATGCACATGGACCTAGCTTCTATATTTCTGTAATCATTCCAAAGCAAACTAACCAACATCAGCTCATTCCCTTGAAAGGAAGTGTCTGTTGATGGGAGGCAACATTCATAGATAAAAGTGCAAAACCACATCTGCCCTAAACAACATTTTAGTAGACTTAAACGTCCTATGCCTCAGGTGTGAAGATTCTTGTGCAAAAGACTAAATATTGCGACGAATGCCCTCAAGCCAGACGTATTTTGTCAGTCCAGACCAGAACATTCTTCAGGATGGGCAAAGATTCAAATGGAGTATCTGTACAACTCTAATGAGCTCTCATATGAAACAAAAGGGGAGGCTTCCAATCCTCTGCTGGATGTTAAGTTTTCGCGAACTCAGACCAGCCTCGGTGCTTCAGACATCAGCAATATTTACGACCTTATAAGCCGGCAGGACAGGCGGTCTTCTATGTATATAGTTTCGGGAAATGGTAGTCGAATGTCTGCTCATTCGTTTTAAGGTTTATGGTATTTAAACTATGACTTCTTGCCTTAAACCGTTTGCTCCTAGGTGCAGAGAGTGCTACATGTGGACGATGACTGCTTCTCTAGGAATGGTTTCGAAAAGATACTTAGAATGCTGGTTAGTGTTTTATTTGCGTGGATCTAACATCGTTTGACTGGGCTGAATATGGCTCTGCTTTACGAGTATATGGTATGCTTTGATTCATATGTCAACCCGTTTACCGGACTCAGATCAGTGGCATTGAAGAATACTCGCACTTACCATCTATACGATGTAAGTATCCTACGAGCCGTGACTTATAAATTGGCCACCCAAGAGCTATGATGCCAGTCATTATATAGTGGTCATTCGCAAGGTTATTAAACCTTTACAAATTCTTCTACTACTATTCAGAGCGAGTGTATTCCTAGAGAACAGACGATGGAGCGTATATTATCACCTCGTACATCCGACTGAACTTCATCGCATACGAGAAAATTTAAGGTATTTCTTGTTGACCATGTAGGCTAAAAGTTGACTTTAGAAGTCTAGCAACAGTACATCTGAAGATAAATAATCGGTGGAAGCACTCGCCATGGTTGTAGACGCTTTAGTAGCGGGTGAACCATTCAAGGCTCCATTCCTAAATGGGATGTCTGACACCAATATACCAGCCGCTAGTATCATATCGAAACAAAATATTCTGATCCCCCTGCCGTGAAATCGTGCGTAGAGTAAAAGACCATATTGTCATAAACTCCAAGAACTACTCAACAGCTCAAAAAGCTCATTCATTATGTGAAAATTGTTCGACCAACGAACCTCCATACTCTATCAAGTAGGTCTTTCATGACATCTTGTATGGAGCCTAGCAATTAAGACATGTTTGCAGGATTAAATGTTAAGAACAGCTTCCAAAAAAGCGACAACAGATACTGGAATCTGATTCGCCAAATCTGCTGCTGCACAAAACAACATTGTAAGTAGCTCAATATTCTCCCACAGAAAGTCGCACTTAACAACCTGGCTATTACCAGATGGTCGGATCTCTAAGTAAAGCAACCGCGTACTGATAGACGGATAGATGACATGCATCAAACTTACTCCATGTTCATACTTTCAGACGTGCAAATGTCGGTTTTAGTCATTTCCTTG
Source organism: Volucella zonaria (assembly GCA_963966105.1). Classification (NCBI taxonomy): domain Eukaryota; kingdom Metazoa; phylum Arthropoda; class Insecta; order Diptera; family Syrphidae; genus Volucella; species Volucella zonaria. The sequence continues at coordinate 157,145,839 of OZ014533.1, forward strand.
GATTCAGATTCCATGGGACCATGGACAAAATAAAAAACTTCTTAAAGTTGCTGAAGAAATCAATTTCATCATCAGAAACATACTGATCACAGCTTGTGGTGACACGTCACTGTCAACATCTACGAGTATGTGTATCTCTTAAGAAATTTACCTACACCTTAGAATAGATATTAAGTCCGCATAAACGCGGTGAAGATCCGACGACAAAACAACTGGATGCCAAACTTCTTAGTTCTGCAAAACTCTGGCCTTGCCTTATCTACACCACAATACCGATTGCTGGGTTGCTAAATGATATCCCGTCGTATACTAGGTCCTAGTGCGAGAATTTTCTCGTCAGCGACCAAGCGCAATAAAGAGAAAACGCAACTCCGAATTCGCGAAACTTGAGTTCCGGAAACTACAACACGAGCATATTGGCTTGGACGACAGTGACGCATGTAAGGAAGACTTCAAATTCCTGCCCCCTGGTCCAACACTTAAGACCAATTCTTCAGTTCCAGGATCGAGCGATCCCGGATGTCAAAAAGCCAGGATTAACAAGCTCGAATTTGCATGCCTGGGATCTAAAAGGTGGGAAGGCGACAGTGTGTTGGCTAGTAAGTCCTAAACGCTGATCACCTTTACGTTAGGCGAACATTTGTCTGCGTTCCATGTCACACTGCGCGCGCTCAAGGATTTTTGAGTACCCTTAAAACGCTTGCACACAGCGCGGGCGAAAAAAAATTATCGAGGAAAGAAAGAGAGGTACCAATGTACATTGGTTTTAAATGTTTGAAGACTGTAATGGCCAGGAAATAGGGGCTCGGCATGACATTCCGGTTTAGTTTTACGGTTTAGGAAAGAATCACGATATTTCAGAGTACGTCTTGAGGGCTCGAGGGTAAACTGATGAGGATTCATAGTGAGACGGGTATATTGGGATACGCCATCAAACCGTACTGCCGGTCAATGAGAAGTTTTCGTGTTTCGAGATATTTCACGGGCTGATGGTTTATCAGCATTTTCATTACTTTGAAAAAAAAAAATGAGTCCAAGAAGGAGAGAAAAGAAGAAAAGAGAAAAGAAGAAAAGAGAAAAGAAGAAAAGAGAAAAGAAGAGTCTTGAAGGGTTGGATTGATGAAAAAGCAGTCAACGTGGAAAAAAACCTTCAGAAGGATGTTAGATACACAATCTGGATCAGATGGTACTTAAGATATTTAAGTACTCTTGCTACTACACGAGTGCGACAGCGGATTCGTTCCATTGAAGATTCGACGCACTTAAGTGTAGGCGGCGACATAGCGTAATCTAGTAATGTTGAGCTGGCCGCAAAGTGTGCAGCAAGCAGATTGGCCTTGTCCAAAGAGCCAATGGCTGGAATGTCATTATAAATGAGCGTTGGGATGGAGGATGAGGCAGAATTTCTAATGTTTCTGGCGAACGACTAAGAGTGTTTCTTGCCTCAGTTCTTGGTCGTATTGATATTTGAAACGCTTAAGATATACGCCATTCCTGATTCATTTGAACTTTTTTCAGTTTTCTTCTGTCGGGTTGGTCTTGTAGGATTGAAAAAAAAAAATATTTCTCTAATTCTAAATGAGATCTCTGATGAACTCTCAATAAAAGGTTTAGAGAAAGCCCTTTCGGAACACGAACCGATGTTGGAGCTGACAGCAACTGTGATTGGGTTTGAACTGCAAGACTATTCCCTAATTTTGACTCTAGTTCCCGAGCCCTTTGCTCACTCTGTAAAACACTACTTCTTTCACCTACGAGTATTTATCCCTTAGCAATACAAATGCTCTTTAGGGATTCTGGAAGCAATGACAACCCAGTAGAAGCGGCGCGTGTCAACCATGTTGTGTATGCTGAATCTAAGTCAGTAGCCCCCAGAAAGACACCCATATTTCTGTCGAAGTCTACTTGGATAAATTGGATGAAACATTATACCTTTTGAAAAGAGAGCGCTGTAAGTTTGGAATGTCGATAATGCGAAGTGCCACAAGGATGCATGTTAGTACCACTATTCTTGTCGATTGTAGATTTAGTGGATTAAATTCAACAATTAGATTCACGGCGGAGACTATGAAGATAGCTTAGTTAAAGAGCCAACATTTTAAAAAGACATTACATTAAGGAAGAGTGCCGATCAGGATATTATGAATAATAAAAGTAACAGGTGTCGCAAAGCCATTCATCTAAAGAGAGGTATCCGAAGAAGCTAAGATTGGCACGAAGCTACGATATTGTCATGGCATTCAAAAATACATGCCTACATTCTCAGATGGAAAATGTAGTTCCAATCAGCTCACATTGTGTTTTCAAGCTGCTAAAAACAAAAGAATGCTGTTCGCTGGTGTTTTAATTTTTTTTTTTTCATTTTTGTCTGTTCCAACACCCGATACGATACAATAGCTCTGCTAATTACCCCAAAACGTGACGAATATGTAACGAATTTGCATTTACTTTTGCTGTTGCGTATTTTTTTTATTTTTTTCTCGTTCGAAATTATCGTGAAATTCTTAAAAATGTGTGCAAGCACACAATCACAATACAGCAGCTTCACTCTAAAATAGACACGTTCGTGGATTTGTTATCACAATTCGTGTAACAACAAAGCGCCAGTTGCAAAAACTCCAATAATAACCCTTCAACCATCCGCCAAATCGAGTTCTATCTGAAGACACTCTTTACCTTATCATATCGGGACTATGGTGATTCTATGAATCCGTTCAGCCAACAACAATAACAAAAGTATCTGTTAGTAACCGAGCAATATGCACACGTTTTGTGAGTCAACCTGAATGGCATTGGAGACCTTTTACATTTTCGGGTGCACTCCTACGTGTAGGCTTGAGAGGTGAGATCATAGCCACTAAGGACGGTTTCCAGCGGTTTTTGGGAAATTTTTTCTGATGTGTTTTGTTTATTTATTTGTTTTCTTCGATTCAGCTAATTATGAATTCTGGACGAAGACGTTTAGAGTGAATCATAAAAAAAAAAATCGATTGCGTTGAGATACGTCGATCGTTTCAGTCGTTGGGGATTGAAAGGCGATCTCAATTATCAGCGAAAAGTGTTTTTTGCTTTTCTGTTGAAAAAGAACTGTGATACCACCTTTCTGTTCCTTTTTTTTCTTCGAACTGAGGTAATGATCAGTGTCAGGCCACGCATAAAACTTGTAAAACTTGACAAAACTTTGGACTTTGGTGATTGATGAACGTGTGGTGATTGGCGACGAGTTTGGCGATCACTTTACCAGGAAGTGATCGTGTAGGTTAGTTGTACGAATTATGACACAATGGTCAAGTGGATTTTTTAATATGAATTCCAGAAACACGATCGGTCGATCGTGCAAGATTGGTTTGCCACTATTTGCTCATGACCTTTTGTCGAATTGTCAAGCTGGAAGAAAGGTATGCAACTAGAACAGTCTGGGACCATGGAAAGTATAATATCAGACACAAAATGGGTGAGATATCGTCATTCTGAAGATCATAACCAGGACAAAATCAAGTAGAGCTGCCGGGAAAGAAATCATCCCAAATTCGTCAACTTAATGGCGAGTACAATGGCGAACCTCGGAGATGCCTGTCGTGCTGAAAAGCCTGTTGAAAATGAACGTCAAATAGCAGGTTCAAGTTGAGACCAGTGTTCAAACCAGTGAGATACACCGTGCCATGGTCAAAAACGCAGCAAGCCATGGATTTACCATGATCATTCTCGATCATCGTCTAGGCTTGCAGGAAATAAGCCGTAGTTATGAACTTTTACAAGCAACAATTGGTTGTAGTAGGCATTCGCTGCTAAAATGAATGGGAAATCGGTGATCAGTGGGTGGTAGATACGTAAAGTTGTTCCCTTCTTTTAAGGATACAATCTGTCTGATCCAGTTCATGAAAGTTGATCGAACAGTGCCGACTCATGGTTATGATAGAATAGGCTTACGGTAACCTATACCATCCCAGTAGAACTGAATGAACAGAAATTTTGGAGACTAAGTCGTTGTTTTCCATGACAATATTCGCAGCATTTCTTGCAAGTGCAAGAAAGTATAGTCACCTTATTCGGCAGTTTTTCTAAATAATACGCAGCTGAGCATTCCCTGGAAGCCCAACGTGAAACACTGGATATTCACTAATTTCCACAAGATTGAGAAAGGACATTGGCTCGGATCTGCTGATAATCGGTAGCTTTAAGCAAAGCTGCTTCTCATTTTCATTGTCGTTGTCATCCCCTATCCTCGTAGTATAAACTTTAACTTAAATTCCAACATAAGCACATAAGGATTAGACCAGAGATCAAACTGTGCAACGGTTTTAATGATCAGTCACTATATCAATCATTCACCCATTCTCAAAGCAAAGCCAAAAGCAAGCTACCAATTGCTGAATTATGGGATGCCACAGGGTTCGGTATATGGACCTCTATGCAGGAAAATGTAAGCAATTTTAACATGCAACCCAAGTCAACCCTCAGTCAACTCTGAGGGCAAGACATTTTGTGATAGTATTGGCTATCAGATTCCCATCCATCCAATATTTCTGTATGGAAACTTTCACTCAAGCCCGTCGAGTCAAGAGAAATCTCCACCGAATAGTTGAAGACTGAACTACATATTACAAAGTATGCATCCAATTTTGAATTTGAACTTTGATGGGGACTGAGGCCCCCATTTATTGCCTTAATACAATTTAACTTAAAAAGTAGGACTAACAAATAACAGAAAGACCTAAGTGCTAGGAATGAAGGGAATGATGGAGGAGATCTTGTTTGAGACGAGGAGTGTTCAGGTTGAAATCAAAAAGGGAGAGGTTTGAGTTGTCCTTTCGGAACATAGAGGAGATTGATTCGTTGAAGCGATAAGAGGCGCGGTGGACCGGTAGATAGAAGAGATGAGGACAACGGAAATTCCGTGGGTTGGTGTTGAAGGAAATAGAGTTGAAAATGGATGCGCAGTCGATGGAACGAGAATATCAGCAATATTCCTACGTTCTTCTAATGAATTCATATTAAGAAGTTTAATGCGGTCCTGATAGGGAGGCAAAATTAAAGGGTCGTTCCAGGGCAGACCACAGAGTGCAAATCGGAGAAATCGACGTTGAAAACTCTCGATTCGGGAAACATGAACTCGGTGAAAGCGGGACCAAGCTTGACTGTCATACTCAAGCAGGGGCGAATAAAGGAAACATAGAGAGATCTGGTTACATACGGGTTGGAAAATTCCTTGGACCACCGTTTAATAAAGCCAAGTGATGAGTTGGCTTTGAGGATCAGCTTATCGATATGCGAACGGAAATAAAGCTCACAGTCGAAATAAAAAACTGAACCAGGGGAATTGGTTGACCGAAGAGATAATAAAGTCGGGGAGAAGACGGGTTGCATTTATGACATTTGGCTATATTAAGTCCTAGGCAATTTTCGAGGCACCGGATTGAAAACCGATCAAGGTCTTCTGGAAGAAAGGCAGATTCAAGGGAAGACAAGTTTTAAAAAATTTTGTGTCCTCAGCTTAAATGGAGAGAGAGGAGTGTTTAATGACCCTCTCAACATCATTAATAGTAAGAATGAAGAGTAGAGGACCAAGATGACTGCCTTGTGGAACTCCAGATGAGGCCAGAAGGGGCGGATCTAAGCCGAACACTATAATGACGGTTTATCACGTAAGAAGAAAATTATGTTAATAAAAGAGGCCCAAAGCCGAGAGCAGACAATTTGAAGAGGATCAACTGATGAGATATGTTATAAAACGCTTTAGTAAAATCAGTTGCGATAACATCGATTTCTTTGCCATTTTCTAAGGCTGCGAGAGCAAAAGACACATATTCAACTAGGTTTGTGGAGTTGATCTACCTGTTAGAAAACCATGTTGTTGGGGCGAAATAAAAGGCTTGCATTTGAAGCTTAAGGCTTCGTATAAAATGCTTTCAAAGAGTTTGACGATAGTTGGTAACTTCACGCTTAGATCCCTTTTTGTGTATCGGGATTATAAAAGAGGTCTTCAAAATCTGGGGAAATTCTCCCTGTGTAGGGGATAGTCAAAAAAGTTAGGAAAGGGAAGGGACAGGTTGGAAGCAATTTTTTTTTAGAAAAAAGGCGGCAAAGTAAGAGTAGCACTCGCTATTATACACTTTCCATGCAAATGTAGTACGATCAAAGAACGTGGTTACATCAGGGCAAAAGCAATGCCTCACGCCTATTACGGCTCAATCCGAAGTCTTTCATGCATTTTATGTTGATTTTATGGGGAACATGAGGCTTGGAAGGGGCAATATCTCCAAATTCATCTTTCTTAAACAATTGAAGATACTTCAAACACTACTTAGACGCAGAGGTAATGTAAATGCACACTTCGTCCAAACTTGAATTTTTTTTCTCTGATGCCACAGGATTCACCGTATGGACTACACACAAGTGGCAGATAAGAATTTCGTGGTGTTGTTAGACTATCTTACCAAATATTCTGAGTAAATCGGGACCACTAACTTTTCCAATGGCTATAAGAGAAGAAGCAAGCAAGCAGCTACGACAATAGGACTGTCTTTAGTATCCATTGGATGGTAACATGATGAGGATCGGCTCATCAGACGGAAAGAACACTTCGCATGGAAAGAGGATTGTACTTAACTACTTAGACGATCGTAATATGATCTTGAGTTCTAATGAGCAAGCCAAAGCAAAAATTTTCCGATAAAAAAAAAAAAGCAAACCGGTAGCTGCTGATGGAATCCCGGACGAACAGTTTCAAGTGTCCGCAAATTCGTCGGGAGAAATGCTGAGCTAAAATGACCAATTCTACAGAAATGCAAGAGAGGGGTGGGTTTCAAGCTTTCAAAACAGGGAAGTCGTGTAATAACTAGAATCATATTAGAACAGATTAAGGAACATTAAGGATTAACTCTCGACGACGAGCAGACAGGCTTTCCCGCTGGTTCCTCCTGCATCGACCACACGAATCATAATATGTAGAGCAATGAATCGGGTGGGTATAGGTTTCCGCTACGCCTAAAGCAGCTTCAATCGAGATGCATTCTCCGGTTAGCCTTGCGCAGAAGAGGCTTGGAACTCATAGACGCTACTTACGTGGGTAGCAATGGTTAAGGTGTCGTTAGATTTTGAAGGCGAAAGCGGAGTTCGCCAAAGATACATGCTGATACCGCTGTGGTTTTTAGTGGACAATAGCGATGTTGTTTTTTATTTTTTCTAAAGAACTTGTTAATTTTTTCGGAAAATTGGATGGAGAGAGAGGGAGAGATGTTTGGGCTCTGTGATTATGTCGCTCCATGGGTGGCATCCAACATTGAATGGGGAGACTAAATTGACTTGTTGTATTTTAGGCAACCATTCGTATCACGGGAATTTAGTTGCCTGAAAAAAGAAAGCCTTTCGGGCACAGCTGGTATTGAACCCCGATCCGTCCGATTGGGAAGTCAATACACTCACTACCACTTGAGCCACGGCCACCCATGCCAACCGAAGATATCAAGAATCAAGCTGCGAATGCTCTTCTCCAACGTAGAATTAGTACTGGTATATGGGTGCATAACTTGGAAGGAGAATACTACCAAAAGACGCATACTGTCATTTTTAGGATTTTAGAAGGGAGCGGGCTAAGAAGACATAGTGAATTGGACGCAACACACGATTGGAAATATGCCAAGCAGTGGAATCCGCTCAATGAATCCGATCAAAAATTTGAAGAGGAATCAATTTCCTTGTGAATAAGTTGGAGACACCTCAGCGTTGAAGGACTCCGAACCAGAGGGCGCACAGGCGTTTTTAAAGCCCTATGGCTGCAGTAGAAAAAAAAAAAATCTTCACTCAGTGGAAGCCAATTTGTCTAATCAGTGTGAACCTCTGAATAAAAGGAACCCTAGATCGCTCGAGAATGCTACAACACGTTTCTGAAAGTTGTAATAATTGGAATGATTGGGTCATCAGACCTAACAAATGAGGTTGTGTCCCATTTGTAAAAAAAAAAAAATCTTAGCAGCACAATTTCTGATTCTGAAGGCGTTCATTTATAAAGTAATGCGACCGAAAACAGAAGTGAAAACAACAGTTTCCCTATCTCAAAAATGAACCCCAAAACTTTCCCTTCAACTTATAAAACTCCGAAATTCCAGGAAAACGTGAAAAACCAAAAATAGACATTGTAACCACCCAACGGATGTTATCTTTTTTGAACGTGTTTCTCACTAACCTTTCGTCCTCGGAAAGTCATCAATTTCCACCGATTTCTCCGCTCTGTAAAAGTCACATCGATGTCACCGTCAAAGTTATGTAATCGTTGTAAAATTTCACAACAAATTCCAACATTTGAATTGGAAATACCAAATACTTTTCGAGATATTAACTAAAAGCGAAAACTTAGCGAAAACTCAGCGAAAAATGCAAAAAATCATGGAAAAAATTAATGCATGCCAATGTTCGGGTAGTAAAAAGATTCAGTTACACATAATACATCTCAGAAACTATAAAAAAAAAAAACAATTTTCTCTTTCAACATAAATCGCCGACAGAGATGGAAATGAAGACGATGGTGGGACAGATGAGACCCGATAGAGACCAAGCACAAGTACGAGTACTTTTTCAACAAGTACTCAACAAAAACAAAAAACCCAAAACCTTTATTTGTGCCCAACCATTGATCAGAGATACACACGAGGAGAAAACTCAAAAATCTGTATCCCAAATCGTAAAAGTATCTCAGGGGGAAGGTACTCGTACAAACACGTACACAGAGAAGAAGGCTTAGAGAATTCTCCAACTTAGGTGCGTTTGTTGAATTGGTGTTTTCTTTTTTTATAAATTTTTTTTTTTTTCGCAACGCTTGACTGCATTCAGTAATGAGGAAGTACTCGGTAATCATATTCACAAAAGCGATAAGGTCTAGCGACACATACGAGTATGACTGCAAGTACGACATACTCGAAATAAATACAGAGACTCTCCTTAGCATGGTACTTTGCATACTTATTGTCGAGTTATTAATTAATTTATTGAAAAATTCACAAACATCAAATGCGCGACAAGTGCGACTAAACACCTCAACAATCTCCATCCATAGCAATCGCGATTACTCGCATTTTCCTATTTACTGTGCCATATGAGCTACGACTTAATTATTTTCAAAAAGAAAATTGATTGACATGCCACCATGGAAATAGGTGAGACTGAGACTACATATATGTAAACGAATGCGAGTATGTTTAGTTTGGGATGGGTTTTTTTTTTTTTAGCACCCCCCCGTTGCCAATCATCCCAAAAAGCCTCGACCTAATTTCGTAGATTCATCCCACAGGCTATGGCAGGCGAATTTACTAGTTTACAACACGAAAATTATATGTAGATACGAAAAATGTCTGTGTAGATGCACAAAATGTATCTTTTGTTCGTTTTAGCTCGCTTTGCTGATTTCAGCTGTATCTTCTTGAGGAAAAAACTGCATTAGATGCAATAAACAGTACTCATACTCGAGATACTCGTACTTGTACTTAGTAAATAAGCCCAAAAGTAGGTGATGACGACGAATAGGGGCGGCATGGGCTTAGAGGCGAACATAAGGCAAGGAGGCAGCAAAGCAAGCACCAAGGCAACCCAAGGCAGTGTACTCGTACAGATAGCAATCTATTGCAAGCTTACATGCGAGCACTGTTGGAAATTCATTTGTTTTTCGTCTTCTGTACGTGATGGTATGACGGAAGGGCGACAGAGGGGGAGCAGATATGTATTCTGTATTCTGTATTCTGTATTCCATCTTTGCTTTGGGTTGCATTTTTACACCCCTTTTGGAGAGGAAGCACACACAAAGTTAAGTCAAAGTTAGGTGGTGTGTGCCGTAGTGCTAGTTCTACTGCCAGTGCTAGTGCTAGCTAGCCGCCATATTTCGAGGTCACGTCAAGTTGTCGCTGTTTTTATTGCTGTCGCTGTCGCTGCCGTTGTTGGGGAGGAGAAGCTTTTTTTTTTTTGTGTGTGCTACCCCCTTACGAACCCCCCAAAAATGACTCAAAAGAGAATAAATAAAAACTATTATACTTACAGATCCACAAAGAGAGAGAGAGGGAGAGAGTGCGAGAGCGAGTGACTGACAGTGAGAGAGGAAAACTGTGAAGATCACTCGATCGCTCATTAGATGAAGAAGCTTTCGCGCGCGGAAAAACTCCAGACGAGGAAAACACGCGAAAAATTACAAAAATTACGAAAATCAAAAGAACGAACAGAAATTTGAAAAAAAAAAAAAAAAAAAAAATCACAAACTCACGATCGCGATCACGATCACGACGCGCACTTTGTAAGAAGCTCCTGCGATCGCTGCCGATCTTACTATGGCTATTGAGCTGGTGAGGCTGATTTTTCTGGTGCTGGTGTGCTTGGGGTCTGGTCTGCGGCTGAGAACCTCTACTTGTTGCACTTGTGAGTATGGCAGCGATCCAACTAAAAAGGAAGTCTGCGCTGGCCCATCGGACTGGTGCCCGAGAACTCTGTGTGTTGCTTGCTGATCGTCGTGGTGATCGTGGTAGAAAATCGAAAAGAAAACGTAACGTATAGATACATACGAGTACAGCCATGCATATTCGTCGCATACATTGCTGTATACATAGATACTACTCTCGGGTAGGGTACTTTGCATAGCAGAGGCAAACAAAGGAGGAGAAGCAGCAATGCACAAGTTTTCTTTTCTCTTCTTCTTCTGCTGGTGTGTCGATCGTTGGAGCTAAATATTTTTTTTAATTTTTTTTTTTTCTTTCTTTCAACCCCTTTGACGAATTTCACTAGAGCGAATGCGGATAGTCAGTCCGGTAGTTTGTCAGTTTGGGGGCTTTGTAGCTAAAGCTATTGTCGTAAAAGAACGCGGTCTGTTAAAAACAAAAACAGGGGGTCTAGGGGTTGTCAGGGCGTGTGTTTGACACAGGGAGAAAAAGCGAGAGGGCGGGGGGGGGGGGATTGATAGGTGACCTTGAAATGATATCAGCAGCATTCGTTACTGATGATGTTAGATGCAACGAATTTGTGCATTTGTGCTTTTAAACTACTCGCAGCACACATTTTGTTTTTTTGTTTTTGTTCTTTTCTTCTGGCAATTCGTTGGTTTTTGTAAAATAAATTTTTTATTTTTTTTTTTGGAGAGAAAGAGAAGCTTTCTGGTGGTGATTTGGGTTGATGGTGGAATGTGTGTAATATAATGGAAGGCGTCAGGGCGACGCCATTAAGGGGGTTGGTCGGTGGTCCGTGGTCGGTGGTCGGTGGGGTCTGTCGTTGGGTTTGGTTGACTGTTGCTACTGCTGCTGCTTCTACTTTGGTCGTTAGATGAATATTGTCGGACTCGCCTAGAGGAACAACAACAAGGTAACACGAAAATATTATTTTTGCTAGTTTTAGCAAGAATCGAGGGATGGCGATAAGTACGAGGAATGACACTTTACTTGGACTTGGATTGAACACTAGGGAGATGTTTTACGGTGTTTTTTTTTTTTTTCAATTTTTTCCTGTGTTGTCATGGACACTTGAGGAGAGAGAAATTAAGCGATTGTTGGTGGAAAACTTTACGAAAAGAAAATACTTAGAGATGTTTACTTCGATGTGGATTTTGTTAAGTAAATTATGTTATCGCTTTGTATAATAGATGTGGAGTAGACCTTGGCGAGGGAAAAATGACTTTGACACAGAGATGAGAAGTAGAATTCAGACTGATAAGGGGTTTTGTAAATTAGAAAACACAGAGGTTTCTAGGTTACATTGGATTGTCCTTGGAAAGCAAATATTTATGTGTCTGAGAAGAGAGTGAACTTTCAGAAGCGTAGAAGGCGAATTTCTTGGCATTTTGAGGGATTGCACGGGTTATGTAACAATCGATAAATAAGAGAGATCTCTGAGAATTTTGGATATTAAGTTATCAAGGCTTGGTGAGCTGGTTGATGGCGCACCATAATCAATCAGAGGAATGTGTGGGTGTGAGGCTTTGAAAGACGGAGAGCATGTGGAGCAGTAGCATATGGAACATGGCTGGCAATCATGTCCTACATTTCATACTCCCGTCTGACCTGGTTGTAAACAATGTTGGCTCTCAAGGAGAAAGACGGTTGAAGCTGTTCAGAATCTGAAAGTTGCCCTAGCCAAATATTTTGAACTAGCGTGTCAAGCCAGGAAAAATCCCTAAAGATAGAGTAGTCCATGGTTAAATGGATTACTACGTATAGAAACCAGCAAGCTGGTCAAAGTCATCGAAAGAGGCAAATAAGCCAAACTGGAAACACTCATAAGATATGAGTGCCACCTATATTGAGCCGAAACTAGTCTCACTTCACATCACTGTAAGTGAACTGAGTAGCACAAGCCGCTATAGCTCGTATCTGTCAGTAGTTGTGGTGACGGATGAGCTCACCAGATATGATGATGCTTCCTGTGATAGCTTCCAGTCGCCTGGTATCGATTGCATGTAAAGGGTCTTTCATTAAGCGCTTCCTTCTTAAGAGATATCATCGAAATTTTTTATTCGTTTGAAAGGCCTATCGATGCCATTATGGAATACAACATCGTTCAAACGTCGGCCGCGGCTTCTCTGGGTAGCGCGCAGTCGAAATGTCCAATTTTCCATGACTCTGGCGCTTAAATCAGGCTGAATTTGACCGATTGCATGGCTTTGAGGGCCGCTGTGGTTTGTGACTTATTCGCATAGACCTGCGATTTCAGAAAATCCCACAAGAAAAAGTTTGACGGGGTCAAATCGCACGATCTCGCTAGTCAGTTCACATCACCACCACGTGAGATGACCATGCCCTCGAATCGTTCGTACAGAATTTGTAAAATGGCGTGAGATGTGTGGCACGTTGCGCCGTCCTGTTAAAACCACATGTCGTTGGTGCCCACATCATTCAATTCAGGCCAAAAGAAGTTGGTAATCATCGACCTTAGCGCTCGCCGTTGACGGTGATGGATTGGCCAAAGATATATGGACCGATGACGCCGCCAGCTCAAAATCCACACCAAACAGTGACGGGATGTATTGGACGCTCTTGCATCTCATGTGGATTAGTATCGTCCCAAATTGGACAATTTTGTTTGTTGACGTACCCATTCATCCAGAAATGGGCCTCATCGCTGAAGATGATTTTTCGATAAAAATTAGGGTCAGTTGGACTCCAGAGCCCACTCAGCGAACACACGTCGTTGTCTATGGTCGTTTACCTTCAGCTACTGGGTCAGTTGAATTTTATACGGGTGCAGGCCCAAGTCATTACGCAAAATTCGCGAAGTTGTGGTCTGCGAAAGGCCGAGTTCTTGTGAGCGACGCAAAATCGATTGCCTCGGATTCTCCTGCACACTCTCATGGACAGCGGCGATGCTTTCGGCAGATCTTGCGTTTATCGTTTACTGAACCAGTGGACTCAAATTTATCCACCACGCTGCGAATAGTCCTTTCGGCGAATCGATGGCGACCATAAAATGGGCAAAGTGCGCAGAACGTTGCCCGAACAGAACACCCGTTTTGATAAAACAATTTTATCATTTGCACATGGCAGCCAATTTGACAGATGTACAATAGCTTCAACCATATGGCGGCTATCAACTGTCAAATTTCGGAAGTCCGTATTGGAAGACCCTCTAGTTGCCCGGCTAGTTGCTCTTAAACTGTGAAAGATCTAACATTGGTGCTGTTTGCTTGGTCTCCTTGATGGTCGCTGCTTCGACTGCATTATCACTCGCATGATCGATGTGAATCGCTGGCGGCTGAGCAGGTTGTAGCAAATCTTGATCCAATTTCTTCATGCCTTCTTTCATAAGATCATCCACAGTACGGAGTAGACTTTCTTCCGATGGAATAGGCCGCGAAAGGATTAATTTCGCCTCTGCCAAAGTATCAAGGAGGGAAATGCTGAGATTGTAGTCCATACGCGCAGCTGCTGGAGGCGCTAAATTTTCGGATTGGCGATTCGGGAATTCCAAGAACTTTCGACGTGCGTAAGTTTACAAATTGAAGGCCGGAAGTATTTCTAATGAGACGGGAAATTTGGGCCTGAAACTGTTCGACTAGATTCGAAATTTCAATGAGAAAAATATCCGCACGTTGATCCTCTGGCAAGGAGGCTCTTTGAACTTTACTTACAAGGAGTTTGAAGACGTTTCCTCGCGAATTTGCTATCGTTCCAAGTTTGGTCGGTGGTCTGGGTATGCCTGTAGATGCTGTTGTATACGTCCTTTGCCTAGAGAAATGTTATTGCACGTAGGACTGATGCCGTCGGCATCTGGTATTACAGATGTAACTGGAGCCTTTCCGCTCTTGAAGGAAGTTTCGCATGAATGCGGCAGGATTTTAAGACTCAAGCTCGGATTCTGTTTGAGATGGTGGCACTGGTGGAGCGAAAACAGATTTTATGATACGTACGATGGAAGAACACGGTCTGTTCTTTGAATATTAGGTGGAGTTGTTTCTTTAATTGCCGCAGGAGTTGGTGGAGTATTCACAGGTTTATCGGGTTCCATGTTTTTCCGTGGTTTTCCACGTGAAATTTTACAGTAGGTTTCCTGTGTGAGACCAAGGGTTTCGGGTGTGAGAAATCGATAGATTATCTTACGGCTTAGCTCATCCTGGTGGCGTATTATTTCTTTTCTCTCCCTGTCGATATTGTCATGATTGGAAAGCTTTAGAATGTCATGTGCCAGCATAGTTCAACTATCAGGAACTTGAGCTGGAGTTTCTTCCACCTATTCCTCGACTTCTTCATTTTCTTCCTCTAAATTTACGTATGCTTCCCGAAACATATCAGCGCAGACAATCTTAACAGCTTTCTCCGTTGCAGGTAGAAATACATTCTTTGAGGTCTTCTTGGCTGTAACCTCTTCAGACTCTGTTTCCGATGAGTGCGGAATCTTCTTGTAGATCCCTTCTTGTGGTTGGTTTGAGACCATCCGCCTCAACCATATACAACTACTGGTCCTCGTATGACTCTTCGTTAAGTAGGAAGTCAGAACTGTTAAGCGACGGAATCCCGCAGGACTTATCATCCTGAAGATCTATTTTCGACCTATTACTAGACTCTGAGTCAAGTTGTTTTCTAAATGCTGGTGCTTGGTTTTCACTTGATTATGGCAAATATACCATCAATTTCATCGAAGATTGTCGTAGGAGGTTTCGGGGAGAAGCCATCAGTGGATAGAAAATTTAAATCCAGGGATATGGGCGTAATAAAGTGCAAATACACTTTTTTGGTGCAAACCGTATCTAAAGAGAATTGCTTTGTTTATTTGTCCGAAAATGTGGGTCTATATTAAAAAGAATGTCTACGCCAATGCTCCACCAACGATTCATGTACTAAAAGAAAATATCAGACCTGTTACTCGGAAATACAGCCGGAATTATGTGAAAACATGATGAAAAATTTCATCAAAATTTGTATGCAAAGCTGAAGCGGACATTTGGCAGATTTGACATTTCGTTACTAATCTCAGAATTTGTACTTCAGATTAAATTAAAGATATCACCACTTTTAATAAAAATGTTGCGTTTTTCTATTGATTTAAAATGACACCTCTTGTTAAAATGTCTCCTTTTCTTCAAGAAAATCAATCTTACTACTCGGCTTGTATTTACTGACGTACACACTTCTATAAATAGATGACAAAAAACTGTCCACCATGGGATTTTTGACTCACGCGTCAAAGGGGGTAAGCAGCTAAAAAGGGTATTCCCCGCAATTCACGCAACATGACTGACTGTGGCTATCAACAGGCCTCTGACGTTTTGAGTGTTGATAATCACATTTAAGTGCCTCTATTGCGTGCTGTTTACTTCTTTTTCTCGGCAATTCAAACGTCAAAGTTCCTCAGATAAGGAAGTGCCAAATGACTCGGTTATAACAAGGAAGTTTACATCACGGTACAGCTCAAAAAGTCTAAAGATTGAAAGGTCCAAAGGCCTACCAATTTGTATCATTTGTCAGAAAAAAGAGAAGACCTTGTTAGCGACTCTAACTATTTTTTTGTGGTTTCGCGAATGCCCTGAATCAAGAAAAAAAAAAAGAGAGAATAAGAAGAGTTCTACAAAGTGATATCTGTGAACCGCTCTCAGCGAAATTTCTGAATCTCAAGGCTATGAATCCGATATTACTGCAAGGTGTTCTTGGTACAGAAAGCGTTTTTCTTGTTACGTGATCGACCTCAAGTCCTGCAATCCATTTTATGGGAAGGCGTGAACAGTATCAGTGCATGACCATTCCATGGTAGCCACCAGGTATCCTTCTACAAGATGGGTTATTCTTTGTTGATCTTATCGACTGAAAGATAGCTTAAAGAAGAAAGACCCTTCAAGTGAGATGTCTAGCAAGATTTCTTAGAAGGAGAACGCACTAC
The DNA here is from genome assembly GCA_963966105.1 of Volucella zonaria. NCBI lineage: Eukaryota > Metazoa > Arthropoda > Insecta > Diptera > Syrphidae > Volucella > Volucella zonaria. Next base: position 157,162,171 of record OZ014533.1, read on the forward strand.
CAACTGCTTTACCCAGATAAGTCCGGAGTCAGCCCAGCGTTCTGGACTTGTGTGACATTCCGAGTAAATCAAAAAAAATCTTGAGTACGTAGATCGATGCGGTTTGATCCTTAGCAGTCGTTAGAAATCCTCATGATATTTTGTATCCACGAAAGCCAGCCAACATAGATCTAATATGCCCTCATCCCTCTATGAGCTCTTCTATGAAAGTTACCATCATTGCCCCAAATTTTAAAGTTTAGATTAATGATCTTTGCAGGTAGAAACCATGCAATAGCCAGCAATCGGCTTGCTCATTCCAACGTACCCAAAGGCCTTAGCAGAACTCGCTCCATTTTCAACAATTGATCAGGTTTCTGGTGTCTGTAATTTCCATCGATGTACTCAGACTAGTTAGCTGTACCCAAGTCACAGATGTGGATATACAAAGCTACTAAACCAAAAAAATACTACGAGGAATTTCAAAGCCGACTGGCTAGAGCTTCGAAAGATTGCGATGATCTTTGCTAACCTAGTACCCCTTGAGTTATCAGAAAGGCTCATATCACAAAGGGGATCGAAGGCGGTAAGACTAGGAATACATCAAGAGTCCCACTGTGTTGGATTTCACGTCAATTATTCAAGGAAACACGAAACACGCTTGAAGGAGTTGAGAGACGCTTGAGACTATAGATATTAAGCTCGGGAATTGTGCCAACATTTAAGAAAAATATGTCAAGGCTGTAACATGAGGGAAAAGTCCCACATTAAGCTAGAACCAATTCTGTTTAGAAGTAGGATAAGATTGCCACTCCTGAGGGATTATCAATAGAATTGTTTAAAGCACCCACTCTACGCTAGATCTTGTAAAAGATACTCTTCTTCTCATGCGAATTGCTGAAACTTACTTACTTAACGGGCTCCCGACCCGTGGAGAGTCTCTCCCTGAAACACTTCAGCCTTCCATCCTCTACGATCCTGGGCACGCTGCTTCCAGTTATCCAGACCAAGCGCTCTGGCATCCGCGATAACTTGATTTTTGAAACGTAGTTTCGGTCTTCTTTGTCGTCTCGAACCTGAGGGCTGAGATTCAAAGATTCTCTTAGCTGGAGCATTGTTGTCCATTCGCTCGATGTGGCCGAGCCAATGTAGTCGACGTATTTTGACTTTTTGGATTACATCCACATCTTGGTATAGCTCATAGAGTTCGCGGATGTATCTTCTCCTCCATTCGCCCTCCTCGTATACAGGACCAAAAATCCGTCGAAGAATTTTTCTTTCGAAGGAGCCCAGAATTAGCTCTCCCTTCCTGCTTATCGTCCAGCACTCAGCGCCATACAGTAGAACTGGCAGGATAAGGGCTTTGTCCTTCGAAATTACTTTTCCAAACCGAAGTAGCAGCGGTTTCCTATGGTAATTCTTCGTCGGATCTCCACTAGGGTGTCATTCGTGGAGTTCATGTTTACTCCGAGGTAGATGAACTCCTTAACTACCTCGAAATTGTTGCTATCAATAGTGACGTTTTGTCCTAGGCGGTGGACAGATGATTCTTTGTTTGTTGATAGCATGTACTTGGTCTTGTCTTCGTTTACTTCCAGGCCAACGAATTTTGCCTGTTCTTCAATCGCCGTGAGAGCCTCTATCACGGAACGCCCGATGATATCAATATCGTCCGCATATCCCAGGAGCTGGACGGACTTGTTGAAGATGGTGCCTTCCGTGTTGACACCTGCCCTGCGCACTATCTGCTCTAGGACGAGATTGAAGAAATCACATGATAGCGCATCACCTTGCCGAAATCCGGTGTACTCGTATGTTTGAAATAGTTCGGAGGAGCTACTTCCAAACTGCACGTTGCAGTGCGTGTTTTCCAGTGTCACTCGACACAACTGGATCAGTTTTGCCAGGATCCCGAATTCGGCCATCGCCATATAAAGCTCCCGACGATTAATGCTATTATATGCGGCCTTGAAGTCGATGAAAAGGTGGTGAGTCTCGACTTGAAATTCGTTGGTCTTTTCCAGGATTTGTCTCAGTGTGAAAATTTGGTCTATAGTCGATCTGCCGGGCCGGAAGCCACATTGGTACGTGCCGATTAGTGTGTTGCAGAAAGATTTGAGACGTTCACACAGTACGTTGGATAGGATCTTAGATGCGACATTAAGCAGGGATATGCCACGATAGTTCTTGCAAGACATAGGATCGCCTTTGTTATAGATGGGGCATATGGAGCTGATAGTCCAGTCGTCGGGCATGCTTTCTTCCACCCATACTTGGATGATGATTTGTTGTATGCGCCCTACCAAAACATCGCCACCGCATTTGAAGAGCTCGGCTGCTAAACCATCAGAACCTGCAGCCTTGTTGTTCTTAAGCTTTTTTATAGCTAAGCCAACTTCTTCTATACTGGGTGGCGGAACTGGTTCTTCATTGACTGGACATGGGTTCTCTTCTTGCCCTATCACTCTCTCTACATGATGTCCATTTAGCAGCTGCTGGAAATGCTACTTAAACACATGTACTATTCCCTGTGCTTCGGTGACTAGGTTTCCTTCGGTGTTTCGAAGAGCTTGTGTTCCGGTTTTGAAGCCAGCAGCCAGTTGCTTGGCTTTTTTATAAAACCTCCGATCACGAGACTCTTCGATCTCCCTGAGCTTGGATGCCGCAGGATCTTCTTCTCTTCCCTCCTCCTGGCTCGATTCTCTTCCCTTGATGCCCTTGTTTTGCACTGCAGCATTTTCTTGTGTGCATCCTTTTTCCTGTAAACGCATTCATCATCATACCACGGGCTCTTTCTCTGGGGTGGCTGGTACCCTAAGATGGTTTCGGCTACCTCCTTGATGATGTCGCGATACTGGCACCACTCGGTTGGCGTTGGCGGTTGGCGTCTGTGGTAGGTGAGTGCAGAGTGGAGAGTTTCTCACTCAGGCGCTCTCTGTAGTCTCTGGCTACTCCAGGTGTGCTAAGGCGTCCAACGTTGAATTTCTTTTTCTGGGCGGTTCGCAGTTTCTTCTCGTTGGACAGTCGAGCTCTGAATTTAGCCGCAACAAGAAAGTGGTCGGAGTCAACATTTGCCCCTCGGAATGTGCGCACGTCGAGGATGTTGGATGCGTGCCTCGCAGCAATTAGCACATGGTCGATTTGGTTGGCGGTTCGACCGCCTGGAGAGAGCCAGGTTGCTGTGTAGATCCTTAACCTTGGAAACCTAGTGCTACTTATCACTGTGTTAGGAGTTGCTGCAAAATCGATTAGTCGGTAGCCGTTGTCTGTTGTCGTTTCGTGGATTCTGTGCTTACCAACTAACCCGAAAAAGATGTTTTCCTTTCCAACTTTAACATTGAAGTCCCCGAGTACAACTTTGACATCATACTGCGGACAGGCTCCGAATAGGCTCCATCCAGGAGCTCATAGAACTCCTCCTTGATGTTTTCTTCAGCCTCGCCGGTAGGGGCGTGTGCACATATTAGGCTTAGGTTTTGGAAGGTAGCTTTGATGCGGATCACAGACAGGCGATCACTTATCGGCTTGAAGTCAATGACTTTTGATCTGAGCCGATTTGACACGACGAATCCGCACCCTAATACGTGCAATTTTTTCTTTTCATCATACCTGATCCTATCCATCGTATCTCCTGGATGGCGGTAATATCTGCCTTATACCGCTCGAGGACAGACTCAAGTTTTTGAGTACTACCTGGGGTGTACCGCGTTTGCACATTCCAGGTACATACTCTCCTGTCGTAGTCCATTGACGTTCCTGGTCTATTTGCCATTTGAGGAGTTCCATTATCCGAGGCTGGTTGTGTCTCTCTCATAACTATTCTTTTTTTCCATGGTCGGGAAGTTACCCCGACGGCACAACCCCCAACTTGGAGGACCAAGCCCTAGATTTGACCTTAGGACAGCAGGCCGGATATTCCGCTGCCAGTAATCCACTTCGGGATTTGAGCGTTGCCGTTGACCCATTTCAGCGAATTGCTGGAAGGACTGCCTATATCACTTGGCTCGAGGCAGAGTTGCCTTTTCATGAACATTATTCTCTTAGCTCTAGTCTATGAAGCAACCTCCTTTCACCTCCTGACAATCAGATCGCAAGATTTCTGCAGCTTGACATGGATTAACCCAATTACTAGACCATCAATTCTGAACCATTTTTTGCCAACTCATGGTGCTCTCTCCTCTAAGCCCTGTGTTCACGTTCTAAGTAATAAAATTCCAATCACCTTAATCCTCAGCGGGATGTTTGTGACCACAAATATGTGCGGCGTATCAATTAAAGATTTTTTTTCCACTTAACAAAGCCATCACTCCGGAGGAGAATCGTTAATTGAGCATGCACGAGCTCCACCCAAATAGACGCGCAATAGTTCCACCACCACCACCACCACCATTATTTCAAACCCAACCACCCAGTTACCAGCTACCAGCCACCAGACCACCACGCTCCGTTCATCCCTCTCACATCGATTTAATTGCAATAATTTACCTCTCTCAATTAAAAAAGAAAAACCCCACCAGGAGCGGATCGACAAGTTGGAGGCTGAAAATGAGAAATGCTTTATTGTTGTACCCTCGGACGTTATAGTCGTCGTCTACGACGTCGTATTGTCGTCAAACGTAGTCGTCGTCCATCAAAAAGTCCGTCTCGCCGGACAGTTGGTTCCGTGTCCGTCAAGGAGAGAACAATCAGCCATCAATGTCGAAGATGACAAATCGAGACCTGGAATCCTAATTAGTCCCGAGCCAAGTTTTTTTTTAATTTTTTGTTGTTGTTGTTGTTGTTGTTGTTGGTGGTGAGGTCTTTGATGGTGGCTGGTAGAGTGGTATATAAGGTGTTTGCCAGCTTAACAGGCAGTTACGTTGGCAGCGGGGGCACCACCGATGATGTAGTAGGTGATTGTGGGCGCGTGCTCATAAGAATCCAAGCAGGCACTTTCGCGCAGCAATGCATTTGGAATTCTTGATGCGCATTCTCTGCGGCTGGAGGTGATTTAAGAATCAGCACTCTGATATACCATTTTGGATGAGAAGGAATGCGTCGCCGTAGCCGTTGTCGTCGTCGTTGTTGTCGATATTCAAATATGCGCACAGTGTAAACGCGCGCACTGCCAAAGAACGCGATACCAGATACGAGTAGCAGATGCCACATGCCCTCCTCTCGTTGTGTTGTCTTGTCACCACCAAGCGCGGCCATCTAAGTTGGTGCAAAAGTGCAAATTGAGACGAGACTTGGACTAGAATATTAATGGCCTGGCCGGGGCCGTCAAGCCAAGACCGGGTATTCTTCATACCAAATCACCTTCGACAGACACGATGTGTATCTGTGTAGTCATAGTTGAAGTTTCACTTGTAGTTGTAGTCTCCATGTCGATGCATTTGGGGATGGTAGCGAATCAATTAAAAACAAAATAAAAATCTACGAGTATCTATCGTCGTTGTCGTTTTGTATCTGATAGTGCTCGAGTATGCGTTGGCTTTGTGCTCACTTCAGTCATCACAACTTAAGCTACCTAATCGAGTTCTTTGTTGTGATAGGTGCAATCGGAACTTGAATTCAATTCGGGCCGAGTTTGGATGTCTACTTTAGGTGCTGCACAGGTGATCTTGGTTGGTTTTGGTGCTACTTTTGGACATGTGTCAAAAATGGCATTGTACTCGTACAGTGATCGGGTGCATCTATAGGTGCATACAAGTTAAGCCGCGCCAATTGGATGCACAAATAGTTTGTCCTCGCAATTAATCACTCTATTGGATCGTGCGCAAAACTCAGAGTCCGGGGTTTGACTAATTTATGCAGACGCTGGCTGGCTTTGTCGCGCAGTGTTTTGTGTGCAATTTTTTTTTATTGCCAAATGATGTATGCAGGCTCGCGCGCTAACTCTCGGAGGCTGATGACTGACTGCATAAGGACGTGACATTAAAGCGAAAAGATCATAATTGCGACGACACGGGCTTGCGTCTTTGTTCATTTGGTTATTAGTGGCCGACTGCCGGCGCTGGTTTGGTGCCCATTAAAAATGGAAAGTGGCTACATAAACAATTTGGTCAGCAATCGATGGTCCGCGGCCGATGGTCGATGGTCGACGGTCGTCGTACCATGCCACACAGTCATGGTGTTGTTAGACATGGTGTTTTTTGTGTTGCTGGACATTTTGTTTCTTTGGTGGAGGAGCCGTACCCATCTGTCTGTCTGTCTAACAAAAGGTTCGCCAAAGAAATTGTTAAGTGTAATGGAGAGCGTTGACACAGATCTTGAATGTGGAGCAGCGCATTGGCTGGAAATGCTTGAATCATTTACATTTCTTTCTAAGGAAGTTAGTAAAGCATCACTGTTGATTGATCGACATCTGAATGCCAACTTTAGTTTAACACAAATGTCGGTCAAACGCTGGAGTTCAATTGAAGATTGGAGAATGAGCGCTATAACATCAGCTCCTAACAAGACAGTCACAGAATCAAGGCCCTACTTTGTCCGCAAATGTTTGAATGTACTTTCGTTAGGGTTTGTCTAGATGAAGTGCTTCCTCTTGAGGCAATTTTCACAACAGGGACGTTCTAGACAGTGGCTTGCTTTGCAAAACACAAGAGATTTGAACGCGGCTGGATTACTTGTTTTAAGGTAGAAGTTGGCTAACAGATGTAGAAGTTACTTTAGCCTGCTTAAGACATATTATTGTAGACGGTGCCCCGGGTTCTCTTAGTACATAACTTGTTAAAACGTGCGAAAGCCGAGATGAGATAGTTCCTAAACAAAGTCTTGGTAAGCTAAGCAGGGACTTAACCTGCCGGCCTATGCTGAAAGTTCTCAGAAATGTAGTACATCGCCACATGACGTCCTTGCTGAAGTATCACTTTTCGCATAGGATTCAAATATGACTCAAAACTTAAATCAAAGTCCAAATACCATATCGCCTGTGCTAGTACAGCTTGTCAAATTGCCCCAGTGAGAGAGCTGTTTGTACTCTCTGTAGAAGCCGAATCCGGACGCCGGGAGAAAAGTCAAGGTCCACATGCTGGATAATCGGAATGACTTTAATAAGACTTTCCGGGAGTTTTTTTTTTCAAAATAACGCAGCGTTCATAACTAAATCCTATTCCCTGTGTGGTTGTTCCTAACGATAGTAATCTTGGCGCAGCTGTTGCGAGTGATATACAACCAGCTTCTGCGGCAGAGCCTTTCATAGCTGTAGTTAACCACAACTATGAACTCTGAAACGAGGGAGCAATTCTACCAAGAAATTCCCACTCGGCAAGCGCAGTCTACATCTGATATCTGATACCATGTCTAGAGATGGGCTTTGGCTCATCGACTTTGGCTGATTGACTTTATCATGTCAATATCACAAGGTGAAAAGGAATGGTTTCCGGATCTACAAAAAGTCAAGAAAAATTGGTGACATTGCGATCGATGCAAAGAACACCTCCAGTGTTCTAGACGTCTGAGGCTGGTTAGTGGCCAACATTGACTTGACTCATCTTCCTGCTACAGCCAAGGTATGAACCCGAAACGACTCCATAACGAAGCGAAAAAGACTGTCTCCGAAAGGGACCTCTAGTCGCATGAGATTGTCGGAAACCTCAATGATCCAGTATCTTGAAATCTACCAGCGAGTTTCACTCTAGCTACTGGAAGCACAGAACATCAGTGACAACTATGGCAAGAGACCATCAAAGCCCAGCAAGTAACATACTGAGCTTCAGCTGATCACCATTAATAAAGATCCGATTCGGTAAAGAACGCCGACTAGCAAAAAACAGCAGAACCAAGATGCGTTTGTAGTAAAGCGGCGTTGCAAAAACACCAAGAGCTGAAAAAGACATAGATTTTTGCTGCGAAGGATGAAAAGGGTGCTATCGAAGATATTGAGAAATGTTATGCGAGGCACAACTTGTAGGCTTGGAGGAAATCTTGAAATCTTGAAATCTTGATCGGTTACGACCACACCTGTAGCTTTGATATCAAAACGAAATTTGACTCGCTATTATCAGAGCCTTTCCATGTAAATCTTGAAGGTATAGCCTGAGACACAAAAGACCTAGTCTTTCAAAAGAGTTATACGTCATAGGCATGTTATAATGCCTTTAAGGCGAAAAACAAAAGGGACTCTGTACATGTCTGCTCCATAGAACTGAAGGACTGACCCCTCGACCTCGGTCCATTCGAAAGAATTACTTCTCGGAAAATATTTGGCTTCGTGTCCGTTGACATGTTCTTGGGAAGGAGATTCAATGACGAACTATACGAGCTGAACAACAACATTGGCAAAGTCCCAAAATTGCTCATCGGAATGTCTAAAATAGTATAATACGAGCACGCCGAGAGGATAGACTCCTCTGGCCAGAAAAGTTTGCAATTTCAACTGTCAACTCAGTAAAAGAAAACAAATAACAATAGACCCCATCCAGCTTAGAGTTGCGGAACTCCACGCAGTTAGCTAAGGTCCAGTGGTAAGGACTCGTCGAGTTCTCTAAGCCAAGCAAGTAGAAAACGAGTACGAGTACTTCCCCCAGATGATTTGTAGTGCGACCGATAACTTGATAGGCCTTTGAGATAAACAGGTCAAATTCCCCAAAGGGGCGCTTACGACTTACGACAAGTAAAACGTGACGTCGCGAAGTCAAAAAAAAAGGACTTCGTTAAAAATTTTAAGACCGATAAGTGTGTTATTATCTTTTACGTTAACCTCAGGAATGATTAACATCAGTTCAGGTGACCCTCTACATAGTCTAGTCTTGTATGTACACCATTGCATTTGAAGCCGTGCCATAATAGTACACAAATGAGTGGGACCACTGCTTGTGGCTTGTCTCAGCCAGTTAGAATCCTTTTTTTTTTGTTGAAGAGTTATAGCATTTGAAACTGCATAAGGAAACTACGAAGTTAGACCATGAAGGCCAAATAAGTTGTTAGATAAAATGTGTTCCAAAATTTACGGAAAATTTGAATTTTGCGCAATTTGTGCGGTAAAGTGTTGCTCAAAAAAAAAGAAGACATCGTGACGGTTGACAGTTCAGAGTTATTTCGTTGTTCAGCAATATTTAAAGTAATGAAGGTTCGCAATTTTTGTACAAAATATGGTCGGAATGATTCAAAAATTCAGGAAGACTCGATCAATTAGTGATCTTCGACACTTCAATAAGTCGTTCAACATAAAACACCGAAGCATTTCGTGAGAATGCTGATGAGAGTCAAGGCAATTCGGCACCGTGGCCGAGAAATGGACACTTAGAGAAGCTCAGCGTATTCACACGAAAGATTTGCATCTTCATGTATACAGAATGCAATTAACTCAGGAACTGACCACGCACAGCGAAGAGAGGTAGTTGAATGGATTATGGAACAACAAGTGGATGCTTGTCTTCTTCAGCGATGAGGGTCATTTCGATTTGGGGTTCAGAAAATGATTTTTAAGAACATATTGCCCCATAACGTGTCACTATTTGGAGCGGATTTTGAGCTCGAGTCAACATCGGACCATTCTTCTTTGAAAATGTGGCTGGTCAGGCAAAAATACTTAATGGTGATCGCTATCGCCAGCTTTTTGTGCCTAAATTATAAGACATGGATCTGGGCGACATGTGGTTTCAGCAAGACGGCGACGCAACGCTCGAAGATGTGAAGGAGAAATTTGGCGACTGCGTCATCTCCCGGCGAGCGTTTATCAATTTGCCGCCGTGATTATGCGATTTGACACCACCACCATCGATTATTTTTTCTGGAGCTACGTCAAGTCCTTAGTCTACGCTAACAACTTTGGGCGAGCTCGAGGCCAACATTCGACACGCTATTGCCGGAATAACGCCGCACATATTGGGCCGAGTTATCAAAAATTAGACCGACCGCTTGAAACACTGCCAGCGAAGCGGAGACGGCCATTTGAATGGTGTGCTATTCCACGCATAATAGCATGAACGTAGTTTCAAAATAACGCCAATATCAATTTTATATCTCACACCGTTGTTGTCTTATTTAAATTTTTTTCCTATCATTTTTATTTGGTCAGCCTTTACGAGTAAGTACAATCGGGAAGAAACGGTGGGAGAAGATTTGACATTTTACTTACATGGTTCATTAGTTAGTATATGAGTGCACCTTGCACCAATATAACGTATTTTGTGTAACGGTAGCTTCTAAAATAACATCAACAGCTAAAATGCCAAATGTCAATGCCAAACTACTGGTACCAGTTATGGCTTCGTTATGAAATCAGTAAGTTCCGAACCACACCTCATTAACTCCAACTAATGAAACGACTTAGAGATCTGAACCTGTCCAAAAGTAAAGCTTGAAACAAATGTTAGAATAAATGATCAAGGAAAGATTCGAAGACGGACTTGGCTATTGTTATGATGTGAAGAGCTTCTTTGAAGAAGTCGGAATCCCATGTGTTCATCCTGACTGCCGTCTTTTCATAGACAGTTCCACAAAATGTTTAAAACCTGTGCTTTGGAAATGAATTTTCATCTGTAACTTTGGCTCATTCCGTGATGCTAAAAGAAAATTACGAAAGTGTGGAAATGGCGCTTGAGAGTTTAAAATATCATGTGTCTGAGGTTTATTGACATAGTCTTATGACATCAAAAAAAAAACCCACAAAAAGAAGTTTGGAAGGGTTAAATCAAGCGAACTTGCCAGTCAGTGCAAACCGCCAAAACGAGAGATTAGGCAGCCCTCAGAATTTCGGTTGTGGCTCGTGCGGTGTGCGCCGTTGTCCCATCCTGTGGGAACCACATTATCTTCAGTCCCAATTCATCCAATTGAGGAAGGAGAAAGTCTCTGTAAAGACCGCCGATTGATGCCCAATTGCGTGGCATTTCGTCTGGTCGAGAGTCCGGGGTCCTCTGCGACATCTTGAACTACAGCTGCGATACTCTCAGCAGAACGGTTGCTCCAGAGCCGGCCAGATGTGACAGCATCTCGTGTTGTCCTATACTCTTTTAGGCGAGCGGCTAAACGTCGTCGTGCTGACCCAGTTGGTGTCGGACGACCGGGAAATCTGCGGCGAAATTCACTCTGCGCCAACACCTCCTACGAATTATTCCGCAAAAAAATTGTAACAATTATTCCGCGTTCTTTAGGAGTATAGCGGTTCGTGTCTTGTTGACTATATTTTGTATCTGTTTACTTCACAAGTGTCAAAGTAGAATTGAAATTTGTTGCCATTTGCAAAAATATCTACCTGACCATGACCATATTGGGGCAGTGGGTATGCGCCGTTGCTCCGTTGCTCCGTTCTATTAGAACTACATGTCCTCCAGTCTCAATTTATCCAATTGAGGGATGAAAAATTCATTGATCATGGCTCTGTAGTGCTCACCATCCACAGTGACTGTTTGGCCCGCACCGTTCTAAAAAACAAAATAGTCCAATGAATCCTCCAGCGTGAACAGCAAAATACGCAGAGACTTTGAGTGGATGTATTGGCTCCTCGTGCATTACTCGCAGATTTTCAGTACCGCAGAACCGTAAATTTTGTTTGCTGACATATTCACATAGGTGGAAATAAGCCTCGTCAGTCATGATTATTTTTGACGCAAAATCGTCCACTTCGTCGCTCAGATTCAGAAGGACGTGAGCGTAGGTTAGACGCAATTCACGATCAAAACCCATCAGCTGATGGACTGTCTGCAATTTGTAAGAAAACATCTTCAAGTCTTTCAACAAAATGCGTTGCAGAAACGTGCGTGAAATTGCCAGTTACGTGGCACGCCGTCTGGTCGATGTCAACGGAGCCTCTACGACAGCGATATTTTCGGAGAAACGGGAAGTACAAGGTCCTCCAGGGTTTGCTCGGCCCCGTATTGTTCCAATCCCTAAGAGTCGTGCCACTAAACGCCGCATTGAACGACCAGTGGAAGCCGGTCGGCGAAGAAAACAGACACGACAAAATCATTGCTGAATTGTTCATCAAAATTATCGTGACGATTATTCCGCGTTCTCCAGGAGTATAGCGTTCAATTGCTTATTCGCACAAATTCTAATTCTGTTTGCTTCACAAATGTCAAATGTGTTATATAGGCAGCATCCTTCTTAAAATCGCGTAGAAGAACTGGTCTGCCTTGTCAACGATCTGATTCGCGCATGCGGTTTTAGGCCCGGTAAGGCCAACAATGCTTACACTACGGCAGATCCTATAGAAATTCTAAGAAGTTCAGATCGATACTCACCACTTCTTCATCGACTCCTGTGCCAGATACGAGCTATACAGAGCCATGTCTAACATAGTTTTGGCATTCCTGTCAATATTTGATGTCAAAAAAAGAGGTTTAGACAGAGAAATGCGCTATAGTGATACTGCCTTAACGTCATAGCTGGGAAATGTTTACATACACTGATAACATTAAAGACACTATAAGATCGATAACATTCTACAGGGTCTTCCAATAGGGACTTACGAAATTTTAAAGTTGATAGCGGTCATATTGTCAAAGCCATATCTGTCAAATTGGCTGTCATTTATTCAGTCTGTTTTGCCAAACCACCATGGACGGACAAGCGTTCAACAACACGTCCAAATGATAAAATTGTTTTATCAAAATGGTTGTTCTGTTTGGGCAACTTTCCGCGCCCTTTGCCCATCCTACCGAGAGGACTATTCGTAGTGTGGTGGATAAATTTGAGTCCCGTACGTCGATGGAACGCAAGATCTGCCGAAAACATCGCCGCTGTCCGTGAGAGTGTGCAGGAGAATCCGAGGCAGTTGATTTCGTGTCGCTCACAAGAACTCGGCCTTTCGCAGACCACGACTTGGCGAATTTTGCATCGTGACTTTGGCCTGCATCCGTACAAAATTAAACTGACCCAGGAGCTGAAGGCAAACAAGAATAGACAACGACGTGTGTTCATTGAATGGGCACTGGAGCCCATCCGAAAAGTCATCGTCAGCGCTGATTCCCATTTCTGAATGAATGGGTACATCAACAAACAAAATTGTCGAATTTGGGACGATGAGATCTACATGAGATCCAAGAGCGTCCAATGCATCCCGAAAAAGTCACTGTTTGGTGTGGATTTTCGTCTGGCGGCGTCATCGGTCCATATTTCTTTGAGAACGTCGTTGGCCAGGGCATCAGCGTCACCGGCGAGCACTATGTATAGGTCGATGATTACCTTTACCAATTCTTTTGGCCTGAATTGGATGATATGGACACCAACGACATCTGGTTTCAACAGGATGGCACTACGTACCACAGAGCTCACACCACATTGGAAATTCTGCACGAGCGATTCGAGGGCATGGTCATCTCACGTGGAGGTGATGTTAATTGGTCACCGAGATCGTGCGATTTGACGCCGTTAGACTTTTTCTTGGGGAGTTTTCTAAAGTCGCAGGTCTATCCGAATAAGCCACAAACCAAAGCGGCCGTCAAAGCCAACATAACCCATCCCGTCGGTCAAATTCAGCCTGATTTATGCGCCAGAGTCATAGAAAATTGGATATTTGGGATGCTCGCCACGGCGGACATTTGAACGATGTTATATTCCACAACGGCATCGATAGGCCTCTCAAATGAATAAATAATTTCGATGATATCTCACACACACTTTGTTTTATTTAAATTTAAAGATAGGAAGCGCTTAACGAAATTCCCTTTACTTCTGCTTTCTGACGTGTAAGGCGGCGAGGTTAGCGAAGATGGATAAAGATTTGTTATTCGCTTAAACGTAAAAATTTTCAAGCGATTTGTGGTCCCGTTGACAGGCCTTACAGGAGAAATAGAAAACTCTACAAGCTCTTCTATGAAGGCATAGGCCTCACCAGAAAAGTGCGCACCAATCGTCTAAAATTGCTAGATCCTGTGGAGCCACTTTGCGGATAGTAACACCTCTCCCAGCTGGTGTGCACAAATAGAGGGACACCTCAGTCGTCTTGAATTGCGACACTGAAGGCTTTTGGCAAAAATCCGCTTTAAAGTTAAAGCTCAGGTCTGTCCCTGGTTGAAGGAAGAAAACAGTCGTTATGGTATGTCAGCTATAGTGATCGTGATGCCTGATTGCGTCGCATGCAAAATTATGTGGATATGATACGCCAGCAACTACTATAATCGTGACATTCCGTATGTTTACCTAACGGGAAAATCTTCCTCCGATAAATATTTTTCCAAAATAACACACGACCATCTCGAACGCTTTGATTCAGCTGGTAGCCCCAAAATGTGTGTCACACTTTGTGCAACTTGCCAACATTCCCTAGTAAACAAACAGACAACGACGACGACTACGTTTTCAATTCTAAAAATAATTTCCTACCCCCTGCACCCCAAAAACTTATCAATGACAAACAGAAATTCGCCCCATCAACCTAAGTAAAGCGGCAATAAAAAAAATTAAAAAAAAAAAAAAAAAAAAACCGAATTAAAGAATTTGTTTAAATTTTCAATTAAAATCCCCAAAAGTGAACAACCGATTAAGGCAAACAAAATAATAAAAAAAAAAAACTGCCGACGACGTCGAAAATATTGAAAAAAAAAATCCTAAAAACCCCTCCGCACACATGCGAATAATCGTAGTCGTAGTCGTAGTCGTAGTCGTAGTCGCAGTCGAATTCGCTTCAATCTACTTAATCGCTAACTCTGCCAATTATCACACAAATGTATCTATACATGTGTTACGTACTTCTCATTCGTACTCGTAGGTACGAGTATAATTAATTTTTCAAATTCACTAGCGCAAGTACGAGTATCTAACGAGTAACAACAAGCGTACTGGACTTGGAGTCTACCGTCTGCTCCAAATTTTGTGTCAGTTTCTGACAAAGCATTCGAAAACGAACGTTCTTCCTCTTCCCTTTGGGCTAATTTCCGCTGGTGTTGGGCAAAAAAAGAGGAAAAACTCAACAAAAACGAACAAAAACGATTGAAATTACGTTAATTTATCTAAATTCGTTAATTTTCCAATTCAGCGAACCAGTCTAAAAGCTGGAAAGATTTTTCGATGTTTTTCGATGTTTCTTTTTTGTTTTCTCGTTCGTTTGTTTGTCATTCAATTCTGCCCTCGGTTTTGTCAGTTTTTTTTTTTGAATTCTTTTCGTCTTTTGTTTGTGTTTTCCATTTTAAATTCTGCTTTATTGTATTTGGCGAGTATTTTCGGATACGGCCCGAGACGAAATAGTGCGTAATGTCTGTCCGACACGATGATATACGATGAATATAGGGCAGCTAGAAGCCTCTGCGACGCCACTTAATACCGCGCCCGCACTTTCGATTTCGGCGGTAGTTTTTTCCACAGGCTTGACCAGTACTTTACACTATTCTTTGGTTCCATTCATTTTGACATCCATGTTTGTGGTGGTTATCGCTTTTTATTGTTTTTTTTTTTTTTTTTTTTTGTGGTGCGTTCGCATCGTGCTGTTTGTTTTACTAATCAGAGCCTCTGGGCTCATTATGTATGGATGATGGACAGGCATGGTTGGTTGTAGGTGAAGGTTAAATGCTGACTAGAATTTTATGTTTTGTCATTTTCTTATTGCTTCTCCCTTTTGACGTTTGACAGTACCCAGAACTGTCACTGTCACTGAAAACATAGAATACGAATTACAAGTATCTGCTCATGAATTACTTTGATGGTTTGAGCGAAAACTATGCCCTTTCGTCGGGGTTTAATTGTGCAATTGATATTGCTAATAGTGTTGACAACATACCACAACAACAATAACAAAATATGTTTTTTGGGTGCCAAATTTGTAGTTATGACTCGAATTGTTATGACACTACCTGATGATGGTTGCTTTTTTTTTTTGTGAATTTTTTTTTGGTCTTTCGTTAAACTTTATGGCACGAGTGCTGGTATGAAATATTTTTCTGTAGTTGGTGACAGTTGTTGGTGATGATAATTGTAATAATTTCGAGGTTACTGGGGTTTTTGTTTCGTTTTTGTTTTTTTTTTTCGCCTTTTTCGTCGGCCGGAGAGTACGAGTACTTGTACGCGTTATTGGCCAAAAGGGCACGTGCTAAGTGGAGAAAGTGACAGATGGGTTAACGAGGCTGTAGAATTTGTAATTTCATTTGTTTTTTTTTTTTTTTCGGATGTTTTATTTCTGTGTAGTTATGAAGAGAATTACGACGAGTATCTATAATACACACGATTGTTTAGTCATCACCGTCAACGGTGAGGAATTTCTGTGAATTTTGGGCGCAGGGTTAATAGTTATGTTTGTGTCGTAAAGTGCGTAAATGTGGGTAGGAAGGTAGGTCAGGTAGTTGTCGTACATATATGGTAGTATTGTCCGTGATGTACGTCTTATTTTCTTGATATCCAAACATAAATCAATCTTTTGGTGCACTGCGCAGCTCGAAACTAGGTCGAATCTTGGTTTCTTATTTAAGACTCATAAATATCGTTCGCCTCGCAAATGATGATCAGATTCTAGATGTTAGTCAGAAGCTTGCCATTCAGGAACCTTATCCGATGGGCCGTCTGACTAGTAAAAGAAAAGCCACAGACCTGTAATGTTATTGTATTGCGCAATGAGTGCCACCGAATAAAAGATCCCAGTGGTCCAGAAGGAATAGCACTATGACAGGAAACGTTATCATTGGAGAAAGGCTAAGGGCCTCTAAAATGGATCAAAACTTTTGGCGTAAGAAATGCTGATTTGGACAGCAGAAAACTCAGCCTACATCCGAACTGTTTCTGAGCAACGTGGCTTCAGATGGGAATACTTTCCCTCACGACGCTCAAAGGTGTTTAAAAAATTGGAGACCAAAATCAGGACTGTTTGATGAGTACCCGGATTGGAAAATAGGTGGCGCTACTGAGCCAAAATGAGTATAACCTCTTTTAGCCCGCCCGCCAAAATTTGGTGACAATCCGATGCTTACTTTTGTTTTGACACCAACTTCAAAACATCGTGTTAGTGTTTTTTGCGACCATGGAAAAAAAGCAGTATCGCTCCGTGATCCGATTCTTGTTTTTGAGTGGCAAAGCCTGCGAGGAAATCAAGTCCATTCTCGATGGCGTGCATGGGACTCATTTACCTTCCCTCACAACCGTTTATCATTGGTTCGCAAAGTTTCGCCGTGGCTGCACATCGGTTTTTGATGAACCGCGTCCAGGTGGCCCAAAAACGGTTAACACAGAGGAAACTGTGGACTAAATCCATGGTCTCGTATTGGCGGGCCGCCGAGTAAAAATTCGCGAGTTGGCTGAGATAGCAGGCATCTCAATTGAATGCGTTAGCCATATCCTGCACGAGAAAAAGGGCATGAGAAAGCTGTCCGCGCGATGGGTGCCGCGTTTGCTCACACCGGAGAAAAAGCGCAATCGTGAGACCTCTTGAAAGACATGCTTGGCCCTGTTTAATCGAAATCCGGAGGAGTTTCTGCGTCGTTTCGTGACCATCGATGAGACATGGATTCATTGGTACACACCAGAGGCCAAAGAACAATCGAAACAATGAGTTTTACGCGGTGAACGTGCTCCAAAGAAGGTGGAGACCGTGCCTTCGGCCGGAAAGGTGTCAAAGCAAAACTAAGCGTCGGATTGTCATCAAATTTTGACAGGCGGGCTAAAAGAGGTTGTAATAAATCATGGTACACTCATTTTGGCTCAGTAACGCCACCTATCTTCCAATCCGGGTACTCATCAAATAGCCCTTGTATTGATATGGACGCAGGATATTCGATTTGCGTCAGAAGCTTTTGGAAGAGCTATTGATGAACATAAGATTTTGTAAATAAAACCGCAGTCAAATATAGCGCAGAAGGACCTGGAATATAAGATAACATGCCTTTCTGAGAGCGTTCGCTTTGTTTGGATAAGCGGGAAGTTGGAATGAGAAGAAGAATAATTTCGAGAAAGTGGCGGCATATGCTTATCTCTGTGCATCAAGAGAGTGTTACACCCACAGGCATGAAATGGTTGTCTTATGTTATATGTTCAATATATTCGACGAAACAGAACAGACAAGGCTCTACATTGTGGAAGTAGGATATGCATTCGTTCAGAATCTGAGGACATGTCAAAAAATTGCTATGTCTAAAGTTTCAAAAATCTCTCAGGAAATCTTCCAGACTATACGGAACCTTGAAAGAAGCCCTAGAATAGACAGATATGTTCGTCTTGCCATTCAAAAGATATGTGGAAAAGATGCCGACAGTGAATCTCATAAGGAATTGAAATCTCCGGTAAACTTCGATTCGTAAAAGGACAGAGAATGTGGAAATCTTGAAGAATCATATAAAATCCGCCTTATCGGAATAGAAATTCTAAGCGATCTTAAGCCATGTGCCAAAACAATAAGAGTTCTACAGCGTTGAGCGTTTAGTCCCATTCTATTAAACCAACAAAGTGCTAAGGTTTCCGAAAGTAGCAGCAACAACTGGTCTTGTAATTAGCAAATCGCTGAATTTAAAGGTAAAGGCTATCCCTCATGTTGAGCCATGGGTTGAGCCATCAAATACGTTGCTGCTTCCCACGATGGCATCAAGTCGTTTGTCACCGATGGCATTTATCTAGTTACGCTAATCTCAAGAAAATCTTAACTGCTACCATGGTACTAGAATACACATCGAATCCCTGGCGGACAGTAAGGGCAGCTTTCATACTGAAAATTAGACAAGATGACAAGATGCCAAAATCTTGAGACCAATTTGTCTAACTTCCTTCATGTTCCTTCATGAGGATGATTAAGAGAATGGTTCAGCTATGTGTGCGAAAAACTGCTTTGTAAATGCATCCCCTGTCCAAAGTGCAACATGCCTACCAACGCGGAAGATACTGCGACAAGAAGGAGGGAGTACGGGCTGGGCATTTTCATCGATATTGAGAGCGCATTCAAGAACGCACTTTTCACGGCATGTGTAACTCGGTCATACAATTAGCAGTAGACAAATCACTAGTTCTTGTGGATTAAAGTAATGCTGGTGAATAAGATGCTGACTGTGGTCAATAGGCATTAGCGGTGGTAAATAGGGGTAGGCCACAGGGCAGTGGTCTGGCCCCAATGGCATTTTAACGTTCTCAATACCTTTAATGTCTACGCTCAGGCATATACGAGTACAGATGATGCAGCTGTACTGTTGGATCATGGACAGCGACTGTTATTGTGATCATGATCGACGATTGATGTAGAAATGGGCCTTCAGTTAATCCCCTCAGAACTGAGGTTGCTTCCTTTACGAAAAGGAGAACATTGACTGGTCTGATACATCTCATGTGTCCTCCTGGATAACAAACTTCTGTGGATTAGTTGTCGGCTTTCTGGAAGGCCTTTGGATCTACAAAGCTATGGTATATACTGCTTTTAATAGACTACAAAGAACGACCTGTTTTGACTGCATGGGGTTTTCCCTATCATGCCTGGCTCTGCTCTAGATCAATGATGAATATCTCTTCCCTTGATATTCCTATCATAGGCTGCACACTCACTCACAATTTAGAAAGAAATGGTATCTGGCACAATACCTATCGGAGTTTTAATGAACTTCCGCCCTGATTGTCTCTTGACATGGACATGCTGTTTGATTAACTTCCCCTTTGCCCAGGAATTGTTAACGGTCAGAATCTCAGCCAGGAAGAAATGTAGTCGGGTCTTGACAGATGGTCCCAAAACCGATCTAGGCTACAGTCTGTTTTTCAATCCAGTATCCGGTCCAGATCGATTGGACTATATTATCAAGAATCGGTGGTGGTGCTAGCGACAGCCAATTCGCGCTTCTGAACCAATTCGAGAGTACATCTCTGAACGCAGTCGGATAGTTGAATTCACTGAGTCCTGTTTGGGTTTCAGTTTACAATGGGACCGCGGGAAATAAGATTTCCGAACAACTTGCTAGACAGGACTCAGATAGGAGTTTCTCGGGACCCAAATGAGCTAAAAACTTAAGTGATGACTGTCTGCTTCTCCGGTTAAAGTAGCTGAGTATCATGACTCTAAAAGAGCGCTTTAAAGGGGCCTACAGAACATGTCACCGCAGGGTAATATTTCATAGGCTTCATAGGCAAACGTGCTACGAGACTTTCGGATTTCTATAGATGTTACACGAACAATGAAGAAAAGGATAACACCATTGATATCTTCTGTACAAGATATGCTATATCAAGAAAAATTAAACTCCATCCGGGATCTTTCTACCATAACGATGTAGCAATTAGTGATTTGATCTAAAAATATATGCTAATCAGAAGCTACAACTGGCTCATCAAGTAGAGAGAGAAACTTCTTCTAGATTCCGTATGTATTTCTAGGTGTGTCAGCGTTCGCAACGATATCCGCCTCAACCTAATCTAAGCTAATTTTAAGTAAAATGTGATTAAAAAAAACACAGACGACGCTCTTCAAGGTTCAGTACTTAGCCGGATTCTTTTATTTCCGAACAGATGCTCGGCATCAACAACAGGGAGCCGGAGTCTTACGATTATGGATCCAACGATGCTCTAATGAAAGCTTCTTTCATCGATTCATTAGTACCTACCAGAGATCAAAGTCAATTCTACAGATATCGCTTCCTTCCTATGTTTTGACTAAATGACATATCTAAGCGCCCAGCTTGCTAGGGCAAATATACTTACGAATGAGTAAAATCATTCCCCACTTCTACCACTTCATGACTCCATGCCCATATGACATCCCAGACTTCCGCATTTTACAATCAACAACTGGAAGTTGCGAAAAATTCTAAGTTATGTAAAACATTTCAAAAATCTCTATCTCTCCTCCGTCAAGTGTATCTTCAACAATTAGCTAGCCAATCATCACGTCCTAATCATGCTAACAACATGTGAAAACCCTCCAAAAAAAAAGGTCTAAAACCTACACGGTCTATTGTATTGACAAACGTCTCTCTCGATCCAATCATAATTAGCTTAACCGTCAAAACTGGATGAACCTATTAAGCACATAAAATGCTCCGTTAAATTTAAACGCTTCTCGTTTTTATATTCTCTATCGTCTGCCTCTTCGTTTTCGCTTTTCAAAAAAAATGTAAAAAAATAAGAAAATTAGCATTTTGAAAGTTCACACTCTCGACTTCCTAGTCTTTGGTTGTTTTCCAAGGTAAGGAAGATCATTTGAGGCCATGAACGTGAAACCAGATCTTGTGGATTTATTTATTTTTTTCATTTAATTTTTTTATTTTTTATTTATTTTTTTTTTTCAAAACCAACTCACCGATTCAAACAGAAGAACGGAACGGAACGTACCTGAAAAGATGGAGAAGATAAAAATAAATTAAACAGCTTCCTACATGGCAATTGGATAAAATGAAAATAAGATAGCAATTCTCTGCAGCAGATGATACTCCTCAGCATGATCCCACACCCACCCTTCAAAATGAAACGAAATCCACTTAAAGAGCATGAAAAATACCAAAACGCCAACCTCAGTGAAGTGTCAATGTTTCCCAATCACCAGCTCTGGTAGTGATCCAACCAATTTACGCGCTCTAATGATCATCGTCGTCACTACTGAGCCTCCTCTTCATGCTCCCTCATAGATACTCGAAGTCATATAACTCTGACACACACCCAAGCACCATCAGAGCCCCATAGTCCGCCTCCTTCTTCAATACCAAAAATAGATACGACCACCAGTATCTAGGTCGTCCAAAATTGTTCCATCGAAACGATTTCCAAACGAGTGATCACAGAGGATTGCGCTGAATGACAGTGCCATCATTTGGAGATCATCCCGCCTGTGCAATGCATTCCTCCTGCGATCTGTTTTGATCAGTTACCTCTCTACCACTTAGACTTTGGGCAGATTTATGATCCGAAACCGAACAAATAGTTGAATCCAAGAGAGAGTGCGAGTCACCCAATGATCTGTCAGATAGTCATTTAGAGGTCAACTGGCTTTGGCTACCAAGTCAAATAGGAAAAAAGCAGACACAAAGTAATGCAAAAACGAGGGGGAAAACAAATTGAAAAAAATTGTAAAACAAAAAGAAAAACAAAAAAAAATAAAATCGAAAAGCAAAACAAGAATCCACACTGACAAATATCTCAGTTCGAAATGTCAGCAGGCACCTGAGACCAGAGACCAGACCAATTAAAGAGCCTCGACTACCAGAGTTGAAGCCATAATCGGTCGCATTACCATCGCTGGTTGGCGTGGTGGTTGACCAGCATCAAAGTCGTATTTCTGGAATTGGCTTGAAGGTCAAACCACCAACTCTCGTTTGTTGATGGCTCTGGCTGGTTTGTTTTATTGTTGAATTTCAGATCAAGCCACTGAAGATGAAGACGAAGAAGACGACGACGACGCAAAACGAAAATCAACGACGGCGACGACGACGACGAAGATGGTAGTGTCTCTAGATACTCGTACAAGTAGTCAGAGCAAGGTGAATTCCCTAAAAAACAAAAAAAAAAAGCCTTTTTGAGTCCGATTTTGACACCAACATCAGAACGAGTTTCCAGAGCAGGTTTTCCACTTTCACTTAGAACTTTCGATTGGTTCAGGTGTCAAGTTCACATGCAGGCATTCTTGACGATTGCAAAATGGAAAAGGACAAAGAGGACGACTGATCGTTCTTGGTGTTCATGTTCTGGAATAAATGGATTTTCTCTGACAAAATCCACCCCATTCACTCACGGCCTACTTTCAGTTCATTAAGCTCAAAAGTGAGACTCAACAAAAAAAAAAAAAAAACCCATCAAACGCCCGTTGAATCTTAAATGAACAAAATCCCAGACCCACACGACGTCAGTTAGTTAAATCTATTTGTTCAGATCTATCACAGAATTTGTCACGCAACGAAACGCACTACACATTCAAATCCATGTCCTCAGATGTGATCAGTCGCAGTAAAATTCCATATCTCCCATCTCAAGCTAACAGTATTCAGTGTAAATTAACCATCCCAAGGCTTAGATACGAGTACTACAACCGCAACAACAACACGCACTCAAAAACCAAAAACCAAAAGAAGGTCGGCGATAAGTATCTATCTATGTACAGATGGCGTGCGGTTTTACTATTCCAACATATCCGTTCCGTACTGTTCCGCGCATACCAATCGAAAGATTCCAACTTGATTGAGGAAGTACCATAATCACAGGCCGGAGATCTTCGCACAAAAATGAAGACAAACATAGACATCTTGAGAAGCCCAAAGCAGAAGAAGATACGAGAACAACTGATGCAAGGAAGGTACTCGTGAAACCTCTCCAATCCGACGAAATCGTATCCCAAGTCATATCTTTTTCGTCATACGTACCGTACGAGTAGTATGTTACATTCGAAAATCTCTTTGGAGAAGGTGGGTGTGGGTACAAATGTATCTCTGGCCTGGCCGACGCGATTTAATGATTACGGTCAGATACAAGCGGGTGGCTCTTTTGTCTTTTAGCCAGAGGAGGTAACACACCAGTCTCTGATGATGATGATGATGATGATGATGATGGTGTGACAATAGCCATTTTTGGGCCACACAATCTTTTCTGTTTTTTTTTCGGTTTTTTTTTGTATCTTCGGTTTCATCGTTCATCTGTCAGTTTTTGGCATAACGACTGCGACGTCTGTGTCTGTGATTTGCTGTGCACAAAGACGGTACGGAACGAGGAACGCACCTTAAATCTCCAAATGGTCAAAAAGTAATTATTCGTCTCTTGATTATTGTTTTCTGTTTTCTTCGGTGTTGTTTTTCACTTTTAAACGAACAAGGTATTGGTGGAGGAGGAAGGAGAGAAAGGAAGAGATTTCCTCATTCTGGACAAAGTGGACAAAGATTTAAATGTCAGTGGAGATTTTGGGCTTGCTGACCTAACTGGTAATAGTGATGGTAATGCCAGTTGGAATTTGTAGAAAAATCTGTTTAATCGTGGACTTGGGGATTGGCTTGAGTTCTTTTTTGGAAGCCGCCATAGATGAGATCAATTTAGCGCCTAAGAGGATTGGTAGAAAGGGTCTTAAGACGTAGTTGGTAGATCATATTGATTGGATTTTATTTGACATTGACAGATGAATATTTTTATGACATAGGTCTCAAAGCACTTTGGGCTGACAATACTTGAAGAACGTTACCACTTAGTTAAGTTAGTTTTGCAAACTAGGGAATCCAGACGGACAAAATCGGAACCGGTACCTATTTAGGTCGCTGTGTTGTCATTTCATAGAACTGTGACCCATCATACTACTCACATTCAAATGCTTGTATCTAAAGATCTTTCCTGAAGGGAAATAATGTCAAAAAGGGTATAATTACAGAGTCAATAAAAACTCCGAGTAGAAGTCAAACTAGATCATAGAAAAAGGTTACCATGGAGCAAGAGGTAATTGGTGTATCGGAACAACATGATACTGTCAGAATAATAAATGGCGCATCTCAAGATTGCATGCATACAATATCCTACAAAGATACTGCAATTTTGACATTCACTTGCTGCAAATTCCGCCACCACCTGAAATTTCCACACAAAGTCAAAAAATACTAGACGCCCATCAGCTAGGATTGAAGAATTGATTCGTGAGAAACGTACACTAAGACGAAAGTGGCAAAAGCACAGATCTCCAGGTCTCAGCAGAAGCTGACAAAGGCGACGAAAGCCCTCCAAAAATTTTTTAAAGGGCATAAAACCTCCAAAATAGCACGACCCACCAAATGGAAACTGGGCAAGAACCGACGATGAAAAAGGACACACTATTGCAGAGCATCTAGGCAAAGTTTTTACGCCAAATCCATTGCAGGCCTACAAAAGTTTCGCAGTGAGACCCTCAGCAAGAGGTGCATCATGCTCTAAAAAAATGGAACAAATCTCAAGTTATGAGAAATGCTAATAGCACTCCCAAAAGTAGCAATTGAACACCTTCCTCGAATGTTCAACAGGGTTTTTTAAACTCAGGCCACTCTACCCCCAAACTTGGAAGGCGTCAAGGATGATCATGATCCCGAAGGTCGGCAAGGACTCTACTCTTGTATCGTCTTATCGACCAATAGGTCCCTTGCTCTTATTATCCAAAGTCTTGGAGAAACTACTACTCGCGAAAATAACTCCGTTCTTGGAAAAGGAAGAAGTAATACCTTCTCACCAATTCGGATTCAGAGCTAAGCATAGCACGATCGAGCAGGTCCACAGGGTGATAGCAGAGTCTAGAAGAGTTTCCCCTAAAAGACTATTGTGCATGGCTGTGTTTTATGATGTTGCACAAGCGTTCGACAAGGTTTGGGACCAAGGGCTCATCCCTCCAAATCTTAAAATCGTGTTAAACCGCCACTTAAGGATAAATTACAAGTCCTTCACATCTATAGATCACTGTATAAGAGGGGGTGTCACAAAAGGAAGTTTCCTCAGCCCACTCAGAGAGTCTTCTTCGCAGAAGACACAGCGATACTAAGCACCTAGAGCAACCCCAAATCAGCTTCCCATAACCCCAACAAACATGTAAAGCGACTCGAACTCTGGCTAAATACTTGGAGGATTAAAGTGAACGAAACGAAAAGCACACATATCCCTTTTGCCCGCAAGCAAGAGGAGTCCCCCAAAGTAAAGAAGTGAAGTATTTCGGTATCCAGCCCGACATACGCCTTACCTCGAGAGAACATATTGAGTCTAAACGTAACCAGGTAAAACTCAAATCCTATAATCAGCATTGGATGCTCAACGAACACTCCACTACCAGTCTAGAAAACAAAGTCCTTTTCCACAAAACGATTATCAAGGCAATATGGACCTACGGCACACAGCTTTGGGGCTCCGAATATTAAAAAGAATCACGGGCGCACCATGGTGCTTTAGAAACTCCCTGCTGCATAGAGATCTGTGTTTCCCAACCGTTGCCGAAGAAATCAACATTCCAAACCTTGAACCGCAACTATTGATGAATTACTACACCAACATGAGACATATTGGCTCAACAGTATGCAATCTGTAGCTCTAGCTAAATCACATTGTACTTAACTTAGGCTTTAGATTTTATCACATATCGATGGTTCCTAAAATCCAATTAGATATTTCAGGAAAAAAGACATCGGCAACATCACCAGCATTGACGTTAGCAGCAGGACAATAGTAAGGAAGGCATAGGACATGGCAAGTCTCAGACTTAAAAGATGTTTTTTTCAGAGCTATACAAATTTAATATGAAATAAAATGCTTGAAGCTAATTTCAATGTCTATAATATTGGTTTTAATAGATAATTTTATGCCATTAGTGCTTAAATATGATATCGGACATATAACCCCACGGCTAGCTCAAATGAAGCGCAATCGTGAAGTCTAATTTTTGACAACTTTATCGAGCAACTGGGACCATGTATCACCAATAACACTGCGAATGCTGACTTTCAAATCGTCCAACGTCTCTGGTTTATCGGCATAGACTTCACATACCCCCAAAGAAAATAATCTCAGGATCGTGGAGGCCAGTTCACAGGTCCATTACGCGAGATTATGCGCTCAGAAAATGTTTCCCCGCAACAAATTGATGATGTCGCGCGTCTTGTGGCATGTTGCACCATCTTGTTGAAACCAAAACTCTGGCACGTCAATGCCATTCAACTGAGGAACGAAGAAGTCAGAAATCATGTTTCTATATCGCTCTCCATTGATGGTAACATTCTGACCGGCATCGTCCTTAAAGAAATATGGGCCGATGATTCCACTAGCCCATAACGCATACCTAACAGTTAGTTTTAGTGGTTGTAAGGGCGTCTCGACAAAGGCTTCTGGGTTTTCTCCACACCAAATTCGGCAATTTTGCTTGTTTACACATCCTCTTAACCAAAAATGGGCCTCATCGGGGAACAAAATTTTGCGTTGAAAATGAGGATTAAGCTGAATCATGTTTTCGGCCCATCCACCGAACCTACGAGGCTGGATCTTATAAGCTTTTAAGGCAAGATCTTTCCCTAAAATCTTACAGAAAGTGGATGGGCATAGCTAAAATGGCTGTGCACGATGGCGAATCGATTCATTTGGATTCTCCTCAACACTGCGCTCCACAACGCTTCTGTTCGCACTGTTTGTCATCTCTTGGGATGCGTGTTATCCACTAGATTGTACGTGGTGCGAAAACGATTCATCGTGTTCCGAATAACTTGCTCAGATGGACGATTATGTCGACCGTAAAATGGACGTAGCACCATATATCAACTTTCAACTATCAAATTAACAATCTGTAGCAACAGTGTTGCCAGTTTAAAAACAAAACCTCTAAAAAGAAACACCCTTTACATAAAAATCGTGATTGTCGTCCCATACTAGGGATTATAGAACCAGGCCGGTCCTTGTGCAGAAAAAATATGAAAGGCAACTAATGTTAGACAAAAAGATGCTCAAATATTGAATGAGCAGCATGCAGATACTCAGGAGCATAGCCGAAGAATAGGCCAAGTGACTTACAATATGTTTAGCTGGAGGAAGCGATGTATCTATACCGCAAAAAAGAAGTGAAAATGAAAAGGTACATGCGAAAATTTGGTTTGAGATCCTATCCGATAACAAAGTTCCCTGCTGGTAGTCAAATTGACTATGTGTTCGTGGAACTCATATTGTATATCCCACAAGCAACTCATTGGATCTATTTAAAGACCGACAAAATATATTGATTCGTCTCCAATATTTTCTGTGTTGGAATCTATTTCAATTCACTATCAAAAAGTTGTAGTAGGCGGTGATTTAAAGAGGAACCTGTTTTCTTTGTGAATAATCCCAATGCCGCTTTTTTGAATAACCAGTTGGCCGCACTTGATTTTTCTAGGCACGACCTCCTGTTTCTGAATTTTGAATTTTCACTTGAGAGTATATAGTTACAACCTTCGAGTTCAGAGCTCTTAGCAAACTCACAAACGAACTAAGTACATGATAGAAGTTTTTCTTGTATTTTCCTCTAGAGTTAAATTGTTTTCTTTTTCTTAAAACCCAAAACCTAATTTATAATAAAAAAAAAATACATAAAGTGTGTTATAACAAAATTACTTCTCTATGCAGTCTCCGTTTAGTTTAATACACTTTTCCCAGCGATGTCGAGCTCCTCAAAATAGCGATCAATTGCAGACTCCACCTCTTTACTGTTGGCAAATCTTTTACTACCGAGCCATTTTTTTCAAATTCGGAAACAGAAAATAATCCTAGGGGGCTACACCGACAGAAGAGGGTGCATGAGGACGCAATTCGAACTTTAACTCATTGATTTTGGTCATCGCGATGGCGCATGAGTGACCTGGTGCATTGTCTTGATGAAACAAAGCTTTTTTCTTCGCCAAATGCAGTAACAAGTTCGTATAATACACGTCGTTGATTGTTTTTCCTATCTGAAGTTAATCAATGAAAATTATCCCACGCGCATCCCAAAAAACTGACACCATAACCTTGCCTGCATATTGAACTGTCTTCGCCTTCTTTGGAGCCGATTCTCCCCTTTAAGTCCATTGTTTTGACTGTTCCTTTGTCTCGGGTGTAAAGTGATGGACGCATGTTTCATCCACGAATCCATGAATCGACGCAACAGCTGCCGAACAACAAAGTGGGCAAGAAGAGTTAAACTTTTACCGCACGTAGCGTCTAACGGAACATGGAAGTAGTACAGAAGATGTCCACAATTATACCACCGTAGATGACGATCAAAGTTTATTTAAGGAGCATACTTCACACGTGTCTGTCAAGATGTCGATGTTTATCGGAAGGCCTAGAGCACCCTCAACAACAGCACTACTAGAGTACCTAATCCTGGGATCCATACTATTGCACCTTTTCCTCCAAAGATAAGCTACTAGCTGCAAAACCATAAGAAAGGACAATCCGGAGGATATCCCAGTAATTACTCTAGAGGAATTGCTTAGGGCATGCAACAAGATCAGCTCAAAATTGGAGTACATTGCTCATATATGGTCAGGTGCTCCTAAAACATCTTTGCGCCTGCTAGTTAGGGACTCAGAACTCATAGGTGACGCTAACATCACCCAGTTAATTGCCAATCGCGAACACCAACGAAATGTTTCCTATCTGACCTCGTTCTATAGCTATTTTCACCACCAGTACTGAATTGAAATTTCTAGCAGCATTCTGCTCCTAGAAACCCTTAATCGTAACACCCGCCTCGCTATGAATGCTCATCGGCTTACCTTCAAGCAAAATTTCGGATCTTCAATATATGTTGTGATTCTTTCCTAAGCCGTACAACTTATGGAATGCCCTGCTGAGCTATTTATTTCCTAGTCATTACAACCTGCAAACATTCAAAACCAACTTTCCTCCCTAACTTTTCATTGCCCGCGCTCTATGCAAACATTGTAAGGGTACGCAAAATTCCATGAGCGCGCATTAATTACAAAAAAAAAAAAAAAACAATTTCAAGGCAGCATCTCGAATAGACCAAAAGAAGTCGCTGAAAAAAAAGCCAGACCTTCTTGTAGTGACAACGCGGAAGTTTCTTAATCTCCCTGAAAGATTGAAAATGCCGAATTTGATCCCGCTATCAAAGCCTCCAGGTGATTCTCGAGAAGGTAGTATGCAATAGCAATAGAGAATTCAGAACAACGATATTGCTGAACGTGCCATCGAATAGACGTTAAAAAGGCATTTAACTCAGGAAAGTGGTCGCCCACTAAAGAATCAGTTGCAAGGATGGATCATCTCAACAACAGGAAATTGAGGTGCAATACCGATGAAGGGGTAAAGTACTTCAAACTCATTAACGAAGTCCCGTAGGGATCAGTCTTGGGACCGCTACTGTATAACATCATTAGAGTCGCTGATGACATTGACCAAACAGATTTGTGGAGTAAAATCAGTTACAAATGAAGCAATTTCACTCACAAACGATTGTCAGAAATAGAAGCTGTCCTAATAACTAGTCGGAAAGCCGTTGAGTTAGCTAATTTTCAAGTCGAAAACTAAGCCATTAGGTCCAAATAAGCAGCTTGGATTTATGCTGGACAATAAACTGCATTTTAAGAAGCAGTTAAATTCCTTATCCATATAAGCGCCGTAAGTACTGGTAGTTCCCTCGTGGAAACTGCCTAACTTAGATGGACCTGGAGACGTTTTGCTATAAGACGGCCCAGTCTGGTCACTGGCACGAAGAACGAAGAAGACTAGTAGGGGATTACCAGCAATATCAGTACCTTCTTCGTCAAACGTAGATGCTTTTTTAATAGCTGGAATGATCTCGCCCGACCGACATCCATGCAGACGAGGTGATTAGGATATATAATAGAGCAAACTTGAGCCAACACGATGTGCATCAAAAGCTATTTACCAGGTCCGTTTCGCCAAAACAACAAAAGGTGGACATATGTTACCTATAAATCGACAACAATCCAAGTCGTGTCGTGAAGTCGAAAGCACGGGGACTGCGACTACCACTTTATGCACTCCCAAAGTATCTCTACCGATTTGAACAAGACATCATTCTGCCCAGAATGTCATAACGAAGATGAAGATAAAGAACACGCTTCTCCGCATGGAGAATTGCTACGCCTAATCAATATATTGCGGCCGGAAAAGAATTAGATTGCAGTATGGGGCAAGATACCACGGACAGAATCCGAAAAAAGACACTAGAATTTGTGAATCAAGCAAAGTTTCTAGGAACGACTATAGCCACCAAACTGAACTAGAAGCCAATTTTCCTGCGCCAAATTCTAGATAGTCCTATTCACAAGCAAACAATTCATAGTCACCACTCGCCGATGAACTAGATATGGCTAAATAGACGTTTCCTATCCATCCACGCCGTACCATTCTCCAGTGTTGAAAATTCAGTATCACAATTTCGAGCAAGGAGAACTAGGTGGGCCCTACTTTGGCGATGGCAGAATTCACCCACATAAATACTGAGGGCTCCAACGAAGTAGATACTTCTTCTCGTACTGAGTACGAGTATTTCCTTCTACCCCATGTACTACGATAGTGCATTCCAATTAAAAAGGCTCCAGTTTGACTTAAGTGGCGTGATATCTACAAGGGATGTCTCCATTTACGAGGGGCGTTCAAGATATTCTCGGTATCGGGGTGAAGCTGTGGTTGCATATATAAATTGACTTATTTATCAAGTAATACTATTATTTTAGTGCATTCCTGTAAAATTTCATATAAATGTGATTATTAATTCGCGTTTTATCTCTAGTTAAACAGAATCATAATGGCAACTGAGGCGATGATGGTGAAAATTGAGCATCGCGCTGTAATTAAATTTCTCACTAAGCAAGGAAAAAGTCAAAAAACTATTCATGAAGAGATGGTGGCTGTTTACCAGGGTTCCGCACCTTCATTACCAACTGTGCAAAAGTGGTCAAGTGAGTTCAAGAGAGGCAGAGAGAGCATTGAGGACGACCCCCGCTCCGGCGCCCCGGCTACTGCTTGTACGGGAGAAAGCATCAAAGAAGTCGAAAAACTTGTTCTTGAGGATGCCCGAATAAAGGTGAAAATGATGGCAGAGATCACCAAGCTTTCAATTGGTACCATTCACACCATTCTTCATGACCATCTTAACCTTTCAAAGGCCAGTGCAAGGGGGGTGCCACGAATGCTCACAGCGCCTCAGATAAAAAGTGAGAATCGCATGCTGTAGAGAGCTTTTGGAGATGTGTAGTGAGAACGCGGACGGTGTTATGGATCGAATTGTTACTGGGGACGAAACATGGGTCCACCACTATGACCCTGAAAGCAAACAAGAGTCCATGCAGTGGCATAAAAAAGGAACAGACCCCCCGAAGAAGTTCAAAGTCACTCCGTCTGCCCGAAAGCTCATGGCCACAGTTTTTTGCGACTCAAAGGGAATCTTGCTCATTGAGTACAAAAAAAAAGGTGAAACCATCAACGCCACATCCTACGCTTTCACTTTGCATAATTTGCGGGAGGAAATTAAAAAGAAAAGACGGGGTAAACTCGCAGCGGGTGTGTTGCTTCTTCATGACAACGCTCCTGTTCACACGGCGCGAGTTTCCAAGGCTGCTGCGCGAGATTGTGGTTTCGAAGAAATCCAACACCCACCTTATAGTCCAGACCTTGCCCCTAGTGATTATTTCCTGTTTCCGGATTTGAAAAAATGTCTTCGTGGAAAAAGATTTTCGGATGATGAAGAACTCAAGTCGGTATTTTGCAGAGAAAGAAAAAATTTATTATTTTGAGGGTTTAAAAAAGCTTATCTCAAGATGTAACAAATGCACTGATGTTAGGGGAGATCATATTGAAAAACAAAAACAATTTAAATTGAATTCGCATTTTCCTTCATATCGATACCGAGAATATATTGAACGCCCCTCGTACACCGACAGCCAAGCAACTATTAAACCCTGTCCTCCATTTGTCAACGAGATGTCCAAATAGAAACATCGACATTTGCTGTTTACTGGTGATTTAGACATTTCGGGAACATGCAAAGTTGACTAACTCTCCAAGTTCTAAAGTCATAGGTACGCCATACGCTATGTGCGAAATATATGACCAAGCTAGATGCGACCGATGATATCCAAAGATGACAGAACCTGCAACCAAACCAAGCTGGATCTGAGACGTACAAAGTGACAGTTTCTTATTGTGATCGTGTGGTATTACAGAGCGTCGTCTTTGGCTTTACAGACGTTCACTTTGAGCTAATCCAACCAAATCGGCCACACCTGTTGGTTATGTCTAAATGCCATGATAGAGGACTACTGTCAGAGGGATTCGAGATTCAAAGTGGGGTTCTACAAGGTTGCATTCTATCGTCGATACTTTTTTTATTGGTCATCAGCAATGTGCTTCGCGCAGGCTTGTCTACTGGAAACGGAGGAATTCCTTGGATTCCAACATCTCAACTCAATCATCTCAACCTTTCTCAGTGGATTATGGATCTGCACCAAATGGCAGCAAGAATGGAGAGGGAGGCAAATGTAGTGGGTTTGAAAGTTAACACTGTCAAAACCAAGTTAGTGAAGTTAGCATTGCTGGACAACCGGTAGAGAGAGTAGAGAGTTTCCAATATCTTGCGAGCATTGTGTCCACCGAAGGTGGAACCGAACAGGATATTGCGAACCGACTCAGAGAAGCAAAATGTGCGTTTGGAATGACGTCCATGATATATCGAAGCAATGCAATCAGCTTAAACCAAAAGCTACGACTGTTCCGTTCAAATGTTGAATCCCTGCTGTCGTATGACTGCAGCACTTGGAAGGTGACCACCACTATCGCAAAAAAAAACTACAAACGTTCGTTAATATGTAAGTGCCTACGGAACTTTTTAAGGGCTTTCTGGCTTAACCGTATCTCTAACAACCATCTTTACAAGAGAACGTGTCAGGAACCAATATGCACAACCATACAACGGCGGAAGTGGCAATGGATTGGTCGTACACTTCGAAAAGACGATAGTTTCATAGCAAACTATGCGATCCAATGGGGTCCGTCATCACAAGACGGTAGAAGAACGGGTCGGCCAAGAAATACATACATAGCGCAAAACAGTTGATTAAAAGTCACGGAAGAGTTTGAGAGAGTTGAAGCTCCTTCCCAGAAACCGTACACGATGGCGCGTGGACGTAGTTGAGGATCTAGGAAACAGGAAACCGGACATGTAAAGTATTTAAGTGTTGGTTTATAACTGTCAATCCTGAAGGCCAACTTTAGGTGCGCAGCTACAGAACTAAGCAAAACTAAGCATTGACAAGGAAGAGGCTGCAAATTGATGGTTTGACGGCCTGGTAATGCTCTACAGATTTGAAGGTAAATATTACGAGAACGAGCAAACGTAAAGCAGCAAATGATACAATTGCAAGGCAACTTCATTGTGTGGCACTTGGAAATGGAAGCGCGCTTAGTCCATGTATTGAACCTTACTGCCCCTCGGAAATAATAACTCCAAGATGCATAACTAAGTCTTTCAATGGTTATAGATGGTTTTCACACTTCAATCGAAGAAAGCACTATTAAAGGGACGTCTAAGTATAAGCCTTCTGAACTCAGTGCAAACTCAGTCCATTCCGATGTCCTCTTATTGTTTTTGCCTCTCTTCACACACACACCAACAACCAACAATCGATAACTCCTCACTCCCCTGCTACCATATCTTAGTTCATTGGCTGCTCTATTCGTTTAGAGGCTTCATTCCTATGCTATTAACCTATTTCCAGAATCCATCAACACACCTTTTCTTTTTCTTTTTTTGTACCCCCATCACCTCAATCGGATTTACTGAAATCAATTTTCCAAAAGACAACCAGTTAACGAGAATAAGGACTCCCAGCTGAGTGGCATTAAATGCAACACTTAATCTGCCGCTCAAACATCCCAATCACAGTGCAAACGATAGGAGGAATCGAGGAGTCTCAAAGCAGAATTCCTTTCCACACCGGAAATCACAACTTCCACTCTGAGCAGCAATACTCTGGACAGAAATTCTCTGGCAATAATCCTCTGAGGGCATTCAATTCCGCAGCGCAATCATTAAAACTGCATGCAGCATGCAATTCGGTCAGATTCTCCAACTGCTGCTATTGCTCCTCTGTTCTGTTGCTCTTGTTGATGTTGATACTGATGCTGATGCTGATGCTGATGTTGATGTTGATGTTGATGTTGCTATTGGTCTTTGTCATCATTGTCCATCGTAAAGATCTTCCATCATGTTCCCTTGACATCTCTGGTGTCTCTGCAGCTACTCTTCAACCAAAGTAGCGGTCAATTGTTCCAAATAAACCCGCATCCGTATATCATCCAAATTTACTATCGTCTCCTAGTAAATCTGTTTCTCCTTACATCGAGGTTTCCTCTGAGGTTTCATTCGAGGCTTCCTTCTTTAGTGGACTTAACTAGGTTTCCTCCCCTCTAGACACCAGACAACAGACGATAAGATGGCTTCTGTTTCTTTTCCGTTTTTTTTTTTTATGGTGGATTCCAAAATGATTCCATCCCACGATGGGAGCCGAACAGAAGAAGACGATCCAATTTATGTGTGCGCTATGATATAGTTCCATTTCCAGACGACACTGAGGCTGGAGCGAGTGTTAGCACTGAGGAGAGTGGAAAAATCTGTAAAAAAAAAAAAAAAAAATTCTCCTCTGGAGGGTAATGTCTTACTGCACCCTCCTTTATGCCCGCCACGTCGTCGGTTCACTCTACCTAATCCAGAAGAGATACCCATTTACCCATTCTACTCTACGGGTGGATGATGTTGAATCCAGAATCCAGATTCAGTACGGATGCTGCCGATGGTAATGGTGCTATGCACTCTGGTGTTCTCATTTTAAAAGTCCATTTCATCCGTCCTCGTCGTCATCGTTTTCGTTGTCGTCGTTCTTGTCGTTGTTGTCGTTGTTGTCGTTGTCATCGTCGGTCGTTGGATGTGCTACTGCTGGTGCAGCACTACTGTTGGAGTAGCACAAGGGAGGCTAATGCCCTTTTACTGTGCTACTATGACTACCAGGCTGCTGCTGCACTACTGTTACCATTTCATGAGCTATACTCCAAGTCTTGTCGCCGTGGTTCTGTTTTATTTGTCGGTGCTATGCTGTGCTGTGCTGTGTGACTATCGTGCCCAGTTCCAAAATGCGCAGACTCTGCTTTTTCTTGCTTTTTGCTTGGGCTTCGGTTTCTGACTCTTTTTTCTTTTTTAAATGCTGCTTCCTCTGTTGTTTCTTCTTTATCAAAGAATTTTTTTATTTTTTATTTTTTTTTCTGTTTTCTTTCGGTGGTGTTGGAGGTAATGGAATTCTCCAAGACTTTGTTGTTGCCTTCAGTTCTTGAGAATGGGTTTTTCGTTAGCAATTGAGAATGCAGCCGAGATAAAATTTGCTTATGTACCAAGCACCACCAGCCACCAGCTACCAGCCACCAGCCACCAGCAATCAGGCAGTAGCAGTTACCAGCTACCAGATACAAACACCAGCAATAGAGCTCTTGGGAGACTCTGACTTGGTGTGTACTTGAAGTTATTTTTGTAACCAACGGTGATGGAATCAGTGACTGGTCTAGGTCTTTGCCTAAGCTTGCTGTTGGGTTTCTAATTTCTCGGAGGAAGAGGGTTCTTCTTGATGGTGCCTGAGGCTAAGCGGACTTAGGAGGTTTTTTTTTTGTTTTTTTCTTTTGTCGAGATAGTAAATTGCTTTCAAATTGACTTTATCAGTTGGGGAATCAGGGTTTGGAGGAGGATCACCAAGGTTGATGGAGTTAACAAATTATGTGTCATTTGCACCGACACGAAGAAGCCAACTACACAGAACTAAGTATAAGTTGACACGTCACCTTTTTGTTTGGCTTCTTTCACTGTTGATGTGTTACACAAGCTGAGAGCTCAGCCCTCCAATCTAAGACGAACACTTTGATTGAAGCTAGTGACAGTGCTGAACGTTACCTGGTGATCGTGAATCACATTTGGGTCTTTTGCAACCTCGACGTTCTTGACAAGAGGCCTTTCAGACATTTTCGATTTTTGAAACAGAAGTTCGCCAGTCGTTTGCCTGAGCCGATAGACCTTGTTTTATTCTCTCTGATCTTAGATACGATGATGATGTCTGAAATACCGGAGGGTACAGTGGCACAGACATAGCATTGAGCCAAAGAAGACAGAAGAAATTCCAGTGAATAAAAAAAGAAGACACTAGCTCCAAGGCTAGGATGCAAACGTTCTCCGAAACAAGCGAAGGAAACGTAGTCACCGATGCGCTGTGAATTGAAAAATGTGTTCGATCAGCATTTTTAGCAGAAACGGACACAGTGCTGAGTATAGAGGAGTAGGACGCCCTTTAAAGCTGGAAAGCAGTGAGCTATCCAGCTTGATGATTTACCAGCAGAACCTTACGAAAATGGAGGTGATATCTTGGAAGTAAATTGTGCAAGTATGAAATCATTAGCAGAGTAGGGATGGGCAAAAGTACGCATGATGACTGCTCCATCAGCTCTTTTTGCCCCATCTACAAACAAGGCGATCCTGTATTGCAAAAGCTATTAAGGTATACCCAACGTAATCTCCTAGTCTTAAGGCTTTCTACGATACATAGGCAGTTGGACTATAAACCAAATCTTTACCTTGAGACAAATTATGGATCTCACTATCAAGTAGCTTCTTCAATCTGTGATGGAACAAATAGTAGGCAGTGCAGTTGTCATTGCGGATGGCGCTATATTCAACAAGTCTGTCAGCTTCTACGAAACGCAGCCGACATCTATATCATTGGTCACTCCGAGTCTACATGATCCTGTCGACCAAGCACATAGCGTAAAAAAACAAAGAAGCATCTGAGCGCCTAATTGAGAACCCTAATTTAGAACTTCATTTAGGCTGGAGTAAACATTAGCTCGAAGATTGATACTCTAGAGGACATTCGATGACAACTAACCCCAAGGAATTTACTACTGCTTCGGTTTGGCAACACAAACGGATTCAAAGCTTCTAATTAGGGAGATGAAATGCATGCTGATTCTACTAGTCCGACTGTAAATCCAAAAATCCAAAATACGTGGCATATCGAAAAAAAATCCTCCCGCCAAGAGGGATACGACACGATAAGGAAAAGCAAATCTCCGTTTTAAGGGCTATGTGATCGGAATTGCCAGAGTACATGGTCTAGAGAACTGAAAAGGATGGAAGTGTGCCGAGTATCAAGGAGAGATTTTTTTTAGTGGTCGAGAGCCTGTTAAGTAAGTAAGACACAGCGCATTGCATATGACATTTGACATTTGACTCTCCTGGATAAATAGACAAGTTCGAAGACAGATTCTACGCTCTCGTCAACAGTGCAATTCTTGTAGAGACATCAGTGATAACCGTGCTAATTAAAATTGTTACACCCGTTCACTAAAACGAGAAGGTCAATAGGCCGAACTTGGGAACGAAAGGAATCTCATATCTGGAAATCGACACCCTGGGCGGAAATTACATCGTATTAGCTGACAAATGGCTTCAACACGCGGTTCCCAACTTGAGATGGGGGATCATATTCGAACGGTGTAGCAACTCCCTCGCGTATAGAATAAGGAAAGTGTAGAGTCTTACGATCAACTATTTATATCCGCATCTAGTTGGTCTATATAAGCACTTTCTCTACAGGTTCTGGAGCGCAACCCAATAAATTGAAACAAGGATTCCAATTTGTAGTCTAAGTAGAGCAGTAGTACATTAGTCACAGAGCGACCATCTACCTATGCCTTTTACTTCTAGTTAGCTTCTAGTAGAGGAACGCTATTGAAAAACATGAAAGTCGCTGACCTTTTAGAGGAAGCATATTTTCACACGAATCCAGAGTGAGCCCTAACAGGTAACGCAGACAGTCCTAATGCAGGTTCTGAGAAACTATCCTCTAGGTTTTGCTAACAAACTCAACAAGAACTCAGTGAATTCAGTTCTCTGACTGCGTTCAGAGAAGCCTTGTGTTCTCAAACTAGTTCGGAAGTGATGCGAGAATTCAATAAGTCCTTTAAAGCAGCTTGGTTATCGCTATAGACGTAGATACCTCGCCCATTGCACCCATTCTTCATAACATTGTCCATTGTCATCAGGATTGGATATATCTGCGCTCGGAACGCAGACAGAAGTTTTTCTAACGAGGAGTGAAGTCTGACGTCTCAGTCTTGCTTGGAGCCATCCGTGAATTCTCCACTACATTCCTTCCCGGCTGAGAGTACGGCCGAAATCATTCCTGGACACAAGGAAAGTCAATTTCGTGCTGTCACAACAACAGGTGTTCTGGTGCCATTGCATTACACATACCGTACGTGTCCATAAGGCCAGAATCAAAAGATGGTCGGCGCGCACCGTCATCAAAACTACGGTGGGTATTGAGGCCATTTGTTTTTAAACGGAAGATTCTTTGAGAGTGAAGGTTTTGAAATTAATATCAAGAGTTTCATGAGGATAACCAGACGTGATATGGAAAACCCCCGCAACCAAGACGGATAATTCTTTGGAGTCTGGTAAAAGCTGCAGTGGCGTTAAAGTTTATTCATAGGATATAATTGGCTTTATCATAGCCGTGCAGTTCCAAGGATTCTACTCGGTGACAAACTCCATGTCCTCCTGAAAGTTTCCTTGCACTGTCAGAGAGCCGACAGCGCGTTGGAGGTTGTCGATGTGACCTAAACATGGTCATAGAAGTTTGCTATCCAGGATGACACCCAAATACATAGGTTCGTTGGAGAAACGGATTACGTAATGCTTTAAGCACTAGGTGAGTCAGGCCAGTCAGCTTCCTCCTTGTCATGGAGAGGACTACCTCAGCTTTGAAATATTGGACGTTAAGCCTATCTTTAGTGCACCAATTGTCGATCATATCTAGAGCTGCCTACACTTTAGAGAAGACAGTCCCTGGGCATAATGTAGAGACAGCTACATCTTCTACATTATCCTGAGCAGCAACATTAGAACCATTGGGAGCATTAAACAGTGAATCAACCAACATGCTGCAAAGCAAGCATACGGGCTAGGGCATCCGTGATTCACCAGCATTGCTCTTCTTCTCAAATCTACTGATTCGTCTATTCCGTACTGTTTGGCCGGGTTGTACAATACTTGCCGTCAAAAGTTGCGTTGTCGAAAGCATCTTCTTGTCGAGTTCTGCCCACCAGCGTCATGTTGCAAGGCAGAGAGTTCGTTCGGAAGTAACGAGTGTCCAGATAACACTGATGGTTTTTCCAATTGTTATGTTTCAGTAGCTGTCAAAGTTACTAATGACATTCAGCTGTCAAAATATTCAGTAAGGTTTGTCATTTCATGCATCGTTTTACGCTTGCCACGAAGGCAATTCGTCGCACCGTGGAAAGAAGTAAGCGTGAGTACACTCTCTTGGATCTTAAGCCACCAACCAGACAGAATAAAACATAACCGCCGTAGCGGCCAGTATCGAAGAAGATCCAGAAATGTCGATTCGGCGCCGGTCAGCTGAATTGGACATCGCCAGAGAGTTAACCCGGCTTATTTTGCGGTTGGGCCTGCATCCGTATAAGATTGTCCTGACGCAAGAATTGAAGCCGGACGACCATAGACAACACCGCGAGTTCGCTAATTGGGCACTGGCAATGTTGGCTGGAGATCCGGAATTTGGCCAAAAAATCATCTTCTCGGACAAGGCCCATTTTTAGCTCAGCGGCTATGTTAACAAATAAAATTGCGGTTTTTAGAGCGAACACAATCCACAAGTGTTCGGCCAAGTATCAATGCATCCACAATGATTGACTGTTTGGTGCGGTTTATGGCATGGCGGCATTATTTCTTTTGAAATGAGGATGGAGACACCGTTACTGTCAATGGTAGGATGGCGTCTCAAGTATAGAGCGATGTTAACCGACTCTTTGTGGTCAGAGCACGCCAACATCGATATATCCGAGCTGCGGTCCCAACAACACGGCGCTATATCGTATACAAGCGATGCAACGCTCAAAGTTGTGAAGGCGAAATTTGGCGACTGGGTCATCTCACGGCGGGCGTTCATTAATTGTCCGCCGCGATCATGCGATTTGATACCACTCGATTACTTTCTCTGGGGCTACATCAAGTCGTTAGTCTACGCTAACAATCCAGCCCATTTGGACGAGCTCGAGGCCGACATTCTGCACGCTATTGCCGGAATAACGCCGCACATATTGGACCGAGTCATCGAAAATTGGGGTAATTGCTTGAAGCACTGCCAGTAAAGCCGAGGCGGTCATTTGAATGATATCTCACACCGTTGTTGTTTTATTTCAATTTTGTTTCCTATCGTTCTTATCTGGTCATGTGAATCTCAATTTTTCAACGTGTAGTGTCAGACTAATTGGACTGAACCTCCTGGCGAGCGTGTGGTCATCTTTTCTTATTCTCGACATAGAAGCTACTCTTTCTATTCGCCAGGAGTTCGGTAGGTATACCAGTGGCAGGCTAGCAGTGAAGATTCTGTTCAGAGTTGCCAGCAGCGGGTCGAAGCCTTTTTGCAGTCATCTATACAAGACGACTTGAATCTATCAAAGGAAGCAATAGCGCATTTGATGCCCCCATTCGCCACCATAACCGATGACATGACACCTCCCTGCTACGGAGGGTTGTGCTATGAAGCTCATTTGCAGCTTCAATGTCAGAAGCTAAGTCTGAATCGATCTTTGAGTGTTTTCAGTCTGGCTGATTTGGTACTTTTACCATTGTGCTGGTTTCATCGAATGTTTTGATCTTTTCGCAAAAGCCTTTCCAAGAGGGAATCTCCTAAATCCAAATCAACTTTCGATCTTTCCTTCGCTTCAATCTCTAAAGACTCCAGTCTTCCTCCAAATCAGTCTTAAGATCGCTGCAAATCTGCGTTCCATCATAGTACGGGCAGTTCTGGTTGGACACGTAAAGTTCAAAACATTTGACAGGAGCACTGAACAGGTTCTGAACTGCTTATACTGCTTTCTGTTTCGTTCTGAGTTAGAGCGTAGCATTAAGGGACTTGCCGAGTTACTCGTTAAAGCGTATTCGCGGATCATTCCTCTCCAACTTTCCAGGCCGTAATCTTCTTAGTGGAACTGTTAGGATAGCTTTAAGAGATCCAATATTTTGGCAACCAGGTCAGACGATGGTATGAAGTTCAGGATATGATTGGCTCTTACGAGTACTTTACCGCTATTGAAAGGCTAAGCATCATACTCCGGTTTTGCATCTTCACATCCAAATCGTCCATCCATCAGTCAAGTATCCGCCAAGGATTGAACCAATAGTACACGTTTCACTCGGTTAAGTCTTCGATTCCAACCGGAGTGACAACGATATAGAGGAAGACTTTGCCTTAGGTGGACCGCACAAGCGGAAGGGGACCTCAACCGTTTCAGAGTGTGCAACTGGAGGGCAGTTGCCCAAAGATAACGCCTGCTAGTTGAGGTTATTGGTTGAAACGCAGGTCCACTCCGGATTCGGTTTGGAGAATTGAAAGCATAGTTGTAGATTACAAGACTGCAATTGGAGTTTTAGCAGATAACGGCCCCTAATTTTTTCATCACTCCTTTTCGATGTTTTGCAATAAGGAGAAGAAACTGGCACAGTCTGCTCTGATTAATAATTCCGAAATCAGCCTATGGTTTCAGACCAAGCATTCTGGTACAACTAACTGCCGCACGAAAACCATTACTCTTCCGCTGCTCAGCATCTCAATCTATCAATCTATCAGAAAGGATGTGGTGTGGATGCTTCTTTCTACTTCTACCGAAATACTTTTTCTCTATAATCATCTGGACCATCGTCATCATCGTCGTTGTCGTTAGCAACTTGTCTCCCATCATCAATCATAATTAGATATATCTCGAAATTATGCTGTTCTATCATGCAAATGTCCTCACCATCGTCATATCCCTGGCTCCATTCATCGAACCAAAGCAATTCCACCTAATTGAACCCTGGAACGCGCATCCAAAATTACAGGGAACTACAAGTACGAGTATCTCCGTCTCGACATCCTTCCCATCGTCATTCCCATACCGAATTCCAAGAACCATAAGGCACACACCATCCAAACCCTAAACTCAGTTAGGTATACACTTTAAGTAAGAAAAGTTGCGTGCAATCTATGAACCAACAAACATCACCATCAAGCCAAAGCAACACAAAAACCAACGCTCAATCTCCGGCTAAAGAAGGAAAAGTGGTCGTCGCCGTAACGAAAAGGAAAACGAAGCAAAAAACAAGAAAGAAAAATGGGGGGGGGGGGGGGGGACATAAAAATGTGGAAGAACAACTTAACAAGAACCTTCCACACATGACTCCGTTATATGGCGTACTTTGACACGGGAGCCGGGGAATACCCGACTTTATCATCTGCACACACAGAACCGTAAAAACCCTAAATAGATTGCACAATTCCAACTCGACCA
Organism: Volucella zonaria; assembly: GCA_963966105.1. Taxonomy (NCBI): domain Eukaryota; kingdom Metazoa; phylum Arthropoda; class Insecta; order Diptera; family Syrphidae; genus Volucella; species Volucella zonaria. The sequence continues at coordinate 157,204,813 of OZ014533.1, forward strand.
CACTACATAACAACGGTCTACGAGTGGCTCGTTGAACACATCGAACAGAGCTACAGAGACGAGGCAGAACAGAAAGTTGATGTGAAAGGTAATGACAAAACCGGGTAAACTGAGGAAGAGGGTGTAGAATGTGGAAAGAGGCATTCTACCCGTTCATGCCGCTATTAGTTCTTGTGCCGAGTGCCGAGTGCCGAGGCCATCATAAGTATCATACCATCTACCTTCCCCTTTTGGTAACTCGGATTCGTTTGTATGCCGATGGTGTGGTGAGTTGAGCTTTGCTGTTGCAGAGATACTCGTACGAATATGAGGGCGAACAGTGCCGCACAGAATACACAGAGTGTCATGCATGGCACAGCGGAATTGAATTAATTTCACTTTCAATTTCATTTTAAACAATTTTCCATTCTTCTACTCTTACCCCTATCCGAGTGCAGTTCTTTTGATTCGAGTTTGAGTCTGGTTCATGGTAGATCTTGTTTGTTAAGCGGCGGGGGGCTTCTCGATTCTGGTTTGTGATTACTTCAGTCCCCTTTTGCATCCTGTTTCGGTCGAGATGAGAGAAGGTTGAAAAACTGCGTTTTATTGATCACTACTTTGGTTGGCATCATTTACTATGCCATGGCATGTGACAGTTGAAGGAACAGCAAAAAGGTTGTAGCCAATGGGTAGGACTGTAGTTAGTTGAGAATAAGTGATGATGCACCCTATGTGGTGAAACGGCAGCGGCTGTCAGGTGGTTTTACACGACTTTGGCCAGTGTGTGTTCAATCAAACTCGGTTTCAGTCAGCTTGTTCTTCTGTACTCGTACATCGTTGTAATTGTCAGCTTTTGTGGCAAATGTCAAAGGGAATTTGACAGATGTCAAACTATTTTGACAATAGAGTAGAATGTTTGGCGCGAAGTGTTCTTAGACCTAAAAATCGAACAGTTAATAGGAAAAGATACACGTACCCCCCAGACGATGCATCCATTCAACGTTGGAGTACATGTATCAATCATACGAAACCTAGAGGTAGTATTTCGAAGTATTGATATTCGAAACTGATTCGTTAAGGCTGAAAGCGAGTAGTAGTGACTTTTAATGAGAAGAGGTTAAACTTAGTACAAGGGATATACAGGGGTATACAGTTTCCGAGAATATATTGTATTATATATGAAGTTCTGCAGATAATGGTGGACTGAAAATGGACCTGTGACTCATTCAACAGCTTGTAATATTCGTCTCCATTTGAGCATGCTAAGTCAACTTTTCACGAGTTACCTGATGCAATGTATTTCCTTACTGCTCTGTCCCTCTAGGATCGTTTCGAAGATATTTCGCACAAAATCCTCCATTCATAATCCGATGAAAACGGTGCCCTCTTGCTAAGTGAACGTTGCTGTATAATTGGGAAATTACGCTGATCCACTCCCAAATGAATAACATTCAAAGAACCATACCGCAGACGATATCGCCACCGGCGTCCTGCTCTCACTGCAGGCAGTTAATGGTTTGTCAAGAGGTTTTGAGAGATGCATTTGGAAAGGGCTCTGGCAGTCATGCGAAACTGAACTTTCTTCGAGCATACGCATTCGATTAGCTGCAAAAGTAGTGGTCCGACTTGAAGCACGCTCATAGGAATATGAAAAAATACTGAAGCTATGTCTTCCGTTGAGCGCTACTTAATCAGAGGACCAACTCAAGCCCTTGTTAAATTAAGAAGACCCTTAACATCGTTATTGGCTTAGCACAACGGTCATATGATGTGTCGATGAGATCTCATAGCAATCATTCTCTCAAGAGGATATGAGACCTTCTCAGCTAATAATAGAAGGGATATCGACCAACACCTAGTGTCACGAAATTAAGAAATTTTCTCACTTTTTATACTTATCAGCCATTGAGCGAATACAGTCAACAGGAGCAATAGCCATGCGACAATAACCCTAACGCTCAATGAGAAGGCGGTGGACTTAGAGAAGATATATATCAGTGAAAGGCAGACTATAGCACAAGATTTGTAGACAGATTTGTGGGCTTTTAAGACCGAAGCCTGAAGAATAAGTGCTCACAGTAAGCGCTGTATTGCAAGATATGGTGAAACTACGTTCGGCAATAGACTGATAGCAATTCATTTGAATGGAAGCAGTGATTTATCGTCGTTCTAAGACAAGAATTAAGGTCGAGGATAACACGGTCCCGTTCCATTATTTTCACCGAACACAAGACTTTTGAGGCGCTTTATTCAATTGCAAGCTGCAGCAAGAAGCAGCACTTTGAAGTTTCTATAGACGGAGCTCGATGCTCAATAGGCCCCAAGGTCAACTACAGATATAAAGAAAAGACCCCTTTGCCATTCTTCTGAATTTTACAATACCATTTCCTACAGTAGGAGCTAGATGAATCTGCAAGACCGGTTTTACGCAGCTCATACGAGTACCTCATCTGATGCACACAATTGCTCCTTGTAACTGCAGAACGTCTTGTTGTGGTGAGCTACTCCTCTAAGTTTTGGACAATCAACATCAACTTCCACTTAAGCCAACTTACGTAGCCTTTTGGTCATAACGCAGCCCTTAGCTCGTGCCGAAAGAAACGGGGTCTTATAAAGTCAAGAACAGACAGAGTGTCCTCAAAATTAACATCGCCAAGTAGGTGTTTGGGGAGCCTTCAGTGTGTTATGTCTCTTTGGGCTTTGAATCTGATCTTTGCAAACTTTTGTACAACCTTCTCAGAGCGCCATGAACGTTATTTCATGATTTGGTTATGGATTGGCATCAGGCTAAGCTTCTATATGGAAGTACAGTCTTGAAATCGGGATCTATACCCCAAATTTGAATTGCAAAATGCAATTCAGTTTTTCAGTGACTAGGTATGCAACTCGTTTTCACTTTCTTTGGATAAGAAACAAACTGAGAGCACCCTAGCAAATTCCTGGCTCAGTGTGGGACAATGAGATTGGCTGTTAAATTAAAAACAAAATTCTTACACTCCATAGAAGAACTTGCTGGCAATGGCATAGCCAGGCCAAACCAAACCGATCCAAACCAAGCCAAGTGGAGTCAGTGCATTTGCCGTATATCACACTCGACGAATTCATGCATATGGCATTGGACTAAGGCTAACCGAACGACGGCACACGAGGCATAGCGTGTGGGTTGCATAAATTGTATGTGATGTTGCTGCGATACCTACCATCATGGTCGTCATAAGGAGAGAGAAAAAAAAAAATTAAACTACTATAGTCGTGACATTAACATCAGACACCAACGATTCACTAGCCCGAAAGACTAGGCAAAGCAATACAACCAGCAGAACAAGATGACAATCAACAGCATCAACTAAAGCCAGATACATCGCTACAGCTGCTACAGCTACACCACTAGCTACAGCAGCGACAACATCGTCAAAGTGCGGGACAACTTGAAGCACAAGTTGATTACCTTCAGCGCGCTTTGCTCGTGGTAGATGATGATGATGATGATGATGGTTTGCTTAATCTGGTTTTTGCTTTGCTGAATTTTTTATAATTTCCCTTCTTCTTTCTTGTTCCTCTTCTTCTTTTGCTCGTGTACTCCAATTGCAAATTGATGATGGTGATGGGATACGTAGAAACAAAACATCTGCAGCAAAAATTAATGCGAAAAATTCCTCCAAAGCTTGCATGGGAATGTCTTTAGAGGCATTATACTGTCAACTGGCTTAGGATAAGTATTTAAGGGCTTAAAGGAGCAACAACTGGACATGGCCTAGTCCCTGGCAAAGCGAGAGACAACTGACCTACCTTGTGAGCTACGAAAAAAAAGGATCGTCATTGAGAAGATATCTAGAGGGAGAAGGCCAAGTTTAAGCTATCAAGACCTTCCATCCACAGGAGACATACAATCTTCCAAAAGTGAAACAGGATCATTAAAAATTGCGACATCAACATATACGAGTATAACAAAAATAAAATAATAATTGGAGTACCACAAGATTCAATGCTTGGTCCCCTATTGTTAATCTAAATTAAATAAAGACAGCGCGTGTTAGGATAGGAGTGCAGCTATCATCTGATTGTGACTAGGAAATTGGCAGTAGAGTGCATATCATCTTAATGAAAATGATCCACCAATAGTGACACCTGCTTTTGGTAGCTAGCCGAAAGGTGGTGCTTGAATCCAAAGGATCGAAATACTCATATATCAAGACTGGCAAGCTCAAAAGGAATGATTTAATTGTTTTAGAGGAATTAGCAGCTCTTTAAAACGAATGATTGTTCCTTTCATTTGGGAAAGACCAAGAACAGGAGTCCGAAGTGGACTTAAAGTGGAATAGCGATATTAGCGGATAATAACTTTTTAGATATCAAAAATCACTACTTGTGATGGGATCATACCGCGCCACGGATAATATTTCAAAGGGAGCTTAGAAATTTGGGCATTCTCATTCCCTAGAATCGGGAACTATTCCTGCCATGCGAGTGTTATTTTGAAAACGGGATAGTTTTACAGACAGAGAATTCTAGGTCTCAAAAAAGAGCATAGTGGACTAGACAGTGATGTGAGAACATCTTCTAGGAGATGGTGGATTGCTGAATAATTTGGAACAGCGAGTAAGCCTAGGGTCCTGATGAAATAATGCTCGTTTCCCTACTTATGATTGAGATTCGTTATAAACTCTGGGACAATCTCTGCTTTCATTATAGATGCAATTGCATCTAGAAAATGAGTGAAACCATAGCAAAGTGACTTCAAAATAAGAACACTGTTAACAAGAGCAGAGTCGGATGGGCTCTGTCTCAAGTCTAGCGTAAGGGACACTAAAATGGATAGACGAGCTATCTACAGGTTACGAGAACTTCAGGCTTGTTTTAAAGAAAATTGGTTTTGAAGTAGGCAATACCTTTTGACTTAGCTTGAACGAAGAGAATGCTGTTGATCAGACGTTATGTCACAGACCTGCATTACCTAGTAAAACAAGATACGAGTATGTCTTGGGATATCAAAGAATAAAAGTGCAGAGGGTAGAATTGATTCTTTAGGAATGGAATGACCTATGGAGGATAGCCAACTTTGAACCAAGACATCGGCGTGTCATTCTATCTCTCGGTGCTACCATCAAATACAACAGCCGAATGCATTTCAGGCAGTGATTTCAGGAAGCTGGGACCTGTCATATGTTGTAATACTGATGCTATGGATATTTTCTGGGAAAATAGAAGATACAATTTTAGGGAAAGCGATCTTCTACTTGATTATCAGCAAAGTTAGATTCAAACCAACTTTTGTTACGACTTTAGGAAGTAAGCAGCGTGATTACCAGCTGAAAAGTTCTATCGAAAATGTTCGTGTAGTGCCACATCGAACTCCGACTTCTATGAAGAGAGGTATCCGAGGAAAACCAACTGGGCACGTTTGAAAGAGGAGATATGTAATTCTGTTCAAAACCTCATCAGACGTTCTGAATTGGTTTGCCTTGCTACGAAAACCTCCTGATGATCCCCTGTTCTGTGGTGCAACGGTCAATGGTCAAACTACTCAAATCAATCCAAGTAGAAGCGCTCAATCATCTGATAGCACCTACACCGTGCCAAGATCTACTTGCTCGTCTAGAATTTAAGACCCAACAATCTGACGTCCTTACCGCAGCAGGACATAGGGAGAATAGAAGCTTTATGAACGTGATTCATTCTCTATCTAAAATGGCTCATGCTTACCGACGCAGAACATTTTGCGGGCGCTCTCGCAGAGCGGGACATCCTTACAAGTAACCGACCAGAAATTGGCTTTCAGTGAAGCTGATCTGATGGCGATATTTCTACTGATCGCTCTGACTTAACTAGTGCTAAAAAGGGTCACCATCCAAAGCTTGGAATCTGGGAGACGTCATGAATAGCAAAACACTGTGGAATGGCTGTTCGATGGAATATGTTTTCAGGTAGTCATACTGTAAGCTGCTCCTTCAAAGACACACTAAAGACGATGCTGGCCACAATCTTTTATCCTTGCTGTTATCGATATGCCGTCTGACACATTAGCATCAGTACTCTTGCTGTCAAACAGAAAGATTTAGTCAGATCTATGATTCAAAATCAACCAACTTTTCTGTTGCTTTCACCCTCAGACCTCACATTTAGTTCTGCTTTAGATCCTTCTATCGTACAAGGATCTATCTGCAGAACAGATAGATACATGTACGTACATGTACATGTACACTGGCCTTTTACAATCAAAACTTCAGTGTGAAGGCGAAATTCACAGAAACTTGTCCAGATCCTACCTCACAAAAATATCGCCAATAAACTACCTAAGCATGTCTCCGACAAAGACTTTTCAGAACCTGGACGTGCACTGGGACCACCTTCGTCCCTGGTCAGAGTTTCCATTGCCATATTGGTTTCTCGTGAATGCAACTATTGGCTAAACACTGGCCTTTTACAATCAGCTTGATCGCAACTTCTTCTCTCTCTGTACAATTGTTCCAAAAAACTTATCACATGCTCCGGCATTTCCAGAGTAGTCATACCCTCTTGAGTGTTAGGTTCTTAAAAAAAAAAAAACAAATCGGCCATGTTTCAGCATTTGTCGGTTTCGAAAAATCTAGTTTCCAATAATTGGTACCCTGAGGTTTGTTACCTATAAGTCAGGCGAGTAGGCCGTCATCGATCTAACATTTAAGGATATGGCTGCGCGGTTCTTTTATAAGTTTGAGCTCAGATTATCATAAACTCATTTCAACTCATAAAAAAATCAGAAAACAGAATAAACACCAGGCTGGAGTCCAAAAGATACTTTTTCTGCCGATACTGCGCCAGTTACATGCCTAAGGTCATATCTACACAAATGATGAAGAAAGACAAGGATGCACGGTAACACTAAATCTTGATCGAAAAGTGATTCTTCGATTTCAAAGCCCAACGGCTCAAAATGTGAGCTCATATTGGACCTAGAGAGCAGCATAGAAAAGGCAAACACAGGATTAGCAACGTCCACAATGTGGTCCTAGTTCTGAAATTCCAGTGGTCCGTAGAGATTGGATCTCAAGATCGCCCGAATACATGGCTTCAATAGCTCTTGAACCAACAGGAAGTCATAGGAGGGATGTTTCAAAGCGTCTAAAAAAAAAAAAGCGGGAAAAACGTTCAGCACGAGCAAATCAGTAACGTGCACGCAGTAAATGTTCATTATGGAATCCGTCGACGAATTTTACAACCGACAACAAAAGAAGCTTCTACTCAAGAAGTATCTGGCCACCTGACTCGATGAAATTTCTGTCTCTGAGTCAACTCCAAGTTGTTTGTCTCTCACCAAACCACGTCCACCTTGTAGTTGTTTGCTTTATTCATTTCGTTGCGCGCTGTTTTTTTTTTTTTGTTTGTTTTTTGTTTGCTTCCCTCGTGTGCACGTGCTCCCCTTATTTTTACAAAATCAATTCACATCACATTACGAAGGCCGCAAGCTAAAAATCACCAACACTACCGAAAATCCAACACCACCTCCATCAGTGGCAATTCTCTTCAACTTAACTTGACCATGAGCCGAATTAGAGCACTGCTAGTGCGTCGTCACTATACAGATATCCGAAAAAAACAACCCAGCACAGGGTTAGGTTAGACCCTAGTCATTCTTTAGGGAGGAGAAAATTAGAAAAAGCAACATAAATACGTAGAACGTAACATAGAACGTTGAACGTACTTGAAATTGGAATTGAATTCGAAATTGGAAGAGCCTTCATCGTTAATGATTTCTCGCAAACACAAAATGTATATGCTCAACCTTGAGGATTGAGTTACAGGAAACGTTCCCAACAAATTTTGACATACTCGTATGGATGCCATGCCCACAAAGGCAATGGTAATGGGCCAACCGTCAAAAGATATCTAAAAGTCATGCATGAAATCAAAAGTCAAACTAGAGAAGTAAATTACGAGACGAGCACGGATACGAGTACTATGAGCATGATACTACGAGTACTACGATACTACGATACCATGATACATGGTACCACGTCTTGCATAAAAATGCGCAATCTTCGGTCGGTTGGTTGTTGGTATCTAAAGTAACCACCACACCGGCCACAAGATAAAATGTCAAATGCTTGTACCCAAACCAAATGCGCTGTCAAATCAAGTGTTACGTTGACCACAGAGTACGGGTACGAGTACGAGTACGAGTACGAGTACGAGTACTGATAGCCGCCGTTACGGCATGTTACAAGTATTCGTTTCGTTTAACGTTTTCAGATTCGGATTCGGATTCGGATTTGGATTTGGATTTGGATTCGCAGTCCGATTCGAATTCAGATTGACTTGAATGGCAACTATTGAGGGTCGCAGTGACCTCTGTAAGCCAATTGAATCCAATCGGTTACAGCCGATGACCTATTTTGAGGGAAGCGGCTGGTGGATTTGCACTTGAAATTGTCTCTACGGCAGATACGTGCAAATTGATAACGAAAACGTAAATGGAAACGTTACGAAGACGTGAGGTGAAAATGTTTTTTTTTTCTTTTTTTTTCCAATTTTTCAATTTTTTCTCTGTTTTTATTACGTTGGCATGACTTGGTATCGAATGAAGTTGTTGGTAATCGGATTCGGTTGTGTAAGATTTTGTACACATGGCCTGAAATGTAGATACCGAGAAAATTCGGAATTGGGATGGACTGCGTGGGTTTGCTGAAGTGAGACATAAGTTACCAGAGTCTGAGGAAATTCTTGGGAAACTTGAATGAGTTCCTCCTACTCCACTAAAAGTTCCTAGGAAAATTTGCTAGTGTACGAATAGATATACTCTCGTACCTTGCCTACAGTTAAGGGTTGAAGGATTGAAGGGTTGAAGGTGTAGAAGGTTGCTGGTTTAATTGAACCGTGACACTTTTGGGTTGAGGTCAAAGTTTTGTAGTTTCCATAGGAGGCTGCCAATTTCATCAACTCAAGGGTATAAAGGACGTGCCATAGGTTATAATCTAGGAAGGAGTCGTGGCTACAGTCACTCAAAATTGACACTTTGTAGATATGGGTATAATTGTATGATCCGGCGTATCATAGGACTTCTACTAAAATCTGTAATTGAGAATATGATATGTGATGATATTGTGAGTTTGGAATATCCAAATGTCATCACAGATTTACAGTAAAGAGTATGTAGTACAATGTCGAGACTTTAACGAGGGGGATACCATCGAAAGAAATCGCAGATGTTTTCGAAAACAAAAAAAGAAATTTATGAGGCATGAAAATTGGCCAGCAAATATGGGCCAGCAAGCCCTGAATATACACATTTGGTGGTATACCACAAGGGTGGATATCAGAGCCCGCATTTTTTATTTATAGCAAACCTTTGAAAGAACAGCTTAAGATAACTTCTGCCTACGAGTCCACATTTTGTTGCTTAAAAGGTGAATATATGTGCATACATCTGCAGAAAAGACTTGACAAATCTAGAATACTTCTGACCACTTTGGCAGAAAGTTGTGAAGGAAGTTGCTATCAGAATTTTACAGAACTATGTAGCTAACACATATCAGAGTGTTTTCTAATTCGTTTTATGTGACATTTTGTATTTAGCGAACTTTAAATAAATGCCACTTTAATGGAATAAATAAGATACAATAGTAAAAAATTTAAAATAAGGAAACAAGAGAAAAAGAAGAGGATCCTATTTTACACCAGGATGTCAGAGAATCCATTCCTTAGCAGGAAAATCCATAGCAGTTACAGCCAAAAAGTTTGAAAAGTGCAGGCAGAAAGACATGAGCAGATTACCAGATTCTATTTTTAACACTCCGGTGCATGAAGATGGAATTCTGTATTGACACCGAAGAGAATAAAAAATATAATTTCTATCTCAGATGTCAAATACTAAATTTAAAGCGCTGCTAGAGCCAGAAGAACAGCCTACGTCATCTACAAAAGCCGTAAGAGTGCATATAAAATTAAGTCTGAACAGAGAGTTGATGCAAATGTGAAAAAGAATAGACCCTAACGCCGAACCCTGAGGCACTTCCAAATTAAGAAAACCGATTTCGCTACTCGTTTCATCAATCTTGACCCTTTGAGATCGATTTAAGAGGTAAGATCGAGTATAAAGCCTCGAAACCCAGCTCTGCCAAGTTATCTCAACATGAGGTGGGGTTGACAAAGTCGAATGCAGTGAACTTTTTTGCCTCAAGATCTGGGAACAAAACTATAAATATGTAGAAGGGCACCTTCATTTGATTTACTCTTCTGAATGCCAACTTGGATAGGACTGAAAAACGGGGACTTATTCAAGAATGACATTAGTCTGCTCTTTACAACATTTTTCAAAGATTTTGCTGAAAACTGGGAGAAGGGAGATTGGCCTATAATTGCTCATAACAGGTGCTGAACCTTTTTAGAAATCTCAATGCATAGAAAGGAATTAGGGGCCAAACGTCAATTTTTGCGTCAAAGAAATCATTTGTCATGACAGTCAACCGTGAAGAAGTGTTATTTCACAGATATTGACAGACCTTTTAAACTTATTAATGGAGAGTCTGCAACAGACTGTGAGGTTTTGCAAGTATCTCTGTAAATATTAGACGTGGAGTGTTATTAGTACACAAGGAAACATTGAGACAGAAAAATATATTTTCTAAGAACCTTGAACAAGATAAAAATAGACGAACTAAGTCTCTGGTCATAATTCCCGTAAGCCCATCTGTTTTTAGCTAATAACCCTGCGGTAAAATTCAAGTACATTTTCTCAACGTTTGACAAGTGCATAAGAGGAGATATCTACTAGGGCTACTAGTACTGGCTATATAAGACGGAACTATTCCAAAACTCCCAAGCCTTTTGTATCCTGTATGTGTCTCTTTTACTGAAATTTCCCTCTAACACATCTACGCCAAAACACACGGGTTTGTAGGTAGAGATTTGCATAATGCCTTACAGAAGTAGACTCTTAGAAAGGGTCTTGCCACCCTTATACCTACTAAGTTCCGTGGTAACATCTCGGTTATTTTTCTTTAATTATAAAATAATGATTAAGACGATTACGGGTTACTTCTTGTGCCAATAACTACGGTAACCGTCGGTTGGTTTAAGATACAGCGAGCAGCATCGTCAAACCCTAATAGTTCGGATATGGACTGATAGATTCGGAGTGATAGTATGACGACCTTTAGAACTCGAAAACGGACAACGATCGGATTTTTGAATGTGAAGATCCTCGTCTACTTACACGAAAAAGGGCCACAGAACGCTAGATTTCTTCAGCTTGAGAGAAAAAGTGGGATTTGGAATACGACTCATACCATCACAAACAGCATAGAAGACCCTTGGAAGGGGTACCCGGTCAACGTCGCCATTCAATACAATGTCATGTATCGGCTGAGGCCTGAGGATGAGGATGAGATGGACGATTTCTACGGTCAACTAGTTGCCACATCCAATCCGACTTCCTAAGATGATTTCGTTATTGTGATGAGAGTTAACGACTACACCTCGTTCAAGCGTACGATAGGCATAGATAGCCTTGAAGACTGAAACTGCAATAACGAGCAAAACATCGATTCCTGCAGCTCCAGCCGCAATTTATTGAATCCACATTGTTTAAGTATCATATATGGCACTATATCAGTCCGGTTTTACGTAATTGGCAACGATCTTATTTCAGATAGACCACATAACGACTAGCGGATGATTTAGAAGTTATCTTATCTCCGCCTGTCCGAAACAGGCGGAGAGACGATAATCCAATGAGATGCAGTAACTTCCTTACCCAGAACATGCAGTGTGTTGGCAATTCAGGGACAACCTCAACCCAGAAGCAGAAATGATAAGAATGAACAACAGCATACGACGGTAGGAGACCTGCAATGATTGTGATTTGCGACCCGGGTCAACCCCGGACAGGTTTATTAAGGCTTATTGCAAGCACATTCTTAAAACTAACAATTTCGCTTAAAACTAAAGATAAAAACTAAAGGACGTGAGGCATAGGTGGAAATAAGAATGTTCTTGAAGGAGAGTTTGCTGGGATGGTAGTCGAAGAGAGGCAGAATATCGTTAACTTCACGAAGCATTCTAGACATTGGCTCCACGTGTTGTTCTGTGAAGATTGAGCCAGAAAAGTGGCACAGACCTAAGAGTGCGTGGTTTGCAAATCGAAAGCAGGGGCATATCAGAGTGTGACAGAGAACCCATAGCACACGGCTGTCAACAGATATCTTGAAACGGATTGGAAACAACATCTCACTCAAAGATCCAATTAAACAACGTCAAAAGTAAACAGATCTGAACTGAAATGAAAGACGTACTAATTTGTGGAACGAAGGGATGATAATTAAGTTGTTGCAGAGAGCCCGAATATTCTGAATAAGATTAAATCCGACCACGATTCAACCCTCGATGGCACACAAAACGGCTGCCATTTTAGAGCTTCCTACATCGATCATAAGCCAAGTTAAGTCGTTAAGAGTTTCGATAGCGTGAATCGTGAGTTGAAACGGATAGCCTTTTGTAGCAGATGCATATCTGAGAAGATAATTCCTGGCATTACGTCTAGAGCAAGCCATTAGACACTCTTTTAATCCAAAGCCGCTTATCTTGTTGCCGTAGTCCTTTTGCCCTTTTCGTCTTATCTGCGCTGCATTATCGTAAAGCCGAAGGAGTTCAATCCAATCTATGGAATCAAGAATATTTTTAAATTTCTGTAAGAAAGGCTGAGTAATATCCATTATATCATACAGAACGTACCACCAGATAGGAACTATTGTTTCGCCTGTTGAAAACACCGAACTCAAAGTACATGAATCAGGAGGAAATAGGCGCCTTCTACAGCGTTTTCAACATTAGAGTCAATGCAATTCGGACAAACACACCCACACAAGATCATGCCAAGATCTGAAAGACGTATTCATATATGAAGAAGGAAGCTGGACTGGTTCAATAATACCTAAAGATGCAAGGACACAATCACTTCAAAGTTTGGCATACAATGGGGTTCGCCTACCAGGTCAGAGAGCAAAACATGTTGGCCTATTCAACATAGCTGAGGAATAGTCTCGCGGTCGTAACGAGCTGAAGTGCTTTGCGGAAAACAAAAAATGAAGATGCGCAAAAATTCCTTATACCCACACGCCTTACAAGGGTTCAACCGAAGTAAAGAAGAAACATTTGAGTGGACATTATACAAATAATTACAGAGAATTCGTCACCATTATTCTTACAAAAAACGTTACGTGAGCTAATACCACTTATACTTTAATACTAAGATACCAATCGGCAAATGTCCATTAATACGTCAGTAAACTATGAGGCAGCAAGAATCACACTGGTACGTCGAAGATGATGGAAGGCATTCGTTAGGTATGCTGCCTCGCTAGGAGCCATAAAATCAGCATACATATTCACAAAAAAGTCCTGTCTGAGTCTTGAGTAACTAATTAGTCCTGTAATTCTTTCCAAGACCATCCTATTACCTTTAACTAATCATTCAATCCTCCGGCTAAATTCAATTTTCTGGGCATTCTTGAAATATTTACGAAACAGTTGAAGAACTGAAGCATTGGCAAGACATATAGAGCACTTTAACTGCCACGATAGTCCACCGAATAAACAATATTATAGTTTGCAAGTATTTAAGAGAAGCCAAACAGTCTATAGACGCAGCAGTCTACTGAATTTAGCTTGGATTCAGAACAAATAATGTATTTACCTGCACGGTCTAAAAATCATGTAAGAAATCCTTACAAACTCCTCACCGATCTCTATTTTTTGATTGACTGACAACAATTTTCTGGAATATTCTGCAGAATCTGGCATTTCTTTGCTCACAATTCTTTCATTTGTCACCATTTCTTCCAAGACGTGTAGCAAAGTTGTGAACTAATATAACACCCCTATTCTTTTACAAATGCAATTGATGCGTTTCAACTTAGATCATACTACCTTATCGAAGCACCGATGAAATGATGCATGCGTCACAAAGAAATGTAAGGCTCTACAAATCGAGGGTAAAATGTCATTTGTTAGGATCCAAAATCAGGATCGTCGTCTATTTATTGCTGCAGCTATGAGCTATATAAAAGAAAAACTATGCTACTCACATTGTTTAAGAAGTTCCACCAATTTCCAAGCTCTTACCTGTAAATAAAAAAATAAATAAAATAAAACATAAATAACGTGCATCTTAATCTAATTTATTTCAAATTTAAAATGTAATGTTATTCGGGAATGAGAGGTTCAAAACCATTTTAGAATCAGTACCTAGTAGTTTATACAAAATTTCAATGGGATGCCAGAAGAGAACAAGCATAGACCCCTACTTTTCCCCCTAGACACAAACCTTGATTCTCCACTGGAATTTCCTGATAAACACATCAAATAACAACGTCAAACACTTTGCATCCTTAACTCTGTCAATTCGTAATTAAACGATCCACTTCTCCGTGTCATGATCAATCTAATGCATCAATAGTACAAGTATCTTATTGATCTCACCTTAGAAATATTCCAGTAAATCCTCGCCCCGATTGGAAAACATCTGCTTTCATTTACGCGTCTGTATGTCTTTTTTTTTTGTAATATTTTTCTCGTAAAGAATCTTTTTCTTATTCTAGATACTAATTAAAACAACAACCACTTGTCACTCAAGTGCCACTCTGGATTGCTTTCAATTAAACGAGCGACGTGTACAAACGAATATATGTAATATATGCGGATACGTATCAGTGTATGCATCTTCTAGATACGAATTGTTGCATCTTCAAGAGAGAAAATAGTGCGGTAATCGGTTTTCAACAAAATTAATAACACTCCTTCTGCGATCTGTATTCATACCTCAAGGTTTGTCATTCAATACAATTGTGAAATGTGTACTCGTGTCTACATGGTGAAGATGGTGTTTAGGGTGAGGTAAAGTCCGATGACTAGGAGTGGACTTTTGCATTCAACTATCATCGTTCGGATTTTGCTTTCAACCAACTACACAAAACAACAACACCAACAACAAATTCAAAACTTAACTCGTATGCTAATTTATGAGACATGCCATTATTATCATCAAGATCATCTGAGCGATTTTTCTTCTTTTTATTTTTGTGCGATTGTACGAGTATCTCAATCTTAACAACATTGACAGTCTCCACGATGCTGACCAAGTCTCTTATATCCATGCAATTGGTCGATACTTCATAAACAATTCTTCGTATTAAACAAAAAAAAAAAAACGCTTTTCTGCTTAAATAATTGTCCCAGCACACGAACCGGGAGACTAGGAGAAGTAATCGTAGTTAGTGATTAATTGATTGTTAAGAATCTACAGGTGTGTGTGAGTATCTTTAGGATGAGATACTTTTAGAATTCTATGGATGTTCGGTTAGTACAGATGACGCACTGTAATGGTATCTTCTCTTCAACTGAACCTAATTAAAATTAGAGTCACAGTTCCAACTATCAACAGATTCTATTTGCAGTGAATCCCAATGGAGACACAATATCCGTATCTGTACTGGCAGTATCCATACCTTTAGATGCAGGACTGATACACGATTATGCTCTCTCTCTCTTTAGCTATGCGGGAGGAAATGATGGTGCAACTTGTTCAGAATGATAAAGCTTTGTTGGATAATTTCTATAGAATTTGCATTATTATTCAATTCTATGTTAATGACATTAGGACCGTAGGCATGATGGTTGCCTTCTGGTTAGCTGCAGCAGTACTAATGGGTAAATCAGTCGTCATCGTCGTTTAAGGCAGATTACATATATGAAAAGTGTTAAAGTGAGAAATGACTTGACAGGTTTTGGTTTAGATGCAAGTATCTAACCATGAAAAGTGGGGGAGTTTCCAGTCAGAGTTCAATGCAAGGGTGGAGTATTCAATATATGCATACCCTGTCAGTGGTTAAGAGTGATCAATCAGAGTTATAAAGTGATTGAGTGTCAGATATGTGGACTACCACAGGGGTGAATACTAGGTACTCCATTGTTAATCAAATGGTTTTGTTTAGCTACAAGATGTACATGCACAAACATAGTCTGACTAACGAAAATAAAAATACTTCGACCTGAGTATGCACCACATGTATCCCTGTGCTTTTGTTCAAGGTGAAACGAAGTACATTATAATTGCAAATTTATAGTGGAAATCTAGGGAATCTAACAATGGCTTTCGATTCTGTTGTGTGAAATTATAAGAGGAGATCAGATGCCTAACCAATACAGGGAGAGTTTTCTGTTCCATTTTATTATATAAGGGCATAGGCGACACGAGAAACTGTAACAAGTACGAATTGGTGTAGCTAATGTAGCATGAAGTGAAAATTAACGAGAGAGTTCTATACAGTCGACAACGAGCAATAGTTCAATTTAAACCAGCACTTTGAGAGAGTTTATGGGTGATGATGGGGAAACGTCGCAAATTCATGAGACACCTGTGATTTATTACACAAACTCTCGGTCTAATTGAAGAAATTATCTCAGACAGAGCAGCCTATTTAATGCTATTTAGGCCCAAAAGCTGATTATTTGACTTACTACGTCATAGACTAGTTGGCACAGTGGTTATAAAAAATTGGTACTTTTTGCCATACCTGACAACGTCTAAGCCTTTGCGCTATAGAGCAAAACCCGGATGATAAGACTCTTTTAATGAATAAAACTCTCATTGGGCGCCACTTTTACATCAAATCTGGCTTACAACCTGGCAATTGACAAACTCCATGCAAACTAACAAACTAATCACTGAGTTTCCAAAATCAAGACATTAATCATCGCAACTTATTTTCAATGCAAAAGCAGACAAAAAGAGACTTGCCGACAAAAAAGATAGGCCGCTCGTTGGGCGCCACTTTTTTTTGCAAACTTTGACTTGCAATGTATAGTCTGACAAAGTCGTAGCAAAGTAGAAGGTCACGTGTCGGGATTTCAAAAGCAAAACAGTATTGAATGAGGGCATCAATCATCGCAACTCACTATAGATACTGAAGCATGTGAAAGTAGTATGGTTGGGATCCTAGTTGAACCAGTTCCTGCTTACTTTTTGCACTTATTCGCTAGAACCACTGAAAAATTCAAAGGTGTTGGCATAAGTACATTCTATCCAAGTACTCGGGCAAAATCTACGTCAACCTAGCAAACCTCATCTCATGCCAGCTATGCGTTACACAAAGTAACAAAAAAAAAATATAAAAATAAACCATCCATCTCGACCGCATGTAATTTGTCCAGCTGTCACATTAGTAGAAAACCTCAAGACATTTGCGAGCAAATAACCACAGCATCGTTGTGGCAACAACAACAACAACAAAATGTGCTAAAAAGATCTGTTTATCTGTAATAATCTGCTCCAAAGATACTCATTACAGCCAACCACGACGACAACGTCGACGTCGTCTATAATTGCTTCCACTGCCTGTGACCATGAAAACCACAAGCCAAGTAACCAACTAACCAACCGACCGACTGACTGACAGAGACGACTATTACATAATCCGAAAACAAAACCAAAACAAACTCAACTGCAAAAATATCTGGCGAAGAAGAAAAAAAAAAAAATCGAAAAAGCCATAACAAGCACGACTCTCATGGAGTGACTAGCAAATAAACTGAAAAATTCCCCTCATCGTCCTCTCAACGATGCACCATATAGCTATAGATACAACGTACGAGTATAAGCATCTTCAATACTATCATCCACACCTCTAGATACCTCTTCCTCCTGATTTCCAGGTTTCGAGCAGTTTCCACTCACATGACTACCAAACAACCACACCACTCGAGCACAAACCTAATCCACTCGGACGAGTCATCACAGCGTACTGCCATGTTACACTTATTGCGCATCTGCAGGTGGAACTAGCTGGTTTGTCATTAACCAGAAGATACAACACAATGTAGATACAAAGATAAATCAACCAGCTATCGTCAGGGGCTGCTGTTTTAAGCCCTTTCGCGAATATCAAATCACAAACGATTGTCGTTGTGCAACTCATGGCTAAAGTGAAAGATGTATCCGTTCGCTTATAAAATAAACCGATGGCAAATTCGTACCATGGGCGGATTGGTTAAATGCTTTTTCTCCATATTCCGCTCGATTGGACAAATCCGATGATAACCGCTTGCATGATATCGATGTTTCGAATTCGAGTTTGGACATGGCATACCAAAATTGGTCAGAGAGAAAACCGTGCAAACTTGGAAAAGTGTGTTTGTGGAACATCTGTTACTATGCTCCGTGGACCTTGACAATGTTTTAGATGTTGCAATGCTAAATCGATCGTACCAAGATCACTTTCGACTCTCAAAAGAAGGGAAGAAGATCAATCCATCGTGCAGACTAGAATAAGTCGTTTCTCTTCGGCTAATGGAAACTTTATTGACGATCTGTTGTATATACAAAAGTGGAATTGAATTAACACATGGGGCAGATCGGCTACAGCTCTTCGAAATTGCTAAATAAATTAATTTCCAATAACAGGTCCAAGCGAAAAAGAAAGCAAAAGTTGTCTGGCATAAAAATGAAAGGATTACTGAAGCTGGCACCTGTCAGAGATGAGGTGAAGATCTGTCAAAAATCTTAAAAATGTGCACAAATCCTTGCGTTCGTAGGCGAAAATGACAAGTGACCACAAGCAAGCGGGCTCTGGTCTAAGTACTCGTAATGTAGGCTCGTAACCGATAGAGCCGATCAAACGATGAAGACTTTTGGCTCTCGTAATCGGACAGAGATAGGTTTCTGAAATCTAGACTTCTCTCAATCCAGGCAGTGAAGAACGTGGTAATTCCAGATACCGCGACCTGAAATGTGAGTTCAACCGAAATTTGTAATTTAGATGAATTATGAGTGAGCGAGATGAGATGCCAAGGAATTAGTCTTACTTTATTCTGGAAGCTCTGGTGAGGGCTGACGCTGCCATGAAAGGTCCACAATGGGTTGCTCTCTTGATTGCATCACGTTGAAAGAATCTCAAGGGCCAGATTTTCGAGCAAAATAAGAATAAGCAATTGGACACGAGAAAGATACCTTTTACAGCCAGCTAAACGCCACAAATAACACAGCGCAAAACAACGACATTGTAATGGTTAATGACTTGTGGATTTCTGCAATACTAACCATTTTGTCCTCATGTGCGAGTGAAAACTTGGAACGAAATCAGTTGTAAGTCACTTGACGAATTTACTGATCGATCATCTGGCGGTGAGCTGTCATTTTAGAATTTAACTCATATACAGGGTCTTCCAATAGGGACTTTCCAACTTTGACAGTTGATAGCGGCCATATTGTTGAAGCTACAATACATCTGTCAAATTATCTGTCATTTATTCAGTCTGTTTTGCCAAATCACCATGGATCACCATAGCGTTCAATAACGCGTGAAAATGTTTATTTTATCAAAACGGATCTTCTGTTCGGGCAACGTTCCGCGAGCTTCGCCCATTTTACGGTCACCATAATCGTCCTACCGAGAGGACTTTTCGCAGTGTGTTGCATAAATTTGAGTCCACTGGTTCAGTGAACGATAAAAGCAAGATCTGTCGAAATTATCGCCGCTGTCCGTGAGAGTGTGCAAGAGAACCTCATGCAGTCGATTTCGCGTCGCTCACAAGAACTCGGCCTTTCGCAGACCACAACTTGGCGAATTTTATGTCGTGACTTGGGCCTGCACCTGTACAAAATTCAACTGACCCAGGAGCTGAAGGTAAACGACCATAGACAACGACGTGTATGGGCTTTGGAGCAGTTGGAAACTGACCCTAATTTTCATCAAAAAATCATCTTCAGCGATGAGGCCTATTTCTGGATGAATAGGTACGTCAACAAACAAAATTGTCGAATTTGGGACGATACCAATCCACATGAGATCCAAGAGCGTCCAATGCATCCCGTCACTGTTTGGTGTGGATTTTTTCCTGGCGGCGTCATCGCTCCATATTTCTTTGAGAACGACGTTGGCCAGGCCATCACCGTCAACTGCGAGCGCTATAGGTCGATGATTACCAACTTCTTTTGGCCTTAATTGTATGATATGGACAGCAACGACATGTGGTTTCGACAGGACGGCGCTACGTGCCACACAGCTCACGCCACATTGGAAATTCTGCACGAGCGATTCGAGGGCATGGTCATCTCACGTGGAGGTGATGTGAACTGGCCACCGAGATCGTGCGATTTGTCCTCATTAGACAGCGGAGGCACAAACCACTGCGGCACTCAAAGCCATTATAGCCCATGCCATCGGTCAAATTCAGCCTGGTTTATGAGCCAGAGTGATGGAAAATTGGACACTTTGTTTTATTTAATTTTAAAGATGGGAAGCGCTAATGAAAGACAGGAGCGGGGGACTAAAGAACTCCTTGTTACGTGAAAAACTAAGAGAAGATTCTTCGTAAAGAATTGTAGCAATTAGCATCATGGAGTCCATTAGAATATTGGACCGCTGTAAAAAAGACAGATTACATGACTTTCTTTTCGCGTTAGAGCAACCCAAATAGCAGCGAGAGACGATTTTATGTCACTGCACCCGTTAAAGATGATTGAAGTACAGCGTGTCATACAACGCGACAAACTGCAGTAAAGTGAGTGTCGAGAAAGCAGAAGCAGATGACTGCAGAAATATCTATAGAAGAGTTGAGTGGTGGTCACAGCTTTAGACAACATCCAGTGAAAGACTTGCACCAGTCTTTACACCTTTAGGATGAGGGCCAACTTAGGAGACCAAAGCAATTTTGCTTCGGTCCTTAACCGAGTTTCTTACTGGGTATATGCAATCATGTCAGGATAAGCTATTCCAAGTACCTTTTGCCAGCATTCGCCTCTTGCCTCTTGCCCGGCTCAGAACTCTTGCTTCTAGGGAAAGAAAGTGGAATAGACGAATTATTGTTAAACTGGAGCAGAATTTGGTGATTTTCAACTGATCCTCGTCTAAATAAAGAACATTAAATTTTTTAACTGGAGTCCTCCTGTATCGATTGCATTAATATTCTGAGGATTATCATCGAACAGTGCGTGGAATGTCGAGAGCCATTGCATCTATTGCTGTGTGGGATGCGATAAGTATGCACCTTTTCCGCAATATTGTTTTTATTAATAATAAAGGATGTGATCCAAGGCTCTAACATCAAAACTTAACATCTTGACTACGATATAAAGGCGTTTGCTTGCAAGCCCATAGAATTACACTTGTCCACAACTGACGTAGAAAGCGAAGCCAGCGTCTATACGCTGAAGACTAACTCGTTCAAAATTAGAAGCATCTGCCTTCTCAACTCAAGATAGTATTGCAAGCTAACCAACATCGTCTCGTACATATGTATGTGCAAACCAGTCATAATCGGGGTTCAGCATGTTTCTCAAAATGTAATGTCGCCATGCTATCAGCTCAAAGATAAAGCCGTGCCTGTTCCGGTCAAATGTTGAATTCGTGCTATTCGTAGGTGCAATAGGTTTTGATGAAAGAACCGGCGAGAGTCAGAAACAGGTGGACATAACAATACAACGATGGAGATGGTAGTAAATTGGACACAGTTTTCGAAAACGTGTCCCCTCCATCGGTGGTCATTTTATGCGATGTAGTCTACTACATCTATCTACCAGATACACATGGTGCAGAACAGTTGAAAAGAAGCCGGGTAGAACTAATATACATCTTCAGAAATCGTAGTCGATGGAGCATGTGGCGAAACCCCTACGACCCACAAGAATCTTTCACCAGACATAATCACCAGGATAATCCATCAAATCCATGACAAAACAGCGAAACAAAGCCAAATGAATGGCATTCCTACTGAAGTTGACCTGACGCAATGGTTAAGCTAGTCTACTACTACGCAAGAGGGTGCGGGTTCAAATCTCAGAAATCACTATGAAGAAAGGATCAATAGCAGAACTATTGATATTCAACATAAGCTGTCAATAAATCGAACAATCCTGCTTGAAATTTTGAAGAGCCTCAATCTGATGATGGTATACTGAACCATAAGCCCATGCCCTAAGGAAACCAGGAAGAAAGCTATGACGCTAATATTTTTAGCGCATCTTAAGGAAGGCCACAATTATCAATTTATAATGATTTCTGGGACGCAGCTACCTCAAAATGCTTGTCATATCCGCCACATCGGATGGTTCCTCAAGATAATTTGTAGGCATTCAACGAGTTTAAGCCGATAAGCGATTACTTGGCTGTGATCTGCATTCAGGTATCGTTCTCCGTATGTAAACACGCCTCTGAAAAACGGTGGAACAATGACCCCCATATCGGGGCTTATCGAGCCAAAGTCGGAAGTACAACCAAAAAACCTTTCGACGTTGACCACTTTAGAAAGCTTGGGCTAGCCAAAACTTATAGAATAAGCCGGAGTAGGACCCTTCGTGGAACCAGTGTCGCGACATCATCAAAGACACCGTCGAAAGAACCAGAGTATACCAACCAAAATGAGAAAAGAGTTAGTGTAGATACGAGTAGGTTGGAGCTGATATACAAAAAGTAAGTGGCCAACTTCTTGACTTTTTACAGAGAGTTGTATGTAGGCCTATTCGTTTTAGGCAATCGGGATAGGGCGGTTGTTTGAAGCCGCATGTACAACAGAAGCTCTTTAATGCGAAACGCACAAACCATCGATGTGCAACTTCTAAACGCAATCTAATAAGGCGCAGCTAAAATTGTTAATTTTTAGGATGAATAACAGAGGACCGAGATGCCCACCTTGGGGTGCGCCGGAGAAGACATTTATGGGCTTAGATACAGTAGCCATTAAGACCCTACAGAAATGTTTCTTCTGAAAAAGACGAGCTAATCTATATAAAACAATCGAACTTAAGGTTAAGGTTAAGTTTGATGTGGAAAAGTTTATGCGAAATTTTATCGAAATCTTTGCTATTCTGACATCGGCGGTAACCTCATCAACGTTCATCTGGAAGGTGATTATTTATGAGTTTTTCCAGGAATGAGAAAGAACTCACTGCTAGATATAGGTATGAGTAATTGTAGTTATGACTTCCTTTTAAAATTATAGCATCACCAGCATGACTTTGGTAGATTGATGATCGACTAATTCTTAAGATTTAGACAAATTCTGTGACTCAAGACTGATCTCTCTGTAGAGTTGGGGTAGTTCAGACCATTCTATTCATCGAATATACTTGTGTAGCGCCACTCCCTATCAAATCCAGTCTATTAGCGTAAGCTTGGAAGCAAAACGATGAGTATATCGCATTAGATTGTGGTGGGCTTATTAGTTAAGAAACCCAAATTGGACTTGGGTTTAAGAAGTTCGTTAGTAATCAAGAATCAAGAATACAAAAATGATATCATTGTTCTCTTTTATCACTCTTCCTACTAAAGCAACCTTCTTTTTAATGACTTCCTCTAACCAACTACTCACCCCTAGATCATATATCGCTAGTAGATAGAAAGTATCAATTCAAAATCACCAACTGACTAAGCTACTATAATTTCCACAACAACACCTTCAAGCTAGAATTAGTCAATCAAAGCAACTCAAAACCTCTTGAATGACTTCTTAATATGTATCTTTAAGTATCTTCTTGCTAAACGAAATGAATCATTTAAATTCGAATTGTAAAAAAACTCGTAATCTGATACAATTTATCGAAGGCGGTGTCAACCACGATTACCATTACTTGTAATTGTATTGCAAATTGTATCATGACGCAGTGGTGATTTTATTGATATTTATTTGAATATCAACTGACATAACAATTTGTTTTTAGAAATAAATACCACAACCAATCGAATCGGGGGAGTAAAGTACAATAATTTGCATATGTTTTCTGACTGAAGCATGTTGGTCTTTCAAGACCCATTGGGAATCACTTGAAATGTTTGCACCAGGTGATTTTTATTTTATTAATGTCGCGTGACTACAAATGAAAGAAATAGTGGAATAAATGGTATTCCACAGGAATTCATTATTAGACCTGTTGTGGTTTCTGTGAAATTTTAATATATTTGATATGATCTCCTTTAAATGATGTTTGTTGCTTTGTGATGTATCTTTCAACAGTTCGGTATAGTTTATGTCACCGAAAATCGCTGGATTTTGTTTATTTGTATTTCTTCTGTCATCGTCGATCACTTATCTTGACGTCATAAATCCAAAAAAAAGCTCCGAACAATACCAATCAATTTGAATGCAAATTTTTACACGAACCATTATCACAGACTGCATCTACACGTAAACCAATCAAAATTCAACCAAACTCGCATTAAATATTCATCACTCATTCTCAAAATTTGCAATACAACAAAAACGAAAACATAGAATAAAAACAAAAACGGAACCCAAATGGTAACCCCATGGCACCCCATGCCATTTAGATCGCCTGTTTCACCCTTTTTATCTGGATAATTAATTTTGCGCATGCCATCAATTGTCAGCGCCAATAATTGATGGTTCTGATATCAATCATTTCTTTGACGATTATCGAAAAACAAAAATCTTTTCAAAAAAAAAAAGAGAATTGCCCAATTTAAAAGCAAAACAAAACGACAAACATTTATCCATTGGAACGCAGAGAGATGACTAATCAAAAGCCACCGACAAGATTCTCATTAAGACGTTAGTCACAAACGTCAAGTCAAGATTGTGTTCGAACTTTGAAGTATCTGATGGTGGATATGAATACTCGTACACGCCGTACTCGTACTCGCATTGCACACTAAACCAAGTTTGAGGTGAAAATATTGGAAATTCGATAGGCATACCGTGCGCGGTTTGAAAAATCAACATTTCGGGGTAGACCTCAGCATCAGTGTTTAAAGTCTGATGGTACCTGCTAATTTCTGAGCTATTGCGACAGCTATGCTATAAACCACATCAATAGGCCACAACTATAAACCACAGATCTAGCGATGATCACTAGTGAATCATATGGTGGGTGGCCGACGAGGTAGGGGGTGAGATCACATTGAAATTTTCTTTATCAAGGCCCGATGTCAATTTCGATTAGTAATTGGCATATGACAATGCGACGACTTTATTGCATGGGCATGCACAGGTTACGTGTATGTAATACCAGAAACCACGGTTAGGCTAGGTAAACCTTATACCCGGACTGTGGTGCATGCTTTAGTGCTTCGGTGCTCTGAAGCTTTATGCCACTGCCAGTGCCAGTGCCAGTGCCAGTGCCAGTGCCAGTGCCACCGCACATCATTTGCATGTGGCCTGCGTGCGCAATGGCTTTTAGTTGCAGGCGCTTGCGCCCGGCCCCACCAACTGATCGACCGAATGATCGCTCTACTGCTCCACTAGAACATGGTATTAGCGCCGCGCATGCTTATATAATCGGTCTGTCGTCGATTTGTCGTGTCTATCTGTCTGATTGTCGTTCGTTTTTGCAGTTTCAAGTTCAAATTTGGATTTTGTTGTTGTGGTTTTTTTTTTCGAATTCGATTTATTTTTTTTTTCTGTTTTTTTTTTGCCATCGCTCGCGTGATGAAAACATTTAATTTTCCATCGAAGCAGGAGTGTGTGTCTTTTGATGTTTTTATGTGTGCGCAATCCGACAGTTGATGTAATTTTAAACGCGACGGTTTGACAAGAGCACAAACGGCGATTGGAAGGGGGGCGACTGAGGAAGAATTAGTAGTAGGTAAATGTTAAAATCACGCTATTTATATTCGACGAGCGTAGAAAGAGGTAATTACGCTTTTCCACGGCACTTTTCAATGTCAGATTGTTAACTTTGCGCGTTTTTTTTCTCATTTCTTTCTTTTTTTTTTTTTGAAATTTTTTCGCAAGGAAAAACAAACAGAAGCACATAGGTACAGTGATATTGATGATGATGGGAAAAATATAAAAAAAATTCCAAAAAATAGTTTTATGCGAAAAGATACGTAAAAGATACACATTACTCGTATTGCTGTACTGGTACTCGTACTTCTATCACACAGCAATTCGTAATTCTATACAATTTGTGAAAATTGCAATTACAGATTGATGTTGGCCTGCTCATCAAACACACAGACAGACAGTAAGTAGTACATATATTATCTGATGAGATTCGCATTCGAGTACTCGTAGATAGATACTCGTACAATTTTCATAGAGTCGTATGCGTATATGTACGAGTATAACTGGCGGCAGTTTGTATTTGTTTGTATCTTTATTCTTGCCTTGAATAAGATGGAGTAGTTGTCCTCCACTTATTGAGATCTACGTCAGTTAGTTAGATATACATAGATGACAGTGCGTATTCATTAAGTCGTTTTATGGATACAGAATAACGATAAAGACAACGAAGAAGTACGTACAAATATTTCTATGTATCTTCCTTATGAGGCGAAAAATGTATCTCTATCTTCTAAACAAAATAAAACCAATGGAAACAAGTTAATCGGATGAAATGGAACGGGATTCGTTTTATGTAGATGCGAATACTCTTCTCGTCCCGATGTCTATTATTACTGTTTATGAATGAAATTATGAGTTGACTCTCTCAGCTTCAAATGAACATCAAACTGAGGGAGGAATGGGAAGCAGATACGAGTAGATTGTCGAACATAATAATTGCCATAAACTGGTTTGCTTACTTAAATGATTTTTTGGGAATATCATTTCGTCTGGCTGGTGTTTGCATAGATATGATATCATTAAGAATCGGATGAAGATAGTTTGAATACATTAAGAGATATGGATTGACATTCGCTAAGGTTTGAAAGAAGATATCAACTTTGAAAGGTGTTTGTACGAGTAGATACGTTTTTTTTTTTTTATATCGAAACGGGGGCAATACTTTGATAGAAAATGACGGAATGTGTTATTTTGGGTTGCTAACTATTGTATTGGTCTGGTCTAGTGTTGTTGATTTGCTTCCATCAAAGCTGACCTACATGTGGAAATTTTGTCAGAGACACATCCTCTTCTAGAACAAAAGTTCTGGCATCCGGGGTAGCTTCAATTCTAGGTTATAGATTCAGTCAGCCGTCATTGTGGACTTAAACTGAGAGCTAGGGCGTTTAATCTCTCTTGACTAAATCAAATCAGGTCATTTCTTCATTAAGCATTCAATCGCTGGGAACTGCACTCCAACAGTCATTGTCTTTGAAGTTAACATCACCTCCTTTGCAAATTACTACCTTAGTCAAGTGAAGGTTAGAAGTGCTATGTGTTTCCATCATGCCATACGTTCCCTAGCTGGAGCACATTTCTCAGTATCCCGAATCAGACCGCTTTGACCAACGCGTAATCAATTTAATGATGTTTATGACCCCCATCGACGGTCTTAGGACCGGTAGAAAATAAACAAGGAGAATCGGTCACTTACACTTGGACCAGAACACCTGATACTCTTCAGTGTATAAGCTCGATGTATTGTAATTGCATACCGTGGCATGCTGTGAAGACTTAGTATGAAAATGACTCTAAAGAACTTTTGCTAGAGAAACTAACTCCAAACAGAGTACGCCGAAGGAGCATGGGTAAAGGGATACTTGGTAACGTGCTATTTTAAATTTTTCTAAATACAAGGAGTGAGTGCAGACGTCGATGTCTCTATTCTCCTTATTCGTGGTAGCAGGAATGAATTGGTGTAAGTTACGGAATGTCCCAAAACTCGGCTAAAGGCAGGAATCTCAGAAATTCCTAGCTCCATAGACCACCAACTGTTGCGATATGTAACAGTGTCTTGGGCGTGGGTCCGGTTACATCTGACCGATCTGATTGTGTAAACACCGAATCCAGAAATGGTACGGCTATTGAGTAAGCTGTCAATAAGACTAACACGATGGAAAACAAAACGTCGACACACTGAGGTGATGAGAAATGCGTGCCGACTGCTAGGAAGGCTTAAAACCCCCGATTGCTACATATTTTCTCCTGGAAAGGCAAGTGATACAGTTTAGTTAGATAGGGCTCAGGCGACTATCAATCAAGTATGTGTGATATAGCGGCCACCTAAGACCGACAAGAGAAGTTTGATCGATCCAAAGAAGGCATGCCGATTGTCTTGAGACGAGTAAAATCAAATTTCGACAAAGCAAAGGACACGTCCAAAGCTTATCACCTTGTTGCCTCATGAAGATTCTACTGAGTAGCGGTTTATAAAGTAACAACGATAGGGCGCAGGCTTCTGGAAGAGCTGTGCGCGAGACTGATTGCAAAAAGGGAGAAATGTCAATTAGGCATTATTTTGCTGCAGGATACGCCTGAACCTATGTTGGCCCTGGAGTACTTTAAAGAGGTCGACATGGCGACATTCTCCAGCAGTAGGTAGGTAGAATTCCAGGGAAGGTCGAGAAAAGTCTTCGTGGCGCAATTGTTGATCATGGCAATACCAAAGAACAATAGAAACCGCTTGAACTTAGAATCCTGAATTTTGTCAATGACTTCATCCTGAAGACAGAAGCCGCAGTTAGACTACGAAGACAAAGGCAGCCTGTATTGGTTGAAGTTGGTAAACGCTAATCTCACACGACCGGGAAGCCGCATCAGCATTTGAATATACTCGTACATACCATTTGCCAGTGGAAAGCATGGCATGGAACTTCGCATATATCTATGACATACAGGGTGAATGACTCGAACTCCAACTTTTTAAAATGCTATGATTTTTTTATTTTTTGATAGATTTTATTGTCCCAAAGCAAAAAATGTTGGAAAATACATCAATTTTCAAATTGTATCAGTAGTTTTCAATATGTCCACCTTTGGCGCGAATAATGGCCTTCAGACGACCGAAGAAAGCATCGTACGCTGCACGCAAGTGGCTCTGCGGTATTTTGACCCATTCCCGGCGAAGTGCTTGTTTGAGGTGGTCCAAACTTTGGTATTTTTTAGTGCCAACCTTCGCCTTCAAAATACCCCAGACAGAGAAATCCAACGGATTTGCATCCGGAGAATTTGCAATCCATTGTGTCGAAGATATGAAGTGTGGAACATTGTTTTTTAACCAATCTTGGTTGACGAGCGCTTTGGGAGACGGTGCCGAGTCTTGTTGAAATGTCCACGGTCTCCGACCGAAATGATTGTTTGCCTAAGGCTTCAATACTGCCTCTAAGACAGTTTAACGGTATACGATCGCATTAATTTTGACTCCACGGTCCCAAAAATACGAGCGGAGAGCGACCATCGGCGGTTATGGCGGCCCAAACCATCACCATCGGTGCTGCCTGCTTTCTGGTGGCCACCCGAAGGTGTAAATTTTCGAAGGACCTCTCTGGCATGTAAACTCGGTCATTTTGTTTGTTGACATATTGCTCGATAACAAATGGCGACTCATCGGAAAAAACCAAATTCGGCAACTCACCACTTTCGTGCAAGCTTTTTTCTGTTGCGGTGTAAGATCGTGTGCTTTTTGGAACTTCAATGGCTTGAGCCCAAGCTCATTTTTTAGTATGTGATGCATCCGTTCCAACGATATGTTGGCTCGTGAGCTCAGCCATTTTTCTTCCACTTCGACGCGGATTTCGCTCAATTCGAGCCTTCACTTTCCGAACCATTTCTGCCGATGTTGCTGTTTTTTTACGACCACCTCCATGGCGTTTTGCAACGCTGCCAGTATCACGGTAACGAGCTATGGTTCGAGACATAAATGATTTATTCACGTTGAGGTACTGGAGGGCTGTAACGATAGCTACTTGTGGTTTTCCAGCCAAATATAAAGCAATCCCATCGCGGATAAAAATTTTTCAACACAACTGAAACGCAAATCATTTAGAAGGCTTGTAAATAATAAAATTATCTGTCATGTGTCAAAATTTGAGCTCACTGTCATGAACGGTTTGAAGTTGGTTGCAATTCGAGTCATTCATGGTTGCTCCATAAACAAAAAGTTAAAGCCTGTGTAGGCATAATTCGCTGTAAATTTAAATTGATGAGGGTAACACATAATATGAAGAAAGGAGCGACTGGTAACCTGTACCAGCCGAGAATTGATGTCGCCAACACCAACCCAACAATAGTAAAATTTGAGCATGTTTTGCCATTAGCAAGCAGATTAACTAGCTACAGTAACAGGTACAGATCGAGCAGTGGTAAAATTGTGAAGTAGACGCAACTTAACTGATTTAGGCAGTAATTTGCATGCCATTTGACTCTCCAGATAATTCCATCGTTCGAACTAACTAGTTTATTTAGTTACTTACTGGAGCTGCAAACCCGGGTGAACCCGGGCTTTAACCAACAAGCTGTCTCCAGATTCGCACGCTATTTTGGCTTAGGTCCCCTTCTTCTACCGCGCTGTCCCTCGGGGGCAAGACTTTTCAGACCGTAGCATTGGTATCCATCGGCTCTACATGACCCAGCCACCTCAGTCGTTGGACTTTCACTATTCTGGCTAAGTCGAAGTCGATGTATAGCCCTTACAGGTCTTGTTGTATATCCTCCTCCACTCACCGTCTATGCAAATGGGACCGCAAATCACTCGAAGAATTTTCCTCTCAAAGCAGCCAAGAGCACCCTCTTCCATTTTGGACGAAGTCCACGCGCCATAGGGCTGAACTGGGATTATTAAGGGCTTATATAGCGTCACATTGGAATAATTGGATGGACTTTTGAAAGATTGTGCCTCTTGTGTTGGCGCATGGGTTTTACCCTATTCTTTCGTGATGTTAAGGAGATCGCATGGCAACGCATCGCCTTGTCTAAATCCTTTTTTGACATCAAACGTCTCGATGAGTTCTTTACCGAGCTTGATGGAGCAGCGTGCATTCTCCATCGTCATCTGGCATAAACGCACGAGTTTGACACTGATGCCAAAGCCAGACATTGCTCTGTTTAGTTAGTCTCTATAGCGCCTTAAAACCGATGAATAGGTGGTGTGTACCGAATTGTAACTCACTTAAGAATCTCATTCCTGGAGTAGCATTCCTTGATCGCGCGCTTCTCATGCTCCTTGTTCTTTTTCCTTAGTAGCTTAGCTCTAGTCGTTCTATGCCGCACCGATTTGTATGACTCTTGCTTAGCTGCATGTGCTTGCCGGCACTCGTCCTCAAACTAGGGATTTCGTTGTGGTAGCCGAGTGAAACCCAGCAAATCAGAGACGGCATTTCAAATGGCTTCGTTACTCGATGCTGGTGGCATAGGACCTCTTAAGAGATTAAGAGAGACTCGATCGGAAAAGAATCTGGAATAAAACTTCCTCACAGTATTAGCTTGTCTTTGCGATGCTCGGGATATCCGCAACCGTACTTTGGTAATGGTCCGAGTTAACCCCTCGGAATGTTCGGACAGGGGAGGAGTGCCTTGCGTCGATCGAAATGTGGTTGATGAATTAGGAGTTCTCGAAGTCCCCTTATGAATCGATGCCCCGCCGCAATGTCTATTAGCCTCAACCCGTTATCCGAGGTAGTGTCACGCACTAACCAGTTTGCTGGTAAAAAAATATCAGAGCATAAGAAATAAGAAGCCATCTTGGATGGCGACAGCCGTTCCCATCATGCTTAATGGGGAATCACCGCCAAAATCTGTCCAAGACCGACAAACATTCACAGAAGTAAGGAGCAATTCCCGAAATATGTATTGACGCTGATGGACAGCCGGGAAAATGAACACTTCAGTGTGGACTTGTGGTCAGCATTACATAATAATTATATGGAAGCATGGGTGCGAAATCTTGTAGTTGCGGGACCTAATGGCAGTGTATAACGAGCAACCTGAAACACCGAAACCAATTTTGCTATCTCAGCCATGAGATACCAAGCGAACAGAGAATGAAATAAGTTTAGCGTTCCGCCAACTTTCACTCTCGATGGTCCGGTACTACCACCACCAACTTCATTAAATATTTTGTACTCTTTGAGGCATGAGCAGTCGTCTCCAGGGTTTCATATTGTCGCCTGACTTGGTTATTGGGTCCCAGACAAGCCTGTCAAAACTTATCCTGAGCTCAAGACAAGACAAAAGGTAAAGCTAGCCGTCAATCAAAGAAAAGTTCATTCAGATCGCCAGTCCCATGATGGAATGAACATCTGAATCTTATTAGGCTGATTCTAATTTTGAACCGAAAGGACTCTCAGTCTTAGTCCCGGGTAAAAGGCTCAGAATTAGCTACTATCACTGAAGCAAAATGCGAATTAGGTGTGATGATATTTACAACACGTAACGTGGCTGCTATCTAGCAACAGTTATTGTGGCGGGTAGGACATGATCTTTTAATGTCAGGTATCGATGGCATATCTCCACTCAGAAAGATTTTTAAAGCTAGCTTAGCACTAGCTCACATACATATAGTCATCAGTGCCCCTTAAGCTGAAGAACTGGCAATCAATGAATCGGATTCATGTGCTCAGATTTGCCTTGCGGAGGCATCCCCTGTCTAAGATGCAGCACCTATGCCAACATGGAAGTTCTCGTGAAACTGCGCTTCAAAACCACGTGAGCGCAATTGAGTGTGTAAGAGAAGAAGACCAGGTTGGGTATTTTCCTGGACATTGATGGTGCCTTCGGCAAAGCACCTTTTGGCGGCCCATGTCCTGTTGTCCTGTTGATTGAAGCATTGATAGGAACCCGAAATTTGATTGCATATGTTGCTATGAATATTTGACCGCGAATAGGAAGAGGGAATACCCGCAGAACGCGCTGTTGACTTTGGCAACACACCAAGAAGAGCTCTCTGGATCTGCAAGGGTAGGGTAAAATCAATCAAATCTAACCATCCTATGTGTCAATTCTTTGGGAGAACTAGCTTTCACGTAAATACCTTACTGCTAGTTTTACCACAATCAAACAACGGTGTGTTCTGGCTTCATGGGTGCTTTTGTCATTTGGTTAAACCGTTCTACAGTCTTGATTATTGAGTGACTCTGGTCGAATATACCGTCTGTCGCAAATAAACTAGATCTTGGTCAACCTGTCTCTTAAACGTGAATTCACATTTCTTGCGGAATGTGTCTACGTCTGTAACAACAGACCACATCCTCACCACCTCCAAGTTGTTCGAGAATACCACGCTTCTTTAAGCCCAGTTGAAAGGAAGAATGTTGTCTGAGCTGAAATCGTGGAATAAAGATTGTCGATCAAGGCTCAGATGAGGATTTACTAAGATCTAAGATCGCATTAGAACCGCCTGTGTCTTCTATAAGCATTTTCATTGATATTTCAACTTCTCAAAGCCTAAACAATTCTAGTAAAAGGAACATATAAAGATTACAATAAACTAGTTCCATGTAGGGAAGCTCTGTAGCAGTGTACTTCTATACCTCTGTACGACCACCGGTCCAACAAGAGATCCAAATAGCTATATCAGAGGAAAAGTCTGCTGAAGCGGACGGTATCACCACCGAACTACCATATTTTAAGCAGTGGCAGTTGATAAAGTAAACAGCATACACTGACTCATCTGTTGCTCACTTCTCAAGTTCTAGAGATCTTTTAAACTCCACCAACTGCAGAGATATTAGTCATCTTTACGAAGCAAAAAAGATCCTATCTATAGTGCTCTGCGGACGACTGTCAGAAACCATGTGGTGTGTCCATAACCTGGACCTAATAAGAATCTACCATCGCGCAAAGATTCATCTTGCAATAGATTTTGGAAAGAAGCCAAAAACTTCAGGACGGTATCCATCCTGGCTATATACGAGTAGAGCTAGGTTCACATACAATTCGCATACCTTTCAAAGTTGTCTATATGAGCACAGTGACAATGGAGAATACTTGCTGTTCAGTGAAGATCGGCAAAGACCTCACCGATATGTTTGGTATCGAAAAAAGATGATTCGCTGCCATGTCACTTGGAAGGATTGTACAACACTCACAGACCAGCATCAGAGGCGCAGTTTTTGAAGAATCTGAATAACTGCTGACATACGTTAATGACTTTGATTTTATCAGAAGAAATCAGCGGGATGTCACTAATGTACTTACGGCTATAGAAACAGAAGCGGGAAAGATATAGAAAATATGTCTGCAAAACGTATCAAGTGCAAGATTGCGGCATCTTCCATCTAGCACTTGCGCCTTCGATCTAACTATTGACTTGGGTTATAGGATTCCGGCGAGAAAACTGGAAATCGATATTCCTCATTATGCTATCAACTGATGCTGCTTAGCCTCATATTTGTTCAATTTGTATCACGTAAATTCCCGACCAGGAATGCCCTAATTTCTTAAAGACCGACAGATGCCCGCAGTTAACTGCAAAAATCATGGCTAAATGATCGTTAACAGATCGAAGGATCAACACTCTAACTTAAAAGCTACCGTCAAGCGGCAGTAACCACAGTAATTCTTAAAAATTTCTAAAGACCTCCTTCTGATCTGCACCTCCAGACACAGATACCATGGCTTCGATAACAAAGCTTCTATCCATATATTCGAAGCACCAACTATTTACTTCCAAGACTAAATTATTACGAGAGTGACCTTACGTGAATCCTTCGCACTTCTTATCAACACAACGCGCCAGCTTTATCTCTGCGTCACAAAGTATCTGATATTTCGACGACGCCCTGTACTCGTATTTTCTGGGTTACTAAGGTTATTCATGGTATTTTCCTTGGTGTCGAACGTTTTATGTCGAATCCAAGTTACGAATATAAATCTAATTATAATTGCATGCTGCATTAAGTACTGGGCAGTGAATATGAGTACTCAGATACTTAGATACTGTCCAGTGTGCTGTGTGCATTGTGCATTGTGCAGTGTGCATTGTGCAGAGTGCAGGGTGCACATATGTAATCGTTTTCTATTCCCCGCATCTGTGGAACCACATAACCAATATCAATGCAGTACAGAGAATTTCAAGGCTTCGCAAAGTCTATTTTGTTTTTATTTGCTGCTGTTGACTTGCATTGAATTTCTGCTCAATCCCACCGCCAACCCCCCATCGGTTACCGTCACTTTGTACTCGTATATTCAGTATGTGAAAAATTCTAGTAACTATTATGTGATTTGCTGTAATCGGCTGTAATCAGAATTCTCAGTGTCACTATTGACAACATAACAACAACACTTACAACAACAACCGAGTCACTTTAGTTGAAAAGCTTTAAATAGAAAACAGTGCCTTTGATGGGCTGTAGTGTTTGAGTTAGCCAGGTCCATGTGTGTATGCGCGAATTTGCAATGCCAAAATACGAGTAAATACGAGCAAATACTCGTACCTACAATAACACGCCAACGGATAATATGCAGTACGTGAATTTGATTTAAATTTAACTTTACAGAGATAGCGTTGTTATTAGCTTCTTAATTTCTGATGAAATGGGTTTATCTTGAGGTCAAAAGTGCACCGTGCTCGTATTCGTATTCGTATTCGTAGGACGCCATCTGACGTTGTGTTGTGATTTTATTTTACATAGTCGAAGTTGTTCCCCATAATTGAGGGGCTACGTGATTTTTGTTCAAATAATGCTGAATCCAAGTTTAATGAGAGGAACTACTAAACGACCTTAAACAGGCCCGAGGTAGTGTCATTGATAGGGTTAAATTGT
Organism: Volucella zonaria; assembly: GCA_963966105.1. Taxonomy (NCBI): domain Eukaryota; kingdom Metazoa; phylum Arthropoda; class Insecta; order Diptera; family Syrphidae; genus Volucella; species Volucella zonaria. Next base: position 157,240,140 of record OZ014533.1, read on the forward strand.
GACTACTTACGGCTGAAGGATCAGTCACGATCATTTGAGATCAGACTGACGATTGACGATCACTAATGACCAATGAATATGAAAGATTGAGGAACGAGGGTCTTGACATACTCGTCAAGGTCCTTTTTAAAATGAACAATCGAGTTCTAAGATCGAAATGAATCTTGAGAGCAAGTAGCAAACTATCATCAGTAAATGTGACGTAACATTCTTTGCGACGTTGAAATAGTGAAGAAGATTAATAGAAAAAGTATAGGTGACAACATCGAATCCTGAGGCATCCTAAAATATATATTACGAAACTGACAAGATAAGTAGATTTGGAGCTTTCTGAGGGCTGTCCACAATCAGTAAAAAAAAGATTCTTCGATTTCCACGACCATAGGTCTTCTTTTGAATGGAAAAAACGGGTAGATACTCTGAGGATGAAGTGACCGCAGTATCAGCCTCTACCACATTATGATCTTTAACCTGTGCCTTGTACCATAATACTCCGCAGTATTATCGCCATTCTTATAGGAGGCATCGCAAACGAGGGAGCCACTATCCTGCACTGTTTATATGACAAAACGCAGCAGTAGTCTTCCCGAGGAATGATTGATACTAGACTTTTTAGAGACGCAAAGATGTGTATTCGCTTGATGTGAATGCTCCATGGAGAATCATGGTAACTACAGTTGTACTGAAGTCTAACCCAACTATCAATAGCCGTTGGCGATGATGACGATGCAGCCAGTTAAATTCAAGGTTTCACAGCCCGAAAAGCCCTCTTCTGAGACTTGGTTACCGAGTTTATAAGCGATCCAGACAAGACAAGATTAAAAAAAATCACCATTTCGATGAAAAGGCCTTCATACTCGAATCCACCTTTGAAAGTGGTTCAAGCACGTAACAGACTTGAATAGCATACTCTTTCAAGCTCTGTTAATGGCTCGGTTGCCCTCTGCAGAGGTCAAAGTGCCAACATATTCTGATTAATTCCCTTCACGGCTTGGACTCTGATGAAAGGCAATACAAAATACTGAATACTAAAGGGTGTTTTTTTACATTCTGTCCACCCAACAGATCAATTGGCGAGATCCATACGGCGTAAAGGGATATTCTCAGTTCAAGAGTGAGGAATCGATGGGATAATACCAAAGGCACTAACGTATCCCCAACATAGAACCTTGGGTGCAAAGAAGACCTAGAAAACTAAACGGCGTTGAAGAGTGAGCGAACACGTGTAGTAGTAGGAGAATGGCAGAAAAAGTTGAACAACGTGTCTACATCAAATTTTGTTTAAAGCTTGGGGATTCGTAAGTGGAAACAAATCTTGAGTTTATGCACACGACACAGAAACCAAGTTCCTGTAATCCTGTGGCGTGGCTCATCATAGGTACGGCACTGCTATCACCAAAGAGTACTACCGCGAGCTTCTACGTCACTTTTGTCATGCAGTAAGCAGCAATCCGCCCGATCTGGGCACAAATGGCAGCTGGCAACTTCATCACGATAACGCATCCGCTCATTATTCTCAAATGATTTGGAGTTTCTTAGTCAAACACAAATTTAATTTTAATTTTTAATTTTAATTTTTTTAATTTTTGGTGGGGGCTGAGGCCCCCATTTATTGGCTTAATACAAGCTTAATCTAACTTATAAACTAACAGAAAGACTTAAGAGCTAGTGACCAAGGAAGTGATGGAGGAGATCTTGTTTGAGACGAGGAGTGCTCAGGTGGAAATGAAAAAGGGAGAGGTTCGAGTTGACCTTTCGGAGCATTCGGGAAATAGGTTCGTTGGAGCCATAAGAGGTGCGGTGGACCGGTAGATAGAAGAGACGAGGACAACGTAGATTAAAAGCACAAAAGCAAGCTCCTTACGCTCCTAGCCTCGATGCCTGTGACTTCTGACTTTTCTCCAAACTGAAAATGCCCTGCCCTTCCGGCAGTGGTAGAACCATTTGGAGAAGTATGTAGCAGCTGTCAAAGGGAGTACTTTAGAGGTGATTTGTGTTATAAAGGATGTTTTTTTTAGAGGCATACAGATTCAATATGAAATAAAATACTTGAAGCTAATGTTAATGTCTATGATATTAGTTTTATTTAATAAAAAATTATATGCCATTAGTGTTTAAATATAATATCGGTCATATGCGCGAAACGGTTAACTTGAATGAAGCGCAGTCCTGAAGTCCAATTTTCGACAACTTTATCGAGCAACTGGGGCCGTACTATATATCAGCAATAACACAGCGAACGTTGAGTTTCAAATTGTCCAACGTCTCTGGTTTATCGGCATAGACTAGTGACTTCGCATACCCCCAAAGAAAGTAATCTAAAGGTGTGAGATCGCAGGATCGTAGAGGCGAGTTCGCATGTCCATTACGCGAAATTACGCGCTCTGCAAACGTTTCCCGCAATAAATTGATGGTGTCGCGTGCCATGTGGCATGTTGCGCCATCTTATTGACACCAAAGCTCTGTCACGTCAATGCCATTCAACTGAGGAACGAAGAAGTCAGAAATCATGTTTCTATAGCGCTCTCCATTGACGGTAAAATTCTGGCCGGCATCGTCCGTAAAGAAATATGGGCCGATGATTCCACCAGTCCATAGAGTACATAAAACAGTGAATTTTAATGGTTGCAAGGACGTCTCGACAAAGGGTTCTGGATTTTCTCCACTCCAAACTTGGCAATTTTGCTTGTTTACATATCCATTTAACCAAAAATGGGCCTCATCGGAGAACAAAATTTTGCGTTGAAAATCAGGATCAAGCTGAATCAAATTTTCGGCCCATTCACCGAACCTACGACGCGTATCATGGTTACGCAATTTCAACTCTTGCTGGATCTTATAAGCTTTTCAGCCAAGATCTTTCCGAAAAACCTTCCACAAAGTGGATGGACATAGCTGCAATTGCTGTGCACGATGGCGAATCGACTCATTCGGATTCTCCTCAACACTGCGCTCCACAATGGCAATAACTTCTTCTGTTCGCACTGTTTGTCCTCTTTGGGAATGCGTATTAGCCACTAGAGTGTACGTGGCGCGAATACGATTAATTGTGTTCCGAATAACTTGCTCAGATGGACGATTATGTCGACCGTAAAATGGACGTAGCGCACGATAAGCTTGGCGAACTGAACCATTGCACAATTTCCACGCGTTGTTCTGGCGTTAATCTATTCGTCGTAAAATGGCAAGACGTACTAACCACAAATCAACTTTCAGCTGTCAAATTGACAATCTGTAGAAACAGTGTTGCCAGCTTAAAAACCAAACCTCTAAAAAAAACACCCTTTATTTTCGAAACACCTTGCGTTTTCGTGTCAATATATCAGACACAGTCATAAGATAGTCGACACGGATTGTTCCTCTTCTTAGTCAATTGCGAGGCTGCGGTCCATGGAACGCTCCTTGATGGCTAGTTCGATGTCTTGCCAAAATGTCTTTACACAGCCAGAAACCCAGTACCATTTCGTTTAGACGGCATAATCCGCCAAACAACAAGGCAACAATGTCTTCACATTCCCGAGGGTAAACACTAAGGACATTCGGAACATTAAAGAACATCCCTTAGTGGGGCTTCTTAATATTTGATAGTAGCCCTTGTTCGATATGAAACTCGTTTGAAAAAATAAAAGTAGACAGATACCTTTCTGCAATGGCTGTAGGGAAGTGGTGAGTGTTCCTTCTCTTCATAAATGAAAAAAGATACTCCTTTCGCTAGGCGTTATCAAGTTTAAGCGCTTCATAAAGGAATAGTTGCCGGCCAGAAAATCTCGAATTTCTTACAAATACACGAGTGCTCAGTTTTAGTTTGTTTTCTTGGAGAATTCAATAGTAAGTAGGAGCCCCAAAGGCATTGCAAAGTGTATCTGGAACTTTTTCTGGGAAATTGATGGAAAATTTTATTTTCCAAAGCTCTAATATGATCTGGGATCCCGGACAAGGTCAGGGACTCTCTGCACTGTTTCGAGGTTGGTCCAAAGTCCCATTCGCCAGATTGTATTCACACCAAACGCCATTTAAATCCATGGATGCTTACAGAAACTTCTGATCTGGTATTTATTACGTTATCAACTTGCGGTTGAAATAGGAAGGCATGGTGATACATCTAGGTGATGAGTTTATACCCAGTGGACGAAGGTCACCCAAGGATTTCGAATTTAATATTTTCTGGAGAAGAACTTGCAGTGGGTGATTCTGTTGAATAAACTGAGTTAGGCGGACAACGGGAAAAGACATCACAAAATTTAAAGAAAATGATGTTCCTTACTTTCTGTCTCTTTAATTTTGTACCTTACTTGATGAGGAAACTTTACATATCAAAAAGCGATTGCAAGCGAATCCACGACAGAATAAACAAACCAAAAGAGCAGGTTTCAGATTGTATGTACCCTTAACATGTTTGTATACAGCGCAGATGAAAGAGTTCAGTAGTAATGTGAACGTTCCCAAGGATGCAGGCCAGTAAAGTTGTTGCTGGACCTTTGCAAGTTTATTCCTCATTGACTAACTTACATCAGACAGTGTGTTGTTCAGGCTCATCGATCTAAGCTATGATGATGGCTCTCTCAACCCAATAGGCCAATATTAATAATGCACAGAAGACGACTCCTTAGATACAGCGGAAAGTATTCCCACAGCATTTTCTATAGACGGAAACGTACAGCTAAGTTCATGCTGACATCCTAAAAAAGGAAAGACAGATGGGACGAACAAAAGGATGACTCTCGCCGGGTGAAGTAGTTTTCCAACAAGCACGCCCTTTGTGAGTAAGTCCTAAGTCACAAGGACGATGCTTTAATAAGGGTCTCAGCCAGGTAGATCCAACAGTGGTGCTTATAGACGAAGATGTTCGACTTAATGCAATCTGAGTCGAGTTCCAAAGAAAACGACGAAAATTAAGACGAACAACACGATTAATTTTTACGCTGAGAGGACTAGATTTTTAGTTGAGTAACCGGCGAACGCCCTACCAACACCAAAGGCAAGGCAACCATTGAAAGGAAGCAATTAAATGAAATGTGATCGTTATCCGGAGTGCTTCAATAGGGCATGCAATGTGTGTCGAGTCAAGAACGCGTCTTGTGCAAAGAATATAACGTTCGCAGGATGATTCCTTTAGTATCGAATTGCTACAATGCATCAAATATGCTGCGAGCATCCTACTCCACTCCCTGACCAACAACTTAAGAGCCACGAACGGTGGATGACATCAGTCGAATTTCAAGAAGGTGGCACCCACTTCTCCACGTGTTGTAGGAACAGAGCTCACCAGGGACAAAAGTGCACCAACATAAAAACCGATAACCTGGTATCACATAGGCAGAATATCTGGCACGGCTTGCATTATCGAGAATTTTTACATCTAAGACGGCCTAGAAGACGAGACGTTTAGCAGTAGTCGAGCTAACTATGAACTACTCGTATAAAGTTCGAAGCCAACTTAGTTTCATGAAAGATGACTAAAACGACGGTTGGCACAAACCAATCTATTGATCTGGCAACCAGTGGAAAGAAAGGCGGCTAATCAGTCTTCGGGAAAGATGGAAATTCAGAAAAACTTTCTCATGACAGATAATCGATCGGAAAATGGGCGAATAAGAGCAGTTTGGATGATACAGTTTACGATTAAGGAGCTGGAGAAGACTAGTACTACTCAAGGTTACCCGAAATGGAATTTCTTGCGAAAACTTCCCTTGAGTGTGCTTCCGCAAAGAACAATTCGTAACGTTATATCAAGTTCATACTTCAAGGAATCCCAAAGACTGCGTCATCCTTTTCGAATTAAAAAAAAAAAATCATTTCTATACGGACCTTTATGGAGCAAGTATATAACGAGAGAATTTCAAGAGAAATTCTGTCAATCAGAAGTTAGGGGTAGCATGAGTAGCATGGAAGACGAGTGAAGAAAATTGGATGACCGGATTAGGGATCGATGAGTCGGAGAAGATACAAATCCACTGACATGACCAGGAACTAAAAACTTCATCCGATGGAAAAAGACAGGATGGCCAGCCAACCATGGTAAGATACTATTACAATTGCCGAACCATTTTCGTAGAAATCTCAGACACACTCGTATTATCTCCAAGTACTTCTTCGAGTATTGTTTACTTTAGGATTTGCGTCTTTGTTTTCAGTTAGCAGGTAATCCGTGATTCAGACATCGGCATTCCATGGTGGATGTATCAAAGTTTCCTGTGACTCATCACAGAATTCTAAACTGGTCATGCTTTTCAAGGCTAACTTTTCATAGGTGTAGTCTTTACTTTCAGTTGTCTGTAAGGAAGTGAGACACGACTGATCGAATTCTAGCTACGATGTACTCATAATAAACCGGGTCCACACATTTTCTGCGGCTTAGAACTGCTCATCAAAGGAATTAGTAAGGCCTGTTCTGAAATTGAACTCACTGAAATCATTTGTGGTAACTCGAAAGACGTAATGCTTCTCTCAGTCGGCAGCCCAAAAATATGAACATTTTCTTTAGATATGCTGTATGTGCTCTCTCTCAGTAATGGCACTGTGCGCAAACTGTGGTCCGAAGGTATCTTTCATGTCAACACTATGTTATCATCAAATCTATTGACGCATAGCAGACGGAGAGACAAGCTTCAACCATATTGTGCCTCTTAAGGTTTCCCTGGACGAGTTTCCCTTCATGGACTAAATAAATCGCATCTTAGGGTTCTTCCCTAACTCTGAATCAAACTCTGACTTCCACTTTCGTTGTTTGTCCTCTCCTTGCTTCAGCTCAAATCTGGTGCCTGGTGTTTTTCTTTTCCACACTTGAATTCACTTCATGACTTCAACGCTCCGTATCTCCCATCGGATATGATGCATCCAAATTTTCCCTCTAAAACAATAAACCATCTAATTAACTGAAAAACCTCTTAAAAGCTTGCACCGATGTAATAAATACGTCAACTTGTAATTACAAGCTTGGCCATAAAGTATCACGCCACAATAGACATTGCCACAGCCATAACCATAACCATAACCATAACCATAAGCATATCCATAGTACCTACGAATACCAACACGCTTGCGTATTTTTTTCGGTTCTAGGAAGCTGCAATTACCTATCCGTTCAGCACTTACATGATTCATATCCGGCGTGCATCGACTACTGTGGCATTCTTTTTGCTCCATAATCTTGAAAATATCTAAAGTCCAGCTGTACAAGTATTTCCATCTGCCAGAAGCGCTAGCTACTGGATAATGGAGAGCGAAATACCATATTTCTCTAATGGTTGCCCTCTAGTTTCGGTTGCCTGAGTTGTTATTTCATCAAAAACCATAAATTCAGCCCCTCTTAGCCACCCACTCGATTTTTTTCTGCAAATGTTCGTGTATCTGCATCTTTGAAGTCAGAACTCGTTAATCGTTGACCATGTTGCGCAATTGTACTCGTACGATACACCGATACACCGATACACCGATACACCGACGCGTACATACGTCATTCGGGGTGGATGCAGCAGCCTCTGGAATGCTAAAGACGACATCGTTCAATTAAAAAACAATTAAACCATCACTTCTAAGCATTACTACCTAAAAACTGGTATAGATACTTATACTTTGTATCTCTTTTCGTGCTGCTGCTGCTGCTGCTGCAATTTGTGATGGTTGGAAAAAAAAAAAAAAAACACAAGTGATCAAGAGGTAGAGGTGGTAACCAACCAACACTAACCAGCCAAGCAAAACGCAAAACAAACAAACTAATTGCAGTCAACGAATGTATCTGTGTATCTCATTTATTATTACATTCGCTTGCATTTATTAAAACGAGTATATTTTCTTGCTTTGACCTTGAACTTGATATTAGACAGGTAAATAAGCTCAGGCACCTTCGTCCGCCGCTGTTATTATAAGAGTAGTCATAGCTATTGCCGGCCGTCGAGAGGAGTTACCTATATTCACCTGGTATATCGACAAATGTACGAGTATGTAGATGCAGATACGAGTACATAAGAATTGTTGTCTCGTCATACCACTCGCCAAGTGGTTCAGAGGTACCACCAGCCACCGTCGCGGTCGCATCGTAGTCGTCGTTGTTGTTGTCGTCGTCGTCGTTGACTTGTTCGAGTATCTCATGATGATGTTGCCAATGATGATGATGATGATGATGATGATGAGGAAAGAAAGGGGCGTGGGCACCACTATTGCAAATAGTAAAAACACAAAACTCAATAACAAAATACTCTCACAGAGTCTGAGGAGGTCGCGAACAGTTTAATGGATGCAAGCAGGTGAATAATGATCTTTTACAAATCCCACCAGAAAGATGGTAATTTCCATAAAAAGCATCTATGACTCTGACTCTCTGACTTTGACTCTGAATCGGGAATTCAGATTCGGAATCGGAATCGGAATCGGAGTCAGAGTTGGACTCGGACTTCGGCACTTTACACGGGGTATCGATGCAGCAAATGTATGAATACCTCAGAGAGATATAGGCAAAGATACACGCCAAAGCTTTTTTTGAAATAGCATTTTTTTTTTCTTAATATTTGCTTCTTTGATTGGCGTCGTAATTATTTCCATTTGCCTGTGGTTAGAGATACTTATACTCGTAGTCAGCTTTTGTTATTTTTTTATTTTTTTTTTTCCTGAAGAGATCAAAGGTTTGCGATCACAAGAAAAATTGGAGAGATCAGCTATTAACGATGAACGAGTACGACGAGACGGTGTATCTGCGGCAGTGTTGCCGTGTGGAAGGTAGTGGAAATGCCTCAGAAAAAGTAGCAGAATTCCTGTTGAAGCATCATGTATTCATCCAACGGTCTTAACTTCCCGATTTGAGTAGAAATGGTGAGACATTAGTTTTTTGGTAGCAAGTTCATAGAGAGTCTAAAGTGTTACTGCGCCTGTTTAATACCTCAGAGGCATCGTACTTCACAGCAAATGCAATGAGATCGGTTTCAGTGCCTACCCAGCAGAAAAGTGTCAATTTTTAACGACTGTAAGTAGCCGTCTGTAGTCTAGAGAGACTATAGATGGCATAATTGTATATTGTACATCGGGTTCCATTCATTTGACCCAAATTCACAGGAAACATACTCCACGGCAGAAAGTTTCGATAATGCGACGGCTGATAAGCTTTTTTTCTCCGGACAGAGGAAATATTTTGTGGTAAACAACTAGTAGAAGCAGCATTGGCCAGTAAATGCTGGTTCGCTTAGAAATGAGATGATATCTCCGCAGACGAACACCTAAACACTATTAGTAAGCCCTTTTTCATCAGCTCCAGGTGGCGCCTTCTGAGAGTCTTCTGGGCTTTTATAAAACAGGACAAACGTCCAGATAGCCGCAGGAACAACATATTTCATTGCTTCGAAACGGCAAAATGTGCCTCGGTTACAACGGACTATTTATTGACAACCATTACAAGGGTCCCCAAAATTTCTTAGAGTCTTACAAATAGAGCGGGAATTCATGCGGTGCAAACTGAATATCCTAGGGATAAGCCAAATTACCTCAGAATACGGCATCCAACCCTGTGAAACTGGCAAAATCTCCCTGGCCACTGTGAATCCAAAGGACACCATTTGTGAGTATGGAGTAGCGATCTTACTTACCCCCAAAGGAAGAAGTATCCCTATGTCCTATAGGCACAAATCTAGTATCTAGTGCTACGCTCCACCAAACTACACGGATGACGATACTCTTTAATAAAGACAGCATATTGGACGTAGGCATTAACTCAACGCGTACCGAAGATATCGTGATAAGAGATTTTATTGCGAAGGGAGACAATGACAACACAACGTTCAAGTAGCCTCTGGGAAACAAGTAATCACAACGACGAAAGATTCATTAACTTTTGCAATGTCAACTGCCTGTCATTGACCACAAGGACTGCCACCTCTACTGACCGACAACGTACATTGAACTAGATCGTTTACTTCACTATTAGCTGACGCTTAAGAATTGCAATCAAGACGTATGTAACAAATGTGGAGCTGACATCGGTATAGGGGGCGACCACCATTCAATCTTAACTATTATACGCCTTCGTATTCCATCTGTCTACAGCGGCCAATCCAACTTACTAAAGATTCCCAGGTATAATATCGACAAGCTCCAGAATCCCCAAGTGCCCCAAAGCATCAGCATCTTCACTACGATGCATCAACGATGAACATCAACGACCACTGGGACGCTGAGAAAAGTGTTTTTAACCCTGAGGAAGACAACATCGTTGGAGGAAGGCGAAAAGCCACATCATGAAGCTGGCACAAGACATCCACAGACGGATCGACCCAGAGCGCGAACCCAGAGCATCTGAAACTAGCACCGCATGCAGAGAAAAGAACTGCATCGTAGTATATGACGAGACAGGGTACCCGCCCAATTACGAGTATCAAGGCTTCGCCCATCAATGACGTTGTCTAATAAAAATCGGGGGCAGATACTGGTCTTATCGTAAACATCTACAGATGACGCCACCGAAGGTTGCTACGATTTGATCAGTTACAAGTTGCCGGTCATAGGTCTTGTTGGCGGCAATACTACCGGTAGTCCCTACTAGAACTTAAATCACGGTACCATGGGAGTCAGGAGCCGGACCTGACTTGTTGAGGTAGATCCCCTTATACGAACGTAATGGTGACGGTGGTTTAAACCCAGAGTCGCGGGAAGGGTCTTCCTGCTGGTTTGACCCAATGTAGAGTTGCAATAAGTACTGAGTGCTGTGACGCTAAAGACAGTAAGATGTTTTAGATCGACCTCTACCCATACCAAGGGTGGAACTTGTGCCTCGAACAAAAGTTCTGCTTTGGTATCTCAGGAAGGCAGCAGAGCGATGACAAGGTGTATCCTGGCTCTCATGTATATATGGGCATCCCGTAAACTTAAATTTTCCCGACAGGTGTTTACGTTAAAATCCAGAGACTATGTAGGACGAGGCAAGCGTAACTACGTTAATACAACGCCAATTTGCATTCCGTCAGAAACCCTCTAAATCGCGCCCAACCATTCGGCGAAAATCCTACCGCCACTCACTAGGAATCGTGGGATACCGAAGCTCTTTAGAGATTGGAATGAAGGGAACCGGACGGAATATGAAAACTGGAAAGGTTCTTTCGGATGTAGCTAAACCAATAGCTGATTGAAATAACTTGGAATCGAGTGATAGAAGCCTACTCGAACAAGCAGGCTTTCGAGTTGGACACATCTACACCTTGCGGATCATTATTGAGCAATGCGTCGAGTATAGCTCTCCGCTATATTTGTTGTTCATCGATTTCGAGAATCGAGATGTGATGTGGCTATAGGTACTTGCGCAGGAAAAGTATACCAAAAAAATTAGTCGCTATTATAAGAGATATCTATGATGGCGGTAAGGGTATCAGAAGAATTTGAAACTCGCAGCAGAGTTCAGCAGTTGTATATTTTTGCTGCTGCTCTTCAGTGATGCGATCCGGATAGCTCTGTCTGGATTGAACATGAGACTGAGATCACATCCTAATTATCTTGACTATCCGGATGCCTGCTGTTACACAGGATATTGTCTCTGAACCAGGAAGTCAAAAAAAAAATGGACTAAAACAAAGACCCTAGGGTAGGGTAGGTAAAAGTGGCTGTTGGAAAGACCAACCTATTTAGGCCTATTAGCCCATTGTGATGCCACGTGAATCGGTGATCCTCCTACTCATGGAACCAATTTGAGCTTATGATGAAGCGTAGAATACTGTTAACTTCTATATTCTTTAGATCGCTTAAGTCTTTCTAGAAGAAAGCTCCTAAATGAAGTTTTTTTTTGGGGGGGGAGAGCTGTACATGTCCAGAGTAGGTGGAGAATTGTCTCCTCTTCCTCCTCGTCCATGTAGCTGCTACATAAATCCTTTGTAAAACTCTCAAACTCTTAGAGCGATTGAGATTCCGCTTTGGCCAGACCAAGGCCCTAAGCAGTGAAAATTTTTCTACGCAACACCAGCGCCGCTCAACGCAACATTGCCTAACAGTGAGTCGAGAAAATAAACAGCTTTCTGTATCTAGCAAGTGTGGACCCAGAAGATGGTGGCACCGATATATATGCTATGCGAAATCTGGGAAAGCAGAGCCAAGCTGACACTATTCGGATCAAATGCGGAAGTAATACCTGAATAGTGGCCAAAGAAAGACACAAGAAAGCTGTAAACCATCTTAAATAGACGTTTTCACAACATCTTGAGGATTTTCTGGCCAAACCGCACGAATTCTTGCGCTAACAGCCCAAGAACCAATACACCTCAAAGTAAAGAGCCCAAAGTGGAAGTCGCACAGTCCTACTGAGAAGTACGCCATGCAACGGAATCCAATTACTCAATCGTAAACCGCGCCCTAGGCAGCATGGATAAGGACAGTCAAAGAGGAACTTGGGTTTTTGAAGATGACTTGGAAGAAATTCCAGCGCGTTGCTTAAACCATGGCACGCAGCCATTGTTAACACCCTTAGCCCTACGAGTCATACCTTACTTCCTAATTTAAAAAATTTAGGACAGATAGTTTGTCTTTGATCTAGAAGAGCAAATTTAACACGATTTGTGACTAGGTACCCATATTCAATGGTTTTAAATGTCCGCGATTTACAATGGCAGGAAGGTACAAACATTGCCGAGGATGGTAATGTTGGACTTCAGATAGCTCATCAACTGAAGTGCCTCTGTTGGAACCATTATTAGCTGCTTGAATTAGATCAGCATATCACTGTGCTGTAGGAAATAAACTATATGAGAGACCATGAGCATGTACGAGAACAGTCACCAGAACGGCATAGAGTCACCATAGTGAGCGCTATTGCTTGCCAGAATAGTTGCTACCCTATTTCCCAGCAAAAAAATATGGATTACCTTATAGATACCACAGTAAGTGAGTCAACACAGATCGTTAGATTCAAAGGCTTTTTTGAAAGATATGAGAACAGTAAGGTACCAGATTTTGAGCATTAAACCAAGCACTTAAGGCCACGAGAAAAACCTGGAGTGTTCATTTAAATATTTAAGGTTTGCCTTCAAGAAAGCGTCTATCAAAACCACAGCAGCGATTGAATCTGCATCAAATTAACGGATTCAAACCGTTTTATTGAGAAAACTCACACTCAAAGATACTACTTCAATCCGGGTAATTGACATTGGCTTATGTACTGCCTTTTTCAAATAAATGAACCGACGTATCAACAACAGAGTCCTCTAGTATAATTCCAGCAAAAAGGCCGAAAGATACCAAGTAACCGGTGGTGTACCTCAAGATTCCGAATGAGATCCCCAACTCTTTTTAAGTATTCAAAACCCTAGAGACGCAGAAATTTCAAATATCTCGAATAAATAGTCTGTGAGAGGACTTGCAGGATCTATACAAAATCAAAAACACCAGCACCATACAGTTGTGTGGTGTACAAACACATATGTTTAAGTTCCGGAACAGTAGAGCCATACAAATGTGGAACCCTTTCCATCTTTATCGTTTCTACGCTTTAGATATCGTCAGTGACCATGAACTTTTCGTTGAAGATACGAAAAGACTGTATAGCGATTGCAAAGGTCAAACAGATACCGAATTGTAGACACAGGTGTACGCACCGGTTTTTAACAATAATCTCGATAGATCAAAGCACCAGAGTGATAGGTAATATCTTTACAAATATAAACGGCGGACTGTTCTATACTTAGCCTTGTGATGACGAACCTGTTTTCAATAATACCTAACACTACAAAGTTGAAAGAACGATATTTTGCAAGAGATTTGGAGAAAAGTCTACCCCTCAATACAAAGTCATATGACCTTCAGCTTAGAATAAGGCAGTGTTGCGGGCGACTCCGTGACGAACGTAAAAAGTAGCAGCGATGGTTTTACCTACAAATATCTAGCACCACAAACACACAGTGTCTAGGCAAGACTGCTGCCCAAAAACCTGCTTTTGCCATAAGTGTAGTTTTGGCTGGTTTCACCTATCTAGTACTCTTAGAAAGAATAAAGACATTTCGTTGTATTCGTGGTAGTAGATAGTATCTAGTAAATACTAGTGCCATAGAAGGGTACACAACTTCCAAAAGCCAGTTGTAAATTACGAAGTGAATGAGGTAGACCTCGGCTGACTTCAGCTCAAATTGATTCTTTACATTCTTATCGGGCATCTGCCTCAACAAATACTCCGCTGACGAAGCCAATTTACCCCAGAAAAAGGTTGCACTTCCAAGCTTTCGAAAATTGGGTCGACGTTCTTTGCAGACAGATACTAAACAAATAATACAAATAAACAAAATGCCTAATTGCTGATAAAACTGGATAAGATCTGCAATCGCCGAAAAAATTCTTTCTTTTCGCTGCAAAAATTCTTCCACAACCCGTACAATCTTTTTTAACAGTCAACACAATTTTTACACCTTAAGCTCATTGACTAGCCCATATAGTCTGTCAGGTATGTGCTAGACTTTATCAGATCCATTGATAAGATATCACTTCCAACCAAAACCAAAGAACCTTCAGACTATTTTCAACTCAAAAAGAACAAAAACAAAAAAACGCTCATAACTCCATACAAAGGCAAATCCAGTTCAGCGCCACATCTACCTCAACATGTTGTTAAATTTTCAAGTGCATCTCATCAATTTTTATTTTTGATTCATTTTTTTTTTTATCTTTGGCGTCCGTCCCGCCCATTAAATACACAAAATACACGTCAAATTAAATTAGAAAATAGCCACCATCGGCAGCGGCATGTATTGCTGCTGCCGCCACTATAATAACCGCCACCTCCGCTGTAGATACATTTTGTTCATTGTTGTTGTTGTTTTTGTTTATGGTTAAGCGTTGACTGACGACAATGACAGCACGATGATCATCATAATTAAATTATAGCATTGACTAAAGTTCAATGGGAATAAAAAAAAAAAAAATTATATTAAAAAAACTGAATCTCGAAAAAAAATGTTTCCATCCAACCAAGGCCAATGGGAGGGAAAAGTATCTACAGCACACCATGACGGCTATTGGTACTTTTTTGCTAGTTGACTGACGACGACTTTAACACCGTAATGTGGACTGATACTGAAGTCGATTCTGATGATGATGAGCTATAATTTTTTTTTTTTTCTGTTTTCAATTAAACGAACGCTGCATCTCATGTGTTTAATAACAACAAAAACATCCCACAAACTTCATCAAACACAATACCAACGAATTGGACGTGAAATTAGCACAACTCATTAAGCGGAAGATCAGTGTTTACTTTTTGGTACTAAAGTACTATTTTTACTTATCTGAGATAGCTAAAGCTTCCTTTAGGATATCCATAATCTCAAAAACTCTTATTGTAGCAAAAGAGGACCACCACAGGGTTCAGTGTTTTGGCCCCTACTATTAGCGTCAAGTTAATCACCAAGTATATCAACATGATAACACAGAAAGGTGTTAGAACCAGCTAAATTGCGTGAAGAACTTAATAACTATTGCTTTGTGGCATGATTTGAAATGCGAAATCAGCGCAAAAAACGGTTCGGAGTAAAAACAATCGTTTCACAGCCACGATACCGTCAATTAGAAGAAAGATGGAACAAAATTTTCCGCTTTGGTTGAACCTATCTTACATAGATACTTGGTAACCTCAATACGAGATATAGGAGTGTCCTAAAACAAAGTCCTGTAAAGAGACTCCCATATACGGATCAACGACGGCATCCACGGCTATAGTCTACATGGTGCACTCGTCTATTTAGAGGTTCTTCGAGGTATTCGGAACCCAGGTCTTAAGTGAACTCCATGTATCGAGTTGCTTATTTGGATGTGGATTTGCAAAGATTCCTCGGCTTTCGGCATTTAAGCGAACACCTCATTACGCATCAATGCCAAATTCGGAAGTACGAGTATACCCCTTGTTCCCGGAATTTATTCAGAAAATTAAAAATACAAGTTTATTCATCTAAATCTATATTGTCCCCTTTAAAGTAATCCCCATCGACTGCAACAGACTTATGCCAGCGCGTGATCCAATCCTCGAAACATTTTTTTATATTCGGTTTCCGGTATGTCCATCAGTGCTTCCTGCTATTTTGCCATTACTTCCTTTCGGCGCGTACTGGTTTTTTAACTCGAGTGAATAGAAAGGAGTCACAGGGAGCCAAATCAGGTGAATTCGGTGGCTGTTGGATGGTATTTGTTGCATTTTTGGTCAAAAAATTACGAATAACGATGGCACTGGGCGACGGTGCGTTGTAATGGTGCAAAATCCACGAGTTTTCTGCCCACAACTCTGGTCTCTTTCGGCGAATTGCTTCACGCAAACGCCTCATAACGCCCAAATAATACTCGTACTCTTTGTTTACTGTCAGGCCTTCTGGCGAAAATTCATGATGCACTACACCGTTATAATCCATGAAAACCGTGAGCATTGCCTTCTTTTTTGACTGAAAACGACGTGGTTTTTTTGGTCTCGGCTCATTTGGTGAACGCCATTCACTTGCCTGATGTCTGGATTGCGTGTCGTACTCATAAACCCACGTCTCGTCTCCAGTAATGATACTTTTGATGAATGTGGGATCGGATTCAGCCTCGCAAATCATCTCTTTTGCGACGTCAACACGATCTCTTTTTTGCATGAAATTGAGGTCTTTTGGCACCAACTTTGCTGCTACACGACGGAAACCCAAATCATTAACCAAAATGTCTTGGACGGATCCATAGGCAATATTGAAGTCCTCCGCTATCTCTCTGATGGTTAATTTGCGGTTATTCACCAACATTTCTTTTACTCGTACTTCATCAATGTTTTCGTCGGTTTTCGATGGCGATGGTCTGCCACTGTGTTCATCATCTTCGATTGACCCACGACCACTTTTGAGCCGCTCGTGCCACTGGTACACACCCGTTTTCTTTAGAGAATCGTTGCTGAAACACTTTTCCAACGTTCCGCACCATTAAATCCATTTTTTACGCAAAATTCAATACTCGTACAAGTTCGTTGTTGCAAATTGAAATCCATTTCTAAAATTGTAAAAAATCGCCAACACACACAGAGATAGATGTACTCTTGGCTACGTAACTTTTGCAGATGTCAAGCTATGATGCTAAGATTTAGATGGAATGTCAACAACAGATTTACCAACTTAACAAAAAAAAAAAACAGAACTCAAAGCGGAACAATGTGAGCGCCACACGGTGGTTATTCCGGGAACTTTGGTGATATGCCGTCAAAAGTTAAGTTGTCAGAACCACCCTCAATGTCGATGACAATGACGAGCGCGTATTCCCTCTTGTCGAGTGAACCTTCAATGCTGCCTATCAGATTTTAAAGGATGCTCTCGCAAGACCTTCCGAGTTGGTAAGCGTGTTGCATTGCAGGCACAGGACGCATTCGCAAGGCAGTTTTGCCAGCATGGATCTCTACCATTCGCTCTATGATTTTCAGACTTATAAATCTGAAACTCTTGGCGAGCGCGTAGTCCTATTTTCCGAATTTCGGTATAAAAGCTACTCTCATTGTTGGCCAGGATTTTTGTATGCATGCGAGTGCAGAAGCAACATAATGTTTAATGGACTCATCCATCACCACAAGAGATATTCCAGCTACGGCGTGTTGTGTTATTCAGCTCACTAGAAGGTTCGTTAGTAGGAGCTGGTTTCGATAAAGTTTTCTGAGAAGTGAGCCTCAAGCTCTTTCGGCTCAATGTGGGCACCATCAGACTTTCTGAGCGATTCCAGCGTGTTTTTTTTTAATATTTAAAGTGCCTGAGCCCGCATGTTAAGTTTGTAGGAAAATGGGACAGAGAGAGAAAAAAAGATGTTTAGGCTCAGTGGCTATTTCGCTCCATGGGGGGACTAAATTTGTGGTGTAATTGGACTTGTTTTCGTATACTAGGCCACCTCTCATCTTACGTGATTTTAGTTGGCCTTCGGTTGACGGTTGGGATTGAACTCCGAATCGTCCGATCTGGAAGCCAATACACTACCACTTGAACTACGGCCATCCACCCACTTTTTATATTCACTTTGCTTCGATCTGTAAAGGCTCAAGTCTTCACCCAAATTAGTCTTAAGTGACCTGTTTAGAAGTTTTTTGGTTCCAACCAAGGAACGGGCGTTCTGCAGTATTTCCTTCCAGCTGGATATGCCAGTTCAATACACTTGGTGAGTATTAGGTGATTTCCTGCCTCAGTTCTATTGGATAAAAGGGAAATACTCTCCTCACCATCTCTAGATGGCCAATTCTGGCGAGAAGTCAAAGGATTAAGATCGATCAATAAAATTTTCAGAGCATCAGGTCTTCTGAATAGGAGACGCTGACTGTTTAGTTCTTTACGACAGCACTCATGACAAAATTGGAATACTAACACCGATTTTCACACGCTCCTTTGATTCGAGGAGGATAAAAGGAACGCCTATTTAGCGTCGATGGAACCACTGACCGACTACTATTGTAAAACTACAAAAGCTTGGAATAGGTAGCTACGTTAGGTGTCACATCGAACAGCTGACATGTGTACCACGGCGACTTCTACTTCTAATAAAGGAACAGTCAACCCCTGTAATGCAGACTTATACAATATGTCCCGAGTATCCAACATGACGGTTCGCATCAAAGTTAGATTCGGAAACATAAGCCTGACAGCCGTTAATCCTCCCCTAAAAATGAAAGACGGTAACGTTAAAAACATCGGACAAGGCGTATGAACAATAATCCCAATCATGACTTCATCATCATATCCTGGGAATGAGAAAGTTTGATATACCGTACCCACTCACAATGTCTCACTCCGCATGCGCCACTCCATCATAATAAGTCGACATATAAAGTCCACCGAAGTTGAATATTCAGACTGTAGCGAAAGTGGATGGGGACTTGAACCCATTTACAGAGCATAGTTCAAATCTGGAGAGGTCTGAACTAGACTTACTCAGATATCGCCTCAGACCGAGGTAGAACTGGACCTGAACCATACATTTTTCGCCAACTGGCTCCACTTATGCATTCCGAAACTGTTAAGGTCCCCTTCGAAGTGTACGCGCCACCTATATCGAGGTCTTGTTTTACTACGTTGTCCAAGCAGAAGTGGGGAATCCTTTGAGATTGCAAGTACACCACTGACAACTCGCTGCGTTACATCTGCCGAAATCCTCATTCTACGACCTTCATATCGATAAAGAATGTGAGTATCGACCTGAACATCTTGGATTTTCTCTGTGACCCGCTGTAGCGTGAATATTTGCACAATTCTGGGCTTATTCGGTCTAGAACTGCACTGGTAAGGGTTAAAAAGTCAATTAGGTCGGTGACCTAACACAATATGGCAGACAAGATCTGTTTTCATGATTGGCACAGTTTAAAGGGTTTCCTTTCTTGTGAATCAGGCAAACAATGATGAGGTTCCAGCAGGAACAAGGGACAACCCTTGGAAGTGAGTTGGCGAACGCACCTTTCGATCCGGTTCGGTAGCCTTGTTTCATTTTAGCTGTGTTGACGGCAATCTTGCCTTCCATCCTCTAGGTTACGTTTTTAAGTATCGTCAGCATAGCCTGTAAGTCTACTAAGAAATTACCGTGCTTAGCTCGACAAGTTTTGGTTCGGGGCTTACACGTTCCATTTTACCTTTAGGTGAAACTTCCCATCGTTTAGAGTACCACCTGTCCACTTCCTCGATCACTCGCTGTTTCTTTCTTTTCAGTCCGGAGGAGCCGATGTTCCCTCCTCCTCATTTGCTCTTACAGCGCACCAGCGCACCAGCTCTCTCGTTCTTCTTCTTTGTAGCACCGCTTAAAAGGCGAATTGTTTTGCTATTGTACAAAGTGGCGCAAAGGCCATCGCCCTATCGGAAGAAGCTATAATTTTTGCAAATGGCAGCAAATGTCAATTATACTTTGACATTTGTGAAGTAAACAAATACAAATACACGTCAACAAGACATGAATCGCAACTCCTAAAGAACGCGGAATAATTGTTACGATTTTTTTGCGCAATAAATCGTCGGTGGTGTTGGCGCAGCGTGAATTTCGGCGCAAATTTCCCGCTCGTCCGACACTCACTGGGCAAGCACTACGACGTTTAGCCGCTCACCTAGAAGAGTATGGGACAACACGAGATGCTGCCAGGTCTGGCCGGCCCCGGAGCAGCCGTTCTGCTGAGAATATCGCAGCTGTGGTTGAAGATGTCGCAGAGGACCTCGGAGTATCGACCAGACGACGTGCCACACAATTGGGCATCAATTGGTGGTCTTTACAGACAATAATTTTAGTGAGAGACTGTAAGATGTTCCCTTACAGAGTGCAAACAGTGCATTAGCTGTTAGATGTTGACCGCCAAGCGCGTGTAACCTACGCTGCATATCCGAGTCGCCTAATCTCTCATTTTGGGGATTTGAACTGGCTGGCAAGTTCCATACTTCTTTTTTGTGGGTTTTTTTTTAAAGTCACGCATCTATGCCTCAGACTCTTGAGCCCTCAAAGAGAATATCCGTCAAGGATGTGAGAACCTATCGCCGGAAGTTCTGCCAAGAGTGATGGAAGATGCCACAAATCAATTATGGCGGCGGCCACTTAGCCAATATCATTTTTTCCACTTAATGAAAAAAAATTTTAGACATTAAATAAACATAATCCGAAAGCAGAACCAAAGCTTTTCATTAATAAAAAAAAAATTACAGCCAAAGAACATCGGGTGACAACTTTGGCACCACCTTCTACATGAGTTTGCCAGCACGTTTCTCTAAGCCAAAAGTTACCTGATCAGGATCGTTTGAAACCCAGGACATGACGTTGTTAGGAAAAATGGAACTTATTTTCAGCATTTATTGCAGGTTGTAAGCACGTTACAAAAATGACAATGTCTTGAACCAATCTACCAGAAGTAATAACTCGCTAAAGCGGTTTGAGACCATTCAGTTTCTAGTGACCCCTTCCATATCGTCCTTGTTACCAATTAAAAGCAAAATACTATGACATGCAATAACAGACTTCTGTCATGTGGTTCAACTTTTTCACGGCCTCTAGTTGTCGAATGAGAAAAATGATCCTCAAAGATGATAACACTCTTGGACTTATGGAAAGCCTGCAGCATGTCATATTCAATCAGAATTTACACAGAATAGGTTGGACATCTTAAAAGATTCAAACTTACTCTCGATTGAAATTTTTTTTTTAAATAATTCTATATAGCTTACTACTGGCCTGTCAAGCTTCCCACTTGTTTCGTAAAACGGGCTTCAATGCAACACGCGATTGACTCATTCCATGGGTCAAAGTCTGTAACAACTTCAGGTCCAACCACTAAGTATCAATGCCAAACAATACCCACTATCATGGCTCATTCGCATTTCTGTGGCAGATTAGATTCCTTCACTAACAAAAAGACACTGAAACGTTTGGAAAACCATTGTTCCAAGTAATTTCGCTCGAATCATCATCATTATCATCACGAATATGCTTCCATGAGTCTCATTATCTACTACCTACTAAACAGCTGGTTAAGCACGTGCAAAACCATTTAATCGGGGCAAATGAAACTTCCCTTCCGCATACGTGTATTGATGCTATTTACAGAATCTCAGTTGACCTCTACTTTAATTTACATCTACACAAAACTGATGACCTCAACATTTTGTTACAACATCGGCCTTGGATACGCCTTCTCAATACTTGCAAACCAGCCTACGAAACTTCCAGACGAATTCGAATCCGAATTCTACCTGTAACTGCTTCAATGTCATATGGTCTTCAGTTAAAATTCGCAGTGCTCGTATCTTTTATATGAAACCCAATTGTCATTTTGTCTATAAACATGGTTTCGGAGCATAGTCATCGGAGAATGAATAATCAAAGGATACGAGTATCGCAATCACTCGGAAGCGGTGTAAAGTACCAGTCTGATGTTGAAAGACTTTGCAAAAAAGCCCCAAGAGTAATTGGAAAACTTATTTCGTAATAAAAGTATCTATAACGCCTACTTTAGTCGCAAGTTAACCCTCAAGTCATAAAGTTGATTACCATTATTCACAGAATCGATTCTAACAACTGCAGAGCTTGTCGGTGCAACCTATTATCTACTCGTATACAATTGACTTTACGGATAATAGCCTCCAAGTTAGCCTCATGGGTTTTCACTATTTCAAGACTGCGCAGTGGCGTTGTTTGTCTATTTCTGTGTATTTTTTTTTTACTGCAAAACAATTAACTTTCTTGCGCGTCGATTTGTAAGAAGAAAAAAATGTATTCACTGTCAACGGTGGCAATAGGTTGCAGGTTGTCCCAGCCTATCGAGTATTAACTAAGTAACAAGCAACATACTCGTAAGTGCGCGTAAATACTTTGTACACACAATTTTCAAATGCCACCACGTTCTGCGCATTTGACTTTTACCATTCCACAAGCTAAGTATCTGAGTCTATCCTTGAGTTCGAATACGACTGCTACTTCCTCAAAGTACGATTGATACTTTCTCTTTGTAATTTCAAGAAACAACTACACGCAATAACACAGAGTATCTAATGAGATGGCCTTTAGTGAAGCTTTGTAATGGATCTTCCTTGTCCAGCAGCTGGTTAAAAATTTTGATTTATGACATTTTTAGTTTGCATACCGGTTTGGCTCACTTACCTTCTTTTAGTTTAGCTGCCTACAGGCGTCATCTGGAAAGAAAACCAACAGATTGCTTAGTTAGTCAATTTTTGAGGTTTTACTTACAAAAAACAACATTTTTAAAAATAGAAACAAAGTATCTGCAGTAGTTGAAGTAACTAGAAATCGTTTAAAAGTCAATAACTTGGATTTAACTGAACATAAAGAATGTAAACGAAGTATCTTCAGTAAGTTAAAGTCTAGTAGGCAGCAAGTAGTTTTGGTATTTTTGCCAAATGCCTATGGCCATTAAATTTCCGAGGTCGCTTGAGTCAAAAAAAAAATCAAAGTCAGATGAATTGGACGCTTTCGCTGTCATCTCTCTTCACAGAAACGTCGATGGTTGACGATATTAAGTACTTAAACAGTTAATGCTATGTGGTATACACCAAATTGATTTCAAAAACAACATACTTGAACTTAGTCCACTATTTTGAACAACAGTGGTGGTGTACCTTAAAAAATTGTTCAGCTCGCCGACTTGTACGCCAGAGAGTCTGGGTTCAAGTCCCAAGCCATACATTCAAATCTAAAAAAATAATTCGCTGTCGGCAGTCCACAGCAAACTTCCTGCCTATGAAAGTATTTTATTCTTTTTTTTGTTAGACCCCCTCTCTGGGCACAAAATGAGGTGGAGAGATTAGGCCTGGATCCACACCGGACAGTTGGGTCCACAATTTATTTACTCATTGTGTCTCTTGTTGCTTCTTGAGATTCCGACAAGTTGTCTACGTATGCATAATCTGTAGTTACGACTTACGAGTAATAGGCTCACTCCTTTTATTATTACAGGAAATATGGTAAACATGTGTAGGGGGTAGGTTTAATCCCGCAGATACTGCGACCTTTTAAAAATTTGTGACTCTCACTTTAAGCATATTCCGCGTAGCGTTATTTTTCACAATTTGGCTTTCTTGTTTCCATGACATCTACTATTCCTTGGTCTTCGTTTTCTTTACGGTTTCCTTCAAATTAGGTAATCGTCCTCTGAGTAGACCTCGATACCTAAAGTCCGCCAAGATGGTTGTGGTTTGTTTTAAATTGTGGGTCCTACATAAGATGCGATCTTCCTGTACTACGTTGTCCCTTTGACATTGAATAGAAGCTTCGTTGTACCGGAGCATTGATATGCTGTTTCACTCGAATTCACCTAGTCAAGCCTGGTCAGTTTGTCGTTGAATCTGTGATTTCACGGGAGCAAACCTCACATGCAGTATATGTATTTCATTCGCGCCGACCTGGGGTTTCCACTTCTGTTCTTGCTAAAGTCCACATATTTGTCCTATAGAATAATACTGGGATGACTAAGGTCTTATATAGGCTCGCCTTTGCCTTCTCAACTCAAAAAAAAAAAAAAAAACAGCGATTGACAAGAGCTATTCTCCGTTTGATCTCGTATTTATGGCGGATGATAGGCAGATGAGGTTCATTCGTTTTCTATGACAACATATGTTTGAGCTCCGGACTACTAAACGGTGAGCCAACAGCTAGTGTAGAACTTTTCATTCAATTAAACACACATTTATTGATTAATAATGTTCGGTCTATGGCAATTATGAATGGAACACAATATCGTTCATGTGACCACCACGGCTTCTCTTGCAAGCGACCATCCGAAGGTCAAAATTATCGATGAGATTTTGAAGAATAAGTGAGCCAATAGCTACAATTTCAGTTTGGATGTTATGTTTGGGGTCATTAATTGTCGCTGGGTTATTGGCATAGACCTTACTCGTCAAATGACCCCACAGGAAGAAGTCTAACCGAATATATGCGATCTTAAAATTTCGTACGCAAGAAATGGATTGAATGATAGCTTGTGTGGGCGGTAACACCATCCTGTTGAAACCAGAGATCGTCCAGACACAATTCATTAAATTTTGGAAAAAAAATACCCGGTCAACATGTTGCGGTAACGTTCTCTATTCACTGTAACTGTCCCTCCAGCCTTATCTTCCAAAACAGTACGGACCAATGAAGCCGTCAATCCATAATCCGCAGCATACAGCAACTTTTTTAGGATGCATTGGTTTTCCGTGAATTTCGTATGAGTTTTCCGGTCCCCGGGTACCCATCCATTCAAAAATGGGCTTCATGGGAAAAGTTCAAGTTCGATGACAAATTGTCCTGGCGATCCAACATCCAGTTAACAAATCGGTGACGTCGTAGATGGTCCAAAGGCTTCAATTGTTGTGTAATTTGAATTTTATATGACAGCCAATATCCACGCCATCTGTTGACTCACCCTTTATTTTGTTATAAGAAACCATATGACAGCGAGTCTGAATCCTTTTTTGACTTTAAGGTGCATTCTCCTCAATCGCTTCTCATGCACTTTATCTTCTTTCCGAGAACTCGGTGTTCTAGCTTTTTTTCTACTCGTGGAGTCTACAGACGGTTCTTGTCCTACTCTACAACGCCACTCTATACGCCTCTTGCTAAGCTCCATGAGCCTGGATATGTTCATCAACAGAAGTTCTTTTGTGGTGGTCTAGTGAAATATGCCACTGCTATTTGACATTTGATGCTGACGGCAAAGAACTTCAGGAGAGTTGAAGCAACACTCGATCGGCAAGAGTGTAGCATTTAAATGCCGAAGATTTTCGATGTACGAGTATAAGTTTAGCTTGGTGATGGACAGCACATTTCATCCCTACTTTGGATACAAGGTAGTGATCCGAGTACTCTGCCGATGTTGTCAAGTTGAATTGATCATGATGTAGCCAACTGCTTTGGCGAATGTTGAGATGTGAAAACGATTTGCTGGCTGCGACTAAATTGTGTTCCATCGTAAAGTTCTATCCGTCATTGGAGGTGTTATCATACAGACTACGAGTATATCTACCGAGAAAGCTTCCAAAGACATCCTAGCCTTGCATTATGTATGTCGTTTCTAAGAGTTCATAGAGACTCGTCTTTCTCCTCTGTGTAGATGCATATCAGACTAATGATGATAAATTTAGACCCAACGCAGATTCGCACTCTCTAGAGTCTTTCTAGAAGGACGAATTTACATTCGGATAAACGTTGTCTTTGCTGCCGAAAGCAGTCACCGTAATACTCGTATATATCGCAACTATTCGTCTACCCTATGTCCGGCTTATTTTAGCAAACTCGCTACTTTATTTGCAATACGTCTCCATTTTGATGTCCAATGATTTTTGACAGGACATTAAAGTATTACTACTTTCTTTCTGCATCTGTCTGCTTCCGGAATAGACACTCAATTAAAGAACGTATGCATATGTCTACAAAATCAGCACCTCCCATCGAGACCGAGTACCTGCAGTTTGATGTGAAGTAAAGCCGAACACTCTCAGATATAGTGCTCTTACACCAAGAGACGTAGGATGTTGTTTCGCATATGCCCACCTCTTAAAAACGCCGGGAAGCATTTATTTGATCTATCGGCAACCTGGAGAAACATGCCATCTGAAGTTATGCTCATATAAAGCCCAACTGTCAATGGAAACCCTAACCGAAGACGCAGGCAGTGCCATCACCACTTCGGGTTCTGAAAAACTCTCCTCCGGGCCTTCCCTAGCAAGTATAAAACATCAGCGGTTTCATTTCACGTAGTCCCATTGTGAACTGAGACCGAAACAAAAATCAGTGAATTTAGTCTTCCAACAGCGTTCGGCGCATTCTTGCATTGTGGAACTAGCTTGGAAGTCATGAGAGGGTACACAAAAAGGTTTAGCTGTCGGTGCAGATGCCGGTGTTTTGCCGCTCCACCGATTCTTCAAAATTTAGTTCATTTCCAACAGAATGACGTATAACTTGGTTTTCCTAACGAAGAGTGAAATCAAACGTTGCCGTCTTCCAGAA
Organism: Volucella zonaria; assembly: GCA_963966105.1. NCBI lineage: Eukaryota > Metazoa > Arthropoda > Insecta > Diptera > Syrphidae > Volucella > Volucella zonaria. The sequence goes on from OZ014533.1 coordinate 157,266,549, forward strand.
AGATGTCAGCGCCACATCTTATATCGGTTTTGGACCCTATTGAGGAAATGAAAAGTGAATTAGTCCTATCGATCTCTACAAGATTGTTACTATAACCTTTTCTGGGCGAACACAGGGCTTGGGGGTGTGATTTGATTTTTCGTCTGCATCCAATTACTGCCCAGCTTTTTTTGAGAGTGCCATTTTTTTTTTTCAAAGGATCGATACAAATAAGTTTGTAAAGTCAGGGATTTTACGACGGCGCACTATGGCCATGTGGCGTTTTTTGACAACAGCAGGCGGCGTACCGAGTTCCCATGTTGTGGCTCATCTAGGTACTTAGCGCGCCCAATACTGCTTCATTTCGGTGATCTAGTGGGAACCGATGCTTTCAGTATGGCGAGGCTGTCATAAAGAATCAATCGTAGATGATTGTCCGGTGCAAAGTTGTTAACTCTGGTGTCTTGGGCTAAGCAATCCACAGATTTCTAGTCGCGTTAGTTCCTGGGACTTGTTTAGTTCATGGGGTACCCACTTCTGTCGAGTTTCTTTACCTTTTCTATGAGAGAGAGGTCCTGATGTATGGTCATGGGAGATACTCCCATGTTCAGCACCGTTGTTGCTCTTAAAACATCACCGTCAATTACATTTTCCGACCGCAAAGAAGCTTTTCAAACCGACGTCGTATGCTTTCTCAAGTAAGTCGTAGTTCTTACTGTATTCACGGTGTTTGTAGTCTTCCCATTCAATATTGAGGCTCACGTCGATCGCAATTAGATCAATTATGTCTTCTGTGCCTGATTCGATATTGTCCCATGTCTCCTTCCGGACGTAGCATATGTACAGACTTTTTGTTAACTTTTTCTCTAAAGATGCCTCACAACGCATTCTGATGTCCTTTACGACATGGCTTACAAAGTTTATCAAGAAGGAACGTTTATTGAAGACGAGCAACTGAACCTTTACTCTATGCAATTTTGTCGTACTTCTGTCAGCTGTCATCTGATAAAACAAATCGAAATGTCGTTCAGCGTTTCAGTCAGTCACTGTTCCGTTCAGCAACTCAGTCAACCATTTATAGATCAATAAAGACACAAATGTTTGAAGGTATACACCCTTCATTGCCCGTATTTTGTTGAAGGTTATTTGTGAATTCTAACCTAGTTCCATAGTTTTCCAGGCAAATTGCCAACTTAGACCATTTAGTTGCACAGCTACCATTCGTCTCTCTATTGTACATAAATACCACCCACCAACCCATAAACTGTGTCCAAAACGGAACCGAAAACAAAAATACCAAAAAAAAAAAAAACAAAAAAATTTATATCTAACATCCAAAAAGTATCTCCACACTTGTAGATACTTAAAAATCCATAATCGGCCTCATGTGCCGTTCAGTTTAAGTTCAAGATTTCCCTTTCTGTATGAAAAATAAAAGTGTGTATAAAAAAGTATCTACACTCGGAGTATTCGCATCAGTATCTGTAGTATCTACCGGCGTGGTATAGCACCGGTATACATCGAATACCGCACCGCCTAGGTTAAGCCATCTCACGATAACCTCCAAAAGAGCAAAAGAAAGAAAACAAAAAAAAAAAGAGGAAAATTTAAAGGTAAAGCTGAACATAGATAGATAGATACGAATAGATAGGAAGAAGAGTACGGGAAGAGGCATAAAACTAATAAAACGGCAGTCATAAATGGAATGTGGGTCGACAATAAACCCTGCTATTTGCAGCAACAACAAGAAGCCGCAAACTACATATTACATTCAACCAAACCAACACACATTAAAATTTGCGTCGTACGCAACGCGCAATTTGTTGTTGTTTCCTCTTCCTCTTTCTTTTCCTCTTTTATAACATTCACTTTCGTCTTTTTAACAAATGGCAAGAGTAGAAGTTACGAGACAAAGCCGACACGAGTTGGATGATGCTGATGATGATGATGAGGAGGAGAACGATGAAGAAGACACGTTTTGAAGGCTGCTGGAGCCGCTGGAGCTGCTTGCTAACTATAGAATGTGGTAAAGCAAAAGAAGAAACAAGACATGACAAATGACAAACGCCAAGCGACGCACGACGCACGACGAACGACGAAGATGATGCCCCAGAAGATGGGCTGATAAACGAAATCAAAAGTATATTACGTCTGCACGGTACGAGTACTCGTACATATGTGCTACTTACAGTTGTGGTGCGTACAGTTTTGTTAAAATGAAAATGGAAATGAAAATGGAAAAAGTAAAAACGGAACGAAAGGGGGCACAAATACAAGATGTGGGCCGCTATAACGCTACAACGCCATTCCGACTATGGTTAGTTAAGTCTTTCATAGTGTGCGGAATTTATTATTATGCCATAGTCCGTGAGCTTGTAGCTCGTTACCCGTTGTCTATGAGTTTGGCCCACAGTCCATAGCCGCCATAGCCCATCGCCCATCGCCCATAAGCCGTAAGCCGTAAGCCGTGAGCCATAAGCCATAAAGGCATTAGATTATCGCTGTGAAGGAAGAAGAAAACGAGGATTATGAAGAGAACGACGAAGAGCGAAAGTAAAAGTGTGGAAATTGGTTAACACCGTGAAGGGCTTAATGTGAGCGCTATTTCGCGATGTGTATAGCCAACCGCAAGGCTCATGGGAGACGTGATAAGTGGTTAGTTATCGTTCTTTGCTTTTATTTTCATTTGAATTGTCGAAAAAATTGTTTTCTTTGTTTTCTTTTTCCTTTCCTCCTTTTCCCTTTTGCCTTTTCCACCATTTTCAATTTTAGAGCTTTTGTTAGTAAATTCTTCTCGCATAATGGTAGCGATTATGACAGAAATGACGACTATGTTGATGGCGATGAAGGAGAGACGGACGCAGATGATGATGGTTGAAGAGCGGAAGGAGAAACAGATGATGAGGTTTGAATTAGTGCTTAACTTGATTTAATGCGCTTACAATTGGACATTCATAGGCTGAACAATGGGATGACTCAGGAGGGAGTTTTAAGTACTGACAGTGTTTATGTTCGTTCGTTTTGTTGAAGATTCCTGAATTGACCAGACCTTGTTGATGCAGATTTTTAGCTATTTAAATGATTTGTTTCGGCGAAGAAGACATTCTCCAGATTTCGTGCCTACAAGTGTAATTGTTCTAGAACTTAAACCCTATCGTCCTTTGGCTCTGGTCGATGTTCGAGTTCGGTGCGATGCAAATTCAAAAGAAGCGATCGAAATCTCTAAGGTCCCAAAAAACTCACGGTTTGGCCTGCATCGTTAATCCGGCTCTACTATCGGATCTTAATACTCCCAAGATAGGCGTTAAAAGACGCCGATTGTCAAGGGTTAGCCTTATACAACTGGCAAATATAACATTGTTGCATCCGTGGATATGGATAAATGTTTGTAGAGAAATAAACTTCATATTTAACTGGGCAGTGCAATCTGCCACAACAACGCAAGAACAATGGCAGCCGTTAAACGATATGCCCTGGCACTAAATCGGGCATTTACTGCTTTGACACATTCAAAGTCACAGTTCTTAAGTAGCCGTAAAAACAATGCATTTACCTCCAAAAGAACATCACATTTTCAAGTGGTAAAAGGGTGTTATCACGATTTACGAGAAGACACGCATGCGAATATACGCGAGCGAATTAACAAACAGCTGCTAAAGCTATTATCAAATTGGTCGCATTGTTAGGACTAGAAAATGAAGAAGAAGATTCATAAAGGTTCGAGGTAAGACATGCAATACGAGTTATACCAGCTATAATCGCCATCAAACATATCAAAGAAAAAGCGTTTTCAAAAAACTTGTTATATGAAAGCCTGTGGGAACAAATGAACTTTACTCTCATGGTTCGGTAGTCTAGTGATCTACAACAGTGGCCTCGTAAATACTTTGCAAAATACAGAGTTGATCGGAGTGATACACCATGTACTCGTATCTCTTAGAAACTATTGACATAACAACTGAAATACCACAAGGGTGCCTACTTTATCCGATTCTATTTAGTTATTGAAATGCTGACTAACTAACTAAGTAGCATTATTTCCTCTTACCACAAACCTTTCCGCGAGTTAGACACCACCCACTCTCGATCAACCCGACAACTGGCAGCGCTTTTGTCTTCGGCTTGATTAACTTAGTTTGGTAACAGCGGTCCACAGCCAACAAACCAAATGGATAGACGATGAAAACCATTTCCTAGTAACAGCAATTCAGAACACCTATGGCGAATAGAAATCAAAAAGCTCCTAATACGGCCTGATAAGATAGGCCACATTTAGGGCTGTGTTTGACGCTGTGTGCGATTTGACTGCTATAAGCTACCAGAAAATAGCCCCTCGACGATTGTGAAGATTAGAGCGTGGGTAGACTTTGGAGTAACGATTTCAGAAAAATTCCCGAACTGTGGTCCTCCCGGAACGTTGAGTCGCACTCTTAATAGTTGCTTAGGCGAGAGTGAGCATCTCACAAGACCGTTCAGACATCTAAGCCCAGATGCATAATTACGTATAAGGTATCTTTAGCTGAAGTAGGTGTTACCTAAGCCTTAGATAGAGGTTTTCATATACTTGTACTCACATGAAAATTGCCGTGGATGTGAACCTTAAAGCATGGTGAATTGCGGTCCTACGAGCGGCAGCCCTAACTAAACAGCGAAGGGAAGGATTCTTTTAAACTTGGTTCCATAAATAACTGGTCTGTAACGTATATAGAAACTGAGGATATTGCATCCAGAGAACTCTGCAGTGGTCGTATGATATGGTGTTACAAGAATGGTGGCGTAAAGAAAGTCCAGGGTTTCAGAAGCTCAGATATCAAGAAGCTCGTGGTTCGAGAAGCCTGAGATTCAAAGCCTAGGGTTTAAGAAGCCGGGAGTAAAATACGCCTGGAGCGGAAGAAGCCTAGAGTTGATGAAGGCGGGAGTTCAATCCAGAAGCCTGGATATCAAGAATCAAGGAGTTCGAGAAGTCTGGTTTTCAAAAAGCCTGAAGTTCCAGAAGCCTGGAGTTCAAGAAGTTTAGAGTTCAGGAAGCCTGGATTTCAAGAAGCCTGAAGATCAAGAAGCCAGGAGTTGAATAAACGTGAAATGCAAGAAGTCTGGATCTCTAAAAAGAAGAAAGCTTTCAAGGAAAGGATTCATTGAGGGGCCTAGTCTCGTTACAAATTTTTCATGGAGGCGAGAAGAACTGGAAATTAGCTATTTAGACAGTACAAAGATAGGCTTAAAAAGAGAAAGAATGTAGATCTTTGCAGGTATGTGAATAAGGCAGAAGATCATCTCCAGCCAAGATTAGATTGTACATCAGTGTCAGAGCATCATGAAACTGATCAGAAGTACTATAAACTAGAGGTGAAGAAAAATGCATTAGTTATACACAGTTGTGCTAAAACATCAGGCGTTCATTATCCCACTTCTCTCCTCAGCTTCCCAACGTGTTAGAAGCCTTTACCAGAGCCTTGATCAAATCGTAGTTGGATAATGCGCATTGTAGCTTCCAAGGGTAGAATCACAACCAACGAGCTACTTATTCTAAGAATGATATTTGCAAGACTTGGCAGCATTTTAAGCACGATACATGATGCATGATGTGAAGAACGCTTCGAATCGGTAGGTTGGGAAACAGGTCTTAGAAGATAATTTGGAATTCCTGAGGCTTTTCGATACCCAAGTTTGGCAAGCACTAAGAATATTAGCAGCTCTCTAAGGATTTGAATAAACGTGCCTAAAGTTAAAATATCAGCGGAGTTCCTTAGAAGCAGACAGAGGAGTTATGTATCTGAGGGTCTTGTCCACGAGTGACAAAGAAGCTATTCTGCCGGATTGAGCACACTAGATAGTGTTTGAGGTAGCCTGACCAATGTGTCATCTGAGTGGCTGAACTTTGTATCAAAACTAAATTATGGGTCGTCACCTCAGTTCCTGTTCCAACTCCCAACGCAACAACATGTCGTAAGGACCTCTATGATCTGTATACCAGTGACCAGATAGCAACGATAGTTTTTCTAATTGTTATACTTTAGCAGGTGTCAAAGTTACCAATGACATCCAGCTGTCAAAATATTGAGTAAGGTTGCCATCTCATCACGCATCGTTTTACACTTGCCAAACGTGCGGAAATTATTAAAAAATATCGACATTCCGGCTCAGTTGTAAATACGCAACGTGAATTTCGTCGTGAGGGCGGTCGTCATCATGGCTTCAGTGTGCGGGCAATTCGTCGCACCGTGGAGACGTTTGAGCGTGAGTACACTTTTTTGGATCTTAAGCCACCAGAGATGGTGCGAAAAGAAGAAAACATAGCCGCCGTAACGGCCAGTATCGAGGAAGACCCATAAATGTCGATTCGGCGCTGATCAGCAGAATTGGACATCCCCAGAGAGTCAATCCAGCTTATTTTGCGGCTGGATTTGGGCCTACATCCGTATAAGATTGTACTGACGCAAGAATTGACACCGGACGAATATAGACAATGCCGTGAGTTCGCTAATTGGCTGCTGGAAATCTAGGCCGGAGATCCGGATTTTGGCCACAAAATCATCCTCTCAAATTAGGCCCATTTTTAGTTCAGCGGCTATGTCAACAAGCCAAATCGCCGTTATTGGAGCAAACTCAATCCGGCCAAGCATCAATGCATCCACAAAGATTGACTGTTTGGTGCGTTTTATAACATGGCGGCATCATCGGACCTTATTTCTTTCGAAATGAAGAAGGAGACATCGTTACCGTCAATGGTCCCAGGTATAGTGCGATGTTAACCGACTTTCTGTGGTCAGACATCGGTGGTTCCAACAAGACGGCGCTACATGACATACAAGCGACGCAACGCTCGAAGTTGTAAAGGAGAAATTTGGCGACTTGGTCATCTCACGGCGAGTGTTCATCAATTGGCCACCGCGATCATGCGATTTGACACCACTCGATTATTTTCTCTGGGGCTTCGTCTGGTCCTTTGTCTACGGTAACAAGCGAACCTTTGGACGAGCTCGAGGCCAACATTCGACACGCTATTGCCGGAAGAATGCCGCACGTCCGAGGCGGCCATTTGATTGATGTGCTATTCCGCAAATAATGGCATGAGCGTGGCATCAAAATAAAGCCAGAATCAATTGTATATATCACACATTTGTTGTTTTATTTAAATTTTTGTTCCTATCGATCGTATCTGGTCACCCTTTATATTTGTTAGTTCTCCAAAGAGAGCGATCTATACTTCGATTTGGTACTAAAGCACCCAATCCGATGAGATGGGTGAATCTAGTTCTACATCTCTACGGAACCTATCTGAGTTAAACTCCTATATATTTGGCCTAAGTGAGCCAGGATCGTAAAGTATGGTTGGGTCCCTTAAACCACCCTCGAAAGCGATAAGCGGATTTTAGGAAGAAGACAATGGTGATGATGGGATCGATGGAACTCACAGAAAAACAGAAGAATAGCTTCCCAAATTTCGCTTTCTAAAATTTACTCCGCAGTAGAGATTCTTGAATTTATCACACTAAAGGTCCTAAAATCCAACCTTGCGGCAATCAAAATTACATAATTTGATTCTTTCAGAAAAATTTTATAGAAAAGTAGTATCGGCCAGGAAATGCGTGTCTTAAGTAACAATAAAGGTAATATGGACCCCGATAAGTTTCTGTATCTATACATCTTTTGCTATAAAAAAAAAGAAGCAACCATCGCATCGTGAGTAGCCACTCAAATCAATGACAACAAAGTAAACATTCAAATACGAAAATATCATTTCAAGTGACCCCAACCAATCCATAGATACAAAAATATAAACAAATATTTCCTGCAAGAATGTCCACTTCATTTGTTGACTTATAATCGCCTTATTTTCGAGATTATTTTCTACAGCAAATTGCACTGTTGTCTTAGTGCTACCGGCTACTACTCCATTCGGTGTAGCCTCTGGATAAGATTCGTCTTTGTTTGTTGCCACCTAATTGAATAACCGCATCCGTAAAATTGAAATGTAAATAATTAAAAGTATCTAAACATGCTGAACATCGCGTTCAAAACACAAATACAACTGAGTACATACATATACACCCGTGGTACATGGATAAAAGCTAAAACCCTGCTAATCCTCAGCAACAGGTTGGATTTCGAATTCGTCTTAAGTCTTTGCATCCGTAGCTCTTCTTCTCCTTCTTCGAACGATGATTATGCAGAAAATTGTTTTCATTTTGTTTTCCTTTTCGCTAAGATATTGAGTTACTCAAAAATACTCCACAGACAAAGGAAACACAAAGTTGTACTCGTATATGCACGTTAGAAATATAAATAAACACGGATGCGGGAGAGAGAACAAAGGACAGAGAGAACAACCAGTAGCTACAGCTACATTTGAATTTTAAGTAAAAATTTAAATCTTCATCTTCAGAGGTTTGTTACAAAATACTCGTATCTAACGAATACCAATGAATACCGGGTACACAGTGGTGCGTTGGTGTTACAAATGTCGGTTTGTCTCTCGCCTAGAACAACGAACGAACAACGAATAAGAAACAACCCCTTAAAGTATCTCTCCGTCTTAAACTTTCTGACAAAGTATTATTAGATCCTTAAAGAGAGATAAAAAGTCTACTCGTATCTAATCCAATTCTGACCTTCCGGAAATTTAATTAAATATCTGTCGGGAAGATTAACACAAAAGGGAAAATGTATCTTTTTAAAACTTCTCCCATAAAGATGAGAAAAGGACTTTTCTAGATAAGTTTACTGTATCCCTTGGACTTGTTGAATGCGCTGAGATACATACTGAAATCATTGTCACATAGAAAATACAATAAATAAAAATAGCAACACCATGAAGCAACTCGTACACGAAGAGCGGCTGAAATCGAAGAGATACTTGTATTTCTTATCAAATCCACACAACCAGATGCACAAATCTACATATGAACATATATCCAAAGAACTAAGGAAAGTACATATGTACAAGTACAAGTAATCGTCTGTTAAGTAACGTATAGGCGCGGCAAACAAATAAATTGTCACACAAAACAAGACACGAAGATTTCTTCCAAGAGTGTGAGGTGAAAGTGTAACAACCTCTAATGAACTTTTTTGTCAAATTGTCGTGTATTCGAACGTGTACTACACGGATACTCATGTCAGTAGGTAAGTGAAGATGGCACATTAAAACCACTTGAAGTTCTCAGGTTTTTAGTGGAAATTCAAGAAAGATGGTATTCAAGGGAACCTATAGGACGAAGTTGTCAAAAATCGACCACACAATTCGACTGACTATCTTAATTGGAATTTTGTTTGCAACTCTTATGCCAGATCCCTTCATATCTGTGGAATAGAATACCATCCAGTAGTAGAAGATACACAGTAAGCTCTCGACATCAATCTCGTCGTCGGTTTTTAAGCCATCAACTTTCGCCAGTAAACAGTCTCTTCTCGATCCAGTTTCGTTGAACCGGAGATTTGATCTTTACTTCTCGAACCTGGGCGCTCTGGTTCTTTGACCCAGTGTAGTCTTCCCATCTTTCACCTCCGAAGTTATGTTAATTCGTCGGAGTCTGTGTCTTTTTTTGTCAGCTCATGAATTGTTGTGTTAGTTGTTCACTAAGCTGAAGGGTAACGTAACACATCACTCTTATTACCTGATGTCCGTTGAGCAGCTTTGATGAACGAGATTTTAATGCATCTTCGATTCCTTGTGTGCCAGGAACAAGATGTCTGCGTTGTTAACTGAAAGCCGACTGCTTCTTAGGTATCATATACAAGCTCCGAAAGTTGTACACAGTGCGGGACTTTATTTCTCTATTTACGAGTATGTCCATTATTAACTCTAGCTTGTGCTGAAGCGTCTAAGTCTAAGGCTTATTGCATAGCATCGCATTTCCGTGGAAAAACAGGACTAATGTCGGAATTTATACCTCCAGCATATTGGAGTCATATCTTCAATTAGCCATCATATAACACCGACTTAACTCAGTAGGCTCGGCCTATTTCTAATGACGTATCCGCATCCTGACCTGCCGCAGGTTGGCGTTATAAACATGACTGTTTCTATACAGCGCAGCTCCTGTACTGCAGTTTCATCGGTCATGCATTGCAAGAAGATACTTTCTGGCTCATAAATAGCATTTGAAGTATAGCGAATAGGTACACTTTAGCCCGACACAATGACTACAGCTGCTGTGGCAATAAGGGTTCATCAGCCAACATCTTCTTCAAGGGCTCTCCTATGCTCTGAATATATCGGTATAAGGTGTGTCCCAACAGACCTAGCCATTTATTCTATCGAGAAAATTCTTGCACCAAAATTCTTCTGGCTTCTAAAAGTATCATCACAAGGTTGAATTTCGCTTGGATATGCCGGACGACGAAGTCCTCAACTGCCAAAAAGTACCTTTAGAATGCTAAAAACCATGTCCGGAGAGGCATACTTAAATTGCAGGTCAACCCATGACTTAGATGTTAATCCCTATTGGACCCTGATTTATCTTGACTTTTAAAATCCTTGCTCATGAGCTTTTCCCAGCAGCGACGATCGGAAATACAACGAATTTGTGGCCGAAACTGCCATCAAATCAACAAAAGGTGATGGAGCTGGTCTAGTTTCGGACGCGCTAGAATGTAAATCACTCTTTGGGACATCTGAGTGACCCTACGAATATTGACAATAGCTTAAACACCCCATTTGACATCTTGGTATTTTGTTGCTTTTTTTACTTTGATAGAGCTTACGACGAAATTACCTACCAAGTCCGATTGCCGCTTTGTCCGAACACCCAATTGGGTGAAACACTCAATTTCCCTGCAAAAGCCAAGAAGACCTTTGAAGTTCGTGCCGTCTATTTCCTCTAAATTTTAGAAAAAGTATTTCCCTAAAAATTTTCTTCGACTACGCGATATTGTCTCGCATTCACACAGCATGTGGGTTATATCCTCAACGGCTTGCAGATCACCACAGAACCTGGTAAATATCCATATCTGACAATTTGAGTATCTATGCATGTTGCCGCAGGAGGCAGTCTCCTGTCAGGATGCCTATTACTGTCCTGAACTTATCCCTGTTTAATTTTATTAACTTCTTACATCTTTTGCCGTCGAAAAGCGGCCAAATACCCTTGGATCGCAGTGTTTGTGATTTTTTCCTCGATAGTGCCCCTCACTATGCAAAGGGGTGGTTTGATGTTGGCAGCCTCACTATTATCGAGTAGCCCTCCTTTTCTTGCAAGCTCGTCCGCTTGTTCATGTCCTTTAATACCGCAATGTCCTGGTACCCAGCACAGTCTAACCCGGTTCTGACTGCATAGTGCCTTAAGCACGGTGCGACAGCCCCTGATTGCATCAGAGTTGACGTTGGTCGATTCCATTGCCTTGAGTGCGGTCTGGCTATCGATGTAGATAGCGATATCTCTTTCGGATACCGATCTCATCTGCATTAGCTCAGCCGCCCTGAGGACAGCCAGAACCTCTGATTGGAAGATACTGCTTGCGTCCGGTAGTCTTATAGACACTCTTAGTTCTGGGTTTTCTAAGAAGATACCAGAAATTGTTTCTTCCTCTGTTTTTGAGCCATCTGTGACCTGATTATTGCATTCTTTTGCCAGTCCTCCCTCTCCGGATATATTGTATCACACGGGATGTCGAAGTCGACCAAGAAAGGATTTTCATCCGTTAGAATTTGATTGCTCCGTTAGGACCGTGCCATGTCCGAAACTGCAGCTCTTAAAGTAACCCAGATTAGTGAGTCGTATCGCACTGTTGTCAGCAAGTTTTTTGATCCGTAAGTCAAGCGGTGTTAGGTGCAAAAATATGTGGTACGGAGCGCACCTGTAATGGTTATCGGAGCCGTTCTTTGAACCGCCGCTATTTTTCCCTAAATCGTTTCTTGTTTGTTGCTTTCCACCATACTAGTACGCCGCATGTAAGTATGGGCCTTACTACCACCGTATACAGCCAGTAAACCATAGCAGGTTTTAAGCCCCAAATTTTTCCTACTGTTCTTTTGCCTTTTTGGTTCTTTCCGATACGTTCAGATTCCAAATCAGTTTTTTGTCCAGAATCACACACAGATACTTCGCGCTGTCAGAGAGGGACAATTAAACTCCATTAAGTTTTGGGAGTTTGAATTACGGTGTCTTGTACCTTCTGGTAAAGAGGACCAGTTCCGTTTTGGAAGGGTTGAGACCACAGCTTTTTGCCCAAGTGCTGATCGTCTTGAGGGCAACCTCCATAATGTCGCTTAAAATAATTAAGTATTTTCCCTGCACTATTACGACCACGTAATCTGCGTCTGCCGTGACAGTTATACCCATTGTACTAAGCTTTTTGAGGATGTCGTTGATTACTAGCACCTACAGGAGTGGAGATATACCTCCCCCTTGAGGAGTTCCCCTGGTTACGGATGCTAAGCATTTATTTTCCTGCTTGCAAGCATGTTGCAAACCCAGTTTGTGATGACCTGTTCAATGCTATTGTCTACTAGAGCATTTTCAATGGTGGTGCACTACACGTTATTGAAGGCTCCTTCAATATTGATGAAGGCCGCCATCGCAAGCTGACTCTTCTCTATCTTCCCCACCACCTCGAGCAGAGCGGTTTCTACAGATTTTCCTTTCATATATGCATGCTGTGACTCAGTAAAAAGTCATTAGGTACTGCATCTATTCCTAATGTGAATCTCCAACGATTCTCCCTGACCAAATGAACAGCCCATTGCCATGAACATTGCCCACGAAAAATTTGCTTCAGTTTTAACTATATGTTCTAAATTATGCAAACGCCATTTTATCAACACTACCCATACAAGAGGTTCGAAATGTAACAATTGGAACTTAAGGCCAATCGTTTCCTTCTTTCCACATTCGAGAGTATCCAGTAGTTCTTACATTCTTCATATGAAGCACATTCAACGAGATCTCTGGAGTTCCACAAGGCAGCCACCTCAGACCGGTCATTGTTGTCTGGCTACAAATTATATCCGGCTTTTCTGTGACTCTGACTTCTTATTATCCCTTTTCGTTGATTGGCAACGCCTGAGAATTGGAAGAAAGATTTATCCAATAAGCTCTTAACGGTGGCACCCACTTTGAACTGTGAACTATGAAACATCTTATGAGTTTGATTGCATTATTCTCAGTCACCGTGGCCGGAAGAGAATCAGAATCTAAACCTAGCCTCCTCTAGCCTCCAGGCAATGAAGCTGTTCCAAAATGTTTTAAAACAAAAATTGTAGTCTTGGACTTTAACGTCCAAAAACAAAACATCGAATTGAAGGGCAAGAGAAACATCTTCGGCAAAGTTCTGGTTTAGCAGTGCCTCCAACACATGATTAGAGAAAATAGCGTCGTAATAAGGTTCATGCATACTCGTATATGTACTTCATGATTCAAAGAGGCAGGGAGCACACATTAGGCCATGCTGAAAGAGAAACACATGAAAAAAGCAGTTCTCATCATCTAAAATTGTAGAAATCGAATATTTTCGCGACTGTAACCTCACCCGAGACTTCTAAGAAAAGCAATACAACTAATAGTCAACTATAAGCCACAACCCTAACTCTTCAAAATAAATAGATACAAATTTCATCGGACCAAGTACGCAAGACTCTAAAATAAGGTTAGGCGAAATAACATTATCTCTTCCGTGGTACCTACTGGATAGCTATTTCTCTTAGCGAATCATGTATATAACCAGCTTAACTCGTTTAAGTTCAACACTCGGAACTGTGCTTGTTCTCTTGCTGAACTTCAACGCTGAGCTGATAAATCGAGTAAGGTATACATAGATACCAACCGATCGGAGTGCCCACCTCCGTCTCTGGTTGCAGTCAGAAATAGTAGGTCGTACCGTGATCAATAAATGCGAATATTGATTTACAAGGCCTACCTTACCACACCCCTCGGAAGCTTATGTGAAAGAGAATATCTACGTTATAAAAGCAACAACAGCCTCAAACAAACATACAAACGTGTTAAGAAGGTGATCCGAAAAGAGAGTGGTTGTTTTTTGTTTTTTGGTTGTGTCCAAGGATGTGGCAATCTTCGAAAGATACTAATAGCCCGGGCTATCAGCATACATGATTCGCAGACTCCAAGTACTCGATTTCGGGGGTACGTCCACAATACTAACCCACAACTGCCGTTAAGTACTACATCGCGGGGCTAGTAAGCACTTTATGCCCTTCTTTCTTCGTTTGCTGGTTCGACATTGTGTACAATATTTTTACAACCCGTCTGGGTTTGATTTTCATTAGTGCTCTCTCTGACTCTTTGCAACCGCCGAAGATCCTTCATTATTTTTGCCGCAGCCTATTTCACCGCATCCCATATTATACTTGATGTTAGCATATGGTTTACGATTTTTCCAGGAGTTGGTATCTCTCCAATTTTCTCCTCTAGTTCTCTGCGCTCTGTTCTGAAGTGTGGGCACTGGAAAAATACGTGCTGTGCATCTTCCCTGGCCGCTCCGCAGTTTAAACAGAAAGGAGATTCCTTCAGACCAAGATATGATTGAAAGCAGCCATGTCCAGTTAGGAGCTGACTTAAGTACAAATCCACTTCTCCGTAATTACGTTCTACCCATTTACGAATATTGGGTATAAGTCGGTAGGTTCATCTCCCCTTTGTAGACTGGTTCCATCTCTCTTGCCACGCGCTTTTCTCCCGGCTTGATGTCTTTGACTGAAACTCCGGGTTCCCGAATTTCGGCATCGTAGGTCTTTTGTAGCTCAGTAGCCAGTATATAGTATCTGCTGGTAGCATTCCCGCAATGACGTATATAGCATCATCTGACACTGTCCGATATGCACAGCAAACTCTCAGAGCACATAGTCTGTTGACAGAGTTGTGTCTTTCTTGCGTATGACTTAATTTTCAATGCTTTCGCCCATATTGGTGCCGCGTACATTGTGATCGACTGCACCACCCTTGACAGAACTAATCTCATTTGTTGTCTGGGTCCTCCTTTGCGGCTTTGTCGCACGTTCTTTAAAAGTGTTCTTAGTAAATGAGCCTAGCATCGATCATCATACCTAGGTAACTGATAGCCGGTTTTGATGTTATATCGTGATCGCCCACCCTGATGGTGACTGTTTCTCTTTCCTCGCGACTGGGTACCAGAACTGCTTCCGTTTTTTGTTCTGCCAGCTCTAACCTAACTGTTGCCATCCACCGTCTAACTTTTCGAATACATTCATTGCAATATCATCTGCAAAGCCTATGATTTTAGCCTCAATCGGGATTCCAAGTCTTAGAACTCTGTCGTACATAACGTTCCATAAGATAGGTCCTAGTACCGATCCTTGTGGAACTCCGCCAGTTATGTAGTACTGCCTTACTCCATCGACGGTATCGTAGAGTAGGAACCGATTGTCGAAGTAACTTAGAATAATTTTTATTAAAAACCATGGCACCATCATTGACCTAAGAGAGTGTACTATAAGCCCCCAGTTTGCAGAGTCCAACATTAATACGGCGCCGTATTTTTTGGTAGCTCCTCTCCATCTTCTGCCCTGAATGGCTTCTTCTAGGGTCGTAGTTACCTTCCGAATAGCATCTACTGTACAGCGCATCTTTCTAAATCCATACTGGTAGTTTAAGAGTCATCCGGCTTCGCTACAGTATTTTACCCATCGTGCCTAGTAAGCATCTGGTGGTTTATTCCCTTTGGGCAGCAGCACAAGACGTTGCATTTTCCATTGGTCTGGAAAAACCCCTTCTGTTAAACATTTTTTTTACATTTCCACGAATGCTTCTGTGTTTATTTTGACGGCTAGCTTAAGGACCTTATTTGGTATGCTGTCCAAGCCAGGTGATTTGTTATTGCTAAATCGTTTGCATACATCCAGAAGTTCCGCTTGCGTAACTGGTGGGATCTCACCTACTTCCTGCGGTGGTTCTATATGCTCTGTTGGTGCTTGCGGTGGAAATAATCCCGACACTATTCTTTGCATCAGCAAGGAGCATGAGGGTGAGGGTGCCCTAGAGCCCTTTAGTTTTGTCATGAACGTCCTGTAGGCGGTACCCCAGGGATTAATATCTGCTTCCTCGAGTTCTTTAAAGCTGTTGTTTTTGCTTCTCCGAATGGCTAGTTTAAGGTCCCTACGCCTATCTTTGTACTGCACCTGTAAATCTTGGTGGGAGGGCTGATCTATGGATCGCTGGCATAGTCTTCTAGCTCTAGAGCACTTGCTGCGTAGCTACGCTATCTCCTGGTTCCACCAGTATACTGGTGGCCGGCGGTTTGTTAACGTTTTCCGTTTTTTGTACCATAGATGCGTTGCAAACCCTAAATACTGCTCCTGGATTTATTGTGGATTCTCCAAAAATCAGGAAAAAGGTGTTTCCGTCCAGTGTTCTTGTTTTCCACCCCATTCGTTGTGCCTTCTTTAGAAGGCGTTTCTAGGTTGCTCTCCTTGCTTGCACTTCAAATAGGATGGCCTGGGGGTCACTGTGGGTATAGCCCTTACTGACTTTCCAACTTGATCCTCTCACTAGGGAACTTATTACAAAAGTTACATCAACTCTGGAGCCTACGCCGTTTCTGGTGGATGTGTGATCGTTGCCTATATCAAGCAGTATTGCGTCAAGTGACGATCCTGCTTCTCGCAGAGCCTCTCCTCTTCTATACGTCCGTATGCTGCCCCAATCAGTGGCCCATGCGTTGAAGTCGCCAGCTATGATTGATGGAGTACGACCTCTAGCATCATCCACGAGCAGCATTCTCTGGAATTCTTCCAGCGTTCCATTTGGAGATGCGTAACAACTGTATATATATACCCCATTGACCTTCGCTCGGAAGAACCTTATTCCAGGTTTCATCATTCTTTCTTCAAATGCGTAGTCTCCGCAGGTCCAAATAGCAGCGTGGTGAGCAGACGATTGAAAACGGCTACATGTACTACTACGACCATAGCAATTACGTACAGCGCCTAATTGGATCCTGATTTGTTATTGGAAGCAAGCTTGAAAGTCGCGTGCCTTGACATATATGTACTCGTAAGCGCAGCGATTAGCAACAACCCTTATCAGGCCTAATTCGCCAACATAAACTTCAAATGCGAGCATACGTCAACGGAGTAGACAGACAATGCTACCAAGGAAGGTTTTAACGAATTCCTAGAGTGAATCTATGAGCAGTATCTCAAGAGCGATTTAAAAATTGGCCTTAATGCCAGCCTGATCATTCGTAGCGTTCACGACATCACCTTCGGAAACAGACACAGGCAGATTGATCTTGCAAGTGGATGGAACATCTTCGTATCAAGTACGCGTTTCTCGTATCTAAGAATCCACAAAGGACAATGATGATCTGATTAAACGCGACAAATCATATTGTGATAGAGAGCGGACATTCTAGGGGCCTAAATATTGGTAACATTGACTCGGATCACCTAATAGTAGCCAGCGCCGAAAAAATACTGTGAAAAGGTCTGACGGCTGTTATTAAAGCGGGACAACCAGCACTGATATCTTCAGTAGAGTACAATGATGGACTATGGAATGCTGAGATGTTAAAGGGAATTACGAAGGATCTACGAATCCACCAGAATAGAACAATGCAATAAACAAAGTTGGAAGATAAAGTCAACTAACTGGAGTCAGGTAGCTAATGGTCAAGCAGGTTGGCGAGGCATGTTGGTTGAGGCCCAGGGGCCCACCCTTGAGTAATAGTAAAGTAGCTAGCTCAGTAACTTGTGGTATCCCAAGAAGACTTTGCATACGAACGGGCACATATGTAGAGGGGATCTGAATCGAATCGGCTGGTTGGAGAGGCATAATGTTTGAAGCCGCACAATAGCTAGCTCAGTACCCTAGCCTTTGATAAATCACTTTATATAAGCAGATCCTCTTGTGCTGATTACTTTTCATATCTCTGTATGATAATGAGGTCACAAAAAGTCCATGTGCATAGTCTCACGTCACACTTGCACTCCAAAAAAAAAAAAACAAAACTACAGTCACTGGGAAGATCTGGCAAAGCAGGAATCCACCAAGAAGGTAAGTCACTTGAACTTTTGCCATACTCCTCTGTTCGCATTTTGAGATCAACTTGAACACATAACATACCAATACCGTCAGTAACAGCCACCATATGCGTGCTATTTTATTTTTGATTTAATTTCGACCTATCTCATAGTTTACTAACCATATCCACAGATACGAGTACATGTGGATGTTTGTACTCTCAGATACTAGTACTCGTATTATGACTATTCTCTGACTACCAGTTCAGAGATACTTGTACTTTTTCTTTGTGAAATGAGCGTGTGATGTATCCGTATCTTCTTCCTTTCATGCGCACTGTGGACTCCTGGCCTCATCATAGTTTTACTCGTATGTTGGATTTTTTTCTTTTTTTTTTCCTCAAAACCATCTCTCTATCTAGAACTAGAACTAAATGAATGGACTATGTGTATTCTGACCTACAATATGTATATTCGAAGTGGGGGACATTTGAGTGTAATGGGCTCCATAGAGAAATGCTAGCTCGTTGTCGATTGAAGCTCACTTGTTGACATGAAAATACCTCAAAGTACGACTACAAGTATCTGTCGCTCTTCAGATTCTCGGAGAGGGAAACAAATTTTATTTAATCACCATGCATTTGGTGTACGAACGAATACGAAGTACGAGTACGAGTACGAGTATATGTACACAGTGGATGTTGTACACATAGACGGAAGGAAATTTTTTCATGCTCCCGTTTCAAATCTCCTCATAGATACATTTGTCCATTGTCATTGTTCCATATGCCATGTGCTCTATATGGCATTTGCTATGTGCCATGTCCCTTGTCCCATTCTAGATAGCCGTGTCAGTGGACTATGTTTTGTGTCAGTCACAGTACTTTCGACAATGACACCCGAATTGACTTTGATTTTTATAGAGCCATCACAAAGGCCCGAATCTAGTCGAGTCGGTCGTTTCGTTTTATTTGTTTCATCATCCAGCCAGACAGATACAGATACGAAGTACGAGTATGAGTACAAGTATACTCGTATATATGTACCTTCCAAAAGTGGTAGATAGATACTCCTCATCGTGGTCGTCGTAGAGTACGAGTACCACCATCATCGTGTAGAGGAAGAAAAAATAAAATCATCAAGCAACCGAAGAATACACAAATTTATGTACGAGTTGACAGGGCGATAACGCCGGTTACCGAGGAAGATGGCCTTAGTTCTTGGGAAATCTTAATCCCGAAGCGCGATGAAGATTTTTGTGATGAAATACAGTGAAGCTGGTGGGAACCTTTCTTTATTTGGAACACAAATCTACAGCGACTGAACAATACTACGAAAATATACTCCCACTCCGTGGTCGAATGGAATAGTATAGCGTAGATAAGATGTCACGACGATGTCGAAGAATATCCGGATAGACTTTGGCAAGTGGCTTTTAAGCAACATTACCATCACCACGACTACGACCACCGACGATTATGACTACGATGATGACGACAACCTCTACAACGACGACGATTCTTGAAGATTACGGCAACTTGAAGCCAATGTATCGCGCTTATCGGTTCAGTTCAGTTTTTTTTTTTTTTTTTTAATTTGTTGGTTCGTGTTTTGCTCCATTTTGTTTGGAGCCCCTCGGTATTCGTATCTGGTCTGCTCTTTTGGGTTCGGGAGTCGAGGTGTTGGTTCATATTTTTTTGGTTCCTCAAGTTGGTTGACTCTTGGGTTTCTTCGTCGTCGTAGTGGTGTTGGGCTGTTGGACAAGGAATTGACTAACTTCTTATCTTTTGGGCTGCTACGAGTACTTGGCACCAAGTTGGAGTGGTTTGTTTTAGCCGACCAACGAGGAATTGAATACGCTGGTGAATTGCTTGCGTCTGATAAGAGGAATGGAAAAAATAAATTCAAAAGACTTGATATGGTAGATTTACTCGTTGGTAACATGGGTAAGTAGAAGCGGCCAGATAACTGATAATGGCCTGAGAAGGCGAGGTTTTTTTTTTATCTAATCCGAAATTGTAAGGTGTGTACGCGAGATCCACGACTTGTTGTAGACACAATGGAAAGAAATGTTACAGAAGATTGTTTTTTTTTTTGTTTTTGTTTGGACAAATGAGTCATAGGTTCACGAATCCATCAACTCGAAAATAATGCACAAAGGTTTTGTTGAAGCAATAATCGTTACTCAACAATGATTGAACGAAAACGATCCATGAATTGCGGCTGCAAGTTCTCTGCTGAAAAAGCAGATTCAACTGTGGAAATCTTAAAAATTTGAGAAGCAACAATCCACCGCTTAAATCAGTGCGCCATTTCTATGAGAATATCGATAGTTCCAATCTTCTTTAAGACAACATGGATGACACGTATCTACATGAACTCAAATGGTGATTGGGTGGATTTGAAAGAGAGAATCCCCAGTCTTATGGTCGAAACTAATTTTCCTGAGTATCCACGCATCATAGATATCCTTCCTACATATGAGTTTGTGCATAAATTAGCACCACTCTATTTGATATTAGAAAATGAGCTTCGATAGTATCTTTATCATGCAAGCCATCCTTAAACGCTCCATAGGTCTCAGTATAATATTCACAGCCTTTAAGTTTACACAAGGCAGTGTGCACATATGTATATATGTTAGTACAACAAAGATAATCGCAATCAACGCTTTCATTATTCTGAATAGAAACGAGCAATTTTTGACTTGCAAGGCGTGCCTCAGGGTTGCGGGTTTTCTCCTCTTTCTTTTCCATAAAATGGGAAAAAACAATGAGATACACAATTGGCCAATTGTATGGGTAGTTAGGTAAGAGTGACGGTTTTTAGGAGAAAACCCCCAATTAGCACTTGTTGCGCCGTTTTACTACGATTCGTGAGCCTAGTTGTCGGTGAGCGTTAATGTGTCTCCTTCTTTTTTTTATGGACAGCTAGATAACTCTTCAAAGTCATTGAAAAGATGATAACATAAGGCCCTCTGCTTGGCACTCGCTAAAGCCGAGTACTTACGAAGAAAGTGTGCAATGGATTGCTTCTCATTAACATCTTTGTAGCTACGACAGAGGTATACCTTGTTATAGCTGGGCTTTATTTTTCTTGGATAACATAGCTTCTAGTAAGCTAGTTTTGGTATATATTGCCTTTGAGTACTCCGAGCGGAATGTTGATTGTTTGTTATTGAGGGCTGACCCCCACATGACCAGTTTATCTGCCGTTTCGTACAACGCATAATTGGGAGCCAAGGATATTGAGTAAACACTGACATTATCTGGTTTGTTACGACAATTAATAGCTTTAATTCCAGGTTGGCTATCGGTGAAGATAGCAGTCTTTTCGATCTGTGCTTGAGAGTTTCTCAATAAAGGCAAGCCCTTCTAATCGGCGAAAACTTCTGTATGGAACAGGCTGACGTGGTCTAGTAGATGTATGCGTCGACATCGCAGTTAATTTTTGAGCCATCGGTAAAAGTTGTTGACGCGTAGTCTATAATCACCTTTCCATTCTGTGGTGTAGTGAATGGGAGAAGGCATCAATTAGTTTGACTGTGCCTCTAAGATCCTACTGTGTCCCCAAAGACGACTGGTCCAGCAGTCGAAATCTCTGAGCCGGATTGTACTAGTGTAGAGTAACGAACAAGGCAACAGATTTGTCCCGTGCTTTACCTGAGCCCCCGTCATGTATAGCTTAAGCCCACGATGTGCTATTACACGTGGGATTATTCAGTCCATCGATCATAGTCTGGGAATAATCCCCATTCTAGATCTTAGGATCATCCTGGCGAAACCTCATTCCGATTAGTACCAATTTGAAGTCATTGTATATACACGGCTTCCGCTTCACTTAAAACCTCTGCCAATCTTAAAGTTATGACGCACTGTAGTAGTTGTTACATTTTTGGGAATCCCAACGACGCGACGGTCGGAAAACTCTCCCTGCGGGGCCTACCTCAATCAGTCAGGCTCGAATCGAGGTTATAGACTCCATGGTACCAGAATTAAGCGTCTGGTCCGACTACCAGCAAGATGCTTACAGATCTCCTCTATTGATTGATCGCTGAAAGGCGTTAAAAATTTAGCTGGTCAAATGCGTTGTACATCAGTTACTCACTCTGACTTCCTTTTAAATATAATGCAACAAACTTGGATGTCCTCATTCCCCCGGAAGTACCTACACAAGCTGCCTCTTGGACCTATCGATGTTATATTTCTTACTTACGGCTGGCCACCAAGCGATTTCGGCGTAGGTAAAAATCGAACGTATTACGGCCTTGTACCACAGGATCATTCTTAGTTAACACCCACATTTTTTACCGAAGGTTTCATTACATAGAGAGCTATGCACGCCTTTTTAGCTCGCTGTTCTCGATGTTGGACTTGCAGCTAAGGTTTGAGTTAACGATTATGCAAAGGTGTTTAGCTCAGTTAAACAGAGAACGTAGTGGTTCGACAGGCAAACCGACACTTCAAGCCCACCTGCACCTTATCTCAGTCAATATTGTTGGCTTAAACCTGAGTTCTAAAGGGTCAATCACTTCAAGGACCAAAACGTAAGTCATGCTAACAAACTGGGAATTGAACGCTATCTCCTTAAATCATCAGTCCGCTGACTTTCAGATCATTTAACATCCAAACCAATATTGAGGAGAGTGATTAGCGATCTTAAGGATTTGAAAAAAGCAATTTAAGGCAATATACTCTTATATCATTTGGGGCATAGTCGAACTTTATAACCCAGTTCTCGCGAAGATACAAGAAAGAGCTCGCTTTGTTCTACGGATCACTTCAAAGCTATTAACCAACTGTTTAACCACCTGAAAATTTTATAGAGTAAAAGGAGAACCACAAGATACTACTGTAAGACCCGTATTTTTTTAAATTATTATATGAAGATAGTCCAATTGTAAACCGATGATTGTTGGCGATTTCTCTTGTCCTATAAATGCATTAATAGCAGCGCCATAAGCATTCGACCAACTTTCAGAAGCTACCAGTTTTGTTTTCTAGGAATCCATTCAATACCAATACACCAAGACCAAATAGAAATAAAAACTCCCTCCCCAAACCTATTCACAGATACTAAAACTCAATAAAAAATCAGAAAACAAGATTGCAATCAGTATGTCAACATTAACCTCCCGAGAATTGCCATCGAATTATGATAATTTAATGTCTGCACGTTTAGAAGATTGAAAGTATTTTTTTTTTCTTCGCATAAAAAACCGCTGCTACGTCACTAGAAAATCCAGTCTCTGACACATTTTGTATCTGAGAAATCGTTTAAGTAACTATTCATGCTATCTTCGACTGTTAATTGGATATTTTTACCGTGCTTTACGTTAGATATTTGATCAGAATCTTTAGATTGCTTGTAATCCTTGTGAAATTATTAAAATTCTTTGAAACGCTGCACTGTACATTCCTAATGAATTTTTAATTGATGGTTAATTGCATCATCTATGAGGAAGACTTCTTAATACGATTGACCTTCTGTACAGGTCGCTTGTTACTGTCTACTTAGTATTCGTAAACAGCATGTTGAGGGGTTTTCTGATTCCCAATAGAGACGTGTCAACCCACTCAAGTTGACTTGGGAAGAGCTGACAATTTCAAGAAATCGAAGCCATTACACCATATTTCGAATGAGACTAAGGCCTACAGATTAACAAGTAAATTCTAGTTTTTAACTGCAACTAAGAAAGGAATTGTCAATTATTTAATTGCAACTGAATTTCAGGATCAAATCCATTTTAGTTGCACCCGAATTTAATGACTAAAACAACTCTGGATAAAATCCGTATAATTTCCAAATGAATTATGTTTTTAGTTGTTAATCATATATTGCAATTAAATCAATTGAAACTTTATTTATTCACTTTCAATCCGACTACAATTAAGTTAGTTACAATAGTAAATTGCTCACAATTGATTTAAAATGCAATCTCAGAAATGTGAGTTAATTGCCATCCAAACTAATGATGACTGATTTAAATTGGCAAAAGTTTAATCAACTAAAAAATTTCCCAATTAATGCCGTACTCCAACAGTGTGAAGATTAGGAAAGCACATTGAATGGCTGATTTTATAGAAGGACATCTCTCTCAGAAACACATTTTCAAAAAGAAAAATCTCTGAAGATTATGCCTCCTTCTGTAGATCTAAAGAACAAGTTTAAGAAGGATTTAAAAGGATGCATGGAATTCCGCAATTGCCGGTCCCAAACTGTGGATAACCACCGTCAACATTTTGTAGTATGCCTGCCCCGACTCAATACGGACGTTTTTTGGGTGGAACTCCCAGATCAACGAGGAAAAAGTGGCGGATTCAGTAATTACCTCACGTGAGCTACTTCGAGACATGTGAAGATCAGGCCATATGAGGACTTTTCGGCATTTAGCCGAGTTGTCGAAATATAGATGATGACGGAGGAGTTTCAAGCAAACCAACACCAACTGGCACTAGTCTCTGAAGGATCTGGTCCTCCAGGTTGGAATTGCAGCGTCGGGGTAACAGCCTGACCAAGTAAAACGCTACACCATAAGTTGTGAAGCAACAAACAGCCTCGGATATGGATGGACTCACTTTTGACGACCCCATCATTTGAAAAACGGACAACAATCGTCGGCTATGCACGCGGAATATTCACATGCAGACGAACTATTAGCTACAAAGCGAATATAACTGCTATCCAAAAAGTGCGATGGAATCGGCCGGGAAAAGAAGGTTGAAAACATGTGTGGCGATTGCTGCAGAGAGAGAAGAAGCATTATGTGAGCTTGTCATCAGAGGAAGACTTTGGCAAGAAGTCCTAAGCTTCAGGTAATTAAGCGTACGCCTGATTGCAATCAGCATACGGCCTGCATTCGTCACTATAAAGAAATAGAACAATCTTGGTGATTTTAAAGCCAAATTAGGAAAGGAGAGTATCTTTGACGGAAAAGTCGGGAAACATAGCATAGACGACACCAGCTGAAGCAGATCAGCTTCGGGACAGAACGTACCTGGATTTTTATCGTAAACCTCCTGCCGTAAGACTTTATGTTTACGAGGTGCCCATACACCCATAGGGAGCAAAGATACGCCTTGCCATCGCTCTCCGTCAATCCTTTGATACCAATTCGGAACTGTGTTGGAGGCACAGTTCCACCCTTGGTATGAGCCGAGGCCGACCTAAAACCTCTTGCTGTTCTTAGGGTCACAGCACCCAGTACTTTTTTGCAACTCTACAATGGGTTAGACCCGTTCCCGCGATTTGGGTTTAAACCACAGCCACCATGACGCTCCCACAAGGGAGCCTACCTCTAACAAGTCAGGCCCAGACCGAAATCAGGGGGGCTCCTGACTCCCATGGTACCGTGATCTAAGTCCTGGTATGGACGGTGGTCAAGCCGCCAACAAGACCTATGACCGGCAACTTGTAACTGGTCAAATCGTAGCAACCATTCATGCTATAATCTGAGGATGTTTTCGATAAGACCAGTTTAGAATAATCTGCCCCCGCTTTTTATTAGACAACGTCAGTGATGGGCGAAGCCTTGATAATTGGGCGGGGGCCCCAGCTTCGGGACAATGCGAAATCTCTTCATAGGTAGCACTCATTTCCCACACCCGCTTAGAAAAGGGACTTGACAGTCGCCTAAACAAAGAACTGTCAGCCAGATTCATCATATCGATCAGCGCTAGTATTGTCTGATTGGACGGTATCGCCAGCAGGCCATTAAAGATGCTTCTGATGTGCTAAGTTTCCAGCGATAGCCACAACGAAAGCCCGAAACGAGAGTCATACAAAGCAGCGCTCCTAAGAATGACGAGAGCTGTTCATAAAATCTATGAGCAAAGAAGACTTCAGGAACTGTTGATGATTGAACAGCATGTCACAACGACCAACTATACCTTTGAGATGGCAACAGATTTTGTCTAACTGGGCTCCCCTGTAAATTTAAACAATTAAAGAACCATAGAGATGAAACGAAGAGACAGTCTTGCCAGTCGCTGTTTTCTTAGACTAAGAAGGCTACTGAGAAATAGGTCCATCTCACGAACAACGATGAAAACATTGTATGAGACCCTTTGCTGGGCTTTATCTAAAGCGGACCAGAATGTCCTTAGTTACTTCGAGGGAAAATTTCTTTCAGTGATTTGCAGTCCTGAATACATAAACGGAGTTTGGGGATAAAGCCATAAGAACGAACTATCAGAAGAGCCAGAGTTCATCAGCTGCGATCGCTGGGACATGGGACATGTTGACATGGTCAAAATGTGTTCAAATCCATTGTGGAGGGACAACACGATGGTCGCCTCACATGCCGCACTCGAAAGGGAAGGCGACCTCAGTAAACATGGCATGGGGAACCCGAGGAAATTACCAAAAAATCGCGATAAATAGAGAGAGAGCTGGTGGTTTAATAGTAAACTACTTTTTTCGTTTTCATTCCCCAAAAGATACAAGAAACATGTAGGGAACCACAGGTTTCTGTTATAAGACCCTTATTATTAAGGCACTCTACAGTCATTAAACATTCTTGTTTGTTTGTTACATATTGGTTTAGGGTTAGGTTCATCTCCACTAGTAAGGACACATCTCAAAGAAATAAAATTAATGAGCCGTCTCTGGCTCCTTCTGTCACATCAGTATCATCTGGCCATCTGACATTTATGGGCTCACATTTTTCAACAATTTTAACTGAGAAAATAAAATCACATCTATTCCAGATAATGTCACTTGTAATAGGTCGTCTCACAATCAAAATATGCATCTGATCCCACAATAAAAACCAGACAACTTATTGTACACTCGGTTGCACGGATATCTGTGGCTTGTACGATGATTCAGTGCCCAACTATTGTGTAGACATTCGTATCCAACTAAACAAGTGCACTTGTTGAGTGTTCAACTGTTTATAACTATTCCTCAGCCTTGTGACATTCAAACGTTGGAATTTCCTTGAAAGCTGCGATTGCAACTTCTTATCAATATACGAGTACGAGTATTGCAATTGCAACATCAATTTCGCATTACCAATAACGCGATCGATATGCAATCCATCACAAAGTGTCAACAGATATTAATTCATCGTGTCGTTCTTATCGGTTAGAAGAGAAGTGAGTAAATTGTTTGTACTCGTTGCTTCTATGTTGCATAAGTACGAGTATCTGTAGATGATGGACAAAGGATGGATGTGAATCACGAGGAGGCGATATTTTTGTCAGAAACAAAGGACACCTTGAGAACAAATTGAGTCATTTGAACAATTGGCTTAGTCTACCAACTGCGAGTTGTAATATCCAAGATATACCCATCTGTCCGTCAATAATATAAAAAAAAAGAAAGAGATTGTGTCGTGGTCTACTGGCCATACTGGACCAACCACCTGTCTCCATGAAACAGAAAGTGGTTAGCTTAAACACAATGACTCAGATGTTTCTGGCTTAATGAGACTTGTGCTTTGAGAAAGTGATAGTTTACTTCGGATTTTACTGCGGTCATCCTAATAGACAAAGTTGGTTGGTAGTAGCAATTAGATACCAAAACAGATATTTTTCTTATTCGCCATCTGCACTATTAGGGATGGAGTTAGGGAGGTGAAAGCTCCCGTGGATTGGACAACGACCTTTGGCTCTGGACATGGAATGTCCGGACACTTAACAGGTCACGTGCACTCGAGTAATTAGCCGATGCCCTTGATTGTTATCACGCAGATATGTATCATTGCCATCCTGGAAGTGCGAAGGGATGGACTGGACAAAAAGAGGCTGAAAAACTGTGATATATACGATGCTAAGGTGGTTCCTATAGGGAAAAGAAACAGCGCTTATTCGGAAGCGGTTTTGTCATATGCGGCTGACTTAAGCAAGAAGCTTGAGCCTTCGACACATTAAGGCTAAGGCATTAGGCTAAATTTCTGATATGCGTCCATGCCCCTACGGTGGACGACGCCACCATATAATGTTTCAACGACCTTCTCGAAATGTCGTAAGTAATATCCGAAGTATGACGTTAAAATCGGTGGGAAAGGACGACATTTTGGTAGGATGGTTGGTAAACATACGACACCACGACTGGCAAAAGACTTAGGATTATTGCCTTTGCGGCGGGATGAAATATCACTATAACAAGCACACGGTTTCTTCATCTCAATATACACAAGGGGTCATGGCGATCTCCTGATCATCAAACGCTAAATCAAATTGATCAATTTACGATAGACGCAAGACAGTAATATGGACGTCCGGATGTTTCGGGAACCAACATTGACTCGGATCACCACCTTGTTGCAGCCAAAGTTCGAATGCGAATTTCTCAAGCGCCACAACAAAGAACAACTACTGCGAGAAGATATAACATTGAAAAGCTGCAATCGCTAGAGACCGCCATATATTAACAACTCCTATGCCGCCAGCATCAAGTACTCGTACCGAAGATCGGTGGCAATGCTGCGATCCAGCGATAAGAGACGCCGTAACTGATTTGTTGGGTTTCACCCGACGACCACCACGAAATTCCTGGTTTGATGAAGAATGCCGGCAAGCACATGCAGCTAAACAAGAAACATACAAGGCCAGTCCACAACGAAAGATGAGAGCCGTCGACTCCTCTGCGAGCAGAAGAGAAGGGAAGAACATCGGCTTCTCCAGAAGTAGAAAAAAGAGCACGAGAAACGCGGGATCGAAGATATTGAGAGGAATACAAGATGTAAAAATAAAGTGTCAAGACAAGAAGACCCGCATAGAAGCTTGTAGAGTCCCATAGAGAATATGGAGAAGCTTTTTTTGCAGATTGCATAACGGCGACAAAGCCCAACACCCCGTCGTCAAGGCAGAATAGAGCGTTCACCTTAGACGATGTAGACGCTGATAGCCAAGACTTCCGTCCACCCGACGAAAACGAAGTAAGGATAGCAATATCTAAGCTGGATTCCAACAAAGCAGCTGGAACTGACGGTTTACCGCCCGAGGTATGCAAAGCTGCTGGAAATGGCTTGGTGGAGGGCGTACACAAACTCATTTCTCAGATCGGGTCAGAAGAGTGTAACATATGTCTGATGAATGGAATCTCAGTACCGTACTTTCGATCAAAAAAGAGACCCCATCAAGTGCGCCAACTACAGAGGTATAAGTCTCCTCAACATCGGATACAAGATCATATCTGTCATATTGTGTGAACGTGTGTGGTCAGTGCGGTTTCAGACCAAGCAAGTCCACAATCGACCAAATCCTCTCACTCCGACAGATATTGGAAGCAATTCAAGAAGTCCAAGTCTCATCTTCTCATCGATTTTAAGGCCGCATATGACAGCATTTATAGGGACGAGCTATGTAGAGCCATGTCTACTTAGTTCTGGCATCCCTGCCAAGCTCGTCCGTCTGTGTAGAATGACGATGAAGAAAGATCGCTACTCCGTCAAGGCCGGTAACGACTTAACCGAGGCCTTTGATATCAAAAAAGGTTTTAGACTAGGTCATGTGATTTTTTTACCGGACATTAGAAGCAAAATCTGCTGGCTGTCACCGGTGCGTTCGCTAATATTGAAACGGAAGCTCCCAAAATGGGTTTAGAGGTAAATGAGGGCAAAACCAAGTATGTAGATGCTTCAACAAGAAGAGACACACAACATCGACAGAATGGACAGAACGTCGCAGTCGACAGCTGTAATTCCGAGGTAGTAAGGGACTTTGTCTATCTTGGGTCTGCTATAAATCCTGCCAAGAACACTTCCGCAGAAATAAAACGAAGACCCACTCTTGACAATCGCTGTTTCTTTACGCTAAGAAGGTAATTGAGTAGTAAGGGCCTATAAGACCTTGACCAGCCCAGTCCTACCTTATGGCGCTGGAGCATGGACTCTATCGCAAGATTGACTTGGAGGAGAAAATTCAACGACAAACTATTCGAGGTGTACAGTGGCATCGTCCTAATCACAAAACTGCGCATCAGTCGCTTGAGATGGATAGGACATGTAGAGTGAGTGGACACCAATGCTCCGGCCCACAGAGTCTTGGAGTCTGAACCGGAGGTACAACGCAGTAGAGGGTCCAATACCTCACGACTTACGGTCAGGTTGACCACAACCAGTAAATTGTGGCTGCCACCTTCGGGTGGGGGGCTTAAACAAATCCAAGTGCAATAGTACTTGGGCGATGATAATTTGGTTCGAGGAAGGCCTCATCTTAGGTAGAGCGCACAAGTAGAAGGGGACGTCAACGGACTTGGAGCACGCAAGTGGGGACAGTTAGCTGAAGACCGGGCTAACTGGAGAGGCTTGCTAATCGACTCCCAGGCTCACCCCGAACTGCAGAGCCACTAAAGTACTCGTAAGTAAGTAAGTCGTGTTATCGTCATTTATATCTCGAGAGGGTTTCAACCTAATTTTCTCTAAAATTGTTCGTTCGAGATATATTTCGGTCAGAAAATTCGGAATGTAGTACAAACATATGTACTGACATAGGACAAGCAAGATACGGTTCTCATTTTTAAAAGGCCACATCCATATCTGGAGTAATAATGACTCATGGTTGAAGCGCGACGTGGGAGTCATAGACTAGTTTTGACTTTGAATGAACTTAACTTTTAAAAACTCGAAGAAGAAGAGTGGTGATGATATGTATTCGTAATGGCAGTCAAATTTAAAATAAATATACATCGGATCCCGTCCAGAATCGTATTTGGTACCGCTCCCAATGTCCGAATTAGATTACACTACCCTTTTTTAGAACTTTGATGGCATCTTAACCATCTCATGGCTGAAGCAATGTATGAGTATTTTTGCGTTCGTCGGGTATCCGATACGTACATGACAACTTCTAGCTAAGGCCCACTCATAAGAAGTAAGGACTGCGCCACAATCTACTAAGTGGCAATGGAGTGTTTTCGCAAAACCTCTGAGTTGGTCCTCATAGGTTGAGCTCATTAACATTGTTCAGGGTCTTACTGTTGTAGGTTCAAAAGTTTTTTGTCATGCCCCAAGCTTTGCCCAATATTATTCCTTGGCCAAATGTGTTTCAATACTGTAACTCTGGAGGGAAAATGTTGGCGGTCTAAAGCGGTCCAACGACTGTCAGTGTTATACTCCCTTTGTGTGAGGAGATTCTCCGTCCACTTCTGTAATCGATTTGACTCTGAGATTATCTTGTCACTGATAGTGACGTCCGATGTTGAGATTTAATCCAAAATTGCAGTAGAATGCTGGTACTGAGGTAACAGGATATGAGGCGAAATGTTGCAAATTCGAGCATAGGCCCCAAAAATAAAAGTCTTCGATTACATTAAAAACAAAATTTATAACTCAAACGCTCTGTACTACAAAGTACTTAATGGAACAAGAATTGCGTCTGTCATTGAGAAAACCGCTTTCGGAAGGAAGGGTACAATATTACAGGCAGTTACTTGTGCCACAGGCCACACATAAAATGAAGCCATTAGCCATTCATAAAGGGTGTTTAAACAAGAGGTGTAGAATTTGAAAAAAATTTACAACTGATGCATGTGGGCTTGGCATATGGTGACAGATGTTATCTACTAATTTGGGAAATTTACAATGGCACGCTACACAGAGAAAGAAGAAATCCAAATCGTTGAATTTTATTACGAAAATTCACGTTCAATCGCGGCAACGATGCGAAAAATTCGTGCCAATTTTGCACGTAATCATGTGCGTTCCGAAACGTGTGTTTGCCCAACATAATCAAAAATTCCAAGAGACGGGGTTCACTACAAGATGTGAAAACGGCAAAACGTCATTCGTCACTGTTCTCAGCAGTTTGACCTCTCCAGAGTCACACTGCATCGAATTTTGACGACAGATTTGGCTCTGAAGCCGGACCAGCACCAGCAGCGCTGTACGTTCTCGGATTGGGTCATGAAAAACATGCATGCTTTCGGATGAGGCCCATTTCCGCATTGGTGGTTACGTTAACTAGCAAAATTGCAGCATCTTGAGCACCGAAAAGTCAAGAGTGATTCAGGAGATGCCAATGCACCCGAAATGAGTAACTATTTGGTGCGGTCTATGGACCGGAAATGTCATAGGGTTGTGCTTTTTCGAAAATGAGGCCGACCATTATGGTGACATCGTTAAACAATCGGGGATATGGATTCGGACGACCTCTACTTTCAACAGGAAGGTGCTACGTGTGATACAAGTCACGAAGTCACAAAGTTTCCTGGCTCCGTAATTTCGCGTTCTGACGACCCCAATTGGCCGCCAAATCCGCTAGACTTCTTTCTTTGGGTTTATGTTAAAAGCAATTAATGGTCACTGGATTCCTTGCTAATATAATATTGCGCAATTCGTTTTGATATACATATATTGCATTGTAATAAAAAAAAAATTTGGTTAAACAAAATTCTAGCATTTTTCATTGGTTTTTTAGACGCACGTTTCTGTTGAACACACTGTATTTCAAATGTTTGCGCGCGTTTTGTTGTTAACACTTAGCCTTTAAAACAAAAAACAAGTTGGCGCGATTCGGTCGAGTTTTGTGATTGCAATTTTGGTTCAAACATAGAGGATTTTGAAGAGCATATTCGCCATATTTTGCTTTATTACTTCAAAATAGGAAAGAAAGCAACTGAGGCAAGGGAAAAGTTGCATAAAGTTTACGGCAGAAATGTCATTGAAAAGCGCCAGCGCTAGAACTGATTGGCCCGATTCAGTGATGGTGATTTTGCAAATCAAGCATTCAACGGTTTGGAAACTTGCTGCAGCTCGATTGGTTCCGTAAAAACGCTCGATATTTGGGTACAGCATTAGTTGAAAGAAATTCCAAACGCAAAAAACCGATCTAGTCTTGAAGCGTATGATCACGGGCGACGAGAAATTGATTGTCTACAACAATGTCAGCCAAAAAAAAAATAAGTTGAAGTATGTAGACGAGATCAAGCATCGTAAAGGCATGCAAAGGCGGACATCCACCCAAAGAAGGTGATGTAGTCAATCTGGTGGGATTGGTGGGTTCTATGAGTTCATGTCTATTGTGCGTGGCCACAGAAATCGCATAGAAACGTCCCAAGCTGATCAATAGTAAAAGTGTGGTGTTCCACCAGGACAATGAGTGACCACGTATAAATTTGGTTTCTCGGCTTGGTTGGTTGCAGCTTGGTTGGGATGTGTTGCCTCGTATAGTCCAGATCTTGCGCCATCAGGCGTCCACATATTTTGCTGCGTGCAAAACTCTTTGAATGGTAGAATGTTTGTTTCTGAAGACCTCATCAAATAGCACATTGACAAGTTTCTTCTTTCTACGAAGTTGCCCGAGAGATGGCAAAAGGTCATCGAACATTACGGCCAATACATCA
This sequence comes from Volucella zonaria, assembly GCA_963966105.1. Taxonomy (NCBI): domain Eukaryota; kingdom Metazoa; phylum Arthropoda; class Insecta; order Diptera; family Syrphidae; genus Volucella; species Volucella zonaria. Next base: position 157,299,754 of record OZ014533.1, read on the forward strand.
TTGGACTAACCATTACTTAGAAAATATGTTGTCATTCAGACGTCCTCCACGCAACCACTTGCATAAGTTGATATGCTACACCCTTCGAGACTTGTTGGCATAATTCGGTAATATTTCCCCAATTTCGCGTCGAATGTTCGCCTGTTGGCATTGGCCAGCGACCAAAAAACAGAGTCTAAATGTGTTAAATAGGACGGGCCAATTCTGGTGATAAGACAAGAACCGAATTTCATCTCCAATTAGTAGGCTGGGCACCGTCTTTTGAAAACCGGATATCCTGCAAGCCTTCCAGTTCCAATTTATCCCAAGCAAAATTGGCTGTAATGTAACCCACTGACCGGCATCATCTCGGACGAAATACGGCCCATTGGCATCTCCGGCAAAAAAAACCACAGCAAACGTTCAATTTTTTCGTATACAATGGCTACTGTTGGAACTCCTCCGGCCGTTAGCTTGACGAAGTGTGGTAATTTTATTTATTAACAAAGTATTCAACCAAAAATATGCCTCGGTGAAAAGCTGGATCTTGTTCCATCTCCAAATAGAGCCCCCAATCAGCAACAGTTCGACGTCCACGATGGTCATTTAGACTTAGCTCTTGAATCAATACGATCTTATAAGGACGTCTAGCCAAGTCCTTTCGCAGAATACGCCACAGGGACGTCAAAGATATGCCCAGGTTTCAGGAATGATTGATGGCAGTCTGAGTACACCGACTTGCGTAGAGTCGCAATATTCTCTTCAGTCCACAGCAACATTTGGTCGATTCACTAAACGATCAAATGTTTGCTTATCGGGATGGTTATAACGACGTAAGGAGACCGCAAATTTTGATGATTTTTAGACGTTGTTGAAGAGAATAACTTCCATGATACAATGGTAGTCAACTTGCAGCAAAAATGGAGGGTCTTCCAACAAAAGGTGTCATTTTATACGGTGACCAGATAAGAATAGGAAAAAAATTTAAATAAAGCAACAACGGTATAAGATATAGAATTCATTCTGGTTTTATTTTGATGCTACGTTCATGACCGCCTCGACTTCGCTGGCAGTGCTTCAAGCGGTCAGTCCAATTTTTGATGACTCGGTCCAATATGTACGGCGTTATTCCGGCAATAGCGTGTCGAATGTTGGCCAGTCGCCATATTTCTCCATCACAACTTCGAGAGTTGCGTCGCTTGTATGGCATGTGGGGCCGTCTTGTTGGAATCAAAGCTCAGATATATCGATGTTATCGAGCTTTGAGCACAGAAAGCCGGTTAACATCGCTCTATACCTGAGACCAGTGACAGTAACGGTGTCTCCTTCCTCATTTCGAAAGAAATAAGGTCCAATGATGCCGCCATGACATAAACCGCCAATCTTTATCTTTGTTGATGCATTGATGTTTGACCGAACACTTGTGGATTGTATTCGCTCCAATAACGACAATTTTGCTTGTTGACATATCCGTTGAGCCAAAATTAGGCCTCGTCCGAAAAGATGATTTTTTAGCCAAAATGCGGATCCCGGCCAACTTTTCAAGGGACCAATTAGCGAACTTACGACTTTGTCTATGGTCGTTCGGCTTCAATTATTGCGCCAGCAGAATTACGGATGTAGGCCCAAATCCAACCGCAAAATAAGCCGGGTTGAGTCTCTGGCAATGCCCAATTCAGCTGATCTGCGCCGAATCGACATTTCTGGATATCATTGGTAATTTTGACAGCTGCTGAAACATAACAATTGTCACCCTTTACATTTCGCGTCATTATTGTAAAAACTAGAAAACTCACTAAATATGGATCGATACACCTTCACACAACATTTGGAAATAGTGAAAATTTGCTAAAAAAAAAAAAACAGTGAAAATATTGCATAAACGTTTCGTAAGATTCGCACTGCTTTTGGCCATCATCAAGCGTCTTCTCGCACAGCTATAGTGAATTTAGTCGATAAATTTGAACGTCTCGGACAGGTCAGTAATGTGAAGACTCCAACTCGTATTCGTCCAGCAAGATCAGCTGAAAATATTGCCGCCGTAACTGAGAGTGAGACTGAAAATCCAGTTGTGTATATTTTGAGACGATCACAGGAATTGGGCCTATCCGCCACCACTTTGTACCGTATTTTGCATAAAGATCCTGGCCTATGCTGATAAGGTCCAGTTGAAACAAGAATCGAAGCCGGTTGACCATGTACAACGGCGTACTTTCGCTGATTGGATGCTGGAAAAGAATGGACATGATCATAGATTTTTACACTTATCTGACTTAGAAAACCCAAGAGAAATAGGGGAATAATAGTTTGGTGTGGCTTTTGGGCCATGTTTTTCTTTTTCGAAAATGTTGCTGGTGCGACCCAATGAATGGATTGCGTTACCGGACGATGTTGACTGAATTTTTTTTTTATCTAAAATTGATGGTATGGCAGTGAACGACGTTTATTTTCAACAGGACTGCACTACATGCCACACAGGTGGTAAAACAATGGCTCAATTGCGTGACAAATTTCCTGGACGTGTGATTTCTCGAAATGGACACTGAGATCGTGAAATTTATGTAATAGGTACCATTGGACTTTTTTCCAAATATAAAGTTTTTTGTGAAAGATACGCCGATGCTTCACCAAGGTTTCCTGCACTGTTATACGCGAAATACAACCGTAATTATGCGAAAACGTGATGAAAAATTTCATCAAAAGAAGGATCATTAGTAGGCAGAGCCGAGAAGGACATTTGACAGATATTGTATTCTATTACGAACCTCCGAGTTTGTACCGTAGATTAAAATAAAAATATCACCACTTTCCATGAAAATTTTGCGTTTTTCTATTGATTTAAAATGACACCTCTTGTTGGACGACCCTATATGATATGAATCGGAGAATCTATCCAAAACCCTTCATTACGGCGTCAATGTTGCATTGTCATATGCCAAATAGCAGTCGGTATGAAATGGATGCATTTAATAGTGCAGTGTACAGACGAAGGTTTACGGCAAATGAAACACTACTTTATGTCCTTAAAATCGCATACGCCCCCCCAATATACATAATCGACTGCAAAGTGCCAAAATTTAATCAAAATATCTCACTCAAAACTCACCATAAAAATTGAGGAAAATTAATCCAATTAACTCCTTGACATACGCAACAACGTCACCGTGTATTTCTTCAAATTAAAACCGTAAATTTCAACACAGTAAAATTAGAAGAAAGAAATTCAAAAAAAAAAAAAAAAAATCACCACCACTCCGATGTTGTAAGCAGTTTATCAACAAGTTTCCGAAACACTCGAAATGTAGAAATGTATCTCCACCGTGGAAAACTCTTTCAAAAAATATTCACTCAATCCTCACGTTGCATTGGTTAGTTGAAAACAAGATCCAAATTCAAATTCAAATTCTTTTCTTCCTTTTTTTTTTGGATTTTTCAAAAACTCAAAATCACCATTTCCTCGCCGTTTCCCGGTGCTTATCTACGTTGTAAACGTAAGAATAGAAAAATGTGGAAAAAAGCGATTTTTTTTTTTCTAAATCAACACCACTACTATTTTGACTTCTTTGAGTCCGTCGCGTACTCGCACTCGTACTCGTACTCGTCGTCTTATCTTTGGTTCACGTCTTTCCAAGAATACAGACACCACCAAAAGAAAAACACCAGTCCCCGAAAGAAATTCAAAAATTGGAAAAAAAAAATTAAAAAATTCTTTAGAATCCAAAAAACTGTTTTGAGTTTCGGAGGTAATCGGTTCAAGTCGGTTTTTCCGCTCAATCATCAGTTAGACAGCCCGAATGACAGGGGTAAAGGACACTGGCGGGCGGATTTGTTTTCATTTCTTTTTAGGGAGGCGTTTCAACTTTTTTTTTTCTTTTTTTTTTTTAAATTAAGGGAAAAAATTCGATGACGCTTTTCTTTTTTGTTGAAAGTGCATTCGAGTGTAATGCACTGTGTCAATCACTTCACTTCACTTTACTCCTCTTCTGTTCACTCAGCAGCGCTCTCAGAGTGATAATCCAAAAAATATTCAAAGACAAAAAAAAAAAAACACGAAAAAAAGCTCAAATAAAAATTTGACACAGTAATTTCAATTTCATTGCTCTCACGCTCTTCGCTCAATTAAACTCGAATTAATTAATTTTTATTTTACACAATTTTCTCATTTCCCAATCTGTTATGGAGTAGGGATGGTAGGGGTGGTGGTTTTGTGGTTTAATGGGCTACAGGGAGGCTCTAATGCTAACGACAAACCTAAGGCAACACACCGAAGAAAACACTTGAACAGAAATGCTCTTTTTCTTAATTGCAAACGCACTTGCTCTCCCTCTCTCTCTTTCTCTCTTTGGATCTCTTTTTTCTTTCTTCTTTTTTTTGCTCGTCTATTTTTATGAAAAATATTTTGTTTTTTTTTTTTCGCTTTACGAATTGAGTAGAAAATTTACACTTTGCTCCGCCAGCGACGCGGAGACGACAGCGATAACGACGACTGTGACGACGAAATGTCTCTCTTTTTGTTTCTACCGAGAGCGATTCTCTCTCGCGTGTGGTATTTACTTTTGTTGTTGTTTGGTTGTTTGACACTGGCACTTCTTTCGGTTTGGAGGAGGTGGAAAAAAAAGCTTCCAAATTAGCAGACAGTTCTTCTCAACACACACCACACTCGTCGGCGATTCTCAGACGACTGAACCTAGCAACACCGCGACGGCCAGAAGAATATTCCAATTGCGCCAGCAACCAATTGAATCCAACCACACCAGCACCAGCACCAGCAGAAACAACAGAAACACCAGAAGCACCAGCAGCAGCAACAGCACGGCAGTAGGCACAGGGAATACCAGCACGAGAGCAGCAGCGAAGTAAAGCAGAGTCAGCCAGTGGTGCGGACAGTACACGAAAAAACGTGGAATACCGTGGGGTGGTGAAGAAAGAAAGAAATCCACCACAAAATACCAACACCAATACCAACACCAACGCCAACGCCAACAGTCTGGTTGCATCAGCAGCGAATGAAGAGGAAGGCCCCTCAAAGAAAAGCACTCACACACACACTCTGATAATACACATGGTAATTGCGAGAGGTGAAAGAAAATGGAAAAGCAGAGCAAAACAGAAACCACCACCGCAGAGAAAATGGCGTTCTGCCTTTGCCCCCACCGAGCCAGGGGTTGAGCACTAAGCAGTGAGCAGCCTTTCGCACCAGCCAGCCCCAAACGGCCAAACGACCAAACGACCAAACAACGCCAGCAACACAGACCGAACAACGTCCAACAGCAGTGTAACGAACAAAACAAAGAAAAGGAAAGCAAAGCAAAACAAAAACAAAAACAAAAATACACCAGTTATTGTCAGCACACGTCAGTCTCGTCTCTTTCTCGTTTCTCGTTTCTCATTCCTCGTGAACTACTCGTAACCGCATCTTCCTTTTCTTTTCCTCTTCGTCATCGTCAATTTGCTAGTTTGGTGTTAGATTTTGGTTTCTGTTTCTCTGCGGATCTTTAGCGCTCGTCTCTCTTTCTCCACAATCAACCGAGCGGCAGCAGCACTATAAAAAAAAGTTGTTCTTCTTTTTTTCGATCGGAACGAAACAGACGATAAAGAGGAAAGACGACTACTCACCATTGGTGTGGTGAATAATGGAAATGCATTAACAGCAACACATACGCAAATCCAAACAACATCATGAGGGTTGCTGTGCTGTTTTGCTGGTTTTGCTGGTGTTGCTGGTGTTGCTGGTGTTGCTGGTGTTGCTGCTGATTGATGCTGCCTGACAATGGAGTGGAATGGGGTGTCAAAAGGAAAATTAAGTGCTTGAGGGATGGAGTGGAGTTGACCAGAGTTAATCATCCATCCCCTACGGAGCGGTTTGAGTATTGTTATCGTTGATGAGGTTTTCACTAACCTTTGCCCAATGTTCGTTGAGATACAGATTTGGAAAATACAATATGTTTCGTGTTGGTGTTGTGGTTTTGAAAGAGGAATTGTCATAGAGGGACATCTTTCGCTTATTACAGCTATGGCTTCAGCCCATACTTTAGATAACAACAGAAACCGGAAACCAAAACCACTGAAAACACCGGAAGCTCTTCCGTACAAATCCATTCTAATACATTGTATCTACCTAAAATTGTTTAAGAGCAGAAAGGATTGTTACTAAACATTTAAAGTAAACGATAAGCCCCGAATAATTGCATTGGCTATACCGTTCCCTATTAAACGCATTTAATCGTGGTCAGTGCTCGTACTACAGGAAGAGAGGCGGAAAGACTCAGCCAAAAGAAATGGAAGGAAGCACGTTCTGAAAGGTCACCACTAATGTCTGAAATAATCCGTAACGACCTATTTTGACGAAGACCGTATGGGCGTAGTAACCAAGGGTGGTTAGGTCTTGGTAAAAAGGATTGGACTTTCACCGAGAGGGACTCCTTTCTCTGGGTTAGTTTGAAACTACAGACTGCCAAACTGAACAAAACAAAAACTGAACTTACCGCCAACGTAACTCGAAGAACACCACGAGGTTTCATGTGCGAAAAAGTCGCAAATACACGAAGAGCTGTCCAAAAAAAAAATTCAGGACCGGTAAAACTTACCCCAAGGGTTTTTTGCGGCGGTCAAAGACAGTCCCGTAGTTGCGGCTCAGGAAAATTACATACGACAACTGACGGTTTGTAGAGTGTTTCTTACTAAAGTGGTTCTATGTACGTCCTACAACATGTTCCCTACAACCTCCCGCCTTCAAGGGCGCTTGAAGGGTGTCTTAGTAAGGTTTGGCCCAGAGCTAAGCCTATGACAGTGATAAGATCCCTCATAGATCAAAGACTAAGTCTTATGACCAGCGCAAGAGCTCTGATCCTGAGACGATTCTAAAAATCTTTAAATATCAGTACCCTGAGCTCCTTTTCAAGGGCTGGAAGCTTCTCCCATATCTCTTCGCTGTAAATTTTGGCTACAGACCTGACAGAAAGTATGTGGTCATGAGTCATTCCATTGTCCTCTCCTTGACAGCCGAGTCCATTTCTTTCTTTCGACGAATGGGTTTAACCATTGCCTTGAGTGTAATGTTCAGGATGTTTAAGAAACAGATGATCTATCGGATAAGCTCCCTTAGGCTATTGCTTAGCCTAAACCACTTAACGTTTTCTTCCTTAAGCACCGCACATAGGCGAGTCATCCACGGAAAATCTGGGTGATGCCATCATTAAAGTATTTTTATCAGCCTAACTTGAAGCTGAAGGTAGTAGAGATTAAGCTCCAAAAGGCCAGACCTGCCGCCTCAAACCTTCTTATCCACTTGTCTGAAACAACATCTCCGGAGAACCCGTCCCCCATTGTAAAGGCCACGAACTGCAACATCTGCTTCCTTTCAAGAAAATAGTGTACACCATGAGCTTATATTCTTGCCAGATTAGAACTTAACGTATCTAATGCACTGTATTGAGGAGAGACTGACCTCCAAGGATGGCAAAAGGACGTGGTGCGCACCTGGGCATCTGCCCTATGATAATGATGTACCTGCACCAGCCAAATACTTCAAGAAGCTGGTTGAGGATAACAGCGGCAATCAGTAGAAAATCTAGCTGCGACATGAACGCTCGCCGACACTTAGCGCACTTATGTATGTGCTCCACGGGCGGACACTAGGGATGATAGGCCTGTAACATGGGCAATAATCCCACTTTCATTAATAAACGTCAAGAAGTTATTGTCGTTACGCCTACCTCGAATAATATCTCTAATTTGATACACCACTGCAGTAATAATTGGAAACCGACGTTAAGATCGCTTATGCCAAGCTGACTGGATGTGGAAGTTAATTTCCGATATCCCAGCTAGACCTTAACGAACTCAACTACGGACTCACTGCCAGTCTAAATCTTGTCTTTTCCTCATCTTATCTTGCAAAAAGGGCGACGGAGGTTAAGCGCCCATAATGGTGGAATCCGGATCGCCAGGAACTGCACTGTAGGAGTAGGCAGTATGTTAATGATGCCCAACTATCTAGACCGAGAACTTAAAAGGCATGTTCAAGGATTTGCAGTTGAGAAATAGATCGTGGCGTAGTTTCTGCAAATGGATCACCAGCACAAGTGAATCCTCGAGAATTTCGAGGTATTTGGATTGACTCCGGGGTAGAATTCTTGGAACTGCTTAGGAACATCTTCTTCCCGGCTGCACTTCACCAACCTACCTCGAACCAGCTTTGAGAAGATCTATCCATGATCTGCAGGAAAAAACTAAAATGAGCAGATTGCTGCTTATACCTTATTAGGCACCAGATACTCGATCACTGCACCACAAAGAGTGTTTTTTAGAATGTCCGTGTTATACTCGTACATTCCTATGTCGCGTTTAGCTCGGTACAACATCCAGTGCCTGAACTGAGCTAACCGTGATTCGTATACCTAAAGCAGGCAAACACTTACCATACCACCTTGTTCAAAAATTTTCCGAAATTTATTCAAAAAATTAAAAATACAAGTTTATTCATCTAAATCTATATTTTTCCCCTTCAAAGTAATCCCCATCGACTGCAACAAACTTATGCCAGCGCTTGAACCAATCCTCGAAACATTTTTTATATTCGGTTTTCGGTATGTCCATCAGTGCTTCCTGCGATTTTTCCATTACTTCCTCTCGGCTGCTGAAACGCGTTCCCCGTAGTGTTTTTTAACTCGATTGAACAGAAAGAAGTCACAGGGACCCAAATCAGGTGAATTCGGTGGCTGTTGGATGGTATTTGTTGCATTTTTGGTCAAAAAATTACGAATAACGATGGCACTGTGCGACGGTGCGTTGTAATGGTGCAAAATCCACGAGTTTTCTGCCCACAATTCTGGTCTCTTTCGGCGAATTGCTTCACGCAAACGCCTCATAACGCCCAAATAATACTCGTACTCTTTGTTTACTGTCAGGCCTTCTGGCGAAAATTCATGATGCACTACACCGTTGTAATCCATGAAAACCGTGAGCATTGCCTTCTTTTTTGACTGAAAACGACGTGGTTTTTTTGGTCTCGGCTCATTTGGTGAACGCCATTCACTTGCCTGATGTCTGGATTGCGTGTCGTACTCATAAACCCACGTCTCGTCGGCAGTAATGATCCTTTTGATGAATGTGGGATCGGATTCAGCCTCGCAAATCATCTCTTTTGCGACGTCAACACGGCCTCTTTTTTTGCATGAAATTGAGGTCTTTTGGCACCAACTTTGCTGCTACACGACGGAAACCCAAATCATTAACCAAAATGTCTTGGACGGATTCATAGGCAATGTTCAAGTCCTCCGCTATCTCTCTGATGGTTAATTTGCGGTTATTGACCAACATTTCCTTTACTTCATCAATGTTTTCGTCGGTTTTCGTTGTCGATGGTCTGCCACTGCGTTCATCATTTTCGATTGACTCACGACCACTTTTGAACCGCTCGTGCCACTGGTAAACGACCGTTTTCTTTAGAGAATCGTTGCTGAAACACTTTTCCAACGTTTGCGCACCATTAAATCCATTTTTTACGCAAAATTTAATACTCCTGCAAGTTCGTTGTTGCAAATTGAAATCCATTTCTAAAATTGTAAAAAATCGCCAACACACACAGTGATAGATGTACTCTTGGCTACGTAACTTTTGCAAATGTCAAGCTATGGCGCTAAGATTGAGAGGGAATGTCAACAACAGATTTACCAATTTAACAAAAAACAGAACTCAAAGCAGAACAATGGGAGCGCTACACGGTGGGTGTGGCCGGGAACTTTTTGATCAAGGTGGTATATGCGTCCGAAGAATCTCAGACTCATCAGTCTGTCATCCTTTCTTTTAAGTTCAAGTTCAGTCTCAATCACAGACGCCAGTCGAATTGGTAGCATGCCTACCAAAAAGGTAAATCCATTGAGACCGCACTACACTTTCTGTTACGAGGCATTGAAAAATCCCTCCACCTCAAAGAGTGTAACACGAGGGTTGTCTGACCGAGCAATGATACAAGACATTTTTTCTCAAATTTTTTTTTTATTTTTCTACATAGTCTCCTTGTAACTCTATACACTTCTCCCAGCGATGCTCCCATCTTTCTAACCCGTCCAAATAGTACTTGGCGTTTTTCTCTGCAAAATAATTATTCAGGAAGGAATTGTTCGCTGTCCTTCGAGCGCTGTTTTTAGATGAGGGAACTAAGAGAAGTCGCTTGGGGCTAGATCTGGTGAATAAGGCGGATGGTCAAGCAGTTCAACCGCTGAGGTGTGAGACGGCGCATTGTCTTGGTGAAACAGGATTTTCTTTTTCTGCAAATGTGGCCGTTTTTCCGCAATTTCTGCCTTCAGCTTGGCAAGTAATGATGCGTAGTATGCTCCTGTAATGGTTTTTCCTTTTTGAAGATAATCGATTAAGATAACTCCTTTACTATCCCAAAAAACAGTCGCCATCACTTTCCCAGCCGAAAAAACAGTTTTTTTGCTTTTTTTGGAGCCGGTTCGCCCTTCGCAGTAAACGGTTTTGACTGAATTTTCGTTCCGGGCGTATAATGGTGTATCCAAGTTTCATCTACAGTAATTAATCGGCGCCAAAACTCGGATTTATTGGGCCTAAACTGCGCCAACAGAGCGTTGGAAATGTTCATTCGAAAACGTTTTTGGTCTAATGTAAGCAAACGCGGCACCCAACGCGCGGACAGCTTTCTCATGCCCAAATCTTGATTTAATATGTAACAAACACGTTCTTTGGACATTTTCATAACCTCTACTATCTCTCTCACTTTAATTTGGGGGTCGTCTAACACTATTTGGTGAACTTTAGCAATGCTGGACGTCCCGAACGTTCATCATCTCCCAAGCTCTTACGGCCACGTTTAAATTCAGCTGTTATTTTTGACGTTGTTGTTATTGGTGATTTTAGCGGCCATCACGGCGTTTGCTATCTTTGCCTTCTTTAAAGGCTTTGGGGTTAAACCGCTGTTATGATTTCTCGTACTCGCTGGCCCTGCGTTTTTAGAAGGCATCGTTTTGGGTTGATCCCGTCGTTTTTGCAACTTCTTCGCGACTTCGCAACCTCGATAGTTAGCTGGATGTTTTCCCCTGTAGTTGACGCATATCGCTGGGGACTCTTTCGCGGCAGTGCACTCTCGCGTCAAAGGTTTTCCGGCGCATTTCACACAGTGAGGCTGCTTCTGGCAGTAGGCCTGAGTATGGCTGAATTTCTGACAACGTGTACATTGGTTCAATTTAGACAACAGATCCCAAAATTGAATTTGAATTGTCGAAAGTTAGCCTAATAAGGAGGAGACCGCGTCTTGAGGTCGTCCTCTCGCCTTCAACACTGCACTGTTTTTGCGCAAATATATTAACGGCGTCGATTATTTTCAAGCCTTTATTTTTAAGGTCAAATAAGATATTTTCTTTGGGGCAAGAAGCATGCAAGCCTCTGGTTAACACGCTTTATTTTCGAACGTATGCCATTGAATCTTCTCGGCATTTAATTTTTGCGAAAGCGTACGGTAATTGTCTGGATTAGGGACATTGACAGTCCATGTATCGGTATTGCGGGATCTTACTCTGTAATCGGTTGAAAGCAGTGATTTCAAGATTGTGTGCAACTTGTTATAGTCCGAGACTCTAAAGACGTTTATTGGCGGCGGCGGTGTTTGTTTGGGTTGTGGTTTTTTTTTTGGCGTCAACAGTATTAGAGCTGGCTGCCGTCTCTTTTTGTACAATTTCAGGCGAGGAATCAGCTTTGTGTTTCTTACGTGGTCTTTTTTTGAGTCAGAGGATATGAAGTGTCTAATCTTCGTTCTCCAGTAGGTGAGCATTACCCATTTCGAGTCTTTTAAACATACGAGTACTTCACTACAGGTGGAGCTATATCCAATGATTCTCCTGGGCCTCAACCAATAACCGGCTCTATTTAGTACGGTTTGAATACAAAGCAGTTGGCGGTCGTCATTCATTTGAAAGCGCCATCTAAGGAAGACATTTTCTTAGAATTCTTTGCCGCTCCTCCTACTCTGGAATGAATTTTGAAGTATTTTTGAGTCTAATGTATGCTCGCCATTTAAGTTAATGAATTTGAGGTCTCCTGACTATGTTAACGTTCTATTTAGTCCGCAAAGTTTCGTCCTTCAATTTCTGAAAATGCAAACGGAACAGGCATGTGAAACTACACATTAATTGGGATATGTTAGGTGATGCTAAAGAGACTGGTACATACGTCTCCATGATTTGCATGAATATGAAGATTTGGTCTATAGTCAGCCCAACAGTACCGAGATGTCACTTACCTCCACAATCATTTACTTAAAGCCCCTTCGAGCAGCCCTTGTTTTTCGATGCAGCGCTTCTTTACAATCTTCCCGTTTCACTGCATGTGATCGCCAACATATCTGCAGTACTTGTACTGACATTGATGCTACTGACTGATGCTGCTCTTAATCTTCTATGTTCTGTGCAGGCCGAATGGACTTGGCGTTCAACGTTAAATTGTCTCGCAATATTCAATAGGATTTTTACCCTCCAGGGCAATTCGATTGCGGCTCTCGATGGCGATCAGTTCTGCTTTGGCAGAGTCTCACTGCTAATTGCTCGGCTGCACGTGATCTCTTTCCTGGAATACCTGCATTTTTTCTTTCCAGAACTTGAGCGTTTTTACGTAGTAAAAATTCCAAAATTCCAAAAATATGGTTTTAACCGCAGGACAATGCTTGATAGCGGTTTTACTGTTTAAAATAAGTCATAGCGGCTTCCGATTGCATTTTAATGTTCATGAACTGAGCCTGCTAACCCGTTAAGAATTTTTGCCTGAGACACAGCAGTTCTTCATCCCCTTTGATCCTGTGCACGCCAAACCGTCGGCCTACAAGCCTTTAGGGCTATGCCTTATCACGTGGAAGACAACAGCAAGGGGTCTGCCCAATTACTGCTGCGCTAGATGAAAAGTTTGTTCAATAAACGAACTATCTTAGCGCATGACGTCACAGAGTAGCTAATACATCTCAAGTCATTTGGATGTTGCCACGTCAAACTCACAATTTCTGCATATGTACACGATGACAATTATAAATCGTTTTTCCCAACAATTCTCAACCACTGAGTCACATTAGTTAGCAAAAATCTGCATCGCCATCTATACGTATCTGTATCTGTGTACTTGCAATACGCCCAGATGGCAGATTTCACTTTTCACATCCAAGGGTCGTTAAATCCAATCTCAACTGGAAACTCATTAAAATTCTCTTCTGATTTAATCCTGCCGCCAACTACCTGCATCCAGCATCCAGCATCCCTAATTCCTCTCTCCTCATGTTGATCGTGCCCGCATCACATCAGCCGGGAATTTGTCCAACACAACATTACGTATACTCCGCCGCTCTTCGCACCATAAATCATCTCGCTCCCAATTGACTGTGTAATAGTTAATTGTTTCGTAAACCAAATATACTCCACAGATCGGCGGCGACCACCAACTGATGGTGCTTTGTACCCTCGGAGCAAACCCTCTCTGTCCTGACATGCGATCAAAACATCCATACACTGATTCATACAAGCGAGCGATTTTTTTTTTTTCTGTGTAGATACTTTTTTGTTATGAAATTCAGGGTTGCATGCGATTAGCGTGCATGACTGTGACATTCGTCAAGGTCAGGCGTCGTCGGTCGATCGTCGATCGTCCGCGTCGCGGTCGCGTCGTGAGTTGAGTATGCCTGTTCGGGTCTGAAAAACAATTTCTTTCATAATTACCACAGATGACTCAGAGTCTTCATTGACTTTTCTAAGTCAGCTCGGTATTTTGAGTTATGAGTATCTCATGTGTAAATGTACCACCTACATTCTGACCGATTCAACACCTTGTAATGCTCGTGTATCGGTCTGAATCACCCCTAATTTCTCGGTAATCACTCCCATGGTCCAGTCTTATCGTTTCAAGTGCATCTAATCTAATTGAATTTCGTATCTACTCGTATCTCTTTGCATTTTGCATCCGAGAGATTGATATTCATTGTCATCCGTAGCGCTACGTACGTAGCCATAGCCGCACAGTTCTGACCTTGAATGCAATCCCAGGGAGATGTGGAGAGAGCATGCCAATTTAGACATGAATCTATAATTACCATCATTAGACTACCAGCAGTACCAGCAGTAGTTACTTGAACGAGTACATCGCCAACCCTGCCGTACCTATGCATGAGTATCTGTGAATGCATCAAGCTATCTGTACCTATACACACGTATACCTACCAATGAACGCTTAGCATATCGTGTGGTTTTAATTATCGAATCATCGAAGCAAATCATTTTCCATCAACACCTCCACCACTATCTACCAGGGAATGGTCTTGATCATCTTTGGGTGGAAACACAAGACTCGGTTTCTGTGTAAGCTTCAGCGCGGGTAGTAGCACCCTTGTAAACTCTTTCAGAAGACCGACCCAATGTGAACCGATTGCCAATGGAACAATGGAATGCAAAAGATACTCAACTACTCTCAGTCATACTCGCACTCGTATTCATACTCGTGTTTCACTATACTCGCATTGTCATCTGAATCGGAATCTAAAATCTGTAATCTGAAATCTGAAGTAGTTACTGCTGGCAGGGAGGAAGTAATTAGATGAAGTAAGCCACGATGGGAAACCGGAGACTCATGGATTAAATTGACTTGTTTTGTTTGGTTTTTGTTTTTTTCGTAACACTGGCCCGATGATGCCAGCACCTTTTGTCACAATTTGTTTCTAAGCTACTCCGGTGACAGGTGACAAATTTGACAGATGAACTGGCTAATTGTTCTGGCATTGTCATTTCGATTTGACATTCCTCAGAACCATGAAAAAGGGAGTAGATACGAGTACTCGTACGTCACCACCATTCAACATTTCTAAAAGACTTGTGCAAAGTCTTGGAATACGAAGTATTGTATATTTAAATCGTGATCATTAGTAAATAGTCAGCTGTTGGTGCGCTCCATAAGAAGATGCAAGTTAAGACTCTCCATTAAACAAATTTTTATTGAAGTTTGCATAATTGCATAATTGTCTTTTAACTAAGTGCTAAATGGTCTTTAGGAAGATGAGTCCGCTTGTTGGGATGCCTTGCCGACAAATTATGCAATCTGCGGGGCCGTAAAAGTTGGTAACCTTGAGGGAGTTCTAATAATTTTAACCGATGTGATGTGTCAATTTTTTATTTATTTTTTTATTCTTCAAGGATTTGTTTCGAAACTTCAATTGAATGAGACTTGTGGAATGATTTATGGGACATAAGTTTCCTGTCGTACACGTGCGGGAAGTTATAAAATGAACGGTCATCATGATTTGCAAATTTACATTAACCTGTAAGTACACTTGAGTACATCTTTTTAGTATGACTTATGACTTATGACATCTACATTAAGAGACGAGGACCAAAAATGTTCCCTTGTGGTACTTCAGTTGAAGAATCCTTTAATAGGGTATACGAGTACGTACCTGTGGTTGCTTTTATGATGCAGTCCAATCTGGACATTATTATCTTAACTTTGTACGGTCTTTTATCGTTAGAATAGATTTGGAACTTTACTCGTTTTTTTTTTAAGTCAATTGGTAGCAGAGAAATGCTTTAAATGATCTGGTCATTGTAGAACGAAACAAAGCACTGAGTTCATTCAAAACAAAAGGAACAAAATTAGCAGGAATCATGATTCGCATTCTGTGTACTGATATTTCGCTGATATGTCCCTAACGATTCTTTTTTCTGGATTACAACAATCAATTGAGGATTTAAAATGTTCGTACACAGCGCGGGCGAAGGAAATTTAGGGAGGAAGAAAAGACAGGTACCGATGTACATTGTTTTTAAATGTTTGTAAATTACAAATACCAGGAAACACAGAGATCGGTTGAGCTTGAGGGTATACTGATGAGCATTCATAGCGAGACGGGTGTTACGGTTGAAAGTTTGAATGCTACTGGCGATTTCAATGGAGCCCTGGTGGTGGAAATAGCGATAAAAGAAAGTGAGACAGGAGACATTACATCGGTGTTCGAGGGTGTCAATTGATTGACTGATATTAGTATCACCAATGAGTTTTATCACACGGTTTTGAATCCTATCTAACAGGTGCAGAGATGTTTTAGGAGCACCTGACCAGATGTGGGTATTGTACTTCAATTTTGGGTGGATGAATGCCTTATATATTGAGGAAACCTAGACATTTCGCAGCATTTTTGATGACACCGAGTTTATGAAAGTTTATCGGTTTCGAGTAAGTGCCATTCATGGACAATGGCTGGGTGTTTGAATTTTTCTTTAACGACAACAGACAGCAGTGTATTTTGGAAGCGTTCAACTCCACTCTTTTGATAGTTCCCCAATTTTTTATGTTGCTAATATCGGAATTTAATGAGTTTACCATACGTTGCCGTTCCCGTTCTACAGCCGAAGAGCAGGGGCGTGAGTCCGGGAACGAATATGAAAAGCAGAGAGTACTGTCATCAGCAAAGGAATATATTGGATTAGAAGTAGAAGGCAAGAGATCATTGATAAAAATTAAAAAGAGTGTCGGATACAGAACGGAGCCCTGGGGCACATTTTGTGAATATCAGACTTGAAACCGTCCAAGACAACTTGAATTGAACGTTCCGATAGGTAATTTCCATTGAAGAAGAAAGTCATCGATCCCAAAAGCACGCATTTTCGACAAAAGAGCCTGATGCCAAACTCTGTCAAATGCCTTAGAAATATCAAGTGCAACTAACTTGCTTTCGCCAGATTGATGTACGCTTTGGTTCCACTTTTCGGTGAGACATGCCATCAGATTACCAGTGGACCTGTTGCTACGAAAAAAATACAGCCGATCATTGAGAAGTTTTCGTGTTTCAAGATATTTCATGAGCTGATGGTTTAGCAGCGTTTCCATGACCTTGCTGAGAAGGGACGTAAGTGCAATCGGTCTGTAGGAGGAGAGAGAAGAAGATTCGCTTTTTTTAGGGACGGGCTGGGCAAATGCTGTCTTCCATCTGCCCGGAAAGAGTCCTAAAGAATAGGTTTGATGAAAAAGCTTACGCAGTGGTTTTGCCAGCGAGGAAGAACACCTCTTCAGAATCCATCTGGACCAGTGGATTTATGCATGTTGAGATCTTTAAGTACTCTTGCTACTACACGATTGCGAAAGTGGATTCATCCCATTGTAGATTCGACGTACTCAAGTGTAGGCGGGGACAAAGCACAATCTGGGAGTGTTGAGCTAGCCGCAAAGTGTGCAGCAAGCAGATTGGCCTTGTCCAAAAAGCTGACAGCTGGAATGTCATTGTAAATGAGCGTTGGGATGGAGGATGAGGTAGAATTTCTAATGTTTTTGACCAGTGACCAAAAATTTGTACTGCTTTTGGGACTTTGCAGTATTTTTTGCCCCAGTTTTTGGTCATATTGGAATTTCACACGCTTGAGAAAGACGTTGCAGTCATTTCTGGCTCGTTTCAACTTTTTTCGGTTTTCCTCTGGCGGGTTGGTCTTGTAGGACCGAAAAAACAATTCGCTAATCCTTACAGCCTCTTTACAGTTCGAGTCGTAGCATGCCTTTTCTTTTGGTTTGATACTCTTCATCCGATGAGGGATAAAGCATCTCATTCCAAAGAGAATAATTTCTGTGATCATGTCAACAGCTATATCCACGTCGTTATCGAGGAAACATAACGACCAGTTAAATTTCCTAAAGGTGTTAAGTTCACTCCAATTGGCTTCTTCGTATTGCCATACGGTTCTTTTAGGAAGCTTTTCTCCAACTGTGTGGTCGGTGCTCGATAAATTAGCTGATATGACACAACGGTCCGACGAGCCTAGAGGGGAGAGCTCATCGACGGTGTACTTATCAGGGTTAGAAGTTAAAAACAAGTCCAGGGTGTTGGCGATATGACTATCAACGTCTGGTGTGGGCTCATTTACAAACTGGGTTAAATTATTTTCCGCACCGAAGATCTCAACACACCGTCCTTCGGGTGTTGTCTGTCCAGAATGTCGAAACCAACTAGAATTGTGTATGTGGAAATCGCCCGTAATCACGATTTCAGTATGAGGATCCAGGGATACAATTCTTTGAATGGAGTCAGACCCCGCATCAGACTCGTGAAAGGTCGAGTTGATGTCCAGTTTGGGGCTTCTGTAAATAAAGCAGTAGTGGATAATTTTTTTACGGAGATGGAATTTTAACCGCATGAAATTGAATTCCGGATTGGAAGAAGGACTACATTGTGGTGGAATTTGGTAAGCTACATCACTACGCACATAAATGAGACCGCAATGGGGAAAGAATAGTGGCACTAGTTCGTAGACAGGTAGCTTCAGATCAGAGTGATCTGAAAGGTGTGGGCGGGTATCTACCTGTGTTTCATTAAGTGCCAAAACAGCTGGTCGGTACTTACAGACGTGGACGTACGCAGAAAAGTGATTACAGAATTTCCTAGTCATAATCACAAACAAACATGGTAAACGCAAACACCGACGATACTAAGCAAGGCTGCGAAGTGAAAGTTCTGACGTTGGTTTACCGAATCAAATTGTTTGAAGATGTTGATCGGCAGGATCAAATATATGTAAATCTAGCAAGTCTCAGACGCTTTGCAAGTAAATTAAATCAAGATGGCTTCCATTCAATTTTGAAGTCGCTGACTACACTTTTAATGCTTTTGTAGCTCTGAAAGGTCACACCTTCTCCACTACTCTGTAAATTTATCTTTAATTCAAATATACACAAACTAAAATACAAGTCAAATTAATTTAGTAGTATTATCCAAGTAGAACTGACTGACATAACGTGGTACCTCGTGGTGGAGAGTGGAAACTGGCCACCGGAAATCCACTGGTTTAAAGGGTGGATTCAGACCCCACACTTTGTATAAATTTGTGATTGTTGCTCAGCTTATATTTTACTGACCACATTCGAAGCTACTGCGCTAGATAGTAATAGTAATAGTAATATTTGTTTATTCTGTTACAGTATTTACAAGTTTACAAGCCAATAAGCTTTGGCTTTTGCCGTCAGCCGAGAGAAAGACATTAATAAATTTGTACTAGATGGAGTGAAAAGTGACCTCCTTGACCGAGAGAGTGCGTTGCTACTGCAAAAAAGGTTATGGTGCCTTGAAGTTCGTTCATATTTAGGCAGACATGCCAAATTTCAGTGCGATACTGTCTTTAGTTTTGTTTTGACAGCTGATTGTTGTTGACGTGTTTGGCATCATGTTGAGTATGGACAAAAACGATTTTCGTTCTCTCATAAAACCTTATTTTTTGAGAGGCAAAACGGCGAAGGAAACAAGAGAAAAGTTGGATAAATGTTATGGGGCTAATACTCCGTCAGATTACACAGTCAAATATTGGTTTCGAGAGTTTCGTGGTGGCCGCAACTCCGCTACCGATCAAGTCCGCAACGGCAGGCCCTCCGATGCGGTTACAGAGGACAATGTCAAAAAAATACATGAAATGGTGTTGGCTGACCGGAAAGTGAAGGTGCGCCAGCTAGCAGATACCACAAAGATTAGTACTGAGCGCACACGCCATATTTTGGGCAATATTCTGCATATAAAAAAGTTATCCTGCCTCTGGGTGCCGCGAATGACCAAAAACACGAACGCGAGAGCACTTCGAAAGAGTGTTTGGACTTGCTGATGCGGAATCGGGCAGACTTTTGGAGTCGATTGGTAACTGGATTTGGATCCCTCGGACTATTATCTCTTTCCAAATCTCAAAAGATGGCTCATCAATAAAAACTTCAGCTCACGCGAGGAAATCATCGACGCCACGGAGGAGTATTTTGCAGACACTCCGGAAAATTACTTTTCGGACGGGATAAAGAAGTTGGAAAATCGCTGGAATAAATGTATCAAACTAAAAGAGGACTACTTTGAATAAAATAAAATTCCCAAGGAGGTCACTTTTCACTCCATCTAGCAATTACTAAAAAGCTTCATTTATAATTTGTAGCCTATAATTCAATGCGCATTTTAGAAAGTTATGTAAAGTGTTCCAGTTTGCGCCGTTTAGGATGTTTGTGATCTCATTTAGTTGCTCTATCACTTTTTCCCCAAAAGGATCTCCTGATTGAATTTAATATGCGACACGTTCCAATAAAATGCCGGACATCCTCCTTCGTTCCCAGATTGCACAGTGTACATTCGTATCCTCCGTTGTTTCTGTATGGCATATAGTCCAGGTACAAAAGTTGGTCTATGGCTTTTAATATTGTTGAGATGGACTCTACGCTGTTCCGGTCATTAAAGTAGCTGTTTTCCTCAAGTTCATGCTGTAGTATTCTGTACGTGGATCTTGATTGGCTTTGTTGACTTTGCGTCTCGAAAAGCTCTCGTGTTGAGTTGTGGATTTTTTTAAGCATTTCGTACAGTGTGCTCTCTCGGTTTGTTTCATATCTGGTTAGTTCGTGCAAGGGCACATTATGTTCTTGGCTGAGCCTTGACCATTCCGCAAAGAAATTAAGGTTTCGCTTTTTAAGATACATAGCAACCTTGTGGGGAAAACGATGACTTGGCTGAGTAAAAACTTTTTTGATATAGAGGAAGTGCAGTCTAAGCGTGAAGATATGTAGCGTTGATAGTCCAGTTTCCACATGTAACATGTAAGTTTCAGGCAGCCTAAACAGTTTCTTAAGGAAGTATCTTTGGAGTTTTTCTACCTCTTCAAAATGCCAAGCCCCCCACACTTGTGCTGCATAGCACATTATTGACCTCATTACCGCCTCGAAAATCTTCTACTTCACAGTTGGTGCAACATTCCGTTTCCCCAGAATTCATTTCCAGTTGCAGTTAATTGCACGTTTAGATTCTTTCAGTTTCTCCAGCACGTGTTTTTTAAAGGATGCCTGTGAGGTGACTAGAACTCCGAGGTATTTGTATTCCTTGACTATATCCAGTTCCACGTTCTGCTATGTTACTGAGTGATTTGCAGATTCAGGATGGCTGGGATACTGAGTATAAAGTTATCGAACGGATATCGAATTGGACCCTAGGGGAACCAGGTTCTGCCAGCTGAGGATGTAAAACACCTAAAAAATTGTACCACCAAGCCCCTTGAACTGAAAAAATATTGGCAGTAGATACACGACCCGGGATGTAAGAACGAAAAGTCGACAGGGTCAAAGCTACTAGAGATGTCGAACAGAAAATTCAAAACTAAACACATGAAAGCTCGAAAAAATTCGTGAAAAATCTTTCGTAAAACTATTGAGAAGTCTTCTGAAGCCCCTAGACTTTGTTAAGTTTTAACATATAACCCAAACCGGAAGGCTCCTTTACAAATTTCCATTGAAATCCAAAACATTTAAATCATGCCAGAAGTTATCCTAAACGACTGTCTATTGTAAACTTGTGTATGGAGGTCAATGTGATTGCAAACCACAAGCTTCCACACCTATCCCAGTGACTTTAGACCTGTATGCCTGTCATTATTTCTAAAAATCTTGGAAAGACTAACAGACATCCATCTTCGTCAAGATATCTAAGCTGAAATCCAATAATATGCCGGATTTGAATAGATTCAATTCTCAGGGAATACGCTATGGTGCCCTTCGGTGACATTGAAAACGCCTTCAATAATGTCAAAATAGGGCCGACAGATCTGGTAGTTCAACCCGTTTTACCCAATTGGATAAATCAACTTTTCACAAGAAGACTAACTAACACAAAGCTACAAGGATTCTCAGTTTTGGAACATATGCGTCACACTGCAAGGTGGTGGTGGATCTTTCCTTCTTGATTTCTATAGAATATGGTAGTCAAAGAACTATCATACTTAGATTTATGGAAAAGCGAGACATTGTGGTGAATATTCTAATAGACCTAATTTAAAGAGCTTTAGACAGACTTCCTAACTATTCTGTTTCTTTTGCAAGCAAATATAAAATTCCGCTCACTCCATCAACAATTTAACAGGAATCCTACATGAGCTTACCAAATTAGCAAAAATCTAGGAACGATTCAGGACAGTAAATTGAATTGAAGGCCAAATATCACGCAACGTGTTTGAAAAGCCTAGATGGCTCTATTCCCCTGCAGAGAAGCCGTTTGAAAAATGGAACCGCAACTTCAATATTTTAGTTAGGTCGTCCAACCTATGCTAATGCGGAGTGTCGATCACCACACCATGGACCAACGTATAAACTATTTAACACTAAGAAGGGTGCAAAAATATTTTACCTGTGCTTAGTTTTACATTTCCTCTGGACTAGATGACGGCTTGCACTGTCGGTCGCCTTAAAGCTATTTCTGCGTGCACCAAGCTGATACTGGTCTATTCTATATTTACTGACTGCAATACTCTTTTTCCCATTGAAAGCGAACTTAGTACTACAATCCCAATCAAGGAATCGTAAACGAGGAGTGAATGGATATGAATTCTCGGAGAATCTCGAACAGGGTATCTCTTTTCGCATTTCGATTTCTTTATTACGGGCTGAAATAGGCAAAATTCTTCTTGCCTGAAGCGGTTATGGCTAGTAAGGGTATAGTATGTGCATTTCCACTGCCTAGCAACTAAATCCCTAAACTCGATCATGACAACGTTAGGGGTAGTGCCGTCGATTTTTCGTTCATTGAAACACATTGGACATTGAAACACTCATAGAAGATATAAAGCAGATGAACACGCCGTACGCCCTGGAAAAATATTCAATCCGTGTGGAGATGTATGTCTCCTAACAAATTTCAATCTGGATCAGAGACGTTCAAAGAAATTCTTACCTGTGAAACGCTTGCAACTTTAAATCCCAAGACATCATTATGGGCTATTGCTTGGTTGGTAGGGGTGCCAATGGACTTGAAGACGAAGAGGAAACCATCCTTTGGCATCTTCTCCATCAAAAAAAAAGCTCATCTGGGCTAATTTTTCTTTGATAATCTTGGAGATCTGTCGGACATAAGAAATCTGATAGTTTCAGATCCTTGTAATATTCCGGTCTCTATGTTTTTATGCGAGGGAATTGAGTTCCTGTTGTATCACAATCGACCGTTTCTATTCTGAGTAAGGCCGCTCGATGCAGGCTGATTAGGGCTTGGATGGTTTGAGATGTAATAACTGGAGCCCACATCTTCAGCGTTTGCAGTGGCTGCCACATTTTTGATTCAGGACAATTTATGGAACATGAATTCCTACTACACTGTACCTGATAGTAGTTGCACATGATTCAACAGACTTACTTCGGTGGTGCTACAGGCGGGGATAAACCTGGACCTTAACTAACTCCTTTCCGGGTTAGATTCGAAGACTCTGCGAGTCGAGCATTGGTGCTCTAGCCATTTCAGATGACTGATGCGCAGTTTTCTGACTAGGTCAATGCCTCTGTACAGCTCATATAGTTTGTCGTTGAATTTTCTCCCCCAAAGCCCGTCATTGCAAACAGGACCGAATATTGTATGAAGAATTTTTTTCTCGAAACAACCGAGGATATCTTCATTCGCTTTCGATAGAGTCCATGCTTCAGTGCTATAAAATATTACTGGGATGATTAGGGTCTTATACAGAGTCTTCTTAGTTGTTCGGGATAGGACCTTACTACTCAAAGAAACAATGATTGGTAAGAATGATTTTCCGTTTTACTTCTGAGGTGTTGTTGGCAAAGTTCATAGCAGGGCCAAGATAGACAAAGTCCCTTACTACCTCGAAATTATAGCTCCTGATGATTAGGATCTGTCGAATTCATCAGCATATTTTTGGCTTTGCCCTCATTTACCGCTAAACCCATTTTGGCAGCATTCGTTTCAATACAAGCGAACGCACCGGTGACAGCCCGCTGAGTTCTCCCAATTATCATCCCGATATCATCGGCGTACGGTAGTAGTTGCACAAACTTTTGAAAGATTGTGTCTCTAGTGTTCACTTGTGAGTTCTTTCAAGTATGATATTAAAGGCGTTACAGTGACATGACAGCGCTTCACCGTGTCTAAAACCACTTTTGACATCAAAGATCTCGGTTAAGTCATTACGTTATAACACAGCGAGCGTTCACCATTGTTATACGAGCTTGGCAGGGATGTTAAAACTAAGTAGATCTCTATAAACATGTACAGTTTACAGTGTACATATGCGGCCTTAAAATCTCTGAAAAGATGGTGGGTATCTATGATCTGCCGGAGTGTGAAGATTTCGTCACTTTCTTGGACTGAAACCGCATTGATAGGGGTCAATCTTTTTGTTGACGAGGGGTGGAGTTCACACAATGCGGCAGATAAGATCTTGTATCCGATATTTAGGAGACTTATGCCACTATAGCTAGCGCAGTTGGGGGGTCTCCGTTTTTGTGGATCGAGCAAACGATGCTGAGATTCCATTCATCAGGCAGAGTGTATGTCTGGCCAGATCTGAGAAATGAGTTGGTGCCTGTTCTCCACAACGTCATTTAAAGCAGCTTTGAATACCCCGGCCGATCAACCATCAGGTCCAGCAACTTAGAATTTCAACTTAGAAATTGTGATCCTTACTTCAGTTTTGGTTACCATGGTCTAAGTTGAATAGGCTATTCTGCCCGACGGTGGGATTTTGGGTTTCTTCGCCGTCTTACAGTCTGCAGGAAAAATTGTTCCATATTCTCAACCACTGATTGTGACTCTACTACAAGGTTTCCTTGTTTCCTTCTTCATCTCTACAGGCCTTCATATCTACGGGTCTTCTTGGCTTAACTATCAGTTGGTAGGTTATTCTTCGAGTACAACCTCTCAGCGCCCTTCTAATGCTGCTCTTTTTTCTTCTTCTGGTGAAGCCGATTTTCTTTCCTTCTCTTCTACTCGTGAGCTCACGAGCGGCTCTTGTCCTTCGTTCCAGCGCCACTTTGTAGGCTTCTTGTTTAGCTACATGTGCTTGCCGGCATTCTTCATCACACCATGGATTTCTTGGTGGTGGTAATGGCACCTTAGGACCTTTGTCACTGGTTTTCGGTGCTTGATACTGGCGGCATAGGAGTTGTGGAGAGATTTCGGGATACGCGTCCGGCAAAGATTCTGGCGGTCTCTTGCGATTGCAGCTTTTCCCCATTCGAACCTTGGCTGCAACAAGGTGATGATCCGAGTCAGTGTTGCCTGCGCAGAAGGTTCGGACTTACAGTATACTGGAGGCATGTTATACGTCGATCGCAACATGATCAATTTGATTGATCCGGAGATCGCCATATCCCCTTTTGTATATTGAGATACGAAAACCGCGTGATTGCTATAGGAATATTTCGTCCCACCGCAAAGCCAACAACCGTAAGTCCATTGCCAGACGTGGTATCGTCCGGTCCTACCTAAGATGTAATCCTTTCCTGGAATCATACTTCGGACATTGCTCATATGTTTTGTCGGGGAGGTCGCAGAAACATTCATTTATGGCGTAGTCCTTGTCTTCGGTAGAGGCATGGGCGCCTGGCTTATGATAGCGAATTTAGCGGATTGTCATAAGACGTTCGCCCACGTGTCGAATGCTTAAGATTTCTGATCAACGTCTGCCGCATATGGCAAATCCGCATTCGAATAAGCGCTGTTTCTTTTCACCATAGCAATGCCCATAGTACACTCATATATCACAGTTTTTCATCCTCTTTGTGTCCGGCCCATTTCTGCGTAATAGCAGTCAAATATCTCTGCTAATTATTTGGTTGCATATGGCCTGTTAAGGTTCCGATAATTTCACGGGCAGATACGAAGGTCGGTGTTCTCTAAACGTTCACAAGGGTCGTCCACAGTGAATCCTTTTTTGTCTGGTTCGTCACTTCTTTTTAATTCCTTCCGTATATGATTGTGAGCTCAATGACGGCGTAGGCCGTTATTATGTTACTGGCCGAGCATGCCCTTGCCATTTTAGCCTGCATGAATAAGGGTTTGCTCATGCAGTTACCTAAGATCACCGCTGGGATTGAGGCGCTGCTGCCGCAATAACAATCTAAGTTATAGGCGGTCAGTAGTGTTCCGATAAATGCCCGCGAAGGTCCTCTTGATTCATCCGACAGTTCAGCTAAATCATGTGTATAATTTGCCTGAGTATAAACGTAGGAACTAATAAGCCTCTTTAGCAGATAGTCAATCAATTGATGATTGCGATCTTTACCCACCCCACACACACCATTTCCTTCAATTCAATGGCGAGCTGAGCAAGGCTCTAAATCCTCTTATCACCCCATCATGTCAGCTTTGCCCTGTTATCCCCTTCGATGCAGTTAATGCCCTGTTTTGCATTAGAAGTCTGTTAAAGCCTGAAATTGCTTCTCATTACTACAAGAGCACACTTTCAAGACATTGTGAGTACTCCTCCGAATTGGATTCTGCATCCCCCTTGCCTCAAAAAATTCACATCATTACCTCACCATAATTGTGGCTGAATTTTAAAACGATGGCCCCCGAACATATCGCTCCTACTGCCAACGACTATTTGTTTCAAATTGATTTCCAATTTACCAAATCGATTCACATTACCAATTGTCACGCGAAATTTGCATCCAAACTCCATAACCAGTAACCACCTCCTCAAAACCTCAGCCAAAATGAGCCGAGAAGTGAACTCTTCTCGTCTTCGTCACCAAAGTCGCATACAATTAGCATAATGAACCATTCAAGCTCATGGCCTGGTAGGAGAGGTGACGATATCGTCACCGATTCAATCCGAACCGGATTGCATTCGAATTACCACGAAACCAATAGAAACCCCCAAGCGCTCACCGCCAGCTTATTCCGCGAACATACACCAAACGAGAGGAAGTCCGAGCTTTTTTTTCACGGTAATCATCCAAGCGTCCAATCCTTCGCGCTGTGCATTACAATTTCGCGATTTGTGTTTGTGTTTGTTTTTTTTTTTTTTTTGTTTTTGTATTTATTCGTGCAATCGTTCCCTCGTTTAGATGTCATTTCCGAGAGTAGCAGTCGGCAATGGTCTTGACTCTTGAGAATCTCAACATGCCAATGGGAAAGTCCAGCCAACCAACCATAGTCTAACGTCCAACTAGAGGTACACCGTCTCACTACACCGTGAGAGTAAGTTGTTGCTGTAGTACTGGTGAGACCTTGAGTTTTTTTTTTTTGAATCTCTAAGCAGAAGCAATTCGCTTCGTTACACGTTCGTTCGTTTACGAGTGCGATAGTTCGCCCGGGCAGCCCCTGAAACTCGTTGGCCACTTCTCCACTTCTCGGCACCCAGTACCAGTTCCATCTCCGGCTCCATCAATTCAATTTGGATTTTTGTGTGCAGATTTCTTGGGGATTGTTGGAGCTTTTAGCCGCGGTTATGGCAGCTGGGAGTAATAAAACAGAAAAATTTATTCAATCACCAAACTGAAACTGCTTTTGCCCTCAAGTGCTCGCAGATGGAAGACGGAAGGTTGAAGATGGAGCCATGCAATATGGCTTTGCCATCTTCTTGAGGTTTGAGATAATTTTTTCGTTATTTTTCAGATGCTTTCGTCTTTTTTTATTTTGAACTTTTTTTTGTTTTTTGTCTGTGCTGCTAGCTTGGGAATGTTGAAGAAGATAAAATTGACTAAACTGGCGACACTATCAAGATGTTGTTTCCTCGAGAACACGAGCCTTCGTCATTAGTGTCAATGGAGAGATGCTTTACCACTTGGCTTACCTAATTTTTTTTTTTTTTTTTTTTTCTTTTACTTTTGCTTTGGCTTTGCGTTTGTGCAACTAATTTAAGGAAGGTCGCAGAGGGAAACATTCAGGAGATACAATGAATTTGAAATGAGCCTAGATGCGTCATTAAGTATTAATAGGCTTCTCATTAATGTTTTACAAGACGGAGCATTAGGGTGGCATTTTCTACACCAAATACGGGTACTACTGTCACAGCAGTTTTGTATCCTTTAGGATCCTGAATACGCTGTTTCTAGTTCTCTGGACAAAGCGTTTAAGCCTCCGCAATATGCTTATGTGGCTATTAAAACGGAGACTCGGTTTTCCCTGTTGCCTCGAACCTGAAGGCTGAGATTCAACAATCCTCTTTGTTGGAGCATACGGTTGATATGGCTGATCCATTCGATTCATATGAACAAGCCAGTACAGTCGGCAGGCTTGGGCTTCTTGGACTACATCCATATTTTGATTCAGCTCGTTGAATTTGCATCTTCTCCAAACGTATACATTTAGTATAAGTCGCCGGATCAGAGTCTTGCTGAGCTTTGTTTTCTGTCTTTCGATTTAGGAGCTTTGAACCACTAGGTAGTAGTAGTTTCCTAGGGTAAATCGTCGTCGAGTCTCCACTAGGCTGTCATTTATTTTACTTATTGGTTAATTTATGTTTACTACGATGTTGGTAAGCTCCTTACCGCTGAGAACTGTTACTGCGAGGTAACCAAGGGTCTTCGTTGAAGACGAATTCACCATTTGGCAAAATAAAGCGATGGCAATGGCGTTTGGATCTGCTCATGGAATTTTTGGACCTTAAACAGGCCACGTGTAGACGAACAACTAGCAGAGAACGTACATTTCCGTAAGGCAGATATCAATGCTATTCAGGAATGCGATGGCATGGACCGGTCAAAGGTAGGTAGGTAGGTAGGTAAGAGTGGCTATTGGAAACGCCAACCCACTTAGGTCTATTGACCCATTGTGATGCCACTTGGATCTATGATCCCCTTTCTAATGGAACCAGTTTGAGCTTACAATGCAGCGATGGAGACTGTTTACGTCTATATTTCTGAGGAAAGCTCCTCAGTGGAGTTTTCTTCTCTGGGAGAGAGCTGGACAAGTACAGAGAAGGTGGAGAATTGTCTCCTCTTGCTCCTCGTTCACGCAGCTTCTACAGAAGGAAAGGCGCCAAGCCTTCTTGCATGCTTGCCTATAAGGCAGTGTCCAGTGATGACACAGATGATGGCGTTGAGATGTTTAGAAGGATCAGGCTCTTAGAGCGATTCAGATTTAGCTTTGGTCAGATCTGTTTCGTCACTAGACATGTTGGTCCAACAGTCCACCTTGGCATCCAGCTTTAACATTTATTTGCATGTAGCGGTTGGTATACCTATGTTAGCCTTTTCAGGTAGAATAGATAGAGTAGTTCCAATTTTGGTGAGTTCAATGCCCCTACAGTTCCCTGGAATGTCTCTGTGGCCTGGCATCCAGCAAAGGTGAAGGTTGAACTGCTCTGCCATCTCCATAAGAGATGATCAGCATTCAAGGGCGGTTTTCAAATTTAATGAGACTGAGTCTAGGGAGTTGATAGCGGCCTGACTATCTGAAAAGATGCGGATATCCTTTGCAGATATCACGTTTTTCTTCAGCCAGGACAGAACGCCTGGAACACGCTACAAATTTAGCTTATCTAAGAAAACACCGCCACCAACCCTGTTATCGGTTTTAGATCCATCTATGTAGAAATGGATTGACTTGTCCTCCATGAAAGCATCTTCCTCCCAGAAGGATCTAGAGGAGAAGCTTAAATGGAAGTTTTTGTCAAACCAGAGTTCAGGTATGGTGTAATCGATGTTCTATGTGAGGATTAAGAATGTTAGCGGGGCCAAATGCTTACGAGCGGTAAGCACAAGGTTAACTAGAGTTGAAATCTTTCATCGAGAAGTATGAAAATAATGTCGTTTCGGCCAAAGAAATCAAAGAGTATTCCTTATTCTAGTTTAGCAACTCATTTAAAAGGTCATCCAATTTGCTGTAATCACTGGTAGGATTCCTCCACATATTACTCAAGCTCTCGTTTTTTTTGACGTGTGACGTGGCCGTATAATTGAACACCTATTGATGAAAAAGGAATCGTCTAGTGCATGATAAGATGCAGTGCACTACATTCAACAAGAGAAAGTCCTTCGCCTTTGAGATTGAAGGTGGAATACACAAGACACAATCGCAACATGCCCGTACACCTGACCAGCGTTTCGTCTGTGATCATCTTTATTCCCTCGAACTTCTAAATGTCAATGATCTGTATTATTGCCTTACCATAGGTTAGATTAGGTAAGAGTAATCCTCGTTGAAGTGCACTAAAGACAATGCTCTAACTACTCAAGGAACCACATTTGTGAAGGGCGGTGATATTCGTAGAGCAGATATCATTAAGATCTTGGAAGTGGTAGGTACTTTAGTTGCCTCGTCATCCCTGCAGCTCCTGGAGAAATCATTGTGATTCAATCATTGCACATGTCTCCGTGATTATATTTGCAAATTTTCATCAGCTCTTTTGATTGCTTGTAATCGAGTATTCCACCTATGGCTGACCTTAGTTTAGGGGCAATACATTGTAAAGCTGCCTCACATTTACTTCTAGGGATCAGAGTCCGGCCAGCTTATCGACGACGCAGTTTTTTGGGGCATCGTAGTGTCCTGGTATTGAAATGAGTGTGATCTTCTGCTGCTTACTCATCTTCGAATTTATGATGTTCGAAGTTAAGGATCTGACCACTGCTTGACCTAGAAGATGGTACAGTAGGAACGCAGAGGTTCATAGGGAAGACCTTCCTTCAACCCCTACGATTGTCTTAGAACCCTCTATGAAGATGGATATAGACTTATTTACAATGACTTCAAGCTGCCTTATTCGTTCATTTCTAGATTCAGGAGAATGAGGTCAGTGTTAAGGCAATTTCAGATCATTGAAAGTCAGTCGATTTTAAGCGGATGAGATGCAGTTGCTGACTCAGCCTGCGGACAAAGTTAATTGTAATCTGCATAGCTAAAAAGTCTGTAGGTGCCAAATGGAATGGAGTTTGGAAAGCAAGAGAGATTCTTAACGCGCCAGCGATGATCATACAGGCAGCCCCTTGCGTTTTTCCAACAGGTTGGTGTTGGTCAGTCTTTCCATAAGTGAGAATTGGTCTCACGAGTGTGTTGTAGATCTAGTACTTTGGGTTAAGACCCCACTTCGAGTTCCTTTACTGAAATTTTTCAGTCATTCGATGAAATATGGGTAAGCGCTTCAGTGATAAAGTGCCTACAGTACCACCATCCACCAGGTCAAGGTCGAGTAGCTACAACCTGGTGCGAGCCTAGGCCGGACATTCATAGAGGAAGCGTTCCGGGGTGTCATCATCACTTCCACAGCAAACTTTGCAGGATGTTGTATCTCTTATGCCCAGCACAGTTCTTAAGTGCTTAGGAGAAGCGCTGCGCTCCGTGGCGACACCAGCAAGCTGCCTACAGTCTATCCTTCTGAGCAATAGCTGGAAAGCCATTGACCTCTTAGAGACGTTGGGAAGTATTCGTTTTGTCTGCCCGGAATAATTATACCTATACCGAAGTCCAACTGTAAATGGAAGTCCTAACCGAGGACGCAGGCATACCTACCGTAGGTTCTGGTCCTGAAAAACTAACCTGTGAGCCTTGCCTAGCAAGTTAATTTCATTTCCCGTGACCTTGGCCAAGACAAGACTCAGTGAATTTAGCCTTCCCACTGTTCAGAAAGGCTCAAAACGCAGCTTGGCTGTCGCTACAGATACAAATGCTTGGTCCCCTATATAGTTCGTTGCCATCATCGTTGCCTGGTTTTCCTAACCAGGAGTGAAATCTAATCGTTCTACAGAAAGACACCAGCGCCGCATCCTAATCTGCAGAAATGGTTTTTCCATATCCTCAGCACCGACTACGGCTCTACTACAAGGTTTCCTTGTTCATCTTACAGGTAGGCTATGTCTTCCGATTGTACTACCAGAGATGTCCTCTTTTCCAAATTTGGCATTAAAGCCAGCTAGGAGGGCTTTAACGTCATACATCACACATTGCTCGTAGGTTTTGTCGAGGATCTCGTAGGAACTTTCATTGGTAGCATCGTCCTTTTACTCTGTTGGGGCCTGAGTGCATATAAGGCTGAAGTTAGCGAGTTTGCCTTTGATACGGATTGTTATAAGGCCTTCACTCGCGTGTCGAAAACTCAAGACTTCTTGCTTAAGTCTGCCGTTTACAAAAAATCCGAATCCAAATAGACGTTCCCTATAGCAATCACCGTAGTAAACATCACAGTTTTCCATCTTTCTCTTGCCCAGCCCATCCCACCGCATTTCCTGGATGGCGGTGATATCTGCTTTATAGCAGTCTAGGGCCTCCGCTAATTGTTCGGCTGCATGCGTGTTGTCTTTTGCTCGTTTAGCAGGGTCGTCAACAGTGAATTCGCCCTTATCAGAGGCTATTGGTCCTTTGTAACAATTACTTTTTTACGTGGTTGGGCAGTTAACCCCACGCACAAGCCTCAACCTGGAGAGCCAGGCCCTCTTTGAGACCCCGAGGACAAAAGGGGAGGGACTAAATTTCGGAACCAGTAAACCGCTTCGGGTATATGAGCGCTGCCGTTGGCCCTTATTAAGGACTCATGCGCCACCAACTCTTTTCCAACACCCTGACTTAGTGTTGGAGATCCCTATAGACCTGGTATTCAAGAACGTTGAAGTAGCTCATATAGAGACAATACGAGGTCGAGATGGCATTCCTGCCCCATCTTTCATCACCTCCCACGAGCGACCTCCCGCAGGGGTTGGTTACCCCATCTCCAGTCGAGACATTAGGCACCCACCAGTCACCACCATCCATGACCACCATGATATACAGAGATAATATCATGATATTCTGGTGCCTTACTAGATTTGAAGCTGCAAGATGCTCAGTGAAGTCTTTTCTCGCTCGTAGATCGTGTCCGAGTGGGTAGATTTTCCAAAGCCAGCTTAACGTGGGTTGCTGAAATACACCCAAGAAAGACAGCGCCCAGACACATATCCAAGGAATCTTCCTCGGAGTCAACTTAGGTGTCATTCGGGTCCCTACTTGTGGTATTCCAGACACTATGTGCAATAGTTCTAATTTGACGGACTTTTACGCTGACCTTTCCCTCATATGAAAGTTGACAGCATGGCATTTAATGCAAACTGTGTTGCTCGGTTCAATAGTTCGAGTCGAGTCGAGGCTTTTCACCGCGTTTACAAATAGTCAGAAAGATTTTAGTTAAAAGATGGAAACGCAGAGTTACATCCGCATTCATGTGCTAAGCATCATCTTCATAGTCTGACCTGGCCTACTTCAAACAGTTTTCCTTCACCTCCGAAGCAATTAAAGATTTAAATGCTTCACCAGCATAATACTTTAATGACATCCTTATGTCTTTCCAGAAAAATTTCGTGAATACATCAGGAGAATATGACTCATGCCAACAGCCCATTACATAAATTGGTGTCTCTCAGCGTTTCGAACGTCTTTCCAAGGGTGGACTCCGTGAATCATCCTATTGGATTCTCTGTAATCTGCTCCACATGGGCTTATCAAGTGTATTAGTCACAGGATGCCCATAATCTATATCAATAGCACTGAGAATATTCTCGCAACAGTCCGCTTTGAACTAGCCTTACTCGCCCAGAGAGACTCACTCCACAAGGTGGCCGACCAACTTTGAAGTCAATTCCCGCTCCTGAAGAGAATTTATCTGCAACGAGGGACAGGATACTCACAACTTATTGAAGGACGATGAGGACTGTATTGTGTGTATCCCAAGTTTTAAGTTATCTGGTGTATTGCAAAAACCACAAAACTGTTTCTAAGCTCTACTGGCTTTTTGTATGAGGCTTTAAAGTATTCAAAGCGTAAAAGAGGTTTCTTTCCAATTCTACTAGTCTTCCTTCACTCCCACCATCGAATCCAGATTTCACGTGAACATTTCCATGTATCCCAGTCAGCTAAATCGATAAAAAAAAATCGCTACAGCTAGAGCCGGATAATTAAGACGTTTAACCAAATCAACCTTCGAGTTGTTATTTAACGATATCTACTACGCTTCTAGCTTCACAGAGGGGGGGAAAAAAACCTCTTAAAGCAAAAATAATAGTAAAACCAAAAACATCACACAAAAAACGAAAAGAAATAAAAAAAATCTACAAATCACTTTAGAAGCACGTCTCTTGGACATGCAGCAGCAGTTTTACAATTTTTACAGCCGCAGCCATAATAGCCGGCAACAGCAGCAGCAACAGCAGCAGAAATTTAAATGACGTCAATCCATCAAGTTGAAACCTATTCGGCATATGGAAACCACAGCCCCATCATCACTGTGAAGGGTAGCTCTTCGTATTTAGTCTCTATATAGTTTCCATGGAGCTAAAACATCAGTGTATCTACCAGTCGCTATCTAACAATCTATCTATTGGTGACCGACGACAACGGTGGCGATGGTGACGCTGGCGGGCAAATTGTAAATACAAATCACTCAAGCGCTCCACAGACTGTGTCGCCAGCTAACAGCTCGTAATCACAGAAGCTCTCCATTTAGCTTCACCACTTTTACGACCAAGCCGCGAGGTGGTTTTTTTCGATGTTTTTTTTTTTTGCTTTTTTTCTTATTTTATTTTTCGTCTCGACCCTTTTTGTTGCTTCTTGGAAAAAATAAATCGGAAACAAAAATTGAAATAGAAGCAGCTCCTCGGTAATAGAGATGAAATTGAGCAGTAGAGGCAGTGTAACTAAGCCGCCAAGATAGACGGTTGAGTTGGAAAAAAGAAAAGATTTAAGTGGACCTTCGCACGTTATCATCACATGGTTCGCGGCCCGCCTGATTAATGCATGCTTTTGTGCTTTTTTTCCACACTCCAACAAAAAAAGAATGCAAACACTTCATTACAGTACGTGAGGTAATTGCCATAAGCGACAAACCAACTTAACTGCAACGACATTAAGATACTGAAACCAAGACCCTACCCTACCGTACCGTACCCTACCCAAACACACAGTGTCTCCATACAAATAGGCGGTAAGTAGAAACCCTTGGGAGGTGTGAGTCAGGCGTGCGATTTTATTGCCAGCGACATCGAAGGCTTTTGGGTAGGTTTCGGATTCGGCCGAAGGTTGAAGGTACCGAAACAGGAGGATTGGTCCGATTGTTATCGGGATTTATACAATAGTTCGTTTGACATTGTGTTTTGTCAGCAGCCCGAGTGCGAATGTACGAGTAGGTCAGCGAAATTTCACTACATCGAGGAGACACTGTTTTTTTTAGAAGAATATTTCATGGGGGAGAGTTATAAGTGGCATTCAAAGCACTAGCTAAGACGACAGTTAGGTATGATGACTTTTTCTCGGACATACAGAGTGCATGCTTTTCCAACTAGTGATCTGATAACAAGTCCTTCAAACACTTCCGGCGACAGAAAACAAGAGACCAAAGCGGTGCAACATTAAGTCAGATTAGAAAAGATTGATGTGGCTGTCAGCTAAAGCCGACGCAGTTAGATCGGGGCATTGTAGTACCTAGTGAATCTTAGGCAAACTTCTGCCTTACCCGTTAAACCAGTTGCAGCTTCGGATGGAAATTAACTTATATTGTATCTTCTCGAAGATGGAATTTTCTCCTATTTTTTGGAAGCCAATATGATACAGAGCACTTCTAAACTTGTTTAAATACAACCTTGTCGCATGCTTACGAAACAAATCTTTGGAGCGCAGCTAAACAAATTAGAGCGCATCAATCCCAGCTTTGGCCAAGTTTGCTTTGTTGTTACTCGTAAGAATATTGAATCACTTGCCTACGAACCCTTTACTCCCTCAAGAGCATCTACATAGGACTGGGCCGCTTCAACTACAGGGTCTTTCAATAGGGAATTCCGAACTTTGACAGTTGACAACGGCAATATTGTTGAAGCTACATCTGTCAAATTGGCTGTCATTTATTTAGTCTGTCCATGGACGGACATAGCGTTCAACAACACGAGCAAATTATACGGTCGCCATAATCGTCCTACCGAGATGACTATTCGCAGTGAGGTGGATAAATTTGAATCTACCCGTACGTCGACAAAACGCAATATCTGCCGAAAACATCGCCGCTGTCCATGAGAGTGTGCGGGAGAATCCGAGGCAGCCGATTTCACTCACAAGAACTCGGCCTTTCGCAGGACCACAACTTGGCGAATTTTGCATTGGGCCTTGGGCCGCACCGGTACAAAATTCAACTGACCCAGGAGCTGAAGGTAGACGACGATAGACAATGACGTGAGTTCGCTGATTGGGCTCTGGAGCAGTGGGAAACTGATCCTAACTTTCATCGAAAAATCTTCTTAAGGGATTACGCCCATTTTTAGATGAATGGTTACGTCAACAAGCAAAATTGTCGAATATGGGACGATACCAATTCACATGTTTGATTTGGATTTTGGGCTGGCGGCGTCATCGTCCACATTTCTTTGAGAACGACGTTGGGCAGGCCATCACCGTAACCAGCGAGCGCTATAGGTCGATGATTACCAACTTCTGAATAATCATCTCCATATCATCCTGAATTGGATGATATGGAGATGTGATTTCAACAGGACGGCGCAATGTGCCACTCAGCTCACGCTGCATTGGAAATTCTGCGCGAGCGATTAGAGGGCATGGCCATTTCACGTGGCGGTGATGTGAACTGGCCACCGAGATCGTGCGATTTGACCCCTTTAGACTTTTTCTTGTGCGGTTTTTTGAGGTCGCAGGTCTATGCGAATAAGCCACAAACCAGAGCGCCAACATAATCCATACCATCGGTCAAATTCAGCCTGATTTATGGGCCAGGGCCATGGAAAATTGGACATTTCGGATGAGCGGCACCCAGAAAATCCGCGGCGGACATTTGAACGATGTTATATTCCATAATGGCATCGATAGGCCTTTCAAGCGAATAAAAAATGTCGATGATATCTCACACACACTTTGTTTTATTTAAATTTGAAGATAGGAACGCTTAATGAAAGACCTTTTAGTAGGATCTTTCGCCAGCTGCATCCAGTGCCGAACTATGTTGTGTGCGCCGCCTTTCGGGGTTAGATTTGAGCACTCTTTGGGCCGAAGATGCGTAATCTATTCGCTTACTACGGCCTAGCCATCTCAGACATTGGATCTGTAGATGCCTGACTAGACCGGTGTCGCGGAACAACCCATACTTTCAGTTAAGTTTTTTTCACTTATTTTTCAAAGTACAAGGACAATTGGCTTGCACACAATTCAAAGGACTCAAAATTAAAGTAATTTCATTCCTCGGTGCGTTTAATACTGAGCAACGTACATTTTAAAATTTATTATGCTCTCTTCATTTAGAAGGATATTTTTGTGACGGACGAGAATAAAATCTCTAAACACATAAAAGAAGCAAGTAGTGTCTGTTGATGCTTAAGTGAAAGTAAACGGATTGGGCAACAGACAGGACATTTTGGGCACTCCATTTACAATTTAAGGCAATTTATTTCCTTCGTGTTTTTGTTTTTAAGGCTTGAGGTGGCTTAGTCTTCCAGATTCGTTAAGGCTTGTTGTAAGTCCTCGTGCAGTTAATCGAAGTCGGCCTTGATCTTGGGTTCACTTCATGGAAGACAGTTGGTACATAATATTGCCCATGAACTCCGTGATCACATTCCACGTGATCTTGTTATCGGACTGAGCAGTAGATTCAATTGAATCAACTCATTCAACGTGTCATATCATAGAAAGCAATGATGTTCCTCAATATAGGAGTTCTGTTATAGGGAATCATCCTCGAAAAGCTTGGCAACTTCGAGAGTGGTCTTATCGGTCTCAGCCAATGAAGCCTTATCGACGAGTTAGTTGTACAATTTCCGAAAGATCTTCTCCCTTTTGTAGGATTTCCTTGATTTTGCTCCTAAGTGACGCGAATTGGACAAAGTTCGTATCATAGAAATCATTTTGGGCACTCATGTATTTATTGCACGAAGTGAGCCAGTTGGCAATTGTTTGCGTTGGGCAAGTTTCTTCTCCAGAACACCTGTATAATACCGAATGTAGCAGAAGTGTCGGGATCTGATAAATTACTGCCAGGAGCTGATACAGCACCAACAATAGAAATGGAACCCCACACTGTGAGATACCCAAAAACTTGACACGACCGGCACGCTTATAGAATGATGCCGAACGAGCACTTAAGTAGGCTGGGTAACCAGAAACGGAAGGCATTTCAGCGAAACGATCTGAAATTTCACGAAGAGCCTCAGTCCAACGAGAGGTAGAATCAACCATCATTGATACGTTGTAACCCATATCACGGACATAAATTGAAGCTTCACGAACAGCGACAGTCTTGTTGGATATGTTGGCAACAAAAGAGGTACATTTCATAAAAGGTTCGACGACACTATCAATTTCAACTGACAACTCGAGGATATCACGAAATACTTCACGATGACATCCGGATTGAAATACTTGGACAAGGCTTATGAAATATTAGATTTACCACAACCGAAAGCTCTGGGAATGGCAGTGGTACCATTTTGGATACAAAGGAATAACGAATCCAATACAGTAACTAGACGTAGTTGACTTACAGGCTATACTTGCAACATACTGTGTTTGCTGATCTCTCCATCGAATTTGGCTTCCAAGACAACATCCTCGACGTTATAGTTTCTAGCTGGTGCAATATAACGAACTGCATCCTTGGCGCGGGTCAAACCTTCACCTTGTCGAGAGTGTTTTCATGTACCAAACCGTACAAGTCTCCTCCGGTAATGTGCGATCCAACTTTCACGTTGAGTGGATTCAATTCCCATGCAGCTGAACGGAATAGAGCGGGCACGTTAACACCCTTTGGAATGTAAATGGAGTTGGTTAACTCTCAATGGACGTTGTATACCGTCGAAAATGCTGGCCGTAATACCGAAACCTAATTCAACTGAAAGTGTCTTGGCAGTACGCAACCCTGGAGATCCTACAGTGACTCCAGATGTTTCTTCATGGCCATGTCACTTCACCACTTCACATGTCAATAGACATGTATTCTGCTGTTACGAAAGGACCGGATACGGCAAAGACACATCCATAGAGGGACTCCTTCTCCTCATCATCGAAACACTTCAAATTGGACATTGTGATATTGGTTTAGCACTCGCTAAATCCGCTAATTTGAATTGAAATTGAAAATTTTAAATTTTTCCAGTTATTTGGCGAAAGAGAGGTTTTTTTCGGGTCTACGGGATCACCGGTTCACCAACAAAAACAAAAAACCTGTTCATACAGATATCTCTAGTGTTTTACGTGATCTCCTGCGATCACGGGATGCTCATACATCCACCGGAGCAAGGATACGCCTTGCCATCGCCCATTGCCTTCCTGAGTACCAATTCGGAACTATGTTGGAGGCACAAGTTCCGCCATTGGTTTGGGTCACAGCACCCAGTACCTATCGCAACTCTATTGTACATGGGGTCTAAACCAACTTGGGGGCCCTTCCCGCGATTTAGGGTTTAAACCACTGCCACCACAAGGCGCTTACGCACACAAGGACGCTTACCTCAATAAGTCAGGCCCGGACCGAAATCCGGGGAGCCTAACTTGACTCCCATAGTACTGTGTTTAAGTTCTGGTGTGGACTGCCGGTGGTCATGCCGCCAGCAGGACCAATGCCCGCCAGCTTGTAACTAGTCAAATCGCAGCAATCTTTATAAGCGTCAAGTTCAGAAAAACGTTACGATAAGACCAGAAATTTGCTCTGCCCCCGATTTTTATTAGACAACGTCATTGATGGAAGAAGCCTTGATAATTGGGCGGGGACCCACCTGTTCGTACAATTCCTATTTGAGTCAATCCACACAGTATCCTTCCGAAAATCAAGTGCTGTGTCTTTCTCTTGAAACTAAGTGCTTCGTCATCTGTTTCGACAAGGGCCAAGCGTGTGCGTGTGATTTTTGTGCTGATGTCGTTGGTGCTTATAAATGCGGAGCTAGGATAAACGAAGTCCCTAACTACCTTGAAGTTGTAACTGCGGATTATCTGAGCAAGCCGTGGGTGGTATGCGTGCTTTTTTCATCACAGGATGAAACTTTG
Source organism: Volucella zonaria (assembly GCA_963966105.1). NCBI lineage: Eukaryota > Metazoa > Arthropoda > Insecta > Diptera > Syrphidae > Volucella > Volucella zonaria. Next base: position 157,339,427 of record OZ014533.1, read on the forward strand.
TTTTACTCTTGTTTAGCATTTTGGCCTCTTCCGTCTTAGTACTTATGAAAGTTTCATTGAGGACTCGCTGCGTTCGTCCAATCACATCTGTCATCCCCGTGCTTCTTTTGTTGCCCAAGGAATTTTGCACGATTCGTTCTAGTTGATGACAGCCCGTCGCCTTGTCTAAACTCGTTCTTGTCATTGAAGATGTTCGTTAATTCATTACCAACCTTGCTGGGACAGCAGGAATTCTCCATACTCACCCTGCAGAGCCTGACGAGTTTGGCAGGGATTTAAAAAACAAACTTGGCGTTGTATAGCTCGTCGCTGTAGACGCCGTCATATGCGACTTTGAAGTCGAGAAATAGATGGTGAGTGCGGTTCTTTCCCAAGATCGGTCCTACTGTGAACATTCGATCGAGGGTGGTCTTTCCTGGTCAGACCAAATTGTTTATGAATCGTTTCAGAGGCTCACATAATATGACAGAAAATATCTAAAGGGCGATGTTTAGGACACTCGGTTTCTATAGCTGGCGCAGTCAAAAGGATCTACTTTCTTGTGGGTTGGACAAGAAATGGGGATGGGGATGCTTTGGTCTGACCATATCTTGCAGATGGTTCGTCTTCCTAAACAGGCCATCTCCAGCTGTTTTAAATAGCTCAGCAGGCTACACTAGCAGCTTTGTATATTGCTACCTTATCTTCATCTGGTCAGATGGATGTATTCTCCGTCTTCTTCGTGAATGGTTCACAGCGGTCTGACAGTGGTATTTTGATCATCATCCCCGTTACGTGGACAGTATGTAGAAGTAATCGTTCCATATTCTCAGCATCGACAGCGACTCTACCACTATGTACAATATTTGTCCATGTTCACCTTTGCCGGCTTCCATTCGGGTTATATAGCCCTAGCATGATGGCTTTATTCTCTGATGAAACTTTTGTCATTCCCGCAGTAACATCTTTCCATTTCCTCGATCGCTCGCCTCGTCTTTCGATGTTGCACAATTTTACTCGCTGCTCATTTAGCTGCGAGCACCGCGTACATTCATTTTCAAAACAGAGGTTTTGAGGGAAAGCCAAGTACCTTTATGGATGTACTGGCTACCAAAAGTTTCGTCCGGTTATAAATTCTAAAAACCTGAATCCGTTGTCAGACGTGGTATTATGCAGACTGAGCTTTCCGATGATCCGCTGAAAGCCGGCTTCCTTAGCCAGGCTTGAGTTTAAATCTTCTAAAACAATTTTGGTATCATAGCTCTGGCGCTGGGCATATGTACGGTGTATAAGGTCATTAAACTCGTCTTTGATGCTGTCATCCTTATCCTTTGTAGCATGAACGCAAATTACGCTTATATTTCCGAATTTGGCCTAGCACGTTCAAAGCTTAAGACTTTTTCCTTGAGTCTACCGCGAATAGCAAATCCACATTCAAATAAGCAATGTCTTCCTTCTTTGTAGCCTCCGCGAGTTGTTCGGGAACACGTGGTCGTTAAAACATTTGCTGGGATTGTCAACATTACATTCGTTCTTATCCGAAGCTGTTGGTTGTCTCTGAACTGTTTCTATTTTTGCGTGGAATTACTACCACATACAACCCCCAACTTGGAGGGCCAAATCCGTCATAAAACCCCTGGATAAAGCGTTCAGCTAAACAGTTCAGTGCCAGTAGCCTTGTCGAGGTTATGAAAGGCAACCACTCAGATTTCATGCCATCTATACTCCAGGGTTCCGACGCAACCAAGGAGCTCTCTTCAGACCTGGGCTCCGAATACTTCGAAGGAGCACTAAAGGGGGGGGGTGTGCAACAAGTAGCCAAAATTACTAGAGTCATAGATGCCGCCGTTAACCCATATATGAGATTCTTTCGCCGATGTAAACAGTACAAACACTAGTCTACATCCGCCTATGGCATATTTCAGGGGTTGGGTACACCACAGTCAGAGGTACCATATTTCCATGCTTCACTACGTGTAGATAAGAGTAGGGGTTGACGGGCAGGAGCCTAAGTGTCGACGCTTGTGTCTTCATAAAACGCCGCTTGAACACCATTAAAAACATTTGCATGTAGGGATTGCTAAGCCTTAACCACAAGAACGTTTTCTTGGAATAGGTAGTGAGGTTCCATGTGGTTGGGGAGTTCATTATAGTTACAATTCGCTGGAATATTTAATAGAGATTTAAGGAGTTAGCCCATCGACAGAACCTAAGAGGAGTCGATGAATGAACAGAATGGCTGTTACATCCCTGCAACAAGTTTTGGTGGTTTAAATAGGAAGTAAGAAAAAACTCGAAGAGCAAATCGAAGAAAACAATGCTGAATGTTTTTAATTCTGAACACAACCCGCTGAAAGGAGGACCTCGCTTGACTGGCATATTCAAACAAAAGTAATGTAGAGCTATCTGGTCCTACAAAGGTTGGAAAATCCTATTATAAAGCCAAGAGATGATTTGGCTTTAAGGAATATCTTATCAATATGTAAACGCAAATTTAGTTCTCTAGCTGGTTTTCAGCCATCAGGAGCTGGTTAGGACCCACCATAATAATAATACACTAACAATGTCAACAGAGACTCACATTAGACTATGTACGTACCATGTATGCTTGTCCGTTAGGGACTTGTACATCGCTTAATACCTAACCTGAGCTAAGGGAGTCAGAAAAGTCAATCAATACGTCGATTGCATGGATAGCAGGTAAGTAGGATTCGATAAGGGTTGTGCCGAAAAAAAAGTTAATACACATAACGTACAAGGTCCTACGGGAATTGTTATTTTTATTGAAACAAAATCGAGTTTAGAAGAAGATGAAATATGAATGACAGGCTAGTCAAGACTGTGATGGATGACCAGTTAAACTGCTCTACTGGTACAGGGTAGAATCGTTATAAGAAGTAACGAATATGCCATGGTTCTTTATATCTGGGATAAGATTGCTTTCTCTCAAAACAAAGATACCACAAATTCGATTCACGTTTGCGGTGGTAAAAACAAATCCCAAAAAGGTAGTGGCTTATCCAGCTCAAGACCCTGAAAGAGATTACATGTACGGAGATTGAATAAATGTGAATTCTATTTCAGACACGTGCAACTCACCGTTTGAAGGTCTATAATCATTGAGTGACTAGAATGACTCTGCCATAGGCTGTGGTGTGATGTATATTAAGTCTGCGAGTCGGCTTAGGTATCGCCTTATTATTCTAAAATATTTTATATCTCCCGCTAAAACCTATCGTAAATATTGTAGAATGCACCATCACACTCACCGTGTTTCAAGTTTTTCGGCTCTCAGTGAGTTCTTGTTGAACTACTTCCATCAATTTGAGCAAAACTCAAAAATGTTGGTCCTCAATCTGATGAGGATAGATCAATGCAAACATTTTTGTCTAAAAGTTCAATTCACCGCTGCTAATTCACATAGTTACCTACGTAGATACGAGTAACTCTACTACCCGACCAAATTCAATTCCAATTTACGAGTAGTTCCCCGTACAATGTCTCAATTCATAATGAATTAGTAGACACGGAGTCTCCTCCTCTCCTCCTCCTGCGGCCCTAACAACGGAAACCGAAATCGCGCTGCCTTTACCAGCTAGTATCCCGCCCGCCGCCGCTCCACGCAAACTGATCAAACAATTCGGAACTTCATGGACCCCCTCCGAATGGAAAAGCCGACTCGAAAAAGCTGAAAAAGGGAGACCATACGGAATTCTACGTTTAAGGTGCTCCTCAATACGCTGATGCTAATTGGGTGAAGAATTTCTTTCATCGAAATTATGCTATCACCATTAGCGAGTGCCAGATGACTCCAAAAGTACCTGCAGCTTCAAAATCAACATTCCAACCAAATATTCGTAGTTGTGCCCTACTTCCCCTGGTAAGGCCATTAAACCTGGGAAGATAAGTATCACGAATTATTCCGAGGAACGAGAAAACACACATCTCAACGACAACCAAAATTCTAAAAATGAACGTAGTATTAGTGAAAAAAAGACCCCTCTCCAACTCCCTTGCAAAAAGTAAGAAAGAGACATCCTAACAAAAAACGAAGCTCTAGTCCCAATCCTAACTGGAGTTTCAAAACAAACATATTCCCCAATTTCAGTCCTCCCTTCTCACTTATCCGACAAAAAGCCCCTACACATCAATCCTCTAATCCCCTAGCTCCCCCGTACCGACCAAGCCCCCGCGCCAGCGCGACCAAACTAGCTAGCAACCCATTTCCTAACTTCGACCTCAAAACTGGAGCTAAGTACCCTAATTTTATTAATTCCCATACCCTAAAACCCACGTCTCATCCCTCGTCCAACTCCATATCCAACCATTTATCTCCATCCCCCTGCCCCTATTCTTGACCACCTTTTCCATCCACAGTAAAACTAACACAGCAAACAAATGGCACTACAAAAAGTCGCTATGCAGTCTCCAGGCTTAGAGAAAGACCAATATACGAAAATATTCGTCTCTTTCTTGGTTATCTACATGACAAATCGGACTCGGCCTGTAACGAAGGGAAGACCAAAACCAGCGTCATGGTTTCCATCCAGCAGGAACACCTCCCTACCAACCTTATCAGTCTCAGGAACCCTTATGTCTGGTACCACGAGATTTTTAGCATGTCCCCTCGGAAAGTGGCATACGACCTCGCTGCTGGACTACGTCCACTCTCAGCGAGTCTCACACCTACAGCGAAGCCGAGCCGACCACGATAAATTTTTTCGTCCATAACTTGCCTCCCTTGCCAGCGCTTAAACCATTCCGCCTCAGACCACCACCCCACAACATCCCTCCTACTTTTTACTACCAGAATGTAAGAGGTCTTCGCTCTAAAACCAATGCTGTTCTACGCCAATCGCATGCTCTTCCCTATGATATTTACGCCCTGACTGAAACCAATCTGGTTCCCGACATAAAGCACCAGGAACTGTTCCCCACTACTTTTAATGTTTTTCGCGATGACGATCCCACCCGGCCAAACGATGACTCCCCCTGTCGAGGCGTTCTACTGGCTATCCGTAACAGCCTTAACTCTTCTCCCATTACCATTTCTTCATCCTCTAAAGTCGACTTTGTCGCAATAAAAACATCACTCCGCTTCAAGTCTCTTTACGTTATATATTGCTAAATCCTACCAGCTCAACCTATTGAATCCTACCAATTTGCTATCGATGCAATCGACCAGTTAATTAACCTGTCTGACTCTATTGACGATATCCTTATTTTCGGCGACTTTAATCTTTTTTCATGGCTTCAAATGCTATTTCAGCTAAGGAAAGCGTCTTCTTAGATCGTTTAACAGTCTCAAGTCTATGCCAAGTCAGCGGTATATCCAACTACATATGCAGGTAATTAGACCGTATTCTTACAACAGATTCAGTCAACTCCTCAATCTCACTTTGTCATGTCTCTCTCAACAATCTCCCCTTCTTCACTCGTTTTTTCATAACTCTTCTGTCCAGTCCACTCCCCCCGCAATTCTCTTATCATCAATTTTCATAAAGCAAACTTTCACAAAATCAGTGACTATCTCAGCAGAATCCCCCTTATCCATTTTTTATAGAGAAATATTTAATTCTTTTTCCGTTTAGGGTCCATTTTCCCGCCTTAAAACATCATCTACTAGCCCTACATAGTATAATCGCAAACTTCGCTCCTTACGAAATAAGAGAAACAAGTCATGGGCCGTTTTCCTTCGCACCAGATCGTTTTCGGACTATTCCAACTATCTTGGGGCTTATCTTCATTTCAGCGAACTTTACGATTCCCTTTACCAGCGCTCCCTTAACAATGCGCAAGTCAACCTTATAAACGACCCTAAATACTTTTTCCAATTTGTTAACTACAAAAGAAAGTCAGATGGCTACCCTCCTTTTCCCTCTTTCAACAACAAGTCATCAACCGATCCACTCACCATTGCCAAACTATTGCCAACCTATTGCCACCTTTTTCAAACAATCCTTCATCACCAACGACTCCTTTGTACCGGATCCATCCTATTTTAATTGCTTACCGAATTTCTCCAATGGCCCACTACTCTCTCTCACCCTGAACCCGTTTTATATCGAATATAAGTTACAACAACTTAGTGATGAATTCACACCTGGCCTTCGTCTATCCCTTTCACAAGGAGAATTTCCTCAGGCTTGGAAAACCTCCTTCATAACCTCGATCCACAAAAAAGGATCAAAGAACGAAATAAGAAACTATCGCCCAATCTAGCGATATACCCAAACTTTTTGAAAGTATTTTAAACTTCCAATGCACATCACTTATTTTCCCTAGACAACACGGCATCCTTAAAGGTACGTCAACCACCACAAATCTTATTAAATTCGTATCCTTTGCCCTCTCTGCCTAGAGAATGGCAACGAAGTTGTTGTATTGAGTTGCAACCGATTTCAACAAGGCCTTCGATAAAATTTCTCATCGATTAATACTCTTCAAATTGTCTGCCCTCGGCTTTGAACCCATACTGTTAAAATGGATATCCTCTTACCTCGAAAACCATTTTTACAGTGTTCGTTTTAGATCAGCCCACTAGGCTCCATTTTTGCCACTACTGGAGTTCCACAAGGCAGCCATCTCGGTCCTCTTCTTTTTATATTAACCATACAAAAATCTCGATCATCAAACACTCGTCTGTCTAGTGTCTACCATTACGCCGACGATACCAAATTTTTCAAAACCATTTCTTCTCCCCATGACTCCTTCCTCCTTTAGCAGTTCTTCGATCTGGTGCCCCAAAAATTGTTTGGAACTTATTATTATTATTATTATCAAGGGAACGATACAAATTAATTTGTAGGGTCCGAGATTTAACGCCGGGGTACTATGCCCATGTGGGGCTTAACTTAATACACCCAAATGCCAATCCATCACTTTTTTACATAAGCGACACCAACCTCCTCCCCTATTCTACCTTTTCTACAACCAAACTATCTCCTCAGTTCAATCTGTTCGCGATCTCGGCGTTTTGTTTGATATGGATGAGATAATCCTTAAAGCCAACTCTGCACTAGGTTTTGTAAAACGGTGGTCCAAAAAAATCACCAACCCATACGTGACCAGATCCCTCTATCTTACGTTTGTTCGCCGCTCCTAGAGTACGCCAGTCAAGTGTGGTCCCCATATCATCGTGTTCATATCACGAGAATCGAAAGCATCCAGCGCCGTTTTTTTCGGTTTGCACTTCGAGGTATGCCCGGGGACGATCCTTTTATTCTGTCCTCCTATCAAAACCGTCTCAACCTTATCAACTTAAACAGCCTTGAGGAACGCAGAGATGCAGCCGATTTTCTCTTCATTCATCGACTCCTTTTAGGTCACGTTGAATGCGCGTGCCTTCACAACTCTATTGTTTTCAACACCAACACTCGAAACCTTCCTTCTATCTATCAACCCACTACACCCCCTATGGCGCGAACGAACCAACCTCCCGTATGCTACGAAAAATCAATTCAAACCCTACCCTCTTCGACTTCCACTGCACCATTCCCCGCCTCAAATCCGTTCTCCTTCACCACTCCAACCAACCTTAGTTTTAAGTTTAAGTTTAAGTTTAAGTTTAATTTTAAGATATAGCTTGTATTAAGCCGCATAAATGGGGGCTTTCGCCCCCACCAAAATTTAACTAAAGCCCTGATATTGAAACCATTTTTGATGAACCCAGCAACAGCCGAAGCCGAAAACGGTATCACTTTCACCTCTCGCTGGATATCTTCCTACAAATTTACTTCTAATTTTTGAAGTACCATTCAGGTTCTCATACATACTCGTATCTCCCACAATGGAATCAAGTGTCGCAACCAAATTTCCCATACAAGTCGTTGAACTTCTATCGCGAATTGGACAAAGTCGTGATCCAGTTTCATTATCCAGTTTTCGTTGAAACCATAAAATTCCTTGAGACTCATTTTGTGCACTGCACCCGCCTTACACTATCCGTCCAGAATCAATATCGGGTTGCAGCTACAGAAATAGGTCACTCCATTGTTCGCCTAACACCATAAAGAACCCTAAACGCTTTGTGTGTGTCTCCTCCGAAAGTATCTAATTGTGTGCGTCTAATTGCCTCCATATCTTACTTACTCGTCGTACTCAGCCAGCAATTTTGGTCAAGCCACCAGGTATCCGTCATACAGTACGTGTAAGGCTGACGTACTCGTATCATAGACAAACAGCAACCAAAACCGTCAGCAATGTTGTTTCGCGTTGTTTTTCGATCACTTGATCACTTGATCACTTCAAATATGGACACTCTTGACGATCGGAATCGGAGGAGGCCCTCACTTCTCTGTGCTCGCATCTCTCTATGGGCTTGTGTTTTGTAAATGACACTCAAGTGGTCTTGGAATCTGTCTATTGGCGGCTCAGCTTATGTGAGCTAATGCCGGTTGGCCCTCGGTTTCAGCTTGCCGTGGTTGCCACGACTATGTTGAGCACTACGAGTATATGGCTTTCCAGGGTATACAGCAGAGCTTAAATGGAATTCTACCTGTGGCGGGAATTCCCCCTTCTCATCTTCACCACCTGGATAAAGATGTTTGAAGAAGCACACACGGCTAATGTGATGGCAATAAAAAATAAAACACAAAAAAAAATGTTTGTAGAGTTGTTTTGTGTTTGTTTTGTCTGAGAGACTAAGACTCCTGATCTACGTTCAACAATGACAAAGTGATGACTCAATGACACGGTGGTGTGGTGCAAGGAGGAGGTGTTGAGATTCTGGTACTTGTAACCGATCGAGCGACGTTGAAAACATAAACCAAGAAGGTTGCGGCGAAGGCAATATTAATTGACTGCGACACAACGTACAACGTACAACGTACATCGTACATCGTACATCGTACAAAGTAAAACGGCAAACGTGTGCCTGTTGCCATTAGAATGTCGTGCTTTTGGCCGTCGTCTTTTTTTTATTTTCTCTTTGCAATTTTATTGGTTTTGAAGGAATTCTTTTCGGTTTTTTTGTTTGCTTATGGATTTCACTTTTAATCCGAGCTTAAGTGGGTTTTGCGGTGAATTGCAGGCGTCGATCGCTTTAAGCAGACAGACGTGTAAACATCTTGAAATGATCGAAATGGTGGCGATGTTTAAGTGGCAGCTGCATGTGGAATTCAAATGGCAGAAAAATCCCAAGACACTTGTTTTGGTTGCGTACTATTATTTCGTTCGATCCATTTCGTGCGAATTATGACTATCACTTGGCCTTTTGGCCAACGTCATCATCGTTATCCTCGTTTTGTCGATTTTATGATCCACCCTAGTCGAAATTCCATCGTGTCCACTGGAGGCCCTAAAATAGTCAGGATGTCGAACTCAATTGAGGATCTCACATCTGATGGGAGGGCGAAGTCCGTAGTATAATGGGCTGCTTCGTCCTAGTAAAAGGTTGCGCCAAGAATTACACACACGAATCTGTAGAAATTTCGTTTTGGTAGCTTACTCGTATACCCGAAAGTGACTATTGACAATAGAGCTGATTGAATAGTCACTCTATCACGTTTTATTAAATTAAACTTGAGGCACTTAAGTCCTGCCTACTAAATGGTTGGGTGCTGTAGAAATAAGTGTCCACCTAGCAATATCCACTGGATATCTACGCATTAAGTTTGCTTATTTTACCTCCAGGTACTTGTCGATGTCAATCCGGACTCGACTTGTTAAACCGAGTGCTAACCAGCAAACAAAAATTGCAGCACTAAAACGGGACAGCGGATGAATTCCCCAGATCGAATCAACGGCGAAGTAAAATCCCGGAATAAAGCAAACAAAGCCTTATCCGGGCTACTCCGACATATTTGGAGCTCAGGCCATTAAGGATTTCTAAAACTAAGTCAGGGTCATCCTGGCGGATGCACCAAAGTCAACGCGCACATTTCCGAACAGGTTTTTGGCTTCGGTCTAACCGACCCCTCGTCCCAGGAACTGGCCATGAAAAAAAAGAACTAAGTTACGAAGCAACAACAAACTTCGGACACGAATGGATTTGCTGTTGACAACCCGTGCAAACGAAATAAAGACAACCAACTTCGGATCTGCACATAGAATGTTAGGTCCCTTAATAGTCCACCTGCAGCCGGCCCTGGACTGCTGCAAAGCAGATCTTATCACCATCCGAGAAATGCGATGGGATGGGCTGGACAGAAAGAGAATGACGGCAAAAGCAACGCCTATTTGGGTGGGGATTTTTTGTTAGAAGCGGACTTAGACAAGAAGTCTTGAGTTTCCGGCATATTAACGACTGCCTCGTAGCAATCCATATTAAGGCTAAATTTTCCAAAGTTAGCCTTATAACATATGTGCGAGCGCCCCCACAGAGAACAAAAATGACGACACAAACGATAGCTTCTACTAGCTTTTGGACAAGACCTACGAGCATTGCCCCAGCTATGACCGGAAGAGAGGTCATCTTTGGTAGTACTATCGGAAAGAATAACCTGCACGACACCATATTCGGCAACGGATTCAAGCTAATCAACTTTGCAGTGGGGCGAAACTTTGTCGTAGCCAGCACGCAGTTCCTGCATTTCGATATTCATAAGGGGGCTTGGAGATCTCCTGATCAACCGTCATCCAGATTGACCACATTGCGATAGACGCAAGGTACTCCTCCAGTATTACGAATGTCCGGACATTCCGTGGGCCAACATCCACCTGGACCATTACCTTGTTGTAGCCAACGTTCGGTTACGGATATCCCGAACATCGCAAAAGCAAGCTAATACTGTGAGGAAGTTTGAAATCGGACGGCTAAAATCGCAAGACATGGTCAAATCCTTGTCCAATCGAGTCTCCCTTAGTCTCATAAGAGGTCAACATATGTTGACAGCATCAAGTACTGCCAAAAAGCCATAAGAGATGTTGCTTCTGATGTGCTAGGTTTCACTCTGCCACCACAACGAGACCTCTGGTCTGACGACGAGTGCCGTCAATCACATGCAGCTAAGCAAGATGCCTACAAAGCGGCGCTGCATACAAGGACTAAAGCTGCTCACGAGCTCTACGAGTAGAAGGGGAGATAGGAACACCGGCTTCACAGGAGGAAAAAGAAGGAGCAAAATCGAGAGTTGCTACGCCAGGAATGAGATTCGGAAACTTTTCCGAAAGGTAAAAACAAACATGCCACCGATAAAAACCCCAAAACGAAGCCTGTAGAGACAAGAAAGGGAACATAACAGTCGGGTTGCAGTCAATACTGAGAATTTGGAAAGACCATTCCTGTAGAAAGTATAACGGCGACGACGAACCAAATACCGCTGTCAGGCGTAATGAATCTTTCAACTTGGACTATGTAGATCAGCAATTCCGTCCACCCGACTTGGATGAAATAAAGCTATATCCAAACTTAAGTCCAATAAAGCTGCTGGAGCGGACGGCCTACTGCCGGTCTCTTCAAAGCGGCAGTCGATGACTTGGAAAGGAATGTACACAAAATCTGAAAATATGGTCGGACGAAAGTATGTCCGATGAATGGAACCTCAGTATTGTTTGTCCGATCCTTAAGAAAGGAAACTCTCTGAGCTGCGCCAATTACAGAGGCATCAGTCTTCTTAACATCGCCTACAAGATCATATCTACCGTTCGTCAACAACCTGATTGGCCCATATCAGTGTGGTTTCAGGCCAGGAAAGTCCACCATCGACCAAATATTCGCACTACGCCAGATCTTGGATAAAACCCATGAGCTCCAAAGCGATGCACACAACGATTTTAAGGCCGTGTCTGACAGCCTCTATGGAGATGAGTTATACAGAGCAATGTGTAGTTTTGGCATCCCTGCCAAACTCGTCTAGTTGTGCAGAATGACGGTGGAGAATGCGTTCCGTTCCATCAAGGCTGGTAAAGAACTCATCGAGACCTGTGATGCTAAAGAAATCGCATCACAGGTCTCGATTGACAGAATAGTGCAAAGCTCATGCTCCAACGCAAGGAGCCCAATCATTCCAAAGTTCGTCCAATTTCTCGCATACGCCGATGATATTGACATAATCGGAATAAAGCAGCGTGATGTCAGTGACGTTTGCGCAAGTATTGAGCCTGAAGCGACGAAGAGGTGTTTAACTGTCAACGAGGGCAGGACCAAGTACATGTTGTCAACCAGAAAGGACACCCAACACCGCTGCTTCTTTGGGCTATGAAGGCAATTGACTAGCAGAGTCCTCTCTCGAACAACAAACCTGACCCTATATAAGACCTTAATTATCCCAATCTTGCTCTAGGGCGCAGGGGAATGGACTTTATCAAAAATGGATGAGGGTGCTCTTACCTGCTTCGAGAGGAAAACTCTTCGGGTGTTTTTGGTCCCGTCTGCATAAGCGGTGAATGGAGGAGGAGATACAACGCCGAACTGTACGTGTTGTATACCGACATTGACTTAGCCAGAAGAGTGAAGCTCCAACAACTGAGGTGGCTGGACCATGTTGATCTGATCAACCAATGTTCCGGTCCGAAAATTCTTTCAATCCGACCCCGAAGGACATCGCAGTATAGGGAGATAGCGACTCAGGTGAATCACGCAAGTGGAACGGGTTTTCAGCCAACCTGGCGCCCAAAATTGGAGGCAGCTAGCTAAGGATCGAGCTGGCTGGAGATGCTTGTGGTCCACCCAGGACTGTAGCGACACTTTAAGTGAGACCTACATACAAAAAGTCCATCGTGTGCCTTCCATGACCTTAGGATTAAAACTCCTGGACCCTTTCAGTCTTTCTACGACAGACTAATCGGCGATTAGCAGAGTTAAGCTGGTTAGGCAGATCAATAATAGGGCAAGTCTTCACATTTAACAAAATCCCGCAGAAGGACAATGAAGTGACATTCAGACATAGACCAATATCTTGCTTCAGGCAGGGTATAATTGCCATTCTAACGTCAAGAAAATACTATGATGAAGCTTGATTCCGGACGGCAAGCGATACCCTGAGGGTTTGCTGATCGAGTGACTTGAATTCTTATGAGGTCCTATGCCGCCAGAATCGAAATGCACATGACAAGTAACACCACTGTCACAAGCCAAGTAAAGTTGTCTCCTTTGGTGTGCTGTTGTATTTCTCCCGGCTACAATAGTAAAACATCTGGTTCGACGAAGAATGCTGCCAGGTATATACAGGAAAACAAGAAGCGTACAGAGCGATCCTGCATAGAAAGACCAGAGCTGTTCGCGTGCTCTCACACCTAAGTCTGTGTAGACCCATTGTGATGAGCTAGGAGGAGAATTGGGACGGAATAAAAATTATATTGTGGCATGGTTTCCGCTTTCCATCTCGCGTTGGTGGTCATCTAGTCGTTGATAGAGTCCACCCATCTTGTCGCATCCGCGAATCTGAAAAGAAATGTAAGTGAAGCAGCGAGCTATTCTGAGAGGTCGTGGAACGATTGTAGTAACATCCTAAAGTTCTTTGTCTCAAATTACCGAGGCTGGGACAGTGGCACGGAAACTGGAGGGTATCCTCCCGTGAGCCTATGTGGAGGTCATCGTCGGTAAGGCGTAGCTTTGTTGCGTGCGCCCCAGAAGATTATGGCCTGTGAGTAATTCAAGAAGCGCAGATAATTCAGCTCTGCTTTTCAAAAGCATCTTACTTGTTCCGGATTTGTTGAGCTCTGGGCATAATTGTCTTGAAGTTTCACAGTTTGGAAGGTTTCTCCACCTTTCATGGGCTTTTATTTACATGGTTCGTTCCACTTGTACTCGCAGAGTGCTTGTTCATTGCCTGCCACTCCTTTGTGGCCGGGGATCCAACAGAACGTAACCTTATACTGAACTCAAAGAGCCTTACGATGGCGTTAATGGCAGCCTGGCTATCAATAAATTTAGTAACATCCTCCTGAGATATTGCCTTTATTGCCATAAGCCTGGCTACTTCCGCTACAGAAGATCCCGCTGCGGAGTTCCCATCTCCACTTTTGATCCATCCGTAAAAATGGATACGGAGTTCTCCACCATTTAGTTACCGTCCCATGCGTCTCTGCTTGGGAATGGTGTCTCAAAGTCGTGATGGGGTATTGGAGCATAAACTCAGTTCAGTTGTAGATGTCGTTGACATAGTCTAGAATTCTCATTTCTAGCAGCCGCCATTGGTCGTCAGAAAGCTTCCGTTTTGGATTACCAAAGTCAACTATTGCAACCCGGAAGATTCCGTTAGTCTCGGTTGTGTTCTTTTTCTGTCTTTGGGAATCCCTGCCTATCTCGGAGAGGTTTTGTCCTTTAATCGTCCTTTTTCGAGCTGCCAGCAACCGGTCCAGGTTTGGAGGAGTCATTGCTTATGGTGGTTGATAGTTACAGTACCTTCCACCGCTCAGCGGTTGTAATTCTGCTGGCTCCTCTATTCTTCTCTCAGCCACAGCTAGCGAATGGACAATAATACTCACACAAAGAGGGTCTTCGAATCACAATCACCGGGTTCGGGGTGATCAGGAAGACCGAACCTCCGTTTTAAGGACCAAGCCATCGTGGATGCCAGGGCGCGCGCTTGATCTAGACAACTACATAGAAGCACCGTGCCAGCGATCGAAGAGTGTGGAAGGCTGCAGTGTCTCAGGCACTGTTAAGTAAGTAGTAAGTATTATACGTTGCACTTCTTTGCTGCACCCGATGCTGGCATTTGTTGTTCTACTTCGCACGTTCATGAAATTTGAACCTTAAGCGTGATATGTTCATCAATTCCTTGCTAACCATGTCTTTAAAGCTCTGACTTGATTTTAAAGAGATTCAAGTGGACAGTTTATGATGAAACTCACAATCTTAATTCAGGAAAATTTTTAGGTGAGACCGTGAGAAGATTTTGACTAGATGTGACCGCCAGCCCTAAAAGGTCTTCAACTTCAATTGACTCTTAACCCAAGATCTACAAAGCAGCACCTTAGTTTGGATGGGTTTTGACTGTAGTTGTTACGATTTCTGATCTAGAGTTCCCTGAACGATCATCACAACAAGACCTGGAATGACCGCGAGACTTCGTCTTCTGACTAGTGCTCAATCTCACCAACCTGTTGTCAAAATTATGATTATTAAACCAGATATGTCGTTAAATTCCTCAGAGATTGATTATAATTGATGATACGTCAGTGTGATGACGAATGCACTATTCCCACCACTAAATGCGCATAAAAAGCACTTTGATCGTGCTACTAATTAACCACGTACAGGATCATTAAAGCCTCAAATTATGTTCATTAAAAAATCTAAAAAAAAAAAAAAAATGCAATTGAACTCCTCATTCTGTGTGGTTTCCACTAAATCCAGCACATGCCAGGGTTCAACAGTGCAAATGATGCAATTAGGATAAAATCCAAGCTACTTTCAGTGCCTTCAACAGCGGCCGCTAAAAAAAAGTGCACGCAAAAATGCCCCCGAATGAATAACGAGCTGATCTTGGGGCATTAAACGAGGTCAAAAAACACATTTGATCGGCCATTTAGATTCAAAAAAAAAACTAACAAAATGCAACGTAGTTGACGACTTTTTCGGCTAAAGATACTCACTAGACCGAAAAGTTATTCATGTTCGAATTGAAAAGATTCATCTTTCGATATCGAAATTCGATAACAGGTAACCTTATCACTGTCAAATGGCATGAAACGATTATGGTCTTGACAGAAACAGAACTGTCAATATGAATTGCACATCTTCCGGCTGTCAAAAGTACTTCCCAGCGCCACAGCGATTAACAATCATTCGCTTGAACTTTGATCCTTGACACATTTCCACTGTCAAATCTGTCAAGTGACCTTGGATTTTATTGACACAAAAAAAAAAAAACAGGAACAAATAAAACAAATGAAATGAAAACAATCATTTGAGTAGTTGTTCTTATTTTGATCTTTTACTCTAAGATACGAGTATAGATACTTTGTAATCACTCTATGGCCGAAAATCACGTTCGGCAATTCAATCTTATTGCGACGCGACACGTCAACTGAAGATAAACGTAAACAGATTGTTTGTTCTCGTCTCGCACTACTACAGATTTTACGAGTGCTGTGGTCAAATATAAGTTTTGTTCACCGATTTACGAGTAGAGTTTGACTTTTAGGCTTAGGGTCCAGGTATTAACATATTTTGATGGAGTCCTAACAATTTATGGTTCGAGCAGAGTAATTAATGAACCTTGAAGGGCTTCCTCAATAAATTTTATTTTTTATGATGTACCCAATTTACAGAGTGTAACACACTAGATTTTGACGTAAACACGCTGATTTAGGTGGTAGAATGTCCAAAGTTGAATTGAAGAAATTACGAGTACGTAGCTGCTTGTCCTGAGGCTTAACTAGACAAACTTGTGGTGAGTTTCAGTAAGTCAGTATACCATATTATCAGCTCATCTTGATAGCTTATGAGTCTGCTGATGTCTCAAAAAAAAAAAAAAAATAGGACTACCACGTTTGGGCTATGCATGTCACGCTCTTTGGAGGTCTACGCAGAGAAGATGACGACTGTTAGAAAAACCCATTGCAAAGGGGGAACTTGCGTGACGATTCATCTGACTGTCTTATAACTAGAATTGGGCTAGCAGCGCCACAATCAAGTTCGTAGCGAAGTGCTTGCCTTATCTCCCGTAGTGGTCCCCGGTTTACTCATGGCTAACAGGGCAAAGGCATGCAAGACCAGCAACATATAACTGGCCTACGCTGTCATAGAGTTCACAACCCTATACGGAAGAGATTCAAAAGAAGTGACGACCCAACTAATGGCCTCGGATAAAAACAGATTCACTGTTGACAACCTTTGCAAACGTTTAAAGACAACAACTTTCGGATCTGCATTTGGAATACTCGGAACCTTAATAGGCTACCTGGAGATACACACAATCTTTTCATCGATTTTCATGCCGCATCTGACAGTATTTATAGAGATGAGCTATACAGAGCCATGTCTAGTTTTGGCATGCCTGCTAAGCTCATCCGTCCGTGCAGAATGGCAGGAGAACGGTCGCTCTTCGTCAAAATCGGTAACGATTTAACCGAAACTTGTTTCCTGTGACTTCTTTAGCATCATTCTTGAAGGGCACAATCTTTGAAAATACAGTGGAACTAATGGGTCTTCTAATAGGGACTTCCGAATTTTGACAGTTGATAGCGCCATACTGTTGAAGCTACATCCTGTCAAATTGGCTGCATTTATTCAGCCTGTTTTGCCAAATCGCCATGGAAGGACATAGCGTTCAAATACACGTGCAAATGATAAAATTGTTTTATCAAAATGGGTGTGTTCTGTTCGGCGTCGACGAAACGCAAGTCCTGCCGAAATCATCGCCGCTGTCCATGAGAGTGTACAGGAGAATCCGAGGCAGTGGATTTCGAGTCTCCCACAAGAACTCGGCCTCTTGCAGACCACAACTTGACAAATTTTGGGTCGTGACTTGGGCCTGCACCCGTACAAAATTCCACTAACCCAGGAGCTGAAGGTAAACGACCATAGACAACGACGTGTGTTCGCTGAATGGGTTCTGGAGCAGTTGAAAACTGACCCTAATTTTCATGGAAAAATCATTTTCAGCGATAAGGCCCATTTCTGGATGAATAGGTACGTCAACAAACAAAATTGTCGAATTTGGGACGATACCAATCCACATGAGCAATCCAAGGGCGTCCAATGCATCCGGAAAAGTCACCAATTTGACAGATGTAGCTTTAACAATATGGCTGCTATCAACAGTCAAATTCCGGAAGTCCCTACTGGAAGACCCTGTATGAACAATGTAAACAAAAGAGAGCCTACGACAGATCCTTGGGACACACCGGAATTTACTGGCATACTCAACGATTTTTTGTCACGAGCTTGGTTCCGATATAATGCCACAAGTTGACACTTGTGTCAGCAAATTAATTTCTTAATTTATACAGAAGAATTTGATGGCTCACTGAATCAAAGGCTTTTGAATATCACCAGTAATTTTCAATATCATCAGTAATTTTCAAAAAAGCCGTGATGCAGTTGTACTTAGATCTAAAACCAGATTTGGGCTTCGTTGTTGGATAACGACCTATAAGGTGACCAGATAAGAACTATAGGAAAAAAAATGTAAGACAACTACGGATTTTGGTTTTGTTTTGAAGCTACGTTCATGCCATTATCTATTTAATAGCACATCATTCAAATGGCAGATTCGGCTTCGTTGGCAGTGGTTCAAGCGGTCGGCCCAATTTTTGACAACTCAGTCCAATATGTGAGGCATTTATCCGCAAATAGCATGTCGAATGTTTACCTCGAGCTTGTCCAAAGTGATAGGCTTGTTAGCGTAGACTAAGACCTTGACATAGCTCCAGACAAAATAATCGAGTGGTGTCAAATCGCACGGTCGCAGCGGCCAATTGATGAACACTCGCCGTTTTGTTGAACTCTGACCACCGAAAGTCTGTTAACATCGCTCTATTCCTGAGATCGCTCTATTCATTTCGAAAGAAATAAAGTCCGATGATGCCGGCATGCCATAAACCGCCAGCATCATTGATGTTTGGCTTAACACTTGTGGATTGTGTTCGCTCCAATAACGGTAATTTTGCTTGTTGATATAGCCGCTGAACCAAAAAGGGGCCTCGTCTGAGGAAATGATTTTTTGGAAAAAATCCGGATTTCCGGCCAATATTTTCAGCGCCCAATTAGCAAGCTCACGGCTTGTCTATGGTCGTCCGGCATCAATTCTTCAGTCAGTACCACCTTATACGGATGTAGGCCCAAATCCAACCGCAAAATAAGCCGGCGCCGAATCGACATTTCTGGGTCTTCTTCGATATTGGGCGGTACGGCGGCTATGTTTTCTTTATTTCGAATCAATCTCTGTCTGGTTGGTGGCTTAAAATCCAAAACAGCGTACTCATGCTCAAACTTTTCCACGGTGCGACGAATTGCCTGCACACTGAAGCCTTGATGACGACAGACCTCACGACGAAATTCACGTTGCGTATTTACAACTGAGCCGGAATTTCGATATTTTTTAATAATTCCGCACGTTCGGCGAGTATAAAACGATGCATGATGAAATGGCAAATCTTACTGGATATTTTGACAGCTGGATGTCATTGGTAACTTTGACAGCTGCTAAAACATAACAATTAGAAAAACCATCATTGCTATATGGTCACCCGTTATAATCGGTACTATTTGGCGAGACTGATTTGGGACCTGGGAATAATTTTGATTATTTCCACTCTTCCGGGATAATACCGATCGTTATAAATGAAAAAAATTGAAAGGAGAAAGGATACAAAAAGTGCTGTTCCGCTGTGAAGCCGTCAAAAAAGGAGAAGTTTGATTTGATTGCTGCTGGCTGGTGTACGAGTACCATAGGATTAAGCTCAATAAAAGGTCAATATTACAGTTTTCACTCTTGGTGATGCCGATTTGGCGAATAGATTTCCTTTCCAGAACGCTGAGCTTGACTTATCAGAATTAACAGAAGGTGGCGCAGAAGTCATCACCCTATCGGAAATTGTTATAATTTCTGCAAATGGCGGCAAATGTCAATTCTACTTTGACATTTGTGAAGTAAGCAGATTTTGGTATACATCAACAAGACATGAATCGCTAAACTCCCAAAGAACGCTTAGCAATTGTTACGATTTTTTTGGGGAATAATTCGTCGATGGTGTTGGCGTAGCATGAATTTTGGCACAGATTTCCCGGTCGTCCAACACCAACTGGGCAAACATTAAGACGTTTAGCCGCTCGCTTAGAAGAGTATGAGACAACACTAGATCCTGCAAGGACTGGCTGAGAATATGGAAGCTGTGGTTGAAGTTGCAGAGGAGGCAGAGCCATGCTCAACCACTTTTTCCTTCCTCAATTGGATGAATTCGGACTGGAGAACATGCGGTTCCAACAAAATGGAGCAACGGCGCATACTGCACGAACCACAACCGAAACTCTGAAGGCTGGATTTCCGGGTCACCTAATCTCATGATCTCCTGATTTAAACGTTACATACTTCTTTTTGTGTGGTTTTTTGAAGTTACGCGTCTATGTCAACTAACCTCAGACTCTTGAATTCCTCAGAGAGAATAACCGTCAAGAATGCGTGGACAGGCCGATGGAAGTTCTAGCAGGAGTGATGAAAAATGCCGCAAATCCGGCCCGAATGGTCATCAATTCTAGGGGCGGCCACTTAGCCGATATTATTTTCTCAACTTAACGAAAAAAGTTTAAGACATCAAGTAAACACAATTATTATTATTATTATTATCAAGGGAACGATACAAATTAATTTGTAGGGTCCGGGATTTAACGCCGGGGTACTATGCCCATGTGGCGCGTTTTGTCAACAGGACGCGGAGTACTGAGTTCCCCTGTGGTCACCCACCTACGTACTTACCGCGCCCAACACTGCACAGAACTAAAGTTGTTCTGATTTGTCGCAATTGGTCGTACATGAATGGACATTTACCATATTTCTACGCCACCTAAAATACAACAAGTTAGACTTGCTTATCAATCCTTGAATCTGTTTTTTTTTTTTTTTTGTTTACGCGCGCTCAAGGGGTTTGTGTACCCTTAAAGTGTTTGTACCCAGCGCGGGCTAAGGAAATTTAGAAAGGAAGAAAGGACAGGTACCGATGTACATTACTTTTAAATGTTTGTAAGTTATAACGACCAGGAAACACAGAGATCGGCAGGGCATTCCATAAGCGAGTTATACGGCTTAAGAACGAATCACAATATTTCAGAGTACGTCCGAAAGTGGGCTTGAGGGTATACCGATGTGCATTCATAGCGAGACGGGTGTTACGCATAAAAGTTAGAAGGGGTAGAATGGTACTGGCGATTTCGGTGGAGAACTGGTTTTGGATCCTATCTAGCAGGTGCAGAGATGTTTTGGGCGCACTCGACCAGATGTGGGCATTGTACTCCAATTTCTGGCGGATGAATGCCTTATATATTGAGGCCAGATCAGAGGAGGTAAAATATTTCTTACATCCCTTGTGGAAACCTAGACATTTCGCCGAATTTTTGGCGACATCGAATATGTGGTCATTCCAACGTAAGTTGTCATTGACACACATACCGAGAATGGAAAGTTTTTCAATTCCACTCTGTTGATAGTTCCCCAATTGGTTATGCTGCTAATATCGGTCTACAGCCGAAGAGCAGGAAAGTTAGTCCGGGAACGAATATGACTGTCATCAGCAAAGGTATATATTGGATTAGAGGTGGCAGACAAGAGATCGTTGATGACAATTAAAAATAATGTCGGAGGCAAAGCGGAACCCTGGGGCACACCAGCATTTATTTTGTGAATTCTAATCCATTGAAGAAGAGAGTCATCGATCCCAAAAGCACGTATTTTCGGCACAACAGCCTGATGCTAAACTCTGTCAAGAGCTTTAGAAATATCAAGTGCAATTATCTTGCTTTCGCCAGAATGATGTACGCTTTGGTTCCACTTTTCGGTGAGACATGCCATCATGGGCTGACGTTTTATCAGCATTTCCATGACCTTGGAAAGTAGGGACGTAAGTGCAATGGGTCTGTAGGAAGAGATAATAGAAGATTCGCCTTTTTTAGGGGCCGGCTGGACAAATGCTGTTTTCCATCTGCTCAGAAAGAGTCCTAAGAGTAGGATCGATGAAAAAGCTTACGCAGTGGTTTTGCCAGCGAGGAAGAACACCTCTTCAGAAGTAGGGGAGATATGTCATTTGTACCAGCAGGTTTGTGAAAGTTAAGATCTTTAAGAACTTTAAGGATCTATCCCACTGAAGATGCGACGCACTCAAGTGTAGGCGGAGACATAGCACAATCTGAGGACGTTGAGCTGTCCGCACAATGTGCAGCAAGCTGACTGGCTTTGTGCAAAGAGCTGACAGCTGGAATGTCATGTAAATGAGAATTGGGATGGAGGATGAGGCAGAATTTCTAATGTCTTTGACGAACGACCAACAACTTTTACTACCTTTGAGACATTGTAGTATTTTTTGCCTCAGTTTTTGTCGTATTGAAATTTCACGCGCTTGAGCAAGTCCTTGCAGTCATTTCTGACTACTTTGAACTTTTTTCGATTTCCCTCTGCCGGGTTGATCTTACAGGACCGAAAAAGCATTTCTCTAACCCTGACACCCTCTTTACAGCTCGAGTCGTAGCATGCCTTTTCTTTTGGTTTAATACTCTTCTTCCGATGAGGGATAAAGGATCTCATTTCAAGAAGAATAGTGTCTGTAATCATATCAGCAGCGGCATCCACATCGTTATCGAGAAAACATAACGACCAGTTAAAATTCCTAAAGAAGTTGTTAAGTCCGCTCCAATTGGCTTTCTCGTATTGCCATACGGTTCTTTTAGGAATCGTTTCTCTAACTGTATGGTGGGTGTACGAAAAATTAGCTGATATGACACAATGGTCCGACGAGCTTAGAGGGGAGAGCACAGTAATTATCAGGGTGAGAAGTTAAAATCAAGTCCAGGGTGACTATCAACGTCTGGTATTCGTATAGGCTCATTTACAAGCTGGGTCAAATTATTTTCCGCAGCGAAGATCTGTTGGGTGAACCAAGGAATATTTCTATTAGCAACATATTTGCTCAGTTTTGAGAGGCCCGTTTTTTTAATCCAGAAAATTATGCATTTACATCTGGCGAACAATATATTGGTGGTAAGGCCATTCTTCTTCTCTGTCAAGACGTGGGCGGTTAAGAAGCTTATATTGGCGAATTTACTCTGAAGCGCAAGACTTGTTCCCTAAGTCTTACTCTTATGGTGAATCCATGCGAATAAGCGCTATGACTTCTGTTCTTGTCGCTCCAGTCGTCTGTTTCATTTTCTATATTCGACATAACAATTTTTCATCCTCTTTTTGTCCCATCGATCCCGTCGCATTTGTTGTATGGCGGTTATGCCTGCTTTGTAGCAGTCGCGGATCTTCGCCGGTTTTTCGACTGCACGCGGTTAAGGATCCTAACTTTTCCAATGATTAAGACACCTGGACGGACACGCTTCATGCAGTTAGATATAATAGCTGTTGCACTTAAATGAAGGAAACCTTTACCAACTCACAGTGCGCACATAATTGGAAACCATTGAAGACTTACGAGTATGTAACAAGCAACCAAATAAGTTTGCGGAATCTCACTTTTTCTCAACTTTTAATCTGTCAATAAAAAAATACTTTTTTGAAATAAATAAACGTTTTACAATGGAAAAAAACAATTATTTATACATTTTAAATTGAAATTTACATAAATCACTATTTGATTTTGGAATAAAAACTTTACAACCGACTCATAAATCCTTGGACTATTAAATCAGCAATAAAATGTAACATACAACACCCTACCGTTTTGAAACCACCTACTGCCTAGCAATGTGTCGGATATAAGTTCACTTATACAAAGATACAGATTTAACATTATTACCAAAAGTTGTACATGGAAGTGTTCATAAAAAAAAAAATTACAAATTAACAACTAACAATTTATTCATTATTGTGTCTGAGCCTTCTGCTACATATTTCTGTCGTCAGCAGCTTCTTTAACAACAATATAAGCAGATATAAAGGCTGAGACGTACAAAGTTGAGCGTGTTAACGAGAACTTTTAAGGCCATTATTCGAACTTACATTGAATACAGTGTTCTAAATCTGACGTTAAATTTGTCAATTGATTCAGAGCATAAGCGAAAGCGTGAATCTCGACTTAATACAAATCTTATTAGAAGATATCTGTAGTGGAATCAGTGAATTATCCATCTTTTCCTTTTCCTGATTACAAAATCTGCCTCATATCCAACGGCATGAGCTTCAAACTCCTAAAGTTATTCAAGATGGTCTGCAGTAAAATTTCACAAAGTTACCAGATGGAGTGAAAAGTGACCTCTTTGGGAATCAAAAAATTTTTTTTTTTAATTTTTTTTTTTTATATTGTTCAATGTAGTCCTCTTTTAGTTTGATACACTTATTCCAGCGATTTTCCAACTTCTTGATCCCGTTCGAAAAGTAATTTTCCGGAAGGTCTGCAAAATACTCCTCCGTGGCGTCGATGATTTCCTCGCGTGAGCTGAAGTTTTTATTGATGAGCCATCTTTTGAGGTTTGGTAAGAGATAATAGTCCGAGGGATCCAAATCCAGTTACCAATCCGCCCGATTCCGCATCAGCAGTGCTGTCGCGTTCGTGTTTTTGATCATTCGCTGCACCCAGCGGCAGGATAACTTTTTCATATGCAGAATATTACCCAAAGTATGGCGTGTGCGCTCAGTACTAATATTTGTGGTATTTGCTAGCGGCGCACCGTCACTTTCCCGTCAGCCAACACCATTTCATGTATTTTTTTGACATTGTCCTCTGTAACCGTATCGGAGGACCTGCCGTTGCGGACTTGATCGGTAGCGGAGTTGCGGCCACCACGAAACTCTCGAAACCAATATTTGACGGTGTAATCTGACGGAGCATTAGCCCCATAATATTTATCCAACTTTTCTTTTGTTTCCTTCGCCGTTTTGCCTCTCAAAAAATAATGTTTTATGAGAGAACGAAAATCGTTTTTGTCCATACTCAACATGATGCCAAACACGTCAACAACAATCAGCTGTCAAAACAAAACTAAAGACAGTATCGCACTGAAATTTGGCATGTCTGCCTAAATATGAACCTTTTTTGCAGTAGCAGCGCATTCTGGCGGTCAAGAAGGTCACTTTTCACTCCATCTAGTAATAAGTGAATATACACTTTCGGACAACTCCTGCCAACTTTCCTCACATATTGCAAACCAAATTTATTTTCAAGGAAGACCTTACGTGATTCTAGCCAGATGAGCGCACTTCATTAAATCAACAGAATAACAGATCGGTTATGAGAGGTACTTTAATGTGTTCGGACCGTAGATCAGCAAGGATTTTCGGAATTGGTCAGGGTGCCGGACGTTGATGTTGATGTGTCCAGAATATCTGTTACTATTCGCCCAAAGGTTCACTCTGTTGTCTGGAGGTTTTGCGAACGGTTACCTACCTGATCACGTAAAAGCCTCACTGTTATGAACCAGCTTAGAACCTTCGATTTAGACGGATTTACTATAACGAGAGTATTTGGATGCTTAACAGTGTATACGCATATGCAAGCCGAACAATTAGTGGATATCCTGGACCATTACAAAGCAGGTATCCAAAATGGGGGGTGGGAAGCTGTGAACAATACTCGTACTACGGTGATTACTACAGAGAATAAGTGCATCGTCTTTTTGTATGTGAGTTTATTATAAGTGGACTAAGGACTTCTTTCTTTTCTTCACGAAGCTAAGTTCATCTACAGCGGGATGACATGTAATACCAAATAGACGATGTTATCAAAGAATATTTCAGCGAGACGTCCTATGCACGAGGTGAAAATGGATTGGAAACGGATTAAGGCTAATTGACCTCGTTGCGAGGTGGAATATTGTGGTAGCTGGCGTACGATTTATTCACGTCAATACTTATAAAGCAACTTGTGGGTCACTTGATCATACAACAGTCATGTCCCATATTATAGGGGCTGTGACTCTACTATAAGACTTCCTTCTTTATCTCTATAGGTTTCTCTAGGGGTGTTCTTGCCTTTTTACCTGTTGGTTAAACTTCCGTACGGTATTCTCCGTATTCCCGGAGTACAACCTCTCAATATCTTCCAGGTCTTACTCTTTTTTCTTACTCTTTTCTTCTTCTGAAGAAGCCGATGTTCTTCCCGTTTCTTTTGCTCGTAGAGCTTACGAGCAGCTCTCCCGGTCTTTAATGTTACGTTGGCAGCGTTGCCACTAATTTTCTTTCCTTGATGTTGTCGGCATGGGAGTTGTGAAGGTTTTTTGGGATACATGTTTGGCATCAATTCTGGCGGTCCCTAGCGATTGCAGATTTTCTACGTTATATCTTCTCACAGTAGTTCTTATTAATTGTGGCGCTTTAGAAATCCTCGTTCGTGCCTTGGCTGCAACAAGGTAGTGATCCGAATCAATGTTGGCTACTTGGGAAGGCATGCATTGCATCGACCGCAAAATGATCAATTTGATTTACCGTTTCATGATCCGGAGACCACCATGTAATATTATATATATTGAGATGAGGAAACTGTGTGCTTGCATAATGATATTTCGTCCTACCGTAAAGCCAATACGCAATACGTGTTAGTCCGTTGTCAGATGTGGTGTCGTGTAGGCTATGTTTACCAACTGTCCTACAAAATATATCCTCCTTTCCTATCCAGGCGTTCGATTTTAACGTCATACTTCGGACATTGCTCATATGTCTTTTGGAAGAGCTCGCAGATGCACGTGTCGGAAGCTCAAGACTTCCTGAATAAGTTTACCGCATATGGCAAATCCGCATCCGAATAAGCGCTTTGTCTTTTCCTTATAGCAACCACCATAGTGTTTTTCATCCTCTTTTTGTCCGGTCCAACTCATTGCACTTCTTGAATGGTGGTTATATCCCCGTGAAAACAGTCCAGGGCCTCGGCTAATTGTTCGGGTGCAATGTGTCCTGTTAGAAGCCCTAACATTCCACCTGCAGATCCGAAGGTCGTTCTTCTTTAAACATTTGCAAGGGTCGTTAACAGTGAATAGATTTCCATCCGAAGCCATTAGTTGGTTGGTCACATGTTTTTAATCTCTTCCGTATTGGATTGTGAGCTGCACGTTAGCGCTTACCATATTAACGTGCGTGAGTGAGGATTTACTCACGCAGTTACCGGGGGCGCTGCTGGAAGAAAAGACAAGCACATCGCTACGAACTTGATTGTTGCATTGCTGATGAAATTGAAGTTATAGGACAGTCAGCAGTGTCCCGATAAATTGCCGCGCGGGTCCCCAATTCTTTTATGTGGCGAGGTTAAATTCTTGTGAAAAAATAGTTATGATTCGAAGATAATACTTGCTTAGCCGCATCGGGGCAATAACTGATGACGGTCAACTAACACCCCTCTCCATTAAGTGGCCGAGGTCACCTTTCACTTGAGCATGTCACTTACGGCGAGCTTTTCTGTTACTGCATTGTCCGTACAGAATGGATTGAAGACACTGCGGGCGGAGCGGTGGTGTTCATACGGTCAACATTCTTTAGCTATAAGACCAATGATTTCTTGCTCCTCTGACCGCTGTATAGCACATCCAAGGACTGATTTCTCAGTTGCCTTTTTGGCCCAAAGAAACAGCGATTGGCAAGAGTGATTCTTCGCTTGGCCTTGTTGAAACCACATTTTCACCAAGCACCGCTCATCCAATTCCGGCAGTAAGAAGTCGTTTATCATGGCCCTGTAGCGTTCGCCAGTAACAGTGACCGTATTGCCGATGGCGTCCTCAAATTACTCTTCTCGCGTGAACGCCGCACCACACAGTGGCTTTAAGTGGGTGTAATGGCTCTTCGTTTTTTTTTTTTTTTTAAAGAACTTAACACTTAAGTGGGTATGAATACACTTATAATGCCTCAGAATGTGTTTAGTTTTTTGGAAAAACACATGGGTGGCATCCAACATTTAATGGGGAGACTAAATTCTTAGTGGAAGTTGGCTTGATGTTGATTTCTAGTTAGCTACTCGTCTTACTTGATTTTCGTTAGCTGAAAAAATGGATGATATGTCTTTCGGGCGAGGCTGGGATTCGAACACCGAACCTTCCGATTTGGAAGCCAGTCTACTACCACTTGAGCCACAGCCACCCACACGGCATCACACGCAGATTTTCAGTGCCCCAGAGAACGAAAATTTTGCTTATTGATGTAACCGCTTAAGTGGAAATGCGCCTCGTCGCTCATGATGATTTTCGACACAAAATCGTCCTCTTCGTTGTTGAGATTGAGAATGGCTTTACAGTAATTCACACGCGACTGACGGGCAGGATGCATTAACTGATGCACTGTTTGTACTTTGTACGGGAACATGTTTAAGTCTTTCACTAAAATTCGCTGTAGGGTCCGTCTAGTGGTGACCAATTGCGTGGCCCCTCATCTGGTTGATGTTTCTTCGTTCTCTGCGACATCGGCAGCCACATCCGCGACATTCTCGGCCGAACGACCAGTCCGGTGGCGGTCACTCCCTGCATACTCTCCTGTGGTTCCACACTGTTCTAGTCGAGTAGCTAAGCGCCGGAATTTTGCCCAGTTGGCACGACACGATTAGGAAATCGACGTCGAAATTCACGCTGCGCTAACACCACCGACCGAGCATTGACACAATTATTCCACCCTCTTGCGGAGTATAGAGCTCTATTGCTTGTCTGCTTGCATACTGCAGCTGTCTAGGTCACAAATGTCAAATATGATTGACGTACGACGCCATTTGCAAAAATTATACCATCTTCCGATAGGGCGATTAATTTTGCGCCACCTTGTATATGTATCGCAGGGATGATAAGTATTGGCATGGGTCTGTATAAATGCTCTTTAAATGCTCTCATATCCAATCTTAAAACCAAGAAGCAGCTGAAGAGTATCGGTTTTAGGCTCCTGGAGATCAGCAGTGTGGTGAAAATCAAGTCGATGGTGGACTTATCAGGCCACAACGGTAGAGAGACTGTTGGTACAGGGTCTCAAGAGTTTACACAGTACGGTGAATAAAATCTTATACAGGCATACTTTGGTGCACCTTATGCACCTTACCTACTCAGTCCCCACTGCCTTAAATAATTCATGTAATACGCCTACTCCTGCAGCCTTATTGGTCTTTTGCCAAGATAAAGCTATTAAAACCCTTATCATGGTCGGATACACGAAGATATCGTCGATCATCGTCCAAGCGGAATGTTGGTATTCCTCAATTTAAAACAGCCTGCAACTTTGACCCCACTTTTACGTTCCCATTCGCGGTTCATGGTTCATGGATCAAGTGTTCGCAGATGCTTGAGGGTTTGCTCTCAACGATCTTGATCTGGATCTCGAACCTCAATGGGTCCGTAGCCAGTTAAGCCAGTAAATAAAGACCAGGCGTGTGTCTTATACCAAAATATGAAATCCATTTTCCTTATGCCTGGCTTTACGGTATTTGGAGGCTGATTGGAGGATTTTCAAAACGTCTTCTCACAGAATGGAAGCTTGGGCTTCCGAAATTCCTCCAGGTACATTTGTGTTCACCTCCAACATAACTGATCCCTATTAATGGCCGATTAGGATCCTCAAGATCGGCAATTTTTGGAAGAACATGTCGTTACGGTGCAACAAGTGCTGCGTCACTTCAAATGAGCTAACCAATGACATTTCATCTTTAATCATTGGATACCTGCATTATCCGCATCAAATAGTCATCAAGCGAGTCAAATCGTATCTGGTCCTTTCGGTGTTTATTGGCTGTATCAAGACTATAAATTGTGATTAGCTGACATCAAAAACGATGGCAAATTATGTACCTAAGCAATGAGGAGAACACTTAAGTTTGCAGGTATACATTCCCAACAGGTTGACGAACCCAGATCATCTTTTAACCACAACGTCTTACGCTCACTAGCTATTTTGAAACGAAGTACCTACCACCAAAAAGAACCCCTTAAACTCTCCCAATTCAATCCCTGATGTTCCTTTCAATTCGTTTTTGATTGTTTTTTTCTTCCTTTTTTCGGTTTTGGTAACGAAATTCCTTGCATGAGGTCAACATCTGAAAAGGTGCCCAAACAACTTTGCAATAAAGTTCTCGTCGTCTTCGTACCTGCTCATGTATGGCACCAAATGAGGACATCCATCGTAGCACAGCAAGCCATAACCAATTTGGTGACAATTTTTCGTTCATCGATGATAACCATTCAAGGTACGAATAAGCGCCAATTACATCACCAAATTCCCAGGACACCTATTACCATTTCTTTTGGAAAGAACCACCACTCACTTATCGATATCGGCATCCATATCGGATCCATGTTTGACCAGCAAACGTTTTAAGATTCCCCAATGGCGGCATGGTGCGGCGGCCTCCAACATCACGATAACTAATGGACCCAACCAATAAGTCTCGTTTTTAGTCATCTGAAGCGAATAAATCAATTAATTTCCGATTCGGGATGTTGAAGACAATTTCTTAAATGTTTTTG
The DNA here is from genome assembly GCA_963966105.1 of Volucella zonaria. Taxonomy (NCBI): domain Eukaryota; kingdom Metazoa; phylum Arthropoda; class Insecta; order Diptera; family Syrphidae; genus Volucella; species Volucella zonaria. Next base: position 157,369,365 of record OZ014533.1, read on the forward strand.
AATTTTTTTACTTGGTCTCCTCAGACCTTGTACCCTCGTCCGGATGCCGATCAGCGGAGATGATTTCTTTGGCATTTCCTCCATCTAATGAAAACAAAATTCTCTTCTGCGGGCCAGATGTGAATAGAACCGGTAATCCAGGTTTCGGTTGTTTTGGAGGACGACTCTTCAAGAATGTGACGTCTTAGAGGTGATCTTCAATCTTTTTTTCAATTTTTTTTTTGCTTTTTTGGCATCTCAAATCGAGTAGGTGTAGGAAGGTTAACAAATAACAATCGGTACGCGGCATGGAATGCAAAGAACGATACTTAATGTGAAGATGATTAAACGAGTCTAGAGATATTTTTTTCCAAAGTGGTGTTTCCGTGACGACTGAATTAAATACACTAATTGTTATTTTAATCCCCTTAGAGTAGTGACTGTTGGTTTATTTTTGTTGGAGCTGGTTTCGCTGGTACGTAAATTATTCCAGTCCTTACATTTCAGGATAATCTTTAGCAGCTTTTAAATGTTCTAAGGTCGTTCGACGTAAAGGTTTTCTCTTTGAGATTGAGACTGCAAGTTGTGTCGAGACGTAAAGGTTTTGTAGGTGTGGATTTGACATGGTATCTTTCTTTAGGCTACTTCTTCTTGTCCCGCTGTATTGGTCTCTCGGCGTAGATCGTCACTGATGCAGAAGGTTTTACATTTCATTGGGAACTCACTTCAATTTGTTTGCGGCTGTTTTTGAGCACAATTTCCGCATTATTGCACCCCATAGTTTGACGTCCTTGGTGGTGTTTTAATGCTTTGGCCGCTACCTTCACTGCTATACCAACGGCATATTCCCTAACGTCGACTGCTCGTTGTAGGGATCCATCGTACATAAGGACTGAACGCTACCTGTCACGCTCTAATTCGTCCTGTTCTTCTTATCTTCGAAATAGTTGAACATCATTTGCAGTAGGTAGTTTATTCTTACTATTCGCATACCGTTTCAGGCTTACAATGGCCCTATACTGCCTCTTCCCTCCTTGGTGGTGCTCAACGTTGCTTCGACATCAAGAATGTTTCGAGGCCACTTTAAAGATCTTGGAGGATTCTAAAAATGTTTTTGCCAAAGTGACAGGTTTAGCTTATTTCATGTAACCCTCGTGAGGCACAGGGCGTAAGCATTCCCTACGCGCCATCTTCTTCGGTTTTCTGCAAATCATCTGTGCTCTCTGCAGCTCACTCAAAATATCCTCCATATATTCGTCCAGTTGTTCACCTGGACTGAATCTTTGCTAAGGGTGACCCATAAGCGGATTCCATGACATGCTGTATCTAGCAATTAAGCTGTTTTCGCGTCCTAAAGTTTAATCGGTGTCATGTCATATCTTTTCTACTCCCCTATTCTCATATGGAGATTCAACTTGGCTAAACAACTATCGGGATAACGTGCAGATTGCCCTCTACGCAAGGAATAAACCATGAGAGAAGCGTGTCAATCTTGGACTGTGAATAGCCGAAGTAGCGAACCGATAGAGTGCGTTTTGAGTTAGAATATGAGTACATGCCGAACTGTATCGGGAATTAGAAGACGTACCCTCAAAACCCACAACCATACGACGGGGGGTAGAAGTGTATGCTGTCGCAGGACGGGCCAACGAAGAAAAAGCTCACGAGAGACTCAACCGCCAGAATATATTGAAGACAATCACTGACAGATACCTGCTAAGGGAGAAAAGTGAAATTTGTAATAAAAGGAGCATTTTACAGCGTTCCTAAACGAAAAACTCGAGAACAGTTCCATTCTTTTGGCTATCGCACAAAAAGAGGGAACCGCAGCTGAAGTTAGCGTAGCAGTAAAACGAATGAACCGGCGGGCATGCAGTCCGACTGGATCACATATCCTTTGAATTATGGGCCACAATCGGAATTATTGGGTTTAAATGGATTTGCTTCAAAAATGAAGAAAGGAGAAAGGCAGAGGCGACACGACAGTTTGCAACAACTACAGATCGATTAAGCTAATATTCCGTTCCATTAAAATAGGCAGTTCTAAATAGTCGACAACGTATTTATTTTTATTTTATTTATTTATTTATTTATTTAAACTTGCTAACACAGTAAGAATTCACTTATAAATCTGTGAAAGATAAACATTATTGCGCTTAAGCTTTAATTTAAATTTACATTTTAACTCTAGTGAAACTATTTATTAAAAGTAGAAGTAAGTTAAATTTAATATTAATGAAACTTTGTCAATTCAATATTTTATCCTTTAATTCAAAAAGTAAAATTTTGATTGAAATTGCCTGAGAAGGGGAAAGGGTTGGATGAACCTAGTTGCTCTGATTTTCAAGGAAATGTTGAAGTTCGTGTTTAAATCGTCGCGCGTCGTCTAGCTCTCGTATAGTACGTGGGAGTGTGTTCCAAAGACGTATACTAGCAATATAAAACTGTCTTTCAGATGTTAAACATGAAAATCGCGGAAGTAGTAAATAGGCAGATCTGCTAGATACCGGAAACTTGATTTTTTTTCGTATAGATATGTAGGCTGCCTACTTTTAATAATGCTGAAGAGAAATAAAAGCGCACGAAGTTTTATATAATTTTGAAATGACATCTTTACCAAATTTTTGGCTAGGTGTGAAACGTGGTCATATCTTTTGAGACAATATACGTATCGAATGGTGGTGTTAAATGCTACTTGTAGTTTTCTTTTGCTCTCGGTGTCACATTCATGAAAAATTTCGCATCCATAAACCAACAGAGGAATAACTAAGGCTTTGACAAGTAGCAGTCGGGTTTTAGTTGGTGTACACTTTTGGGCAGTCCATAGTGTTCGAAGAACGCCATATGTTTTTCCCACTATAGAATTTATATGGTTGTTCCACGTTAGTGTTCTATTGAAGACAACGCCTAGATTTTTCGAAGAGTCAACGAATTCAATTTTTGAGCCGTTTAGCATTAAATGTGGGAAATAGGAAAGATCAAGAATTGTTTTAGAGATAACTAAACATTTACATTTTCCTGGATTTAGTACTAAACTACTTTTTGACGACCAATTTGAAATTCGTTGAAGCTCTTCATTTAAATCACTAACGCTATTCTCAATGAGGCCTAAGGGACAGCTTTGATAAATTTGAACGTCATCAGCGTAAATGTGTTTGGATGAATTTAATATTACAGAAGCTATATCATTAATATAAACTGAAAATAAGAGAGGCCCTAAGATCGATCCTTGGGGAACACCTTTAGTTAAGGGAAGAAAATCAGATAGGACCCCGTCTATTGACACAGCCTGTTTTCTTTCACTAAGATATGACGAGATAAATTTAATTGAAGGAGGAGAAATGGAAAAGTAGCGCCTTAATTTATTGATCAGAATAGAGTGATCTACCATGTCAAAAGCCTTAGAAAAATCCAGTAGTAATAAGAACGTAACATTGTCATTATCCAGTCTATCTCTTATGTCTTCAGCTACATTGACCAAAGCTGTAGTACAACTATGCTTTGCACGGAAACCTGACTGAACCGGAAGCAACAAATTATTGTTCATAAGAAATTTATTAAGTTGGTTATGCATAATCTGTTCACATATTTTTGAGAGAAAAGGCAGGATTGATATTGGCCTGAATTCATCACCTATAGAGTTTTTAGGAATAGGAATTATTTTTGCTAATTTCCATTGGTAAGGAAAAATGCCAGTCATAAAAACTGTATTAATGACGTGCGTAATCAATGGTAGCAATGATGGTAAAATTGCTTTAACAAAAATCGGATGAATCTCATCAACTCCTATAGCATTTGATTTAACAGACAGGAAACTTTCTACTATGTCCGTATCATCCACCCTTTTGAAAGCAAAAGACGTTGCAGTTGGTAGAACAGTACCATCAAACACACAATTATCAACAGAGGCACTTGAATTTGGATTTGATAAGAACTTGCGATTTAGGTCATTACGATCGATATTAGTAGGAGAACTTAACTTTTGTTTACCGACTCCTGGTTCACGAATATTGTTCCATATTTTACGACCGTCGGATGTAGAACTCAAGCGGTTGGAATAAAATTGCATCTTAGCAGTTCTTACTTCACGGATAACACTATTACGCAAGTTTTTATAGATTTGATGAAGCTCTTCCACCCGAAAACGTTTCCACCGCCGATACGCCTGATCACGTTGCAACATCAACTCTCGAATTTCATTCGTGAACCACGCTTTAGTTCTGTCTCTTACAATCCCTCTTCTGATTGGGATGTGTGTATCAAAAAGAAGGTTGATGTTTTCGTAATATTGCTTAAATTCGTCAATTCGGCTTTGTGGGGGGCACAACGTGGTTCAAAATCTAGGGATAATGATGGAAAAACGTCGGGAAATTTCACATGACCTGGATATCGTCTTCATCTATTTCGATTAAATTTCCAGAGATCTTAAATGGACGGCGTTAAGTTGGAGTACACCACCCTGCTGGTGCTAATTTCAACATTGGGAAGATGCGCATCTGTAAATGGATCGACACACCTACCAAGAAACAGAATAAAACGAAACTTAATTCTAAGTTAATCTAATCCCGTTTCTAATAAGACACCTGTCCCAAACCGTCCCAAACCTGACTCTATACCGAAACCTGTTTCCAGCTCCCGTTCAAAATCTGACTCTAATTGGATATTTACTCGTAAAACTAACATATTTCCCAATTTCGCCCCTCTCACTCACATCCGGTAGCAACTTCGTCAGTCCTCCAATTATATTGCACCCGTTGACCCCGTTCCACGTCAACTCGTCTCTTTCAAATTAACCCCAACAGCTCGCACTAACTCCTCTAAAATACCTAACCCTTCTGCACATGCCCCCCTAGCGCTTCTTTAACAAATTTCGATCTTAAAACCAAAGCTAAATATCCCAATTTTATTAGGTCGCATATTATAAATCCCTCATCTGAAAATGAACCACTGCATTGCCCCCGAAATCTTCGTCCAAAATCCCCTTTTTGACCCCCTTCTACCTCCCACATTTAAAATAACCAGGAAGGTCTCCCTACTGACCCTATAAGTCTGAGGAACTTATATGTATATCAACCTCCACGAGATTTTCAGTATGTCTCCCCAAAAACTCTCAGACGACCTTGCAGCTTTCGGTAACTATGTATGTACACTCAAAAAGGATCTCACACCTTCAACGTAGCAGAACTGACAACGACAAATTTTTTAGTCCCTAAAGTGTTATCACTGCCCGCGTTACAACCATCCACTCCTACGCTCTCTCGAAATATCATCCCTCTTACCTTCTACTATCAAAACGTATGTAAGAAGACTGCGGTCTGAAACCCGTGCTGTCTTGCGCCAATCTCACGCTCTCCCATTTGGGGTCTACGCTCTGACCGAAACTAATCAAATTCCCGATATAAAGGATCAGGAATTATTCCCCCTAGTTTTAATGTTTTTCGAGACGACGATCTTGCCCGTCCAAATGATGATTCTCCTTATCGAGGTGTCCTATTGGCCGCCCACAATGACATAAACTCTTTTCCGATTGCTGTTTCTATTTCTTTTAAGCTGGACTACGTTTCAATAAAGACAACACTCCCCTGCAGGTGAGTGAGGTGAGGTGAGTAATAAACTTATGTGATCCTCTTGATGATATCATCGTCATTGGCGATTTCAATCTACCTCAATTGCACTGTACTCAATCAGATGATGCATCTTTTTTATCGCAAACCCTAACTCGAGTAAAGAATGCCTCTTCTTGGATGAGCTCACAGACTCTAGCTTATGTCAAGTTAATGGGGTCTCCAACTATATGGGTAGGCAATTAGACCTCATTTTCACCACTGACTCCATAAACTGCTCTGTCTCGCTCTGTCCCCTTTCACTATCGACCATTGATAACTTTCACCCACCACTTCTTCTTTCTCACTCACTAATTACCGCCCATAGCTAAACTTCCACATATACCCAAACTCCTCGAAAGCATTTTGTACGAAGCCTTAAGCTTCCAGTGCAAATCTCTTATTTCCCCTAATCAACACGGCTTTCTGAAAGGTAGATCAACTACCACTAACTCCGTCGAATTCGTGTCCTCTGTTCTGTCAGCCTTGGAAAGTGATAAAGAAGTTGACGCTATAACTACTGATTTCTGAAAGGCTTTTGACAGGATATCTCATAAACTAATCCTGTTCAAATTGAACGTCCTAGGCTTTGAACCCATTTTACTAAAATGGATATCGTCATACCTGGATAATCGTTGTTATAGTGTTCGTTTCAGGTCTGTCGTATCGGCCCCTTTCTTGGCTACTTCAGGTGTTCCTCAAGGTAGTCACCTAGGTCCACTTCTCTTCATCCTAACCATTAACGACCTTGAAAGGGTCATTCAATACTCAGCACTTTCTCTCTATGCTGACGATACCAAATTTGTTAAACCCATTTCCCAACAACATGACTGCAGCCTCCTTCAAACAGATCTAAATAGTTTTTCCACCTGGTGCATCAAGAACTGCTTAGAACTCAATGTCACCAAATGTCAATCGATAACCTTCTCACGCAAGTGCTACAAGTCTCCTCCCTGAATTTACCTTCTCCACGACCAACCTAACATATATCCCTTGTTGGGTCTATCCGCGACCTTGGCATATTATGCGAAAGGTAGCTTAATTTTCTCTCGCATATTGATGAGATAATTACTAAAGCAAACCGAAGAATTCTGCAACACGTACGTGACCAGGTCACTATACATCACTACGTTCGCCCACTTCTCGAATACGCTAGTCAATCGTGGTGCCCCTTTCAACGAGTTCATGTATCCCGAATTGAGAGGATCCAGCGTCGTTTTCTTCGATTTGCTCTACGAGGTCTACCTTAAAACGATCCTCTAATCTTACAGCCCTATCGAGACCGTCTCAAACTCATTAACCAGAGTACCCTTGGGGAACGAAGGGACACAGCAGACATTCTTTTCATTCACCTTCTCCTCTCACGCTCCGCCGGTCGATTGCTCATCTCTTTACAACTCCTTTTTCTTTTACACTAATCCCTGGAAATCTACGTTGCCCCCGTCTCTTTTATCTACCAATCCACCGCTCCACATATGGCTCTAACGAACCTAATCCCGTAAGCTGCATAAGGTAAAGTCCAACCTTTCCGTTTTTGATTTTAATCGCAGTACCCTTTCCCTCAAATTCGATCTCCTTCACCATCCCTAGCTCTAAAACCTCCTAACTCTAAATATTTTTTATTTTTAGTTTTTAGGCACTAGTTTTTTAAGCTTGAATTAAGCCAAATAAATGGGGGCATTAGCCCCAACCAAAACACAAGGCAGTGTATAAAGTCCGGTGCTTTATGATGTCGTGCAAGATACTGAAGCAGCACATGAAGGAGTCCGGAACAATTTATCTTCTTTTCACGCGCTATTACGAGCAAAGACGTTACAGCCCTTCGGGAAACTCTCAATGATCGGATAAAGGCGCTTTGAGATAACGGGTAAGAATAAGTCGTACTAAGACCGAATATCCAACTCCTGACATCTTATTGAGACCAGGGAAAGTCCTTAAGTAGCGTCTTTTTTTTAAAGGTTTAATTTTTAAACTGGCAACACTGTTTCTACAGATTGTTAATGTGACAGTTGAAAGTTGATTTGTGGTGCTACGTCCATTTTACGGTCGATATAATCGTCCATCTGAGCAAGTTATTCGCAACACGATGAATCATTTTCGCACCACGTACACTCTAGTGGTTACTACGAATCCCCAAAGGCGACAAACAGTGCGAACGGAAGAAGTTATTGCCGTTGTGGACCGCAGTGTTGAGGAGAATCCGAATGAGTCAATTCGCCATCGTGCACAGCAATTGGAGCTATGCCCATCCACTTTGTGGAAGATTGTACGGAAATATCTTGGCTTAAAGATTTATAAGATCCAGTTTGTGCAAGAGTTGAAACCACGTGACCATTGTACGCGTCGTAGGTTCGGTGAACGGGGCGAAAACATGATTCAGCTTGATCCTCATTTTTAACGCAAAATTTTGTTCTACGTTGAAGCCCATGAGGCTATATTGTCGATTTTGGAGTGGAGAAAACCCAGAAGCCTTTGTCAAGACGCCCTTACAACCATTAACACTCACTGTTTCGTGTGCTTTATGTGCTGGTGGAATCATCGGCCCATCTTTCTTTAAGGACGATGCCGGCCAGAATGTTACCGTCAATGGAGAGCGCTATAGAAACATGATTTCTGACTTCTTCGTTTATCAGTTGAATGGCGTTGACGTGACAGAGCTTTCGTTTCAATAAGATGTCGCAACATGCCATACGCCCCGCGACACCATCAATTTATTGCGGGAAACGTTTGCTGAGCGCATAATTTCGCGTAATGGACCTGTGAAGTGGCCTGCACGATCCTGTGATCTCACACCTTTAGATTACTTTCTTTGGGAGTATGTAGAGTCACTACCCTATGCCGATAAACCAGAGACGTTGAACGATTTGGAAGTCAACATTCGCCGTGTTATTGCTGATAAGTATACGGCTCCAGTTGATCGATAAAGTTGTCGAAAATTGGACTCCAGGACTGCGCTGCATTCGAGCTAACCGTGGCGCATATGTATGTGCCCGATATCATATTTAATTTAATGGCATAAAATTATCTATTAAATAATGCTAATATCATAGACATTAACGTTAGCTTCAAGTATTTTATTTTATATTGAATCTGTACACTTCTAAAAAAAACACCCTTTACTTGTGAAGTGTTTTTAAAAAATATAAACAAAGCACTTATGGACGAAGAAGCGTTTTCAATTCGGCGAACTGGATGTTTATAAACTGAATGCTCTTGGTTGTACCAAACTAAATTCTCAAAATTATATCTTGCTACTTCAGGAAGAAAAAGCTATGATAGCGACTAGGGTACCAAAGAGTACAACATTACAGCAAGTGTGCCACAAGCATTCGTCATAGGCCACTTTGCAGTGGAATATTGTTTATTATGTTGTCCTCAGATTGCGGACGTAACCCTGGGCAAGCACGTCTACAAAGTAGAATCGGCAACAAATCCGAGTCAAAACTTGGCTTGAGACAGCAAGCCTCAATTTATCGGAACATAAAACAGAATCAGTCCTTATCACCATCCGCAAGGCCGTTGAATATATGCATGTACGCGTAGGAGCTCAAGTAATAAAATTAAAACCGTCATTAAAGGATGTACCTAGGTGTTATGATTAATAATAAACTTAGCTGTTAAGGCTCAACCCAATCTTCGCTTACGAGGCCAAACATTGGAGGATCCAGATGCGGTGGCAGATTATTACTGTCGAAAGTAGTTAGCTCAATTATACTGAAAGCGTGTCCAGTATGGGTGGACACTGACGAAAGATGTCGCGAATTTATAGACTAACCGCTTTGAGGACAATCTGCACCTCAGGCGAAGCGGCGGGCGTATTAGCTGATGTGATGGCTGAACAATTGAGAATACATTCTTGTCCACCCTACATTTGATTGACGAGATCCATAAGGCGTAAAGAGATATTCTCACTTCAAGAATGGCAGAACCGATGGGATAATACCATTAAAGGGACATACCATCTTATCCCCAACATAGAACCTTGGGTACAAAGAAGACCTAGAAAACTAAACGGCGTTGAGAGTGAGCGAACACGTGTAGTAGTAGGAGAATAGCAGGAAAAGTTGAACAACGTGTCTAGATCAAATTCTAAGCTTTGGGATTCTCAAGTGGAAACAAGTCTTCAGTTTATGCATACGCCACAGAAAGCAAGTTCCTCTAATCATAATGGAAGCATGCAACATCGCCGAGGCTACAGTGGCGTGGTGCATCATTAGTACGGTAGTACTCTCACCGAGAAGTACTACCGAGAGCTTCTGCATCATCTGCACAAAGGTGCAGTAAGACAAAAAACCCGGATCTGGGTACAAATGGCAGTTGGCAACTTCATCACGATAACGCATCCGCTCATTATTCTCAAATGATTTGGAGTTTCTTAGCCAAACACAAAAGCAAGCTCCTTACTCTCCTAACCACGCTCCCTGCGACTTCTGACTTTTCCCCAAACTGAAAATGCCATTGGAAGGAGCCAGATTTAACCCTACGTAAGACATTATGCAGATTGCGAAGTCCTACTTGCGCCCCATACAGAATAGGCTTTCCAGTGTTGCTTCCGGCAGTGGTAGAACCATTTGGAGAAGTGTGTAGCAGCTCTCAAGGGGGGTAGTTTGAAGGGGATTTGTGTTATATAATTGTATCTCAATAAATCTTGAGTCGGATACTTTTTGAACCGACCTCGTATATATTCCACACATGGCTATTCTTTCGAAACCAATAGCGAGACACGAAAAAACGCTTTTTTTCCTTTTCGCTTGGTCTGATGAGTTTTAGTAGCTCTACCGAAGGTCCAAATCAAGCTTGGATAGATTCCGCAAGGATTCCGTAAAAGAGAACTATTTTCTTCTTCCAGAGAGGCTTTTTTTGGAATGAATCTCATAGTCACGGCTACCTGCATATATGAGGTTGAACTCAGATTAATGTGGACTCAAAAGGTGGCGGGTTACAACACGCCCCATCAATTTATGGGGTCGCTGAGAAGAAGGAGAAATTCTTCTCCCATCCATCCATTAGCTCTGGTATACATTTGTGCACATAATGAATGCAGTTCTCAGTCTACGTTAAACTATTGCCAAATATAGAGCTAATCCCACCGGGTTTGTGTTCTCCAGGTGTATTTCATCTCGAACAGGGACCAAGAGGTAGAACGCTTCCAGTACTTCCTCTGTTGATGCTACAAATCGCTAGAGTCGTAGTTCTGGTGGAAAAAAGTTGATTAAAGCGATTATTCTCGTATCTAGATGGTGGTGTTTCCACGTGGACACAAAGTCCGAAGGAAACCGGTGCTGCAACTTGAAAAGTCAGCGGCTCAGGTGAATGGAAATTGAATCTCACGGGAAAGTACGCTTCAATACGAAGGAAGTAAGCCGGCTGATCTTTAAGGGTGCCTCCGTATTCTCTTTGAGAGTTCAAATCAGGAATGTTGGCAATAATTACAATTTAAACCACTGAAGAGTGCAAACGCTATGGCAGTTAGCTAAGACAGATACCAATAGTTTGTATTAAGCGGAGGGCTTCTGTTTCTAGTGTTTCATCCCCTGCATGCTCAATTGTTCCCCTCCTAGGAACCACATCTTTTGAGATCTTCGGTTCACCCAGGCTAGTGGGTTCCAACTATTGGACTCATAAGCAACTTAGATGTACTGACGCGTCTGAAAGTCGAGGAATGTGTTAAGCTCTCATTGTGGGCTTAGAAAAAAAAAATTTGCTCCAACCGTTGAGCCGAGATGAGTGTTAATAAAATGTGATTTCCCCAGTATTTTCTTATAAAATTTACCCGGAGTAAGCTTCAACATTCCAAGGATGCTACTGCATCACTATGTTACAAACTCTCAGTGTTGAATACAAAATCTTACAGAATATATAGACAGGGTGTAGAAAAGCCTCATCTGTGATCTTAAGTAATTGACAGAGACCCTGTCTTATTGTGCCGAATTCACTTTCAGCATCAAAGCCAGAATTATTTTGGATTCCATATTAAGCTGTTGCAACTACAAGCTACGAAAAGAAAACTACAATAGTTACTGCTTGCGCCAGCTTACGTCCCTATGATTTCACCGGCATTGAGAGTGGTTTCAACAAGGCAACTTTTGAACGGCATGTATAACTCGGCCAAACAGAACGGTGTAGATGAATCACTAGATGTAATTGACAACTAGTACACCAGTAGGTTTCTCTGTATATATCCGCCTATAACTAAAGATCAGTTTTATCTTTTGAACCTATACACTCCCCAAGAGCATCAGACCTAAAAATCTAATTTCCTTCATGTTGCAATTAATGGAGAGGTTGGTTGAAATTCATATGTGCAAGACTAACGCATATTCTGTTCAAGATCCAAGATGCCTACCAATGTGGAAGATCAAAGGAAACAGAGCTTTAAGATCTGCTGGGACGAATTGCACTCGACAAGATGGAATACGCGCTGGGCATTTTCGTCGACACTGAAGGTACTTGCGACCGCATAACTTTTGATGACATCTGGTCAGGTGCTCCCAAGATTTAAAACCGTGCGATAAAACTCAAAGGTGACGCCAACATTGAACTGCTAATTAACACGTTTGAACACCGACGTAACGTGTCTTGCCTAACCTTGTTTCATCGCTATTTTTACCACCAGTGCTCTACCGAAATTGCCAGTAGCATTCCGCCCCATCAAGTTCTTAACCATCTCGTTACGAATGAAGATATACTTATCTTCAAGCTCACTTTCGGACTTACTCTGAAATATCGCGATTCGTTCCTAAGCCCTACAACTCGCATATGGAACGCCCTGCCGAGCTGTCTATTTCCTAGTCATTGTAACTTGCAAACATTTAAGACCAACATACACACATCGGTACTTCCCTTTTTTCCCTCCCTAAATTTCCTTCGCCCGCGCTGTGTGGAAACATTTTAAGGGTACTGACAGTCCCTTGAGCGCGCACTAATTATAAAGCAAAAAATATGTAACTCGGCTATACAACGCGGCGTAGACGAATCACTAGTTTTATGCCTAAGGGCAAAGTTCTGGGAGTAAAAAGGGGCAACCCGAAAGAACGTTCCGAATTGATCGACTCAGTTCTACGGTCTTGGCTCAGACATCTGCATATGAAGTAGTTGTGAATACCTACCGATTGTCTGCTTTCAAGCGCACGCAGCGACGATTGATGCACTAGTAATGAGCTTTCCGTCAATCCTTTCAACAAAAGGGGGAAGCTGACTAGTCGAACTCATGTAGTGCTCAAATGAATCAAAGTGTTCGGGTGTCATTCTGGATAATAAACTGCTTTGGACTACACATGTTACGTCGTTACGTCGAAAGTGTCTAAGACGCTATCGGCTTTCTGGCAGAGTAGACGAGCTATCAGTAAGACAAGGAACTTGTCACTGAGGAGGGTGGTTTTGATCTTCACAGCTATGATAAGAGCAAGTAGCTCCTATGTGGAAGAAGCTTCCAAGAAAATACGCAACTGATAGTCTTACCCGATTCCAAGGAACGATCTTTCCCCAAACTATTGGCTCTGCTTTAAATGCACTGATATATCTCTACCTTCTTGATATTTCAAATGGAAGTGGTCTTTGATACAATTCGCACTGGAATTTCGATGGCCTTAAGACTGTCTTTGACTCGACATGCTTCGGCCAGAATCTTGGCCTAAGAAGGAATGTAATCGAATTTTCTCGGATGGCTCTGCGGTCGGGAAATTTGTGACTGTCTTTCAATTAAAAACAATTGCGAAGGAGGCAAAGAGTTTGCATCAGTAACTGTAAATTAAGGTGCGCTTACGGCCTTACCATTTCCAACAGATCGCGGGAAGAAAAGAGTCTTTCATAAAGCGCTTCCTATCTTTAAAATTAAATAAATCAAAGTGTGTGTGAGATATCATTGAAATTTTTTATTCCTTTGGAAGGACTATCGATGCCATTATGGAATATAACATCGTCCGCCATCCGAAACGTCCAATTTTCCATGACTCTGGCGCATAAATCAGGCTGGATTGAACAGATGACATGGGTTATGTTGGCTTTGAGGACCGCTGTGGCTTGTGGGTTGTGGCTTATTCGCATAGACCTGAGGCTTCAGAAAACCCCACATGAAACAGTCTAACGGGGTCAAATCGCACGATCTCGGTGGCCAGTTCACATCACCTCCACGTGAGATGACCATGCCCTCGAATCGCTCGTGCGGAACTTGGAATGTGACATGAGCTGTGTCGCACGTAGCGCCGTTCTGTTGAAACCACATGCCGTTGATGTCCATATCATCCAAATCAGGCCAAAAGAAGTTGGTAATCATCGACCTGTAGCGCTCGTCGTTGATGGTGATGGCCTGGCCAACGTCGTTCTCAAAGAAATATGGACCGATGACGACGTCAGCCCAAAATCCACACCAAACAGTGAATTTTTGGGATGCATTAAACGCTCTTGGATCCCATGTGGATTGGTGTCGTCCAAATTCGACAATTTTGTTTGTTGACGTACCCATTCATCCAGAAATGGGCCTCATCGCTGAGGAAGATTTTTCGATGAAAATTAGGATCAGTTTTCAACTGCTCAAGAGCCCATTCAGCGAACATACGTTGTTGTCTATGGTCGTTTACCTTCAGCTCCTTGGTCAGTTGAATTTTGTACGGCTGCAGGACGAAGTCACCATGCGAAATTCGCCAAGTTGTGGTCTGCGAAAGGCAGAGTTCTTGTGAGCGACGCGAAATCGACTGCATTGGATTCTCTTGCACACTCTCACGGACAGCGGCGAAGTTTTCGGCAGATTCGTCGACGTACGGGTGGACTAAAATTTATCCACTACACTGGGAATAGTCCTCTCGGTAGGACGATTATGGCGACCGTAAAATGGGCGAAGCGAGCGGAACGTTCCCCGAGCAGAACACCCATTTTGATAACACATTTGCACGTGTATTTGAACGCTATGTCCGTCCATGGTGATTTGGCAAAAGGGACTGAATAAATGACAGCCAATTTGACAGATGTAGCTTCAACAATATGGCCGTTATCAACTGTCAAAGTTCGGAAGTCCCTATTGGAAGACCTTGTACAATCCCAATGAACTTGCTATATAAGGCTTAGTGGAAGTTTAGAGGAGGACTAGGGGCCGAGCTAACCTGAACCCCCATTAGGACACTCAAGCTTCTTGTGAGAACAACAGTATGACGTAAAAGACAGATCAAATAAATGCTTTGAGGAGTATTTACAAATCAGCGGCATTCCTTAGACTTCTTACTGTCGACTTACTGCTGCATCTAAGCACTCCCGTGTTAGAAATGACTGACACAATATCCTGCGATGCTTACTGCAACTTTAGTCTCCATTCACAAGCCTAAATGCATTCCATTTCTAAAAATCCCTTTAACACTGACTAGTTGGTCCATAGATTCTCGGTACCTACCTAGTTAAATGAATCTTTTAACTCGCATAAATTGATCTGATCAGATGAAAACTTGGTTACAAAAATAACTAGTGGAACCCAAAAAGACTTTTTCAGACTCCTCCACGAATTTGTTAAAAGAACGTCTAGTCGATTACATAAGATCCTTTTATTTTTGGCATTCCCACTCGCTCTTTGAATTTATCTTTATGTCGCATTTAAAATTAATAGTTCCTTCAACAATTTCGACAACTACGTGCCTTGAAATTGTCTTTCTAATCCGAAATTACGTCAATTACTTCGAAAAGAACTACCAAAAAACCTCACTTCTGACCGCAGAAGCTATAATCAAGCTAATTGGCAACTTCGCTGTCTAGTCAAATTAATAACCCACCACCATCCACCATCCGGCATCTGCCATCTGTCACCGTCATCATCATCATCATCATCAACATCAACATCTACATCAACATCAAACAGAGTCAAAATAAAAAGTCAATACTAAGTACCCACTGCGAGTACAATACAATTCAAAACCACTTACCCCGGTGCCATTTTAATTTCCATGCATGCATGACTAACATATGAACCGCTCCAGCTACTGCCATGCCACTGCCATTTAGCAGCCATTGCGCCAAAAATTACTCAAAAAACTAAAATGAAAAAAAAACCAAACAAAAACCGCGCGACAGTAGCAGGTAAAAGCCAAACAACCAACCAAGCAGCCAGCTAAGCTAGCTTCCACCGACCTTGAACCACCAACCCAGAACCCAGAGAGCACTTGCCACAGCATTAAGCACGAAATAACGTCCCCAGAAACCCACACGAAGATCAAATCGCGGATACACATCTTCTCCCACCTATAAGAGCGCATTCGGCAATACGACAATAAACCTTTTTGCACTTCGCCACCGGTCTCTACCTCCACCTCTCTCTCTCTCACTCTCTCTGTCAAGCTTTTATAGTCCGAATTTTAGATAAAATAAAAAACCTGCATTTGTAGCCCCCCCGCCCCCTAGCGGAGGATGAGGTCTGCAGAGTCAACAGTAAAATATTTGGTACCCCAATACCCGGGACCCCTGACAAGGGGTCCAAACTCTATGGCTGCCGAGTGCATTACCAAAAACGACATTTGCCAAAAATCCATTTGGGTGCGCTTTGACTTTGGCCATGTTTGTCCACCAAGATCGGATGCAAATAATGTCAAAGTAAACGTCAAGCATCAATACGAATACACCATTGCCATTGATCTGTCAGCGCCACCATTTTTTTTGTTTTTTAGTTCTAAGTTGAAGATGATGGTCGCTCCATCTGTAACTAAATACGATGCGCAGTGCAAAGTAGCAATTAAAACTTGAAACACCAAAGAGACGATAAAGAGAAAAGGTGATCGCTTCGACAGTCGGGAACACAACAAACATCCGACGATCGCAAAAAACTTTTATAATGGCATCTTTGAAGTTAATTTCGTGTGCAAACAAAAACAAAAAGCAAATAAAAACGATATACGAGCAAACGATGTTTACGATCTCACGTCAATTATGATGCATGAGTGAAATCATTGTTTGGAGCGCAATGTCAGCGGGACAGCTAATAAATCGGCTCTTGGTGTGATGGTGTTTTATATGAAATACTCGTTCCAGAGAATTTTATTTTTAAAGAAAATAACAATTTTTAGGTATTCAGATACGATATCGTTTAATCTAGGATAAACGGACTTGGATAGGTGACAAGTTTGCGGTATTGAACGGGCGATCGTTGAACATAGTGAGGAAGAGGAATTAAAACAAGTGATTTTGCTCGCATTTAGGCCAGGATTTTCTATAACTTAACCAGCACTTGCTTACGAGGTTATGAACACCCTTACAATGTTTCCATATAGCGCAAAGAAGAATTAGGGGAGAGAGAAATTGAGATATCGATGCCCGTTGGTTTTGAATGTTTGCGGTTCATAATGGCTCGGCCGGATATACCATAACCGATTTGAACCGCTTAATAAAGAATCACAATATTCCAGTAAGCTTGAGGGTAGAGTGATGAGCATTCATCGCAAGACGGGCGTTACGGATTAAGGTATGAAAGGGGGAAATATTAATTTTGTTGGAGTATTGGTGGTGAAAATGGCAATAGAGCAAAGTAAAGGTGGAATCTTATCAATCTTTAAATCTAGCTTATGTTCTATATAGCTCGTAGAGAGTTCCTAGGGCTACCTAATCAGGTGGAAGCACTGTATAATTTTTTAAATAAGCCCGTTATATTTTCTCAATATATATTGAACGGGGTGAATTATTTTTTACATCGCTTGAGGAAACCTTAATATTTACGAACAGTTTTGGCAATGTATTGGGTATATAACTTCGTGCGGTTTTTTTTTCAAAATTTGAACGTTTATTTTGTATTGCCCATCTGAAGCTATGACTTTTTCCCATCTTTCTGGCAATTTGTGGATCCCATCCCAAAAGAACTGTGCCGGCTTGGCTGCCAAGAATGAATCAAGCCAATTTTTGATATTCTGCTCTGATGTGAACCGTATTTCAGTGAGGGCGTTCTGCATCGACCGGAACAAATGGTAGTCAGAAGGGGCAAGGTCTGGGCTATAAGGCGGTTGGGGTAAGACTTCCCATCCACTGTTTTCCAAATAGTTCTTAACCGGAATAGCAACGTGGGGCCGAGCGTTGTCATGATGGAAAATTATTGCCTCGTGTCTGGTCGCATATTCAGGGCGTTTTTCGGCCACTGCTCTCTTCAAACGGATTAATTGTGGTCAGTAGCATTGTCCATTGATGGTTTCACCCGGTTTTAGCAGCTCATAATACAGCACACCCATCTGATCCCACCAAATACTGAGCATTACCTTCGCGCCATGGATATTCGGCTTTGCCGTTGATTTGGCTGGTTGGCCGGGTTTCACATATGATTTTTTGCGCTTGGGGTAGTCGTAATGGATCCATTTTTCATCACCAGTAACAATCCAATGCAAAAATGGCTTCCTTTTGTGGCGTTCCAGCAGCATTTCGGACATGCAAAACCGCCTTTCGACGTCTCTCAGCTTGAGTTCATGTGGAACCCAATTTCCTTGCTTTTGAATATATCCAGCTGCTTTTAAATGTTTTGAAATGGCTGCTTGAGTGACACCCAAAGATTCCGCGAGCTCTTCTTGTGTTTGGCAACAATCTTCATAGAGTAATGCTTCCAGTTCTTCGCTCTTCAAACTTTTTTGGCTGCCCAGGACGTTTTTAAATCGTGCAAAACAACTTTTGGCACGTTCGCTCAGCTAGCGCATGTTCACCATAAACTTCCACCAAAATACGATGACTTTCGGCAGCAGTTTTCTTCATATTAAAGTAATGAAGAAGAGCTCCCCCCAAAAACAGTTTTTCAGGCACAAAATTCGACATATTTGAGTGAAATAAAATTATTGTTGTTTACGCTTCAAATGAATGACATATACTGAAATGACGTACAATGAAAGTAGCTTTCCAACGCATGTTCCAATGGAATAACATAAGTTACGCCATCTTTTAAGCATACCGCACGGATTAAGTTATAGACCCAATGGGTTATCATTGATACATATTTCGAGAACACGGTTCTTATTGTGCCAGTGCCATTCATGGATAATGGCAAGCGTTGCTTTAATAACAGAAGACAGCATTCAGTTTTTTAAAGCATTACATTCCACTTTGGTGATTGTACCCCAATTAATTATGACGTTGATATTGAATGAGCTTAGCATTCTTTGCCGTTCCCGTTCTTCATCCAAAGCTCAGGCACATGAATTCGAGAAGAAATAATCAGAGAAAGTAATCGCCAGCAAAGGACTGTAATAGGTTAGAAGTAGCAGACATAAGATCATTATTGAAAAAAAAAAAAATAAAAATGTCGGAGATAGAATGGAACCCTGGGGTACACCAGGATTTATCAGACTTAAAACCCTCCAGGAGAACTGAAATTAATCTTTCCGAAAGGTAATTTGTAATTCAATGAAGAAGAAATTTGTTGATTCCAAGTACACGCATTTTCGACAAAAGGATCTGCTCCCAAAATTTGTCCAATGTCCGTGAAATATCAAGTGTAAATATTTTGCTTTAAGTAGATTGGTGTAGACTAAGGTTTGCATCGCCATTCCATGATGGAATGCAGACCTACAACGACTTCGAAAAGAAACCAGAACACTTCTAAACCGGTCACTGAAGACTAATTTAGAGGAAGACTGGAATCTTTACAGATCGAAGCAAAATGAATATAAGAAGCTTACTCGGATTTCGAAGAGTGCCACTTACAAAGACTTTTGCGAAAAGATTAAAACTGTCGGTGAAATAAGTAGGCTGGTTAAAGTCCTCAAAAGGGGAAAATCTTCCGGGCTGGAACCACTCAGAAAACCTGATAGCACCTATACTACGGCATGAGACTCTCTGTCTCATGCTTGAGACTCACTTCCCAGGTAACCTAATCAGAACCAGCTCCTATTACCGGAGTTTCGGGTGAGCTGAGTAATACAATACGCCGTAGCCGATATATCTCATCGGTTGTGGTAGCGGGAAGCCATGCTATTGCCACCTCTAATGGCATCAAGTCGCCTGGCAACGACGGCGTATATCCAGTTACACATATTACAAAAAGGTATAGACAAGGTGCTGGTAACTCTGATGAGTATCTTCACTGCTAGCCTGGCGCTGGCATACATATCGAAACCCAGGCGAACCGAGAGAGTAGCCTTTATACCGAAAATCGTAATAGAGCGGAAAAGGCACTTTCGCCAAGAGAGCTTCAGACCTATAAGTCTTACTTCCTTCATTCTGAAGAACATGAAAAGGTTGCTCGAGCCGAATGTGAGCAAAACTGCATTGCGAATGCATTCTCTGTCTAAGATCCAACATGCTACCAACCCGGAAAGTCCTGTGAGAATGCGTTTCAAAATCTGGTAGACAGAATTGATGGCGCACTCAACAAGAAAGAATACGCGCTGGCCTTTTTCATCGACATTGAGGATACTTTCGACAACGCAACTTTTCACGGCATGTGTAACTCGGCCAGACGTCTCACTAGTTTTGTGAATAAAAGCAATGCTGGTGAATAGAACACTGATTGCAGATGCTGACTGCTGACAAATATGTGATGGCTGGGATGAATACGAATTTCTTGCAAGTCGACGTCTTGTCTCCCCTGCTATGATGCATGTTGGTCGGCTCTCTGTACTCTAATGGCTGTACTGTCTATTGGACTGTATCTGCTCTAAAGCGCAGGCAGCCCCAGAGGTGATCAACGATTTGTGCACCAGAAATGGGCTTTTAATCAATTCTCTCCAAAACTAAGATTGTTCTCTTTACGAGAAGGAGGTCTGACTCATCTAGTGATTAAAGGCATCACCATTCGATTCTCCAAAGAAGCTAAGCTTTTGGGTATCATCATGGATTATAAACTTCTATGGACTAACCACGTCACGTCAAAACCTCTAAGGCGCTGTCAGTCCAAGGGAGCTGTCGGCAAGACGTGGAGCCTGTCACCGAGAAGGGTGCTTCTGATCTAAACGGCTATGAAAAAGCCAATTATTATGCGTCGTTTGTCTGGTGGCATAAGCTCCCACGAAAATACTTAATACGCCAATGCTGCTTTTTCTAGACTCCAAAGAACGGTCTGTCTCGGCTGCATGGAGGCTTTCCCTAGCACGCCTGGCTCCGCTCTAGACGCATTAATAAATCTCGTCTCCTTGATATTCATATCATGGGGGTATCTTAAAACCATCTTCCGGTTGAAAATAAATGGTCTTTGGTACACCACACACTGGAGCTTTAATAGCCATGGGTGCTGTCTGTCTTATGACTCGGATCTTATGGACATGCCGTCTCATTTTTTTTTTTTATAAATTTCGCGCGCTCAAGGAAAATCTGGGAGGATGGAAAGAGAGGTACCGGTGAATGTTGGTTTTAAATGTTTGAAGGTTGTAATGAATAGGAAATAAAGAGCTAGGCAGAGCATTCCATAAGCTAGTTGTACGGCTAAGGAACGAATCACGATATTTTAGAGTACGTCCGAAAGTGGGCTGGAGGCTATACTGATGTTCATCATATCATCATAGCGAGACGGGTGTTAAGGTTAAAAGTTTGAAGGAGCGGAATGATACTGGCGATTTCTATGGAGCACTGGTGCTCGTCGAAATAGCGATAAAACAGAGTGAGACACGAGACTTTACGTCAGTGTTCGAGGGTGTCCGTTGTTTGAGTGATATTAGTATCACCTATGAGCTTTATCGCACGGTTTTGAATCCTATCTAGCAGGAGCAGAGATGTTTTAGGAGAACCTGACTAGATGTGTGTATTGTACTCCAATTTTGGGCGGATGAATGCCTTATATATTGAGGACAGATCAGAGGGGGTAAAGTATTTCTTACATCGCTTGAAGAAACCTAGGCATTTCGCAGCATTTTTGACGACACCGAATACCGAGAAGGGAAAGTTTATCGGTTTCGACGATGTACGAGTAAGTGCCATTCATGGATAATAGCTGGATGTTTAAATTTCGCTATAACGACAGCAGACAGCTATAACGACAACAGCGCTGCCGTTCTCGTTCTACAGCCGAAGAGCAGGGACGAGAGTCCGGGAACGAATATGAAAAGCAGAGTTCTGTCGTCAGCAAAGGAATACCATATATCGCATTAGAAGTAGCGGACAAGAGATCATAGACAAAAATTAAAAAGAATGTCGGAGACAGAACGGAGCCCTGGGGTACACCAGCATTTATTTTGTGAACATCAGGCTTGAACCCGTCCAAGACAACTTGAATTGAATGTTCCGAAAGTTAATTTCTCATCCATTGAAGAAGAGAGTCGTCGACCCCAAAAGCACGCATTTCCGGCAAAAGAGCCTGATGCCAAACTCTGTCAAATACCTTAGAAATATCAAGTGCAACTACTTATCTTGCTTCCGCCAGATTGATGTACGCTTTGGTTCCACTTTTCGGTGAGGCATGCCATTAAACTACCAGTGGACCTGTTGCTACGAAAACTATACTGCCGGTGACTGAAAAGTTTTCGTATTTCGAGATATTTCATTAGCGGACGGTTTATCAGCCTTTCCATGGCCTCGGAAAGAAGGGATGTAAGTGCATTGGGTTTATAGGAGGAGAGAGAGGATGTAATGACACCAGAACTCCTGCTGCGAATAAAATACGAAATTGACTTTCTCCATGCCCAAGACTGGTTTCAGACAGAATCTAAACCAGGAAAGGAATATAGCCGACCCTTCCCGGACAGCCACAAAACCGGTATAGGATGGGACGTTGGTGTATTTCTTGAGGACGACAGCGTTAGATTTCACTTCTCGTTGGGAAAACTTGATAATGGCCAGACTCCTGTCATTGCTGCGAAGTGAATACGCTGTTGAATTTTGATTCACCAAATAACCACATCTCAGAAAAAAGATTTTTAAAACTTTATAAAAGTAAAAATATTTTAGAGGTAGAATTTTAGAGCTGCAAAAGAGGGGAAATCTATGCTCACATCGCTTTTTTGTTTCCTAATAATTCGCAATATCTGTTTTTGAATAGTAATCAGTGGTTGTAGTTTAGTGCATTGAGTTCCACCCCAGCAGGACAAACCATACTCTAACTAAGATTGAACTGATCCGTAATAGACGCTTTCTAGAAAATAAGGTTGCTCTCCTTATTAATTTTATGTCTTAGTTAATTTTATTATCAATATATTGTATAAACCTAGATACTTAAAGACTAACAATTAGGCGGACATCGATATCTATAATCCAAGGTTTGCATTCTATTAGTTTTCACGCGAAAATCAGCATGCAGATGGATAGTTTTATTACAAATCACCAATTTATGCATTGCAAACCATTGTCGTAAGGTTTCCAGATCATGATTGATCGCAGCAATTAGGTCAAGGAAAGAGTTGTTTGAGTAAGTGCACGCCATATCATCTGCGAAGCAGGCTTGGGTCCTTCTTAAGTTTTGGGAAAAGATGAAATTTACAAAAATAAGGAAAAGAGTGGGACCAAGTACTGAGCCCTCAGGCACACGAATATGGATACCACGCCAGTCACTGTATCTGTCTTTGAGATACGAAGTAAACCACTCTAAAATAAAACCTCTAAAACCTGCTAAAGACATGTTATGAAGAAGATGTATCAAACGCTTTCGTGATATCTATAAAAGAGTGGCAATCCACTATTTTGGAATCCATGCTCTTAACAACGAAGCTGCAAGAATCCAAAAACGCATCTTCTATTGATCACCGAGATCTGAAACCATATTGATTAGCACTAAAGAAAGCACCTTTTTTTCAAGCGATTTTCAAATGAATAATTCGTGCTTTCATTACCTTTTCAAAGATCTTAGTGAAGGCAGGAAGAAGGCCTATAATTGTTAAGATAAGTTTTGTCACCTTTTTTGAAAATTCTTAAAACCTCTGCATTTTTCAAACTTGAACCGATGATACCATTGTAAGCACTTTCATTGAAAACACTAGAAAAGCTATTTTCAATACATGAGTTGATGGTTCTCAATGACATAATAGTTTTATGCAGTTCAAGAACAGATATTGGCTCACGGAAGGTATGATGAAGACCCCTTTCCCTAATAAATTTGTAATAGTAATGTCGAAAGTGCAAATTGTTCAGGTATTTTTTGCATTTAAGGAGAAGTTTATTTTGGTTTTAATCTTTATGTTTGGAGCTCCTAACAGAAAGAGGTACAGTACAAAGCTTTACATGATCACTCAAGATATTAAGGAACAGTTCAAACGCCACGGAAGTATTAGTTGCATTGTAAACATTAAACCAGTTGTCACAACGAAGGTTTGGGTTGTTTATCTTTTGATAAGAGTAAAATATTTGAGTTACTCGGTTTATTTGAGCTAGCATTTAGAAAGTACAGGCATGCCATGCAATGATCCGAGATTTTGAAATCAGAAATAGAGCTTACAATTTTTCTCTTTAGGGACAGCCAAGCTGCGCTTAGAGTCTTGTTGAACCCTCCTACGGCTTCCAAGTTAATTCGAGAATGCAAGAGATCACTGAACGCAGTCGGAAGGCTAAATTTGCTGAGTCCTTGTCTAGGTCCCAGGCCACAATGGGATCATGGGACATACAATCGACGAAGAAATTGCTACGCAAGGCTCAAAGAAGAGCTTTTCAGAACCCGAACTTGTGTTAGGTCTGTCAGAGTTCTCGGTTAGAGCTTCCAGTGACAGTTGGTTTCATATGAGCATACCCGCAGATGGAATAACTCTTCAGGTTGCCGGCAGACCAAACGAATTCTTCCCGACGTCTCTAAGAAACCTTTCTGTTATCTCTTTGTAGGAAAAGCAGCAGGGTGCTTACTGGCGTCGTGACGAAGCGCTACACTTTTGGTTAGCACTTAAATGTGCTGGGCGTAAATGATACAGCTTAATGCGATGCTTGCTGTAAAAGTGATGATGACACCGCGATGTGCTCGCATCAGGCTGCAGGTACTCGGTGGTGACGTAATGCGTGCTGGTACTGTAAACACTTACTCATCTTTCTTCAATAAAATGAAAGATGCCATTGAAAGAAACTTACAAGCAGTACAATGGACTAGTTCTTTGCCTGAGTGCTCTTTTCCGACAGAAAAAGAAAATTGTTTTATCAGAAATCTGGATTTTTAACTGTGAGTTGTGTACTCCATACCCGGCTATTACCCTTATCCGAATTCTAATGAAAACTCTTTGTCAGGTGAAATTGTTGTACATACTATTTATATGTCGTGGAGAGAAGTCAATGTAGTTTTCATTCCCAAAGCCGGAAAATGTTCTCATGTTGTCGCAAAGGACCTCAGACTTATAAGTCTATCATCTTTCCTTCTGAAAACTCTAGAACGACTGATTGATATCCATATATGAGCTAAAATTGATCCAAGACGACTGTTAACGGTTTAACAAGCTTACTGTAAAGGAAAGTCGGTGGAAACGGCTCTGCATTCACTGTCTAGCCACATCGAACGGTCCCTACAGTATAGAGAGTACACAATGGTTGCTTTTCTGGACTTTAATAACGTCAACACATCTGCAATCACGACTGCGCTATGCAGGTAGACGACTCAGTTTGGGAGTTGATCAGTCTTATTCTAAACAGCAGGACAACCGGCTCCAAACTGGGTGGGCTTTCTGTTAAAAGATGTGCCAGCAGAGGTACTAAATAAGGCGGTGTCCTTTCTCCCCTCCTCTGGAACTTAGTGGTTAATGAACTGCTGATATACCTGGAAGCGGGTGGTAGCAGGGTGATTGCCTATGCGGATGACGTCTCAGGTAAGCATCTTAATACCGTTAAAGAACTCCTTCAACTAAATCTCAACAGATTAACCCGTTGGGCAGATCGCTGAGGATTGGGAGTAAATCCCCATAAAACTAATCTCGTCCTCTTTTACAGGAAATGCAAAATTCCAATTATAGACCCTCCCTCAATAAACGGTACCAGTTTAGTCTTTTCCGATACAGCAAAATATCTGGATCTCATTTTTGGCAGGAAACTAAACTGGAAATCTAACATTCAAGAAAGAGTCGAGAAATCTAAAGTAGCTTTACTCTCTGACAAAAAAGTCTTTGGGAATAAATGGAGCTTTCAATCCCGCATAACTGGCTATACATCTCCTGTCATAAGACCTATACAACCCCTTAAGGGTTGTCGTCTGCTGGACGGCCCTAGACAATGCAGTCAAGTGCAGCAAACTAAACCGAGTCCAAAAAACAGCATGTCTATGCATAAGCGGAGCCTTCCGGTCTACTCCCTCTGCAGCAGTAGACATTCTGTTTCATTGGACACCCCTCAATATCTTCAGCAGGCAAGTATCTGCGACTGAAGCTATTCACCATAAAGCGACTACACAGTGGACAAATAATTCATTTGGCAACGCTAACGTTCTTAATACAATGGGAATCCTCACAGAGAACATCGATTACACAATACCTAAACTCTGGTATGACAAAGACTTCCATGTAAGCTTCCCCTCTAGATCCTTCTGTGAGGAAGATGTTTTCATGGAGGACAACTCAATCCATCTCCGAAGTTTGTGGCGGTGTTTTCTCAGATAAGCTAAATCTAAGCCTCTCTTTCCGTCATCCAAATCACTGTAGCGTTTTCCAGGCGGGAGTTTTGGCGACTAAAGAAGCTATGTCCTGGCTGAAGAAAAACGTGATATCTGCAAAGGATATCCGCATCTTTTCGGATAGTCAGGTCGCTAGCAAGTCCCTGGAGTCAGTCTCACTAAATTCTAAAACCGCCCTTTAATGCCGATCATCTCTTATGGGGATGGCAGAGCAGTTCAATCTTTTCTGGGTGCCGGGCCACAGAGACATTCCAGGGAACTATAGGGCCGATGAACTCGCCAAAATTGGAACCACTCTACCTATTCTACCAGGGTTGTATAGGTATACCATTCGCTACGTGCAAATTAATATTAAGGCTGGATGTCAACAAAAGGACAAACCTTAGGTGGACTGTTAGACCAACATGTCTAGCGACTAAACAGAATTGGCCAAAGCTAGATCCGAATCGCTCTAAGAGTCTAATCCTTCTAAATAGGAAGCATCTCAGCGCCATCATAGATGTCATCACTGGACACTGCCTCATAGGCAAGCACGCAAGACGGCTTGGCGCCTTTGCAAATGATTTCTGTAGAAGCTGCATGGACGAGGAGGAAGAGAAGACCACCTTCTCTGTACATCCAGCTCTCTCGCAGAGAAGAAAACTTCACTTACGAGTAGCAGCTTTCTTCTACAATGACTTAAGTAATCTAAGAAATATAGATGTAAGCAGTCTCCTACGCTTTATCATAAGCTCAAATTGGTTCCATTAGAAAGGGGATCATAGATCCACGTGGCATCACAATGGGCCAATATGCCTAAATGGGTTGGTGTTTCCAACAGCCACTCTTACCTACCTACCTACCTATATATACAGGGTGATTTAGGACCTAACAATAAGATTTAAGGGGGTGATAGGACAAAGTTATACAAGAAGAAAATTAAGGGGTGGGGGGTGTAACTCCCTCCATTACAAAGTCGTAGGGACAACGACTGTCGGAAAACTCTCCCTCCCGCTTAATGTTTAAACTACAGCCATCATGACAGACCCCCTTTAGGGTCTACCACTACAAGTTAGGACGAAATCGAAGTTCTTTGGGCTTCTGACTCCCATGGTACAGAATTAAGTCTCTATCGACTATCTACATCAGTCACTTCTATCTGATGTTCTTTTACATAAGACCTGCTAAGTACCACCCAAACAGCTTTCAGATGCTTGTAGAAGAAGACGAAGAAGAACTCGCCCAAATCAACTCGAAATATAACCCTACTTAACGTTGTTATTCCGATTCAAGGCATGCTGATGTCTCGATTGATGTCACTCTAACTACATCTCGAATTATACACAAAACGCTGTCGTAATTAACATCTCATCTTCGTCTTTGTATTTCTGAAGAAACCCTTAAGTCAATAATTGAACAACAAAACGACTAAGCAGCCGAACAAAACAACAAATTCAAATCGACATGAAGATACTTGTACTTGTCCATAAACAAAACACACACACACTCAACGCAATTTCAGCTGCAAAACTTCTTTTCATCGCATTTCCAGCCACCAAAAACCCATGACGACTTGATTCCTCTTTCCAAATCTCAACACGAAGCATCCGTTTGTTGAAATCAAAACTCGAAGAAGACAACAAGATGAGTAAAAATATCCAACCTTGACAGTGCTTCTGGACAGTGGAATTAGCACCTCTCCCTCCAGAGAGACCAAAACTCAAGTTCTAGCGTACGTAATACTCGAAATAACAACAACTCAAATCACCAGTGCGCACTCTTAAACGAAAGCGAAATAATATTTATCTTAAAAATCAGAATCAGCCTCAGCCTTCGCATCAGCATCAGCATCAGCAGCAAATTACTTACGCCCAAGGTCGCCTAAGAATTCTAATTTCAGAGTCAAGAGCCCAGCTCGACCGAAGCTGCTGGATGTGAAGGTGAGCTTCTCCTTCAATGTAGCATCAATACCGACATCAACACCAGAACTACTACCAGATTGCTTCTAATTCCTTAATTTTTGAGAGACCTCATTCGCAAGGCACCGCAACTGCCATCGATTTTGGTGACTTAAGTTTAAGGTCAAGAGTTCACCCGAAGATGCCTTTAAAGATGTCCGAAGCACCCCTCTATATAAGTATCGCTGCGCGCGTATCTTTTTGTGTTGATTGTCATATTCACGACCCAACAAGCAGCCCAACAGACAATTATAATTCTTTCCTTCGTCTGAGACATTTCCAGATACTTACAAATGTATCTGACGGTAATTTATTTCGATCCACAACAACAGAATGAGCGTAAAATAAAAACACCAAATCGCTTGCAATTGTGCTTTGCTTTCGGAACCACAGTGCAGACCTACGAGAATTAGCTTGGATTTTTGGCATTTTGGGGAAATGAAGTTGTCCAGAGCTGGTGGAACAACACAAAAGTGCCAAAGCCAGTGCCAGTGCTAGTGCCAGCGCCAGTACCAGAACCAGCAACACCAATAGCACCGCCACCAGCTACAGCGTCATTCCTGAACTCGAAATCCGTAGGTAGGTGTAGGTAGGTTGCTAGGTCTGTAGCTATGTCGTGAGCTTCGTTATTTCATTGCTTTTTGAAGGTGATTCCAATAATCGCTGGCATTGTGGTGCTAATGAATCAATGAAAGCATTCTTCTCTTTGTATTTTTTTTTTTCTTCTTTTTTTCAGCTGGATTGCTTTGGATTGCATGGGTTGGTATTTGGTTCTAGATACAGGTTTTTTGGGCTAAGAGATTTTTTTTCTTTTTTCTCATTTTCTCATTTTTTTTTTTTTTTTTGGCAAAACAAAATAATTCTTTTAACTGTAACCACGACTATGTGAAGATACGACAAGCAAATCTTGGACAAATCAGTAACAAGTAGTGTGATTCAAATATTAGTCACCACGACCGAACGACGGAATGTTTTTGAGCAGCAGATTCCCTTGAAGATCATGGTCATGATGAGTGTGTTCTGTGCCAAAGCAGAACACGCCTGCTATGGTCGATTTTTATTGATGCCTCATGAATGAGTTATAAATAGTTTGGCTTTAACACTCAAGTGAAAATATGTATTCCCCTCAAGGACGTGATTTTAAGTTCCCAAATGAATGTGTCGTCGGTCTTCGTGGCACCGATGTGGTAACATTTTTAGATTTTGTCTAGAAAAGGGCGGATATTAGACACATAATTGTATACAAGTTTTTTTGGTTTTGGGCTATGTAGTGCAAAGGGTTACGTTTGTAACTCTTAAGAAAAGAAGTAAAACTAGCTGCAGAAGGCCTTTTTCTAATTTCATTTTTGACTATCGTCATTTAGTTCGAACGTGAAGTTCGATTTTTTCACCTGTTTCAAGGACAGGGCAATCTTTGTAAGCTGTTCTCAATACTTTTTTTTAAAAGAACAAAGTACTCAGACAAATATGTAGGTACCAAGTACCGAGCGCCGAGTACCTGCAGCCTGATCCGACCTAACGCCAGACACTCACAGAAGCGAGATCCACGAGATGTTGTGATGGGCACACTTAGGCGCTTAGCAAGAGCGTATTTGCAGCGCCAGTAAGCAGTCGTCAGTTTTTTCTATTAAACCGCAGGAAAGTCGCTGACCTCTTAGAGACGTGAGAAGTCATTCGTTTGGTCTGCGGGCATCCTGGAGATCATGCCATTTCCAGTTATTCTCACAGGAAACTTAACTGTCAATAGAATCCATAATCGAAGACTTAACATAGGTAAGCTGTTCAAGTCCTGAAAAATTCTCCTCTCAGCCTTGCCTAGCAATTTATAGCAATTTAATCCGCGATCGTATTTCTCGCGATCTCATTGCGATCTGGGACTCACACAAGACTCAATAAGTTCAGCCTTCCGACTAGTGGTAAGAAGCTTCAGCACGTCTTAGCTGTTGCTCAAAACCCAGATATTTCGCCCGCCCCATTATTCACAATATCGTTCATTGCATCAGGATTTTCCTTATCACCGTTTGGAAGACAGGCTCAAGATTCAAAATCCTTCAAAAAGCCACCAGCACCGCATTCTACATAGCTTTTGGTGACCGGACTATATTCTTTCCTGGCTCTAAAATTATTTCTGGGCACAAGCCAAGTCGGTTTCTTTCGCAACACGAGTTCTGGCATCATTGCATCAAGCGGCATGTCTATTAGACCAGAGTCAAAAGACAATCGGCGAGTATGTTCATCAAAACCGCAGTTCGTGTTGTACCAAAGACCACATCCTTTTGAACAGAAGATGGCATTGAGAACCCCAGTTATGAATATCAAATGGTAGGAGATTGATCAGTGCATCTAATCACAACCGAAACAGACCGTCCTTTGGAGACAAAAGCAGCTGAGACGTATTTCTGTGAAAGCTTGTTCCACCAGACAGCCGACTCACAGGATATAATTGGTTTTATCATAGCCGTGAAGATCCTCCTCGGTTTCGAGCCCCATACATTGCGAACACACTTTATTACACTGTCACTTTTTTGGTACAACGTGTCCAAAGAATTTTGTTATCCAAGAAGATACACAAATATTTCTAGATGAGCCAGCTTCCCCCTTCTCGTAAATACAATAGCCTCAATTTTGAGAGGATTTACTGAAAGCCCACTTCTAATTCAGCAATCTTCGATCCCATCTAGGGCTGCTTACGCTTTAGAGTAGAAAGAACTTATTGAGCGTGTTAAGCAATGAATCAATCAATCTGCACCATAGCAGTGGAGACAAGACGTCGGCTTGAAGGAGATTCCTTTTAATCCCTGCCATGACATATTGGCCAGCAGTCAGCATCTGCAATCAGGTCCTATTCACCAGCATTGCTCTTATCCACAAAACTAGTAATTCGTCTGTTTCGTGGAAAGCATTTCCAAGGTCTTACAAAATGCTCATCGCGTACCGTTTCTTGTCTAGTGCGCCTTCAATTCCCCCAAACGGACATTGTGCTCGTTTCTAACATCGTAGATGCTTAGGAAATGTATACCAACCCGTTAAGACCACAGTAAGCAGTTTATATTTTGTCCTGTCAAAGAAAAGCAGAAAACCCACTCGCTTTGTAGAGACGAGTAGATCCATTAGTTTGGTCTGCTTCTCACCTGAAGAGTTATGCCATCTTTCGTCATGCTCATGAGGAAGCCCAAACCGTGAACGCAAGCGCGTTCATTGGCGTTCTCATATTTTACAATGTCCCAAAGACCCAAAGAAATCTTGTATCCTCGAAAAAACTTAGACGTGTGAAGTCAGGTTTGACTTGACTTTGGATCAGTAAGTCCCAATTGGAATAAGGAACACTCTTTTCGGTAAAAAAAACGTTTTATTTTTTTAACGTAAACTCCTTTTAGCTCGATACACTCTGTACAACATTTCTCCCATTTCTTGATGCCCTCCAAATAATAGGATTTCCCGAGCTCTTCAAAATAGTCGTCTGTTTCATCGATGACCTCTTCATACTACCAAATCTCTTACCGCCGAGCCATTTCTTCATGTTTAAAAACAGGAAATAGCCACAGGGGGCTAAATCTGAAGGATATGCTGGATGAGCGAGGAATTCGATACCTAATTCTTGCAATTTTGCCATTGTGACTGCGGACTTATGCGCCGGTGCGTTGTCCTGATGGAATAGAACCTTTTTCTTCGCCAAATGCAGTCATTTTTGCTTCAAATAGGCGTCGAATCGATCCAACAGCTCTGCATAATAGGCGCTTTTCAATGGAGTCAATGTGAATGACACCGCGTGCATCCCAACAAGCTGTCACCATGACGCACCTTGACCCAACAGACGCACCTTGATCTTCTTTGACTTCGATTCACCAGAAGAAGTCCACTGTCTCGACTGTGCCACGATTGCGAAACGGCGCAAAAACTAGTTCGGATTGTGATTGAACATCGCCAGAAACTCCTTTGAAGTTGTCAGACGATTGCGTTTCTTGTCAATTATGAATAAACGTGGCACCCATCTGGCGGATAGCTTTTTCATATCCAAATCTTTTTGCAAAACTGGTGTCACTGATTCACGTAATTCGCGCGCTTTCACTTACCGATTGCCCAATATCAAGCCGTGGATTTTATCGACCATTTCTGGTGTGGTGACTTCAATTGGGCGGCCTCACTTATGCTGGTACGACCACATCGAAATTGGGTAAACCATTGTTCCAATCGACGGTGAAGAGTCCCCATAATATTTTTCAAGCTTATGTTTGCTTTGCGTGATGTTTTTTTATGCAAAAAATAGTGTTTAATGAGCACACGAAATTCACTTTTTCCATACTCCATTTCCATTTCAAAATTCTCGTTGACGTCTGTTTCAAACAGCTGTCACAACAAAACTTGACAGATCTGTCTGAAAATCGGGGTGCGTTCTTTTGAAAGATGGTTCTTGACAAGCAAAATGTTGAATTTAAGGTGGCAACGCCATCTGTTTTAATTTTCGGAGACTTATTAACCCACCCTCGTCTGCAGATGTGTAAGTATAAAAAAATTAACAAGAAGAGAATTGCGGCAAACACTACTGTGGGGACGTTAGTGTTAAGTGCAAGCAGAATGCAAAGTCAGAGAACTGCACTGCGAGTTATACTAACGAGCACTTCTCTGTTAACGAAAGCGTGTCGCGTTTGGTATGAATTCCAAAAGAAGGGCGATAAACTAAAAAAGCTAGAACAGAACAAAGCGTGCTGGGATAAAATCCCAAAGAGGCGAGATAAACCGTTCTGCGATACATTTGCGTGAAAGTTTATTCCACCAAGCAACCGACGCATAAGATAGAATTAGTCTTATCAAAGCGGTCCAGAAGACCCTTGACGGTGACAAGGGCAATGCTCTGCCGAAAGCTACTTTACACTGGTTAAAAGTCGACAGTGTATTCGACAAAGGAGTTTGTTATCCAGTATAACACACAAACACATACTTATCTTCGTTAGGAAAAGGGAGGATAATGCCTTTACCTTTTGAAGAGTCTGATATTCCCTATTCTATCTTCCTCTCGTGTTTTTGTACAGGATCCTATTATACCCTTTGTGTTTCGGAAACCTTTATCAAGTCAGATTTCTAGATGGAATCCAGTACACTAATCTTTTGCGCTTGTTGATGCCACATATGACATCTGAGGGATTTTGGAAGAATCGGTTGAAAATGGATTGGTTTGGATTGGAATCCGCCACAGTATTTTTTTGCCTTTGGGATGTCTCGTCCAATGGCTGTAACAAGGCAGTGCTCCAAGTCAATGTCGATCGTTCAGAATATTCGCAAGATCGCAATGTTGCCAACAATATGTGCCAAAGATGCTCTTGTTTTCTGTGAAGTCATGGGTACACACCAGATGTATCTTGGGAAAAGTAGCTTAGAAGAAAATTGTTACAAGAAATCTTGCATGGAACTTATTAAATGAGAATGATATCCGCTGCTGTCTGGAACATCAGCTTATTGTTCCTCTACATATTATATATCAGGCTCACTCCAGACCATCAAACTCCAAATCAAATCGGCCGGAAAATAATTGATAGGAGATGATGCTATTGTAAATGGATTATCATTTAAAAGGTGCAAGTGTCGAATTTCGTCTTGTCTGATCCGAAAAAAAAACCACCGGTTCGGAGAGAAATGGGCCAATCACTCCTTTTACTTAAGAAAGCCTCGGCAAAGGAATTGGATGCTGGAAAATAACAAGTCAAGGCACCCAGACAAACTACAATCAGCAAAATCATCCAATGGAGTGTAACAAAAACTGGAGGATGTGGACACCCTGGTGACCGAAATATGAATTCCAAGCATCCCATATTCAAAAAAGATGATTCTATGTCTGGCAAGACTCGCTGTTCATATTTATTTTAGACGTCGCACATAAATTGTTTTAGCTCAAGACTCATCGGCAACCACTCCGGAAAATCTACAAATCTTGAAAAAGGAGCAACAAATTTTTAGTCGAGATTCGCCACATTTTCAATGACTTTAAGGCCCTAATTTGTGATGTGTCTGTGCTGGTAGTAATCCCACAAAAACTACGCCAGATATATCATTTAAACCTAAAAACTTCTTCGGTATACTGTGCTCCTAGAAAATTCGTCGGAACTAATTCAGACATGTTTAAAATTTTTAGGAGGACTAATGAAGTAAATGGCAGAACCCTAAGCCGTATTAACAACCCAGCAAATCAATAAACGAAACCATATCGACCAAATGCACGACAAAACTCCAAGTGAGCGATTCTTCAAATTATAGCTCTTGAATCCAGATTTAAAAACAGACCAAAGGATCCTTGAACTCGACGAAGATTTCGTAGATTCTTAAAGGGACGCCTGAAAGGTGATCGAGTGCCATGTATATTTTCCCAATAAAATACGTGACCATCAAAATAGTCCAAACCTCCTTTGAAGATAGGCAAAATTTTACATATCGAAGGGTGTCAAGTGATGTACGGCCCTTGATGAGGACACTAGTGCCCTAATTATGCTTTCTAAAGTCAGCCGTAAAAATTCGAACAAACACTTTTGTAAATTCCTTCTTCGCTTGAAGTGGCATTAGTCATCCGTTCCACCTGGTGGTCTTTGCGCTTTATTACAAAGACACCTTATGCATATATGAGGCGAATGAACGCTATTAAACACCACCATGAATACTTGTAATTCGGCCTGAGATCCCTTTTAAAGGTAAGACAAAACACGCCAGAAAAATGTGGCGCCTATTAGTCTGCTTGGAAGACACATCGCAATGATCCAGCGCTCTTAACAACGCTCCTCGCTTTCCGAAAAGGAAAATAACTCTCTTAAGAAAATTTGAGAAGGTTATAGCCAAACATGCATTGACGAAGCCTGCACTTCGACAGAGTGCTGTTACCTCCAAAGCCAATCAGAAGGCATAGGGCTTAAAATCTGCGATGAGGTTGCGCTACGGAGAACACCTTCTAAGGAGATCCTGAGCAAGCATGAAAGCTGGATCTGTGTACTAGGGGATCAGCAGAAACGAAATTCTCGACCTCCCTAAGATCAGAGCACTTCAATTGCCATAAAGAGCTGAAGGGCTTCATCATCTCGATGAATAAGCCTGCGCTATCACTGCGAGAAAACAGGGAGATGAACTTTTCTACGGGTCGGAGAAGCCACTTGAAAATGGGCTCTACTAGCCGAATAAAATGACGCCTCTATGGCAATCAATTCAGGTCTAATGTGGTCAGAATCACCCATAGCGGGTATCCCTTCGCTACATAGTCGATACAGTCAATTGTCTTACCAGTTCCCTACCACTTGCTATTAAAAGAGCCTGTTGGCCTATCCTCGTGTTATGCAGAAAACGAAAACTTCTCCGCCATTGCGATCGCTGAAGCATTCAATAATAAGCACTGACAGCTGGACACCAGTCCCGAACCTTTCCCTAGCACAGTCCGCTCTGCTCTAGATACACAAATGAATTTCCCTCACCTTGGTATTCAGATTGCAGGCTACCCTCCCAAAGCTGTCTAAGAGAAGTGGTGCTTAAGACAACATGCATCGAAGTTTTGATGATCTTGCGCCCCAACTGTCTTTTGACTCAGGTCGTATGGGTTGCCGAATGAAACCCGAACTCTTGCTGCAGAAATCGACTTTCCCAGTGCCCAGAAATGGTTTCGGCCAGAATCTAAGACAGAAGAGGTATAAATTTGAGTCCTCACGGATGTCTTCAAGACCGACGACAACGTTCGATTTCACTCCTGGTTGAAAAACCTTCCATACTCAATCCTGATGACAATGAACTAAATTGGAAGAGGCGGCAAAGTTTCTACGTCCGTAGCAAGCAACAACTAAGCTAAAGAAGGTTACAATAGGATCACGGGAAATGAAATCGCCTTTTTGCACTTGCTAGATAGGATTCAAAACCGTGCGATAAAACTCATTGCTGATACTAATATCAGTCAATCAATTGATACCCTCGAACACCGACGTAATGTCACCTGTCTCACTTTGTTTTATCGCTATTTCCACCATTAGAGCTCCATTGAAATCGCCAGTAGCATTCCGGTCATTCAAACTTTTAACCGTAACACCCGTCTCGCTATGAATGCTTATCAGTACACCTACCCTCAAGCCCACTTCCGGACGTACTCTAAAATAAATATCGTGATTCTTTCCTAAGCCGTACAACTCGCTTATGGAATGCCCTGGCGAGCTCTTTATTTCCTATTCACTATAATCTGCAAACATTTAAAACCAACGCAAATCGGTATCTCTCTTTTTTTCCCTCCCTAACTTCCTTACGACCGCGCTATGGGCAAACATCTTAAGGATACACAAAATCCCTTTCCAATTATATATAAAGGGTGTTTTCTTTTAGGGTTATACAAATTCAGCATAAAATAAAGTAGTTAAAGCTAACGTTAATGTCTATGATGTTAGCTTTATTTAATAGATAATTTCATGCCATTAGTGCTTGAATATGGTAGCCGTACATGCACGCCACGGCTAACTCGAATGAAGCGCAATCGTAAAGTCCAATTTTTGACAACTTTATCGAGCAACCGGGGCCGTATATCAGCAATAACACGACTTCCAAATCGTTCAAAGTCTGTGGTTTATCAGCATAGACTAGTGACTTCACATACCCCCAAAGAAAGTAATCTAAAGGTGTGAGATCACAGGATCGTGGAGGCCAGTTCACAGGTCCATTACGCAAAATTATGCGCTCAGCAAATGTTTTCCGCAATAAACTGATGGTGTCGCGCGCCGTACGGCAAGTTGCGCCATCTTGTTGGAACCAAAGCTCTGTCACGTCAATGCTATTCAATTGAGGAACGAAGAAGTCAGAAATCATGTTTCTATAGCGCTCTCCATTGACGGTAACCTTCTGGCCGGCATCGTCCTTAAAGAAATATGGGCCGATGATTCCACCAGCTCATAAAGCACAACAATTAATGAGTTTTAATGGTTGTAAGAGTCCATTCACCGAACCTACGACTCGTATAATGGTCAACTCTGGAACTTATAAGCTTTTAAGCCAAAATCTTTCCGTCAAATCGTCCACAAAGTGGATGGGCATAGCTCCAATTGCTTTATACAACGGCGAATCGACTCATTCGGATTCTCCTTAACCCTGCGCTCCACAACGGCAATAACTTCTTCTGCCCGCACTGCTTGTCGTCTTTTGGGATGCGTATTATCCACTAGAGTGCACGTGGTGCGAAAATGATTCATCGTGTTCCAAATAACTTGCTCAGATGGACGATTATGTCGACCGTAAAATGGACGTAGCGCACGATAAGTTTGGCGAACCGAATCATGCTTTTCAAAATAAATTTGCACGCGTTGTTCTGGCGTTAATCTATTCATCGTAAAATGTCAAAACGTACTAACCGCAAATCAACTTTCAACTGTCAAATTGACAGTCTGTAGAAACAGTGTTGCCAGTTTAAAAACCAA
The DNA here is from genome assembly GCA_963966105.1 of Volucella zonaria. Lineage (NCBI taxonomy): Eukaryota > Metazoa > Arthropoda > Insecta > Diptera > Syrphidae > Volucella > Volucella zonaria. The sequence goes on from OZ014533.1 coordinate 157,406,737, forward strand.
ACCCTTTACAAAAAAAAGGGCACTGCGCAATCAGTATCGATGACTAATGGCTGATTGTGCACCACAATCAAGGAAAAAATTGAGTCTGTCCGTCACCTATTGTGTGACTATCCTCTGTCTCTCCGAAAGGAAAATGAGCACTTTATCCAGTTATTTCTCCATTGAGCTGGAGGATTTACCTAATATTCAGCTAACATCACCGTCTGGTTCCAATTTGGCGGTATTTCTTCTGACCTTGGTTAGCAGTGAACCTTGGTCAAATAATATTGACCTACCTACCTAACTTTCTTGAATGGGTGTTACGTGGGGTTTTGTTCAACTAGCTACGAGTCTTCTACTTAACATTGCTGTAGCAGTTTTGCGGTATTGTAAATTGACAAATGTGCTATCTCGACCAGAAATGTATTAGGATGTCCGTAGGTGTCTTGAGTTTCCTCGGAGTTCGAAACGGCTTACATAGCACTCCCCAGGGAGAAATTTTGACGTCATCAAGGCTTTTCATCATTCTACAATAGAAACCCCAGGCTTTTCAACTCACATCTCCCAATCTCCATGTAGGCTTTTGATGCTGAGATTATCTTTCCTTCTTTCCCAAACCCGTCCCTATTTGCATTTTCCGCAAAGAAGCAGACTGTACCAAATTCATTCAGCATCGTCTAGCTTCTTGACATTGTTCATTGTTGTAATCGACCACAAAGTGCGAGAGTCTATTGAACACTGTTGCTATCAATCTAAAGCGTTTGGTTCCATGAGCCAGGAAACGGCTGAGTAGGAATTCGTCCAATATTCGCTTAATTCAAGAATCTTTCTTTCGGCTGTAAGTACAATACAACAGGAGACTAAAGATTAACCCCGGAATCCATCTGCAATCTATGAGTACAATCTCTGGCTAGACCTTGTTGGATCTTTGTCTCAGCAATGGTATAAACTACAAATATTATTATTGGAACACCCACTAGTTTTCTAGGATAAAAAGTTCCAGCAAACCATGAACAAAATCGATCACTGCTCGACGCTGATCTACGAGTAAATACAAATGTACGTCGTACAAGCCTGTAACATTTAAAAAAAAAAAACATTTGTGCTGTGTGTTTTGTTTTTGAAAATGTCCTATTTTCCAAATGGAAATTTTCCAAATCAATTCGACAACTTTATCACCATAGCGATAGCTAACGAGAACCATGAATGATGTAAGACCCCATTTTCTAACAAAAAGCTTTTTTTTTTTTCTATGAATACCCCAACACTAATTGACACGGCGAAACTAAAAGAGCTGACGCCATAGACTCCGGCCATTTTTCTCCTTCATTCAGCCAAGCATGCATTCGGCAGCTGCATCGACAAGATGCGCACATAACTAACGTGTCTGTGTCTTCTCCTAATGCCCATTATGCCCCCATGGATACCAATTGAAGACAAAGAATCTTCCCTCCCGTCATTTCAACTATTCCCGCTGACATGACGGTGGCCGAGCCGTGCCGTGATCTATGCAATTTTCCATTTCTACTACTCGGACGAAGTCGCGTCCGTGTCTTCTCCGATCGCCACGATCATCTTGGAAAGCTATTTTCACTCCACGATGTAGGAAGTCATTGAAAACGAAACGTTGACGATCGTTTTGGTTGTCATCATCATCTCTGCCGTCAGCTAGCCAATGGATTAACCTGGTTCCCTGTGCCGAGTTCGAGGGAGAGTACTCGTATTCGAGCATCCTCCGCAAGAGAATCGGTCCCGTCTCGTTGCGTCCCATCCCGTCCTGGTTACGGTGCCAATTCTTGAGGTTTTTTCCTTTTGCTTTTCTACATTTTCAGCCATCTCCTCTGTGCACTAAATTAAGTAATTGCACGCGTCTTCCATGCCAGGGCAGGTATATAGATGTGTGCATGCACATCTTGCTTTAGCTTTGGTCTGGCCAAAGAATGAGATGCATTCATGGAATCTAGCACAAACTAGGGCGGCTGTAGAATGCTGATACACACTCGTATGTATTGCTATGTAACACCACACACTCGGGCATACTCGTACGTACTCGTAGATACGTCAGATTTCGTAATATCTCTGGCAGAGATCGTGCAGCACTAGCACCAGCAACAGCAACAGCAGCAACAGTAGCAGCAGAAGCAGTCGAAGCAGCATTCGAAGCACCAGTACCAGGCATGGCCTAGACTTGCCGATACTTATACTATGATACAACAACAACATTGCACGGGCATCTATGGATGGGAACTTACTCGTAGTTCTAGCATCGACATGGTGTGAGATTCACGAGAACTAATTTTTTTTTTTTTTTTCCTTTTGCGTTTGCAATAATTTTGTTTTGAAAAAGAAAATTAAGAAAAACATCTCAGCACCGCAAATTGAGGTTGAGGGTTGCTTGTTCGGACTACGAGGGTGTAGCCAAAGCCAACTATTGTAGCTAGCTGGGTAGCCTATGCAGCCGCAGATAGTCACAGTCACAGCTACAGCTACAGCCACAACCGCAACCATCAGTTGAGAGAGAGAGACCCAGTGATTGTGTAACAACTTCTCGATCGTTTTGGTTGTTGTTCTCATGAAGCTACTCCGCACTAGCTGCTGCTGCCATCGTTAGTTGACGTGATAAAGATGTTGATCACCTAGGGTTGCGATTTTTTTTTGCGTCGTAAAATAAATCGTAAAAATTCATAAACAATCCGGCGATCTTGACTTTTATTGATTGTAAAGCAGAGCAAGGCACCACCTGATGTAAGTGAGATGGCCCCACCTAATGGCGATTGTTGTTTGCCAAGCATTTCTGTTGAATTCCCAATAGAGCTGAGGCTTTAGCCACTTTGTACTGATAAGTGCAATTTTTGAATCATTTTTGCAATACGCAAAAAAGGCAGATAAATTTCACAGCACTCGGAATAGATGCAACCGGTGTTTCTAACAGAAGTTTGACTTACTATAGCAATGACTTCTTCCCTCAGATCGACTATCAAGGTCATATGGTCCGGCGTGAACCAGGGTGTCGGTCAATAAACCTCGCCCGTAAGTGTGGTCTTTGTCCATCAAGGACGAGGTTTCCTCTGCTTCGTTGTCCATTTGGGTATTAGTCAAAGAGCCTTCAGGCATTCATTGATTCTAATTCAACCTTCGGATTGGTATTCATTCACTGGCCATGTATATAACAATCTCAGGCAGGATTGATGTCGCTTACATATTTTGCAAAGGAATGCAAGTTTGACCAAAATCCACTCGAGAATCTTACCTTCAAGACGGCCAGAGATGTCTTTATCTACCTTCTCTAACGCCCATGCTTCTGTGTCACAGATCATGACTGGGTTGCTGACAATTGCCTTCGTAGGCGCTTACTCTTCATTTGGTTTCTGTCGAGCAATTATTATCACAAACTGGTGAAGATACAGTAAATAGCTAGAATACCTATATACCTTACAGTTACAGCTATCTATTGTGACGTTTTGTCATATTCGTTGATGCAGCATGTGCCTTCTGTTGACAGTATATACTCGGTTTTGCCCTTATTCATAGCGAAATTGATTTCTGATTTCAATATGTACTAGCGCACCAGTAAAAGCATGCTGCGTTCTCCAAATGATGTCAACGCCACCAATTTATGCTGGTGCAAGTGCACACACTTTTGGAAGGTCGTGCTTTTGGTTTTGATTTCCAAGTTCCGGACATTTTTTTTTTAAGTACAACAGAGCAGATTTCTTTTCCCGTGATCCCATTGTGATCTGGGACTCAGACAAGGGTCACTGAATTTAGCCTTCCGACAGCGTTCAGTGATTTCTTGCATTCTGGAATTAGCTTGGAAGTCGTAAGAAGGTTCAGCAAGGCTCTAAGCGTAGCTTGGCTGTTGCTACAGATGCAAATTCTTCGCCCCCTCTACCGGTTCTCCGCAATATAGTTCGCTGCCAGCAGAATCGCGTAAATCTTGGAAGACAGATGCGAACTTTTCTAACGTGAAATGAAATCTAACGTTGTCGACTCCAGTAAGACACCAGCGCTACATCCTATATTAGTTTTGGAGCCGTCCGTGCAGACCCGACCGCATACCTTTCCTGGCTCAGATTCTGGCCGAAACCAGTCTTGGGCACAGGGAAAGTCGATTTCATATTTTTTATTTTCGCAACAGGAGTTCCGGTGTCATAGCTGAAGCGCAAGGTCATCAAAGCTGCAGTACGTGTTGTACCAAAGACCAATTCTTTTTGAACGGAAGACGGCGTTGAGAATGCAGCCCATGATAGAGATTCATCAATGCGTCTAGGGAAGAGCCAGGCGTGCTGGGGAAAGCCCCTATGTATCCGAGACGAACCGTTCTCTGGAGTCTGGTAAAAGCAGCAATCGCGAGAGCTTATTCCACCAGACAACCGACGCATAGGATATAATTGGCCTTATCATAGCCGTGTAGATCCAAAGGACCCTTCTCGGTGACAGGCCCCATGTCTTGCCAATAGTTCATCTGCACCGCCAGAAGGCCGACAGCGCCTTAGACGCTTTCAACTTAGGACTGGGGTTACTAAGGTCTTATAGGTCTTATATAGGGTCAATTTTGGTGTTCAAGAGAGGGTCAATTATATTTTTAGACCTAGAAGCAGCGATTGGCAAGGGTTATTCTTCGTTTGATTTCAGTGCCGTTGTCGTTGTTTGTATTGATAGCGGAACCTAGGTAAACAAAGTCCTCAACTAACTCAAAGTTATATCTGTCGAGGGTTCGTATGACTACGCATCGCTTTGTCTAAATCCTTTTTTGATATCGAATGTGTCAGTGAGTTCTTTACTGACCTTGATGGAGTTTGACGAAAACGCCAAACCTAGACATTGCTTAGCAACACGCGGCTTGTGTTCATCGCTTTGGAGCTCATGGGTTTTATCCAAGATCTGCCGTAGTGCCAATATTTGGTCGATGGTGGACTTTCCTGGCCTAAAACTACTCTGATATGGGCCAATCAGGTTGTTGGCGAACGGCTTCATGGGTTCACACAATACGGCAGATATGATCTTGTATGCGATGTTAAGAAGACTGCTGCCTCTGTAGTTGGCGCAGTTCAGAGGGTCTCCTTTCTTGAGGATCGGACAAACAATGCTGAGGTTCCATTCATCGGGAATACTTTCGTCCGACCATATTTTACTGATGAGTTGGTGTATGCTACTTACCAAGTCATCGCCTGCTGATGTGAAGAGCTCGATAGTCAGGTCGTCCGCTCCAGCAGCTTTGTTGGACTGAAGCTTAGATATAGCTATCTTCACTTCATCCAGGCCGTTTGGACGAAATTGTCGATCTGCATGTCGTCCAGGTTGAAAGTCTTAATATGCCTGACAGCGGTATTTGGTTCGTCACCCCCGTTTTGCTCTACAAAAATGCTCTTCCAAATCCTCAGCGACTGCCACTCTACTACTATGTTCCCTTATTCATGTCTACAGACCTAGATTCGAATCTCATTCCTGGAGTAGCATTGCTCAATTTCCTCGACAGCGCACTACTTCTTTTTCCTCTTATGAAGCCAGTGTTTATATCTGCTCTTCTACTTATAGAGCTCTAGTCCTTCTATGCAGTGCCGCTTTGTATGTATCTTGCTTAGCTGCAACTGCTTGCCGGCACTCATCGCCAAACCAGGGGCTTAGTTGTGGTGGCTGAATGAAACTCAGCACATTAGAGGCGGCATCTCTGATGACATTTTGGCAATGTTGCCACTGGACTTCAATACTTGATGCTGGATGCATAAGACCTCTTAAGAGATTAAGGGAGACTAGATCGAAAAAGGATTTGGCAACCTCTTGCGATTGCAGCCGCCCGACGTCAAACTTCCTCACTGTCCTAGCTGGTCTTTGCGATATTCGAATATCCCACAACCGTGGCTACAACAAGGTAATGTTTCGAGTCGATATAAGCCCCTCGGAGCGTACTTAACATACTTTAAAATTTGCTAAAATAAAAATAAAGTGATGGTACTGAAAGTCCGGTGCGGACCATCCCCTACTTTTCCCAGTGCACTGTGTTGTGCTGAACGTGCCCAACTATTTTTGTCCGACACCGAACTACGATACCAGCTACCATAGCCCGGAATTTTAACTTTCCTTTACCAATGCTGAAAGGATAATGATATCAGAAATATTTTTTTCCGTTTTTAGTATGCCACCTAGAATTGAGCTCTGGTGAAGAAGCCGACATAGTCCAATATGATCATGCTCTCCAAGAAGGCCTAACCTCAATTTTCGAATAATTCCACAAACAGAGTCAAGATCTCTCTTTGAATCGATGTATTCGTATAGCCGTTAAAATTACAAAAAGAAGCGGTTTGTCAACTGCCATATTCTTATAAAAACTGCAGATGTTGTTCCTATCACGGGACCCTCCGATTTCTCCTGAAACCCTGCGTTATCTTATTTCTTTATTCACAAAACTTTTCTTTTTTCTTACTTACATTTCTTACTATCTTTGAGGGGGTCATCGGAAACACAGGCTGCATAACACAACGTCCGAAAATAGATCAAGGTTTTTAAAATTTGTAACGAGGCGTAAGCTTTTAGTAGCCACTACGAGGTTCCCACATCTCAACATCAATCAACCGTCAACTAGGCTGACCTGATTGAGATTGAAACTGCTCCAGCATTCTGAGTGTCCGAACTTTCCAAGGACCCAACGTCGACTCAGATCATTACCTTATTGGAGCCAGACCACGAATGGGGATATCCTGTGCACAACGGAATCAAGTAAGACCACCAAAGTAGTTCGACATTGAAAACCTGTAATCCACTATTATATCTCGCGCCTCCTCAAAATCCTAGCCCCTATACACAAACCCTAGGATATCAAGCGGAATGTTATCAACAAGCCATCAGAGAAGTTACCACAAAGAAAGCTCTGGTCTGGCTACGAATGTGGGCAAATATACTTGCAGTTAGTAAGAAACATATAAAACTGCGATGCATCCAAGACTGGGAGCTCCTCATGGTCGAGGAAATGGAAAGCTGTTACTACTGGAATGATGTTCGAAAATTTTATCAGAGAATAAATTTATAATGCTAAGGTTGCATAGCTATGTAGAATGAAAACCTCTGAAGATGAACATGGACAACTAGTATTAGAGTCGTACAATAAACCTAGATGAAGTTAAGGAAGCAAAGCTAAAGTCCAATAGAGCTGTAGGCGCAGCCAAATATGCTTCTTAATTCTTTAAAGCAGCTGGCTGGGAACATACATACTATAGCTAATCTGTAAAATCTCAGCATCGTTTGTCCGATCCACAACAAAGGAGACACCTTTGACAGAGCCAACTAAAGAGGAGCGATTCTCCTAAACTTCGCCTAAAAAATCATTCCCGACTTATAACGTGAGCTTCTGAAACGATTCAAGAACAAGCTGATCCACATCAGTCCAGTTTCAGGCCAGGAAAGTCCACCATTGATCGAATATTACCACAACGGCAGATTTTGGAAAAGAGCCAAATCAGATCGACACTCGCTATCAATTTGTCGACTTCAAAGCCTCATATACTATAATACCGTGCATAGGGACGAACGATATATCTCCCTGTCTTGTTTCGAAACCCCTGCCAAAATCGTCAGGCTGTGCAGGGTAACTAAGGAGAACTCTCACTGCTTGCGTCCTTAATTTGAAGAAATGTTTTAGAAAATCGTTCAAAACCCACTTGCCAACAAAATAGGCACGATCTTTTTTAAGTCCGCACAATTTCTTCGTTATTTGGATGACATTGATGTCAATGGATCTCTAGTGAGTATTAAGGCGCAAACGGCCAAAATGGCTCTGACGGTAAACCACGGCAAAACAGAGCGCATGTTGTCACCAGAAAAAGACGCACATCACCGACGGCTTGGCCGGATTGCCACTTTTGGAATTTATAACTTCGAGCCAGTTAAGGACTTCGTCTACCTTGGCTCAGCAGTTACACGCAGCAACGACATCAGCGCAAAAACCAGATGCAGAATTGCTCTGCCCAATCGTTGTTTCTTTGGGGTCAGGAGGCAATTCAATAAGACCACCTGGCTTGATACAAAACCCTTATTATTCGGGGCATGCTCTACGACGCAGAGACTTGAACCTTGTGGAAAAACGATGAAGAAGCCCTCTGCCGTTTCGAGAAAAGATACAACGCATGATTTTTGGTCCCGTATCTGTTGACGGGAAATGGAAATGATGGGTGTCTGCGGATCCAACGTCTGATCACCACAACTCTGGTCCAAACATTTTTCGATTCTAAGCCCGAGGGATGGCGCAGCATACCACGAGCGTATCTAAGGTGGCGAACGCAAGATGAGCGGGACCTCAACCAACTTTGAGTTCGACACTGGTGAGAGCTTGGGAGCAATTATGCTAGCTAGAGAAAATTGTTGGTTGAGTACCAGGTTGCCCCCGGACTGTAGAGCCACCTAGGTCAGTAAGTAGGTAGGTAAGAGCGGCTGTTGGATACACCGACCCACTTAAGCCTATTGGCCCCTTGTGCTGTCTATATTCTTCAGATCGTTTAGGTCATTGTAGAAGATAGCTCCTCAGTGAAGTTTTCTTCCATAGGAGAGAGCTGGGCATTTACAGAGAAGGTGGACGATTGTCTTCTCTTGCTCCTCGTCCATGCAGCTTGCTTATAAGGCAGTGTCCAGTGATGACACCTATGATGGCGCTGAGATGCTTCCTATTTAGCAAGATCAAATTCTTAGAGCGATTCGGATCTAGCTTTGGCCAGATCTGTTTAGTCGCTAGACATGTCGACTTTTATTGGCATCCAGCTTTAATATTAATTTGCACGTAGCGATTGATTGGTATCTATGGTACCCTTTTCCGGTAGAATAGGTAGAGTAGTTCCAATTTTGGCGAGTTCATCGGCCCTACAATTCCTTGGAATGTCTATGTGGCCAGGTACCCTCCTTTGACTGCTCTGCCATCTCCATAAGAGATGGTCGGCATTGAAGGGGGTTTTCGAATTTAGTGAGACTGACTCCAGGGAGTTGATAGCTGCCTGACTATCCGAAAAGATGCGGATATTCTCTGCAGATACCACGTTTTTCTTCAGCCAGGACAGAGCTTCTTTAATCAGCAAAATTTCCGCATGGAACACTCTACAGTGATTTGGAAGACGGAAAGAGAGGCTTAGATTTAGCTTATCTGAGAAAACACCGCCACCAACCCTGCTATCGGTTTTAGATCCATCTGTGTAGAAGTGGATTGAGTTGTCTTCATGGAGGATATTCCTCCCAGAAGGATCTAGAGGGGAAGCTTACATGCAAGTCTTTGTCTAACCCAAGTTCAGGTATGGTGTAATGATGTTCTCTGTGAGGATTCCTAATGTATTAAGAATGTGATCGTGGTCAAATGAATTATTTGTCCACTGCGTAGTCGCAGCTAGTTGTCTGCTGAAGATATCGAGGGATGCCAAATGAAACAGAATGTCTAATGCCGCAGAGAGAGTAGACCGTAAGGCTCCGTTTATGCATAGACATGCGGTCCTTTGAACTCTGCTTAGTTTGTCTATGGCCGTCCACCAGACAAACACTTCGTAGGTTCGTATCGATCTTATAACCGAGACACATAGCCAGTGGGTTATGCGGGATTGAAGGCCCCGTTTATTCCCAATTGCCTTTTTGCAAGACTCTTTTTTGAAGGTTAGGTTTCCAGTTTAGTTTCCTGTCAAAAATGAGACCCATATATTTTCCTGTATCGGAAAAGACTAAACTGGTACCGTTTATTGAGGGAGGGTCTATAATTGGAATTTTGCATTTCCTGTAAAAGAGGACGAGATTAGTTTTATGGGGATTTACTCCCAATCCTCAGCGATCTGCCCAACGGGTTAATCTGTTGAGATTTAGTTGAAGGAGTTCTTTAACGGTATTAAGATGCTTATCGGAGACGGCTATAGCAACGTCATCTGCATAGGCAATCACCCTGCTACCACCCGCTTCCAGGTATATTAGCAGTTCATTAACCACTAAGTTCCAGAGGAGGGGAGAAAGGACACCGCCATACGGAGTACCTCTACTGACACATCTTTTAACAGAAAGCCCACCCAGTTTGGAGCCGGTTGTCCTGCTGTTTAGCATAAGACTGATCAACTCCCAAACTGAGTCGTCTACCTGCATAGCGCAGTCGTGATTGCAGATGTGTTGACGTTATTAAAGTCCAGAAAAGCAACCATTGTGTACTCTCTATACTGTAGGGACCGTTCGATGTGGCTAGACAGTGAATGCAGAGCCGTTTCCACCGACTTTCCTTTACAGTAAGCTTGTTAAACCGTTGACAGTCGTCTTGGATCAATTTTAGCTAGTATATGGATATCAATCAGTCGTTCTAGAGTTTTCAGAAGGAAAGATGATAGACTCGTAGGTCTGAGGTCTTGTGGTTAGTGAGTAAGTTATCATTTGTAGGATCGAATTACATGACTTTCTACGAGGGGCGTTCAATATATTCTCGGTATCAATATGAAGGAAAATGCGAATTCAATTTAAATATAATCTCTCCTAACATCAATGCATTTGTTACATCTTGAGAAAAGCTTTTTTAAACCCTCAAAAAAATAAATTTCCTCCTCCTCCATTTATTGCCGACTTGAGTTCTTCATCATCCGAAAATCTTTTTCCACTAAGACATTTTTTCAAATCCGGAAACAGGAAATAATCACTAGGGGCAAGGTCTATACTATAGAGTGGGCGTTGGATTTCTTCGAAACCACAATCTCGCGCAGCAGCCTTGGAAACTCGCGCCGTGTAAACAGGAGCGTTGTCATGAAGAAGCAACGCACCCGCTGCGAGTTTACCCCGTCTTTTCTTTTTAATTTCCTCCCGCAAATTATGCAAAGTGGAAGCGTAGGATGTGGCGTTGATGGTTTCACCTTTTTTTTTTGTACTCAATGAGCAAGATTCCCTTTGAGTCCCAAAAAACTGTGGCCATGAGCTTCCCGGCAGACGGAGTGACTTTGAACTTCTTCGGGGGGTCTGTTCCTTTTTTATGCCACTGCATGGACTCTTGTTTGCTTTCAGGGTCATAGTGGTGGACCCATGTTTTGTCCCCAGTAACAATTCGATCCATAACACCGTCCGCGTTCTCACTACACATCTCCAAAAGCTCTCTACAGCATGCGATTCTCACTTTTTTCTGAGGCGCTGTGAGCATTCGTGGCATCCACCTTGCACTGACCTTTGAAAGGTTAAGAGGGTCATGAAGAATGGTGTGAATGGTACCAATTGAAAGCTTGGTGATCTCTGCCATCATTTTCACCTTTATTCGGGCATCCTCAAGAACAAGTTTTTCGACTTCTTTGATGCTTTCTCCCGTACAAGCAGTAGCCGGGGCGCCGGAGCGGGGGTCGTCTTCAATCTCTCTTCGTCTCTGCCTCTCTTGAACTCACTTGACCACTTTTGCACAGTTGATAATGAAGGTGCGGAACCCTGGTAAACAGCCACCGTCTCTTCATGAATAGTTTTTTGACTTTTTCCTTGCTTAGTGGGAAATTTAATTACAGCGCGATGCTCAATTTTCACCATCATCGTCTCAGTTGCCTTGATAAATAAGTCAATTTATATATACAACCACAGCTTCACCCCGATACCGAGAATATGTTGAACGCCCCTCGTATGTGAGATGATTTTTTACGACCAACTACTTCGAAAGAGGGCTTTCTCGGTTTCAAATATCTTCTGGAGTATGTGCATATGAGTACATCCCAATCTAAAGGAAAAGGTTCTTGTTGTACACCTATGATAATGAGAGGGTGGAAGGCCGATGAGAGGGTGGAAGGCCGATGAGAGGGTGGAAGGCCGATGAGAGGGTGGAAGCCGATGAGAGGGTGGGAGGAATAATGTTGGCCATGAAGGTTCGTTTGCCGTCATCTCATCTCATCTCTAAAATCCTGTCGAAGTCTTGTAAATTATTAGAAACCTGAATTTTGTCGTAGATTTATAAGACGTACGCAGTTCAGATCTCAGCGTCAATTAGTTAAGAGACTGAAAATTACGGAAGCCTACCATACTCCTTACATCATAGATTGCGCACTCGTGGAAGGGACGATGAATAAAACAACATTTTAACCGACAGTCCTTGCCAGCCTATTACTACCGTAAATGTTCCAAATGTGAGATACGACTTGCTTAACGCACACTGTTGGAAGTTGCAATTGCGGTCTCACGAAATTGGTGCCTAAACTCTAACAGCTCATAATGTAGACTTTCCACACCACAACCCTCTTCAAAGGATAAGCCCAAGCTTGACCCGGTCAAGATATCCGCAACGATCACTAGAAGGATCATAAACGTATGTTTGATTCGAACGATCATTTGACAGATCCAATGGTTGGATCTATTAACAGATTAAATGGTTGAACAATGTGCGAACTCTTGTATATAATTATTAAATTACCAAGGAATCCGCCTTGATGTTTGAACATTGGCAGATTTCATGAAACTCAAAATAGGGCATTAGACCCAAGTTAACGAGAAATGAAATTGCTCTCCAATCATGACTTGTGACTAAAATCTGAAATCGATGTCACGGCTGTTTAACTAAAACAGAAGTTGGAAAACAATCTCAGCCAGTAGTTCGGTTCGTATTCGGTTTTGCTAATTTCTAAATTTACACTGAAAGACGACACCCAACTGCATGCATGTACTCGTATTTGGCATATTTTTTTTGCAAAAATTTTGCACTTTTCAACGGAAAGTCATAAAATGTCCATATCGCAGCAATTGCGTTCCACATCAGCACTACCACCCTGTACCGCACCTTGTTGTTCGCCACGATCCGGCAGTTGGCAGTCAATTGAGACAAATTGCGCTGAAGATAAGAACCAAACGTGTACTCTCCTATCTGACCCAGAAGTTGTAACTCTGGGGCGATTGAGTTCTGTTTTAAAGATTATTATCCGCGTCGTCGTGCCGGTCGATGGTGGTGGCACAAAACAGAAATGATTCCCTATCGTCACTATGAATGTGTGTATGGCCAAGGGTACCTCCCCAGAAATGTGGGACCGATCGACCGTTGCCGTGTAGCAACTTGCGACTGGCAACTGGCAACTGGCAATTGGCAACTGGCAACATCATCATCGTCTTCATCGTGGCCGATTTTGTTAGTTTTCTCATTTTGCTTTTAATTTAAGTTGGGATCTTACGATCACCCTGCCGATGCTGCTCTACTCCCCTATTCCAATGCGGATCGCAGTGGCCATGTTTACTGATCCACACATGGAAGGGGAGAATCTAAGAAACTAGGTTACTAGATTCTTGAAAGCGCTGGCAATTTACAATTTACAATTTTTGTTGTCGGTCTTGGTTGGGTTTTTTCACATTCACATTTTTTTTTTTTTGGTTTTTGTTTTTTGTTTCTAGTGCACGCACGATCTTTTGCGTTTGCTGCATGATCGGTCTCGAATCTGGGGGGAGAGGATTTATACTGTGAGTAAATATCTCACATCTATGAGAACGTTCCTGAAGAACGCAAGGGGAGTGTTGTAGTGCTTACACTGGACGAGAGTACAGTAGCAGCAATGAGATGAGATGTTGACGTTACTGATTGAGAAGATCAACGAGTCATGCCTAAGGAGGGAGCACAAGACGGATGGGGTTGTGCTGTATGTAAACCATGGACGACTATGTGTAAATTGACTGCAGGGAATTAGATCATGTTGAAGATTCCATTATCTGCTGTGTGTTTATTGTACGATGTTTAGAATGATGTTTATGGTTTGCACGCAATTTTTTCCTGGACTTATTCTTGTAATGGAACACGGAGCGAAGACTGAGGGAGCACATGTTTTAATGTAGCCTAGGTTCGGTTAGAATGGTGCTTTCGTTTCATTAGATTACGTCTTGTTCGATTGGATAAAAGAGCACATAATTGAAGTAGATGAGAGCTTATGTAATAGGAAGAGGAAATTGTTTCGGTTTTATAGCTAAAACACTGTAATTTTCTGTTCATGGAAGGCTTAAAAATGACAGGTGTACCGAGCCAAATTGGATTCACTTATTCGAAAAATGTTAAATTACTTGACTCGATCCTTGGTTTTCTCGATAGGCAACTTCTGACATTGATATTTCGCGTATCTCTGCACTTGCATTCTTCCAGTAGTAACAAAATTGCTCTTTTTCGGTAAGGTAAAGCGGAATACTAACCTAATATAAGCCCAGCATTCTCGTCTTCCTTCGGCACAGTTTGCTGGTATCGTTTTCTTCAATTTTCCTGATTAATTTGTAAAGCGTGGTAAAATTAGCTGGAGATGCATCCTTTAACTTGTATGATTTACGGATTCAACGGATGACAGGAATCACTGTTCAGTAGTGCAACTCGCGTACGAGTACTTAAATGTTCGACGATTAGGTAATGGTCCCAGCACGCTGATCTGATCTGATAGCGTGTGCAAAGTTTCGTGAAATGAACAATGGTCAACAAAACTCATCCAGGACCATCAACGTCAGCAGCTACGACATACCGTGGCTCAAGCTCGGGACGAAATCATGCGGAATCGGCGTAAATCGATAAGGAAGAGTGCAGCCTGTATTGCAATTAAAAATCAGCAGTGCATTTTGAAAACGAAATTAAAGTTCCACACATATAAGTGACAATCTTTTATGAGGAACCTACGCAAGGACAACGCTGGAACATTTTCGAACAGCAAGGTCACGATAGCTATGTGAACAAGCAGAACAAGCATTACCAGTGTCTTAGCAAGCGTAAGAATCACATCAAAGAGCGGAGCTTTAACAGTTGATAGCGGTCATATTGTTGAAACTACGAGTACATCTGTCAAAATGACTGTTATTTATTCAGTCTATTTTGCCATGAATGGACATAGCATCGGACATAGTGAGAGTGTGCAGGAGAATTCGATGCAGTCGATTTCGCGTCGCTCACAAGAACTTGGCCTTTCGCAGACCACAACTTGGCGAATTTCGCATGGTGACGTCGTCCTGCAGCCGTACAAAATTCAACTGACCCAGAAGCTGAAGGTAGATGACCATAGACAACACGTGTGTTCGCTGAATGGGCACAGGAGCAGTTGGAAACTGACCCTAATTTTCATCGAAAAATCATCTTCAACGATGAGGCCCATTTCTGGATGAATGGCTACGTCAACAAACAAAATTGTCGAATTTGGACGACACCAATCCACATGGGATCCAAGAGCGTCTAATGTACTTATCCCGAAAAAGTCACTGTTTGGTGTGGATTTTGGGCTGACCTCGTCATCGGTCCACATTTCTTTGAGAACGACGTTAGCCAGGCCATCACCGTCAACGGCGAGCGCTATAGGATTAACTTCTTTTGGCCTGAATTAGATGATATGGACACCAACGACATGTGGTTTCAACAGGACGGCGCTACGTGCAACACAGCTTACGCAACATTGGAAATTCTGCATGAGCGATTCGAGGGCATGGTCATCTCACGTGGAGGTGATGTGAACTGGCCACCGAGATCGTGCGATTTGACTCCGTTAGACTTTTTCTTGTGGGGTTTTCTGAAGTCGCAGGTCTATGCGAATAAGCCACAAACCACAGCTAACCTCAAAGCCAACATAACCCATGCCATCGGTCAACTTCAGTCTGATTTATGCGCCAGAGTCATGGAAAATTGGACATTTCGGATGCGCGTCACGCAGAGAAGCCGCTGCGGACATTTAAACGATGTTATATTCCATAATAGCATCGATAGGCCTTTCAAACGAATAAAAAATTGCAACTGCAACCGTTTCCCGAACCCAACAATTGAACGATATTTCAGCAATACGGTGTCATTCCGCATAGGCGATATAGAAGTTAAGGCAATATGAAAGCATTTCCTGGGCTCCTCACTCACTGGACCACACACAACGACACACTACCCCAAGTCAAATTTAGAGCTTAGACCATCCAGGAAAATATCAGCCTTGAAGTTGCAGAGCCTTTGAACGCTTTGCTTTGTTCTATCGTATTTGAGAACACAAAGGTGCGGCTGTAAAAAAAAACTGAGAAGTTATTTTAGGACTAGACGGGTGAATTCTAATGGGTCTGTAATAGCTCTTATTTTCCCCAATCGGGTTACAGACTCCGAAATTACCTGCCCCTCTGCCTGTGCCGTCGAATTCGGCGTTATGAGTGGCGGGGGGGAGGGGGATCGGAATCGATATCGGAATCCCCTGGGGTTTTGTTTAATTTACAACTGAATCCGTTTCCATCTGACCAAGTATATACCTGTTTCAGCTCTTAATTTACAAGCGATCTCATCAGATCACTCTGATCTGAAGCTAGCTGGTTACGAATTGGTGCCACTATGCTTTCCTCATCACGGTCTCGCCATTTATGTGTGTAGTGATGTAGCTCACCAAATTTCACCACAATGTAATCCCTGTTCCAATCCGGAATTCAATTTCATGTGGTTAAAATTCCGTCTCCGTAAGCAAATTATCCACTACTGCCTTATTCACAGAACCCCCAAATTAGACAGCAACTCGACCTTTCACGAGTTTGATGCGATATCTGACTCCATTCAAAGAATTGTATCCCTGTCTCCTCATACCGAAATCGTGATTACAGGCGATTTCAACATACACAATTCTGGTTGGCTTCGACATTTTGGACAGACAACACCCGAAGGACGGTGTGTTGAGATCTTCGCTGCGAAGAACAACTTGACCCAGCTTGTAAATGAGCCCACACGAATACCATACGTTGATAGTCATACCGCCAACACCCTGAACTTGTTTTTAAATTCTCACCCTGATACGAGTAAGTATACCGTTGATGTGCTCTCCCCTCTAGGCTCGGCGGACCATTGTGTCATATCTGCTAATTTCTCGTACACCGACCCCACAGTTAGAGAAAAGATTCCTAAAAGAACCGTATGGCAATACGGGAAAGCCAATTGAAGCAGACTTACCAGCTTCTTTAGGAATTTTAACGTGGATGCCGCTGCTGATATGATTACAGACACTATTCTCCTTGGAATGAGATCCTTTATCCCTCATCGGATGAAGAGTATCAAACCAAAAGAAAAGGCGTGGTAGACTGTAAAGAGGCTGTCAGGGTTAGAGAAATGTTTTTTCGATCCTTCAAGACCAGCCCAACAGAGGAAAACCGAAAAAAGTTCAAACGAGCCAGAAATTACTGCAACTCCTTTCTTAAGTGTAAAATTCCAATATGTACGACCAAAAACTGAAGCAATAAATGCTATTAGGTCTATAACTTAATTCGCGCGCTTTGCTAAGAGATGGCGTAACTTGTATTATTCCATTGTTATTATTCCATTGGAATATGCGTTGGAAAGCTATGTCATTGTACGTCATTTCAGTATATGTCATTCATTTGAAGCGTAAATAACAATAATTTTTTTTCACTCAAATATGTCGAACTTTGTGCCTGAAAAAGTGTTTTTGCGGGGAGTTCTTCTTCATTACTTTAATATGAAGAAAACTGCTGCCGAAAGTCATCGTATTTTGGTGGAAGTTTATGGTGAACATGCGCTAGCTAAGCGAACGTGCCAAAAGTGGTTTGCACGATTTAAAAGTGGTGATTTTTGCTTGGAAGACGATGAACGTCCTGGGCAGCCAAAAGAGTTTGAAGATGAAGAACTGGAAACATTACTCTATGAAGATTGTTGCCAAACACAAGAAGAGCTCGCAGAATCTTTGGGTGTCACTCAAGCAGCCATTTGAAAACGTTTAAAAGCAGCTGGATATATTCAAAAGCAAGGAAATTGGGTTCCACATGAACTCAAGCCGTCCGAAATGCTGCTGGAACGCCACAAAAGGAAGTCATTTTTGCATCGGATTGTTACTGGTGATGAAAAATGGATCCATTACGACAACCCCAAACGCAAAAAATCATATGTGAAACCCGGCCAACCAGCCTAATCAACGGCAAAGCCGAATATCCATGGCGCGAAGGTAATGCTCTGTATTTGGTGGGATCAGATGGGTGTGCTGTATTATGAGCTGCTAAAACCGGGTGAAACCATCAATGAACAATGCTACCGAACACAATTAATCCGTTTGAAGAGAGCAGTGGCCGAAAAACGCCCGGAATATGCGACCAGATACGAGGCAATAATTTTCCATCATGACAACGCTCGGCCCCACGTTGCTATTCCGGTTAAGAACTATTTGGAAAATAGTGGATGGGAAGTCTTACCCCACCCGCCTTATAGCCCAGACCTTGCCCCTTCTGACTACCATTTGTTCCGGTCGATGCAGAACGCCCTCACTGAAATACGGTTCACATCAGAGCAGAATATCAAAAATTGCCTTGATTCATTCTTGGCTGCCAAGCCGGCGCAGTTCTTTTGGGATGGGATCCACAAATTGCCAGAAAGATGGGAAAATGTCATAGCTTCAGATGGGCAATACTTTGAATAATACTATTGTACATGTTTTTCTTAAATAAACGTTCAAATTTTGAAAAAAAAAATGCACGAAATAAATTATATACCCAATACAATGTCCCAAAGGTAGTAAAAATTGTTGGTCGTTCGTTAAAAACAGAAAAAATTCTGCCTCATCCTCCATCTCGACGCTCATTTACAATGACATTCCAGCTGTCAGCTCTTTGAAGAAGGCCAATCTGCTTGCTGCACACTTTGCAGCCAGCTCAGCACTCCAAAATTGTGCTTTGTCTCCGCCTACACTTGAATGCGTAAAATCTTTAATGGAACAAATCCTTAAAGTTCCTAAAGATATTAACATTCACAAATCCGCTGGTCCAGATGGTATATCTACCCTTCTTCTGAAGTTGTGTTCTTCCTCGCTAGCAAAACCACTGCGTAAACTTTTTCATTAATCCTACTCCTTAGGACTCTTTCCGAGCAGATGGAAAACAGCATTTGTCTAGCCCGTCCCTAAAAAAGGCGAATCTTCTTCTCTATCCTCCTACAGACCCATTGCACTTACGTCCCTTCTTTCCAAGGTCATGGAAACGCTGATAAATCGTCAGCTCATGAAATATCTCGAAACACGAAAACTTCTCAATGACCGGCAATATGGTTTTCGTAGCAACAGGTCCACTGGTGATTTGATGGCATGTCTCACCGAAAAGTGGAACCAAAGTGTACATCAATCTGGCGAAAGCAGCATAGTTGCACTTGATATTTCTAAGGCATTTGACAGAGATTGGCATCAGGCTCTTCTGTCGAAAATGCGTGCTTTTGGGATCGACGACTCTCTTCTTCAATGGATGAGAAATTACCTTTCGGAACGTTCAATTCAAGTTGTCTTGGATGGTTTCAAGTCTGATATTCACAAAATAAATGCTGGTGTGCTCCAGGGCTCCGTTCTGTCTTTTCTTTCCAATATCTTCCTTTGCTGACGACAAGTACTCTCTGCTTTTCATATTCGTTCCCGGACTCACGTCCCTGGTCTTCGGGAAGACTAGCGTATGTTAAGCACATTAAATTCCGATATTAACAGCATAACTAATTGGGTAACCACTAACAGAGCAGAAGTTAATGCTTCCAAAACACAATGCCGTCTGCTGTCGTTAAAGAGAAATTCAAACACCCAGCCATTATCCATGAATGGGACTTGCATCGCTGAAACTGAAAAACTTTCCATTCTCGGCATAAGTGTCAATGACAACTTACGTTGAAAAGACCACATACTTATTCGATGTCTCCAAAAATTCTGCGAAATGTCTAGGTTTCCTCAAGCGATGTAAGAAATATTTCACTCCCTCTGATCTGGCGTCAATATATGTATAAGCGGCTTATCCGCCCAAAATTGGAGTACAATGCACACATCTGGTCTGGTGCGCCTAAAACATCTCTGCACTTGCCAGATAAGATCCAAAACCGTGCGGTAAAACTCATAGGTGATGACAATATCACACAGTCATTCAACACCCTCGAACACAGCAGTAATGTCTCCTGCCTCACCTTGTTGTATCGCTATTTTCACCACCAGTTGTCCAACGAAATTGCCAGTAGCATTATTAAATTACGTGAGCAAGTTTTTATAACACTATAAAGCAGATATCACCGCTGTGCAGGAAGTGAAGTACCGGACAAAAAGAAGATGAAACACATTACGCCGACTGCTAGAGAGAATAGAAACAGTGTTTATTTGAAGATTTTTTGAATCGGCAAAAGCTCTTGAGCTTGAGCGAAAATTTCGAATCAAAATATGCCCTTGACACCAAACAAAGATACTATACGATATTGCCATATTGCAGTCTTCCTACATCCAGGTATAGCATTACAAAGACATGAGGACATCTTTGCTAGTAAGGTCAGGAAGTAGAACCTACACGAACCTGCAAACCCACATGAGCCAGCACATTGTTTCCTTACTTCAGTATTCATGGACTTCTTCCAACTTCCCTACGAATTAACTGCTTTGATGAGGAGTGCAGATGGCTCGTGCCTTCTGCGAGCAAAACGGGGAGACATTAATATCAGTTTCCCTGAAGAAAAAGAACATGAGAAGCGAGAGCTTTTGATGTAATGGAGAGTTGCTGCTTTAGGAACAACGTTCGGGAGTTTTTCGAAAACGTAAAAAGAAGGTGTCAAGCCTACATGATCCAGGAGAAACCTGTCGAGATGAGCAAGGAAATAGAGTCTCAATAGGGGTTAGGGATATTGAAAACCTATTTCCGCAAGCTATAAAATTCTGCTGTTAGGCAGAACGATCTATTCAACTTAAGCAATTAGAGTTAAGATTTGCTGGCACCCAACGAAAACAAAGTAAAGATTTTAATTTATATTAAGCGAGCGTGAAATATCTTGTTAGAGCTGATGAACTCTTTAAGCTTCGCCAACTAAAGCCGCATTAGACTCCTATAAATTGCGTAACAGATCTTGTCATACATATCATGTGAATGCCTGCAATCATTTATCTAATTTGTTCTTACCAGTACAGTTTAACGCCCGGTAGGACCATAGTTTACCAAATATTCACACCACGACAGATTCTTGGTAAAACCCTAGAATACTAGTCCAATACTCAGCGCCTTTTTATCGATCTTTAGGCCGTAAATAACAGCATCAATAGAGACAAGCTATACAGAACAATGTTTTGGCTAGGCGTCTCTACCAAACTCTTCAGTTTATGCTCAATGATGAGAGAGAACGCTGGCTACTCTGTGTAAAAGCGATAGCAATCTGACCGAGACCTTGGGTTTAAAAAAAAGTTTTAGACAAGGTAACACCCTGTCCTGCGGCTTGTTTAACGTTATACTTGAAACAATTTTTCGACACTTGCAAGCCAACAGCAGATTCCAAAAATCCGTGCACCTACTCGAGTACGCTAGTGAATTTATTGGAAGAACCCAGTGTCCGGTCACTGGTGCGATAATAAGTATAAAAAAAGAAGCAGCAAAAATGGGAACTGCTGTCAATGAGGGCAAAACCGGGTAACGTACGAGTATATGCTGTCAACAAGAGACGACGCACGTACAACATCAATGAATCAGGCAATAGCCCGCTATAATTTTGAAGTTATATGGTATTTTGTCTACCTCGACTCCTGTATTAACTCTGATAAGGACACCTCGTCAGCAATCAAACGAAGAGTTCGACCTGCAAAGCGCTCTTTTATTAGCCTGAGAACGCAATTGAATATAAGATCTTGCGAAGAAACAGCATCCTCATCGCGTTAAGAGCACAGCATTAACGTGGCGAAAGCGGGCGAAGATATTTTAAAATTTAGACCCCGTCTGGGTTGACGAAGCAAGAGTTAGAAACGAACTCTAGACGTTGTACAGGGTAATCGGACTGATAAGAAAAATGCACGGCAGTTACCTGAGATCGCTAGCACATGTAGAGCGAGTAAATATCTGGCTCGAAGAGCCTTCGATTCCTATCCGGACGAATGGCCCAGTAGAGGAAGATATCGTACGCCTGAAAGGGTCTCAACCACCTTGGAATGCTTAACTGAAGGCAAGTAGTCAAAGACCGCGCTAACTGAAGGAGTTTATTTGTTGAGGTTCAGATTCTCACCGGACAGTAGCCCCATTTAAGTAAATCATAAACATAACTACTCGTATCTACGTTGAACAATGACCGAAATATAAAGAATTTTCTTTTTCTATTTAAATATCAATTTGAGATAAAAAAAAAATAAAAAAAAATCCACAACTGTGCTTGTTTCGTGAGGCGCACTGGTAAACTAATCATAGCCTGGAGTGCGCCTCATCATTATCGACATGGACCTTCAGTGCAGTTGTTGACGGTAATTAAAAGCAAACGTATCGAATGTGTATGCACGAGTATCTATTTGCATTCCCCGCCCACACTATGACAGACAACAACCCCATCGTTGCAATCTGTTAGATGTTCAAGGATAAAGCTTTACACGAGCGCTCGAATGTTTTGTCAGAGGTGTCGATCTTTTGGCGCAAAATTTGCTTGGCAACAATAAACGAAGAGAAAAATGCAGTGTGCATGCAAAGATAGCTTTTATGAACAATTCGCTATGTGGGAAAACGAATAATTATAGGAAATAGTGTTCCTCAGCAATTTTTTTTTTTTTTTTTTTTGGAAAAGGGTAGCTCATTACACCAGGTGTCAGGCAGTATAAAAAAGCCAACATTCTCTGTCTATTTAGTGTAAGAAAGCATTAGCTATCAGATGACCGAGTAAATGGCATATTTGCTAACGTCGGCCTAATAGGCCCTTTTGACCCAAAAATGAAACGTCACCAGATTAAAAAACACTTTGACCAAAATAAGCAAACGCTAATTTCAATTCAGCAATGAGGTGAATAGGGGTATCCGAAACAACTTAGCAGCACAGGAATATTACGACAAAGCAATCGAAAAACACAAAAAGCCTGCAGTCTTAGAAGAACGCCAACATCTTCATCGATTGCGTATTCAAAATCTCTCAAGGAGTACTGCCTTTAAGAGTCCCTCTTAAAAGGCACAGTACGGTGCATCAGTACGGAAAACTGGCCTTTAAACGGCCACTTCCAAAAAAATACTTCATTTGAAGAATAGTGATGACTTGACAGCACAGTAAAGTTTGATGCATTGGGATGGGAGTTGTATAAGTACAAAAGGCTGGAAGATCGAATTTTTCTATGAGTGTGTTGCAGAACAACAAGTGTATAAAGGCAGCCTTACTCTTCTTCTTTCTTTCTTTCTGACATTTATTTGTTTTTCATTCTTTGTATTCGCCTTACAAGCGCAAATCATTTAATTTGACGCATTTACTATTTGTCAGCCGAAAAAGAAAGAAGGGAGTAAAACTGCGATAAGAATGTCATAAATATTGTAATAAATGTACAAATTGATTCTTTATAGAAATAAACTCTTCTCCCACGCAAACGAAATAGACGTTCAGCATTTTATTTAAACTCGGACTCGGTTAAGAGTTAAATCGTATCCCTTCCAGCCGCCAGCCGCGACAGAGAGGTAGACTTAAATATAAACTCTCGACGCTTCCAGTATTTTAGATATCCTTATGAGCTTTATAGACAACGATGGCCCAATACAATAAGAAATGGTCAAGAGACTCTGTCCATTGCGTATGCCTTAATCTATCAAGAAGTTTTTTACCGCCCGTATCAAATATAGAAAACATATGGTCCCACTATAGCAGACCATCATAAACACTGCCCCTGTTGCTCTGCGTTTTATTCGACCTCCACAAGGATTCCTCTGGTTTTAGCACGAATGCTGTTGAGCAAGTGCAGCAAAGCAGTATGCAATAAAGCGTATTTTCATAAGAGGACTACTTAATTACTTTTACTTAGGTCCTGTTTCCTCATGGATCCTAGGGCTTCAGCTACGCCTGCGCGCCATCGTGCACGGTTCCTGGCAATGCGCTTCAGCTCTCTCCAACTCTTCTCTAATTGACGTGACTCCTCCTCAACTGTTCTGCGCCGTGTATTTCTCGGCCGACCGAGAAATTGCATTGCGTAGTTTGCTATGGAACTATCGCCTTTTCGAAGTGTATGACCAATCCACTGTCACTTCCGCCGTTGGATCTTTGTGTATATTAGTTCCCGACCCGTTGTCTGGTAAAGATGTTCCTTAGAAATACGGTTAAACCAGATTACCCTTAAGATGTTGCATATGCACTTACATTGTAGTTTTTTTGTGATAGTGACAAGTGTTTCCAAGTACTGCACTCATAGAATATCATGGCTTCAACATTTGAACGGAACAGTCGTAGGCTTGGTGTTTAAGCTGGTTGCATTGCTTTCCCATATCATGGACATCATTCCAAAGGCAGACTTTGCTTTGTCGATTCGGTTGTCAATATCCAGTTCGGTTTCACCTTCGGTAGAGACAATACTCCCAAGATATTGAAAACTCTCTGCTCTCTCTATCGTTGATGATTTTGGTTTTGAAAGTGTTAATCTTCAAACCCATTTGGTGCAGATCCATAATCCTGCGAGAGAGTAAACAAACGTCTTCAGATGTTTGATTTGAGATGTAAGAGTCCAACGAATTCCTCCGTTTCCAGGAGACAAGGCTGCGCGTAGTACATTGCTAATCACCAATAAAAAAGTATTGGCGATAGAATGCAACCGTGCCCGACTCCACTTTGGATCCCGTATTGCTCCCGAATTGAGTTAGACCCATCATACGTTGGTTTGATAATACACTCCTACCTCTCCTGCGCAATTCAAGCCAGATAAGCTGTCTCTTAACACTGTCCAACGCCTTCTCAAAACCAATCAACAGAGGGTGAAGTGGTGACCGGTTTTCAACGTACTGTTCAATAATAATCCGCGGGGTATTGATGTAGTCGACACAGGAGGATCCAGAGCGGAAACCTACTTGTTCGGCATATCGATTGTATCTTCCAGATGTTCCTTTATTCGCTCCAGAACTACTTTGGCTATTATCTTAGCAACTTATCGGTTCCGCGACTCCAGCGACAGTTCTTGAAGGAGAAACCTCCCAGATGGTACAAAAACTTGTCCAAATACAAGAAAATAAAAATAAAAACTGAAAACAAACTTCGATGAGAAGTTTAAAAGTCCCAGGATCACCCTTAAGCGGATAAGTTTTACGCTGACTTTGTTGCATTCACTGCTAAGGAAATGAAGCGGACTCACCTAGAAAACGAAATTGCTGATCTATAAGCAACTAATCATCATACATGCCAATCCCATCTGGAATACCAATTCCCCCACAGTCATGACATATTATTTTGACTGTGGGGTAATTGAAGTTATATTGAGTATTCGTGCGGTTTTTTTTTCAAAGTTTGAACGTTTATTTAAGAAAAACATGTACAATAGTATTATTCAAAGTATTGCCCATCTGAAGCTATGACTTTTTCCCATCTTTCTGGCAATTTGTGGATCCCATCCCAAAAGAACTGCGCCGGCTTGGCAGCTAAGAATGAATCAAGCCAATTTTTGATATTCTGCTCTGATGTGAACCGTATTTCAGTGAGCGCGTTCTGCATCGACCGGAACAAATGGTAGTCAGAAGGGGCAAGGTCTGGGCTATAAGGCGGGTGGGGTAAGACTTCCCATCCACTGTTTTCCAAATAGTTCTTAACCGGAATAGCAACGTGGGGCCGAGCGTTGTCATGATGGAAAATTATTGCCTCGTGTCTGGTCGCATATTCAGGGCGTTTTTCGGCCACTGCTCTCTTCAAACGGATTAATTTTGTTCGGTAGCGTTGTTCATTGATGGTTTCAGCCGGTTTTAGCAGCTCATAATACAGCACATCCATCTGATCCCACCAATTACAGAGCATTACCTTCGCGCCATGGATATTCGGCTTTGCCGTTGATTTGGCTGGTTGGCCGGGTTTCACATATGATTTTTTGCGCTTGGGGTTGTCGTAATGGATCCATTTTTCATCACCAGTAACAATCCGATGCAAAAATGACTTCCTTTTGTGGCGTTCCAGCAGCATTTCGGACATGCAAAATCGCCTTTCGACGTCTCTCAGCTTGAGTTCATGTGGAATCCAATTTCCTTTCTTTTAAATATATCCAGCTGCTTTTAAACATTTTGAAATGGCTGCTTGAGTGACACCCAAAGATTCTGCGAGCTCTTCTTGTGTTTGACAACAATCTTCATAGAGTAATGCTTCCAGTTCTTCATCTTCAAACTTTTTTGGCTGCCCAGGACGTTTTTAAATCGTGCAAACCACTTTTGGCACGTTCGCTCAGCTAGCGCATGTTCACCATAAACTTCCACCAAAATACGATGACTTTCGGCAGCAGTTTTCTTCATATTAAAGTAATGAAGAAGAACTCCCCGCAAAAACACATTTTCAGGCACAAAGTTCGACATATTTGAGTGAAAAAAAATTATTGTTGTTTACGCTTCAAATGAATGACATATACTAAAATGACGTACAATGACAGTAGCTTTCCAACGCATGTTCCAATGGAATAATACAAGTTACGCCATCTCTTAGCAAACCGCACGAATTAAGTTATAGACCGGTTTGACTATTCAAGAGAAAAATCACGTAACTCTTAAAGGCTATACAAGTCGGCAAGGTGTCTGACTACAGACCAGTTCCACCAATGATGCAGTTATTCCAAAAGTTTCTGTAGAACTCCAACCACAATGACACGAGCTATTCTAACAGCCCTTAGGACAGATGCCTCAGTGTGAGAGCCATCAGTTCCCCGGAATTTATGGAAATCATACTTAGCGAAGACAACCCATTCTATAAAAGTTCGTAGATGGACACAGCTTTTCTTCTTTCCTTCTTACTTTAGAGGACGAGACCAGCTTGAGTGATCTACGAGCAAACCAGAATAAACATCACTAGGAGCTCGCGACTAAAAGCATTGAGAAGTGATGTACGAGTATGTAGCAAGAATAATATTCCAAAGTCTTATTAAAAGTTTAAGATATAGTATGAGTACAGGGTGCACCATCTTGTATGTCGGTATGTGAATATTGAATATTTTTATTTAATTTGGTCCTTTATAGTTTATTTGGACTAGTTTTTGAATAAAACATCTATCAAGTGGCCGCCTTTATTGATCAAAGCAAAATGTGCCTTTTTTGCTGCATTTCGGACGGTATAGCGATGATTTCGGCACGAATATTTGCCTTGAGCTCATCAATGCTCTGAGGTTTGCTGGTGTACACTTTGCTTTTCAAATAACCCCACAAAAAGATGTTCGGAGAGGTCAAATCTGGAGATCTGGGTGGCCTGTCAATGTCGCCATTTTTTGACAGCACTCGTTCAGGGAATTTTCGTAGCAGAAACTGCATTGTTTGATTTGCAGTGTGGCATGGCGCATCGTCTTGTTGAAACCAGTAACCGTCCGTATCGATAACCACCGATATCGATTCCCATCGACTTTTTCACCTTCTCCGAAGAAAAATGGCCCAATGATGGTTTTGGCGCAAACGCCGGCCCAAACAGTCACTTTTTGCAATGGTGTTTTATGGATCTCATGTTGATTCTCCGTTCCCCAAATGCTGCAATTTCGCTTGTTACCGGCGCCAGAGAGTGTGAAATAGGCCTCGTCGGCCATCAAAATTTGCTTCCAAAAATCAGGTTCAGTGTCAACCATTCGAACGACTGTTTGGCCGTATTCCTTGAGTCAATTGCACTTTATACGGAAACAAATTCAAATCATCCTTGAAAATGCTTCGCAAGGTGGTTCCTCTGATGCCAAAATGCTGAGAGCGGTGACGATGGGTTCTGAGGGTGAGTTCTCGGCAATACTCTCTCTTACCGTTTCAATCAATTCATTGGAACCTCTTGGGCGCTGATGAATGGCAGTCAACGATCTCCCACTGTCCCGTGCTTAACAAAATTCAACACCAAACGGCGAATAGTGTTGTCAGACGGTGCTTGTTGGCCACGATATTTTCAACAATATACGCGTTAAGTTAACACAACTGAACGGCTATTTTTAATGTACAGCGTCACTATTTCGGCGCGTTATTTCAGTGTGAAGCGATTTATGGTTAAAATTGTACTAAATTGACGTTTCAAAAACATGACTACTCAAGTCAATCGGTTGATAAATGTCAAAGTTATTCAGTGTTTACATGCCGACATAAAAGATGGCGCACCTTGCATATGCCAAGGATTCAAAGCCCCAAAAGAATATGTAGACTCAAAATCGATATCCCGAACATCGCAAGGACAAGCTAATACTGGGAGGAAATATGACGTTGGACGGCTACAATCGAAAGAGTTTGCCAAATTCTTTTCCGATCGAGTCTCCTTAATCTCTTAAGGGGTTCAATGCCGCCAGCATCAAGTATTGAGGTCCAGTGGCAACATTGCTAAAAAGTCATTAAAGGAAAGATGCCGCATCTGATATACTGGGTTCACTCGGTCACCATAACGAAACCCCTGGTTTGACGACGAGTCTCGGCAACCACATGCTCCTAAGCAAATAAGATATGCTACTCCAGGAATGAGATTCGGAAGTTTTACCTTAAGGTAAAACAAACATGCCAGGTCACAAACCCATAACCAAAGCCTGTAGAGACGAACAAGGGAACACAGTGGCAAAGTCACAATCATGCTGAGAAATGGAAAGAGCCTTCCAACCTGGAAGATGTAGACCAATAATTCTGTTCCCCCGACCAGGGTGAAATAAAGTGAATTTAAGCTTAAGTCCAACAAAACTTCTGGAGCAGAGAGCCTGACTGCCGATCTCTACAAAGCGGCAGGCGATTACTTGGTAAGCAACTCGTTTGTAAAATATGGCGCAGAGACATGGACTTTATCAAAAATGGATGAGGGTGCTCTTTGCTGCTTTTAAAGAAAAATTCTTCGGGTGATTTTCGGTCCCGTCTGCACAGACGATGATTAGAAGATACAACAACGATCTGTACAGCGTCATCGGCTTAGCCAGAAGAGTGAAGATCTAACGACTGAAATGGTTGGGTCATGTAGAGCGAATGGATACCAATACTCATGTATGAAAAACAGCTCAGTAGAGGAAGACCGCGACTCAGGTGGCGCTCGCAAGTCGAAAGGGACCTCAACCAACTTAACGCGCGATGCTAGAGGCAGCTAACTATAGATCTAGCTGACTGGAGTCGGCAGGACCCTACCAGGGCTTAAATCACGGTATCATAGGAGTCAGGAGCCCCCCGGATCTCGGTACGGCCTGGCTTGTTGAGGTAGGCCCCCATGTGGGAGCGTCATAGTGGCTGTGGTTTAAACCCAAAGTCGTGGAAGGGTCTTCCTCTTGGTTTGACCCAATGTAGAGTTGCAAGTACTGGGTGCTGTAACCCTAAGAACAGTAAGAGGTTTTAGATCGGCCTCGACCCACACCAAGGGTGGCACTTGTGCCTCCAACACTGTTGGAGTTCTGCTTTGCTATCTCAGGACGGCGGCAGAGCCATGGCAAGGCGTAACCTTGCTCCCATGGATGTATGGGCATCCCGTATGTAGACTTAAGTCTACGACAGGTATTTACGTTTAAAACTAGAGACTATGTATTGCAAAATATAGAAACGCTGAAACGCTAACGTAGCCCTGTTTTTTTTTTCAACTATAAAGTAATCAGGCTCTATATAATCGATTCAATACATTTTTATACTACCAACGATCCCAAGACTGTTTTGCTGTGTAAACTCTTGAACTCCTTCAGAAGGGATCATCATTGGTTGTAAAGGCTAAAATGCTTTCAGCTACTTTCGACAGCTCAAAAACGTATGCAGCCCTTCAGTTCAACTAAATTGCGGATGAAACTGGAGGGAAGTAGCCTAAAAGTCAACTGAATTTTATACAGAATCTAATCATGCTGAGATCCGAACAGAACAGGATGTCAACTTGTCCAAATCTCTAAAACATAATTCACTGCCTTAGGTTACACTACATTGCCACATGTTTTCATTTCAAGTCATCAATTGAAACAAAAAACTTGTTGATAAATTCGCCTGCTACAAGGCCAACAGATTGCAACAACACTTATGCACATATTCGTAAACACATGCAATCCAACTCAACATACTCGTACAGGCATATTTATTTTGCATGCAACTCTTTTTTTAGAATTCTCCTCTACGTACGAGTATATTTGAGTTCCAAAGAAATTGTCATGGAACTGATTAGAATTCCATGCCCCAGTTCTAGAACACTATGAGACTTACGTTGTTTGAACTGCAACTGATAAGAAATAGAAATACTATGTATGCGCATCGACCCATTTAATGGGTCAACCCATCAGAACCACTACCACTTGCTTCAACGGTCTATTCAATTCTATGAACACAGGCGTTCTCAGACTCCCGCCAATTATTAGAATTTTGATTAGAAATAGAAATTGGAATTGGAAGCCTCAATTCATTGCAGAAATGAGCCGCGCTCTCGTTGTAGAGTACGTACGCTCGTTTGCAACAACCTCGCACTTTGTAGAAACAAAAAAACGAGCCAAAGTTGGGCGTTCGATCTCGTTCTCGATTGTAATCGATCGATCGGGCTATGATCTTGAAAAATCCAAACCGAGCTTCCATCTAAAATGTGCACACGTTCTTTAATTAGTGCAACACAATGAAAATTCTTTGTCTTTAGAAGCATCGAGATGTGTTGCATTGATAAATTGGAAAAACCAAAAAAAATATCATAAAACGAAAACACGATCGATCTTTTATGGATGATCAGTAGCAAGAGATGCAGTAGACGGATCTTTGTTCCGTAGATACAAGTACGAGTACGTGTACCCCACAAACTTTGATCGTTTGGTCGACCTTAGGGGTTTCCGTGTTTACTGAATTCGATTTTGATTTTAAAGCTTTTGTTCTTGAGTTCATATGGTCGATGTGCCTCTCAGATTATATGAGGGCGCCCTTGACTTTTTGCATTTCGCGCGTCGAATGTTGACAGCAACGCTGCTCTTGTCAATAGACTTCTGCCAAAGCATTGTCATTTACTTTGTGTGTGACAGCAGTTGCAAGCAAACAATCGCGTGAATTTTGGAGAAAATGGAAAAAGTGAATTTCGTGTGATAGCCTCGATCCGCACAAATTTTGTTCCGTTTCATAACCGTTGACGAAACATGGATCCACCACAACAGAAGTAGCAGTGGAAACAGTGAGTTTCTCTGGGCGAATCGGCGACGAAGAAGGCCGCAGTTTTTTTGGAATGCACGCGGCATACATACCTCACATCGATTACCTTTAAAAGGGAAATGCAATCAGTGGTGAATATATTGCCAACCTATCGGACCGGTGCAGCCACCATTTGAAGGGAAAACGACAGGATTTGGCCAAGAAAGTGCTTTTCGATCAAGACAATGCATCGGTGCACACGTGCGTAGTTGCCATTGTGAAATTCCATGGGTTGGGCTACGGCTTCCTCCCTCATCTCTGGATTTAGCACCCAGGAACTTTTTCTGTTTTCAAACTTGAAGAAATGCCTCGGCGGAAAGTACTTTGACTCGAACAATGAAATCATGACGCAAACAAACGCCTATTTTGAAGACCATGACAAATCTTACTTTTTGCAAAGGTTTAGCAAAATGAAGAAATGTTGGACGAAGTGTAACACAAAGTCCGTACCGTTTCTAAGAGAGGGCGCCACTTGAATTAAATCCATACCATTTTCAGTTAATACCAACCTTTAAAAGATACATGTATAAATTTGACAGCTGTCGGACGATTAGTTCTCGAGATATAGCGTTGTGAGTGAAGCAACTTTTGTTATTGTGAAAAAAATTGATTTAATTTCGTGTGTTGATTTATCATTGCTTTTTGATGGGAAAAAATGCAGCCGATGCAAAGAAATGGCTTGATAAGTGTTACCCGGACTCTGCACCTTGCGAACGAACCATTCACAAGTGGATTGAAAAATTTAAAAGTGGTCATACATGCACCGAAGATGATGCACGCAGTGGACGCCCAAAAGAGGCTGTTTCAGATGAAAACATCAAAAAAGTCCACAAAATGATATCAAAAGAGCGTGTTGGATATATCATACACGAATATTTGGACATGCGAAAGCTCTGTTCAAGTGGGTGCCGCGTTCGCTCACAGTCGACCAAAAACAACAACGTGTTGATAATTCAGAGGAGTGTTTAAAGCTGTTCAACCGCAATAAAGCCGAATTTTTGCGTCGGTATGTGACAATGGATGAAACTTGGCTGCATCACTTTACACCAGAGTCAAGTCGGCAGTCAGCTGGGTGGCGAGCAGGCGACGAACCTCGTCCAAAACGACCAAAAACCCAACAGTCGGCTGGTAAGGTTATGGCATCCGTATTTTGGGATCTCCAAAAGGGGCAGACTATCAACAGCGACTATTACATTGCACTTTTAGAGCGTTTGAAGGTCGAAATCGCAGAAAAACGGCCGCATTTGAAGAAAAAGAAAATGCTGTTTCATCAAGACAATGCACCGTGTCACAAGTCGATGAAAAGGATGGCAAAATTGAATGAATTCGGCTACGAATTGCTTCTCCACCCACCGTATTCTCCAGATTTGGGCCCCAGCGACTATTTCCTGTTCGCAGACCTCAAAAGAATGCTCGCCGGAAAGAGATTTAAGACCGAATCGTCGAAACAGAGGCCTATTTTGAGGCTAAAATCGTACTACAAAACTGGTATCGAAAGATTGAAAAATCGTTTCAATCAGTGTATCGCCCTCGAAGGCAACTACTCGTATATTGATAAATAAAGTTGAATTTTGCAAAGATGTTGTGTTTTACAATAAAACGGACTTTCCAGCCCATGTGTTAAGGTCTCAGGAAACTAAATTTTTTTTTGCCGAAAGAACTGTCTTTCATTCAGAAATCACGGACTTGTTGATCCAAGAACAGATAATAACAAAGTTTTTCTTAGCAAACAGCGACATGTCCTATTTCGGTTGTGGATCCATCTGGATCTTCGACTGCATAACTTTTCCGACTTAGATCCTGACCCAAGTCGGTCTGAATAAGAGAAAGTCGACTTCTTAGTTTCGCAGGTCATGAGATCGCAATCAAATAACAATCGACTCGAAAGGTCCTGTGCTAGTTGCACCAATAAAACAATTTCTTTTAATCTTGAGAGTGCAACCGTAACTTGAGCTGAACCAGCCGTAGAGAAAAACTCAAACAACTCGAAAGCTTACATGTTTTCATGAGCACTTATTCCACCAAACAACTAACGCATAAGATAATCTTCGTCGTGTCTTAGTCAAGAAAATACCGAAGAATGTCTTGGCAGCCACACTGATATATTTGAATCTCGTGACCTCAATTATCAGTACACTGTCCCCAAAAAAGGTTTCACTATCTGAGAAGCAGCAACAATAGAGGGAAAAGAAAGACGCCAAGAATGGACAGAATCCCAATCTTTATACTAAAACGAACCATTAAGCAAGACTAAGGACCTTCACATGGCTTCATAGGCATGTCACAACGGAGGACATGTCATCGCAGAGAACAACAAGCCACCTAATAATAATACGCACTAATCTAATCTAAAAAGTAATAATCCAGCTCTAGTCATACACGGAAGGACACTCAGAGCTCTCCGACCTATAATTCGGCTTCAAATAGCTACAACGTGCCATACAAGCGATAAGAGCAGTGTATAACACTGACAAGGTATTGTGCTATAGTATTTTGTCGTCTTAACAAATTCAATCGAGCCATCAGAAACGTAATGCTAAGGCTGCAAGTATCAATCCTAGAATTGAAAGACCGTTAACGAGAGCAGAACGTCTCTTGTGTTTCACTTCAACACCTGTCAATATAAAAATTCAAGTTCACGGGATGCCCATACATCCATGGGAGTCAGGAGGCGCCTGGCCAGGGGGACCTATGTTGAGTGCACAAGCTCCACCCTTGATATGAGTAGAGATCAACATAAAACCTCTTGCCGATCTTAGGGCCATGGCACAAAGTACTTGTTGTAACTCTACACCTGGTCAAAACCAAATGGAAGACCTTTCCTGCGTCTTAGGTTTAAACCACAACCACCGTAACGCTCCCACTAGGAGGCTTACTTCTAACAAGTCAGGCCCGTGGCGAAGTCCGGGGGGCCCTGGCCCTTGACTATAACCGGCAGCCTGCAACTATTCAAATCGTAGCAACCTTCAGTGGCGTCAATCTGAAGATGTTTACGATAAGACCAGTGTTTGTTCTACTCCCGTTTATTAATGGGAGGGGGCCCCGTTAACAGGAGCAGTGCTAATAGGGGTCAACTTTGAAGAGCATCTGAATTATGCAACTCAAAATGCTTATCGAGCAGTATCGTCACTGTCTAGACCACTGCAAAGAGTTGAAGGTTCCAGGTAATTGAAAGGCCCTCGTCGGTGGCAAGGCCTATGTCTTGGCAAAAGCTCCGTAAGAATAACAGCCTGGTACTTAGCTCCATTGGAGAAATGGATAGTAACGTGTCTAAACACTAGTTAGGTCAAATCAACCAGCTTTCACCTACTCGAGAAAAGAACAAATTCAGTTTTGAGAAGATTGACTGATATGCCATTTATGGTGTACCAATTGTCGACTAGATCTAGGGCTGTCTGCACTTAAAAGGCAGTCGCTAGGCATGATTCGACAGGCAATACAGCTACATCATTTGTATATGCTTGAGCGTGGACTTTACAACCATTTTAGCGTTAACCTGAGAATGAACCAACATGTACCATAGCAGTGGTAGAAACGCCTAGTTAACCCCCTCATCGAATATCGATCGCAAACAGCATCCGCAACCAAGCTTCGGTTCACTAGCAGTCTTTAGTTAGTGATCTTTAGCTAACTCCAGTTGCGCACTCCTAGTCGGTTGAGGTCCCCTTCTACTTGTGCGCGCCACCTAAGGTGAGGTGTTCCTCTACTGCGGGTTAGATACGATGACTATGCGGGCCGGAGCATTGGTGTCCATTCGTTCTATATGTCCTAGCCGTCTCAGGCGATTGATGCACAGTTTTCTAACAAGGTCGATGTCGCTGTACAGCTCGTATAGTTCGTCGTTGAATTTTCTCCTCTAAAGCCCGTCAAGTTAACCGGGACCGAATATTTTTAAGGCTATCTGTACCGGCTTTTAATAGAGTCCATGCTTCAGTGTCAGAAAGTAGGACTGCGACGATCAATGTCTTATATAGAGTCTCCTTAATTTTTCGGGTCAGGACCCTACTCAATTGCCTTCTTAGGCCAAAAAAACAGCAATTGGCCAGAGTGATTTTTCGTTTTATTTCTGCTGAGGTGTTGTTGGCAGAATTTATAGCAGAGCCAGGACAGTCTTACTACCTCAAAATTATAGTTGTCGACTGTGACGGTCTGCACAATTCGTGGATCTTCTGTGCCCCTTTTGGATGACAGCATATATTTGGTTTTGCCCTCATTTACCGCTAAACCTATTTTGGCAGCTTCCGTTACAATAGAGCGAACGCACCGATGGCAGCCCTTGTGTTTTCGTAATTACGCTGATATCGTCGGCGTATGCTAGTAGTTGCACAGGCTTTTGAAAGATTGTGCCTGCAGTGTTCGCTTGTGATTTTTTAAAGAAATCACATGACAGCGCGTCACCTTGTCTCAAACCTTTTTTGACATCAAAAGTCTCGGTTAAGTCGTTACCGATTTTGACGGTACTCGAAAGAAATACAAGTAAGACCAATGTTGCTCTAGTCTGAATGCAAAGTGCAAACCTTGCGAAGAGATCAACTGTGAGAGCTTTCTAATGCAGAGAAGGTTTTCTGGGGGGCTGCTACATTCATATATGGAAACACTTGAATGGCCACGCAATTCCACGGAAAATTACAACTTTTGAGGTTTTTATGTGTTCAGGACCTCGAGGCAACTCAGGAAATGAAGAATGTGTTAAAGCGTGTCCATACCCAGAGCCATGTACTCGACTGTAAAATAACAGGAAGAACAAGAATTAGAAAAACAAGGATGGTTCATCTCGCATTGTTGTTTAGAGAAATCTTCTCTTAAGACTATTGGGCCGAGGTAAGACTCACATTCTTATCTACATCTTAAAAGAATTAATTTCCATTTTATTCCCAAATGTGCTAAGAACCCAGGTGTGCTGGGTATAAATGAGACCACCTTATATAACGTTTGCTGTGAGAATACTTACGACACTACGGAACATTTCCTCTGTGAACCAATTGAGCAGTTTAGAGGGGCAGGTGTTCGTGCGGTTGTGGGGATAGCCAGCTGCACTAAGCCTCCTTTTGTTCTGTCGGCATCCCCATTTAATAGCAAACATGGTTTGGACCGGAGTACATCGTGCCCCTGCCGTGCATGCGTTTTATGAAAACAACCGATCTGTGCTTGCGACGTAAAGAGCTTTTCGGCAACGCTTTAACATTCCACGCAATAATGCTGTTCCTACTGCGAACACAATTCGGTCCCGGATTCGGCAGTTGGAGGAAACTGGTAGCACACAAAGAATAGATACACATGGCCGACGAAGATCCATCAGAGCACCAGATAATGTGGAACTAGTGATAGCAGCACTCGAGCAATCGCCAAGACGTTCTGCTCGAAGGCACGCTATTGCATTGGGGGTTTCAGACTGCAGTTTGAGGAGGATTCTGCATTTCCATCCCTTCAAAATAATGATGGTTCAAGAATTGAACGCCAACCGCCAAAATCTGTGTGAGAAAATGCTTGCAGCGATCCCTCCGGAGGCAGCATTATTCAGCAACAACGAGGCATTTTTACGTAAGCGGGATTGTGAACAAAAAAAATTTCGCTACTGGGCTGAAAACAACCCCCAAATTGATCACGGAAGACCGGTACATTCTCCTAAACTAACGGTGTGGTGTGCTGTATCACAATTTGGCGTTATTGACATGAGTCAGCATGGTATCTGGAAGCAAATGGTTGAGACTAAACGAATCTAGCCAACGCCCTCTTGTAAAACCCCGGTTTGAGTACGAGCCCAGCCATAAAGTCAACCACGTGTCCCAAATGAGTAACCAAACTGAACTTTCACGTCGGAGACAAATGAATGGGACACTTAAGAACACCTAAATTGAAATTCTTCACTCAGTGCAATTCAACTACATACTTCACACTGCGACAGTTTAAGGCATTCGGCTCATTAAGCATACCACAGAATAGTCTGATCCTTGGCTAGTTGGGAACCGAGTACCAATCTGATGATGATATTGTTTCTGAGTGCTTATTCATCCGTCCTCCACATTTTATAAAAATTGATGATCACTACAGAAATTCAATGTGACATATCTCAAACAACACTCAAAGGAGCAAACTCTCATTACTGCTTTTATCATCACATTGGGGAAACTTCTAACGAAAAAGGAGCGTCAGAGCTGAGAAAAGATTCTAAAGAGTGACCAGATAAGAGTGATAGGAAAAAAGATTTAAACAAAACAACAACGGAATGAGATATACAATAGATCCTTGCTTTATTTCGAAGCTACACTGATGCCATTATATGTGGAACAGTACAGTATTCATATGGCCGCCTAGGCTTTGCTGTGCTTGTGCTTCAACCGGTCAGTCAAATTTTTGATGACACGATCAC
Organism: Volucella zonaria; assembly: GCA_963966105.1. Lineage (NCBI taxonomy): Eukaryota > Metazoa > Arthropoda > Insecta > Diptera > Syrphidae > Volucella > Volucella zonaria. Next base: position 157,444,010 of record OZ014533.1, read on the forward strand.
ATATGTGCAGCGTTATTCCGGCAATAGCGTGTCGAATGTTGGCTTCGAGCTCGGCAAAAGTGATTGGCTTGTTAGCGTGGAATAAGGATCTGACGAAGGCCCAGAGAACATAATCGAGTGGCGTCAAACTGCTTGATGGCGGCAGTCAATTGATGACCGCTCGCTGTGAGATGACACAGTCGGCAAATTTCTCCTCCATAACTTCACAGCAACGTCGCTTATGTGGCATGTAGCGCTATCTTGTTGGAACCACAGCTCGGATATGTCGATATTGTTGAGCTCTGAATACAGAAAGTCAGTTAACATCGCTCTATACCTGAGCTGAAACCAATGACGGTAATGGTGTCTCCTTCCTCATTTCGAAAGAATTGGTCCGATGATGCCGCCATGCCATAAACCGTACCAACGAGTCAAGCATTGATGCTTGTTCGAACACTTGTGGATTGTGTTTGCTCCAATAATGGCAATTTTGCTTTTTGATCTAGCCGCTGAGTCAAAAACGGGCTTCGTCCGAGAAGATGATTTGTTGGCCAAAATCTGAATCTCCGGCCAATATTTCCAACGCCCAATTAGCGAACTCTCTGCGTTGTCTTTGGTCGTCCGACTACAATTCTTGCATCAGCACAATCTTATACGGATGTAGGCCCAAATCCAACCGCAAAATAAGCCGTGTTGACCCTCTGGAGATGCTCAATTGAGCTGATCGACGCCGAATCGATATTTCTGGGTCTTCTTCGATACTCGCCGCTACGGCAGCTATGTTTTCTTCATTTCGCATCAATCTCTGTCTTGTTTGTGGCTTAGGATCCACGGTCCGACAAATTGCCTGCACACTGAAGCCATTATGACAGCCGATTTCACGACGAAATTCACATTGCATCCTTATTTACAACTGAGACGGAATTTCGATTATTTTTTTTTATTAGTTTCCGCACGTTCGGCAAGCTTGAAACAGCTTGACAGCTTTTGAAACATAACAATTGGTAGAACTATCATTGCCATCTGGTCCCCCGTTATTACATAGATAATGCTAATACCCTTGACATGATCAACAGGATTGCTCTCAAACAAAGCTGCTATATTGAGTCAATAAAACACAAGAATCATGAGAAGAAATGCATGTGAATCTGATGGCACTCCGGCGGACTGAAACTGGCTAGTGGACAGGTATTGAAAATTATTGTAATTGACCTTCAAACCATTTTCCTCAGGCAGAACTTATGACCATCCAGATAGAAACAAATTTGACTCTATTGGGATGGATGAGTTCTTTGAAATAAAGGCTGATCCATTCACATCCTTCGTAACAGCAAATCATTTAGATGAGCCGTTGATAATGAAGCTGTTCAGTAGTTTGTAAAGGATTTGTGTTACTTCCAGTTGCAAGCAGATATTGTTCTTGTCAGCACTATGTTAATTCATAACAAGTACTTCTTTGAAGAGGGAGGCGTCACCGTGACCGTGAGTTCCGGGCGTTATGTTTCAATGTTACAAAATTTTCAGCAGCCCAAAACCTGCTAGAGCTAAGGGAGCGAATTGTTGAAGAAGTGAACGCGATACCCCTCGAAATGTGTCAACGGGCTGTACAAAACTTTAGAAATCGGCTGCAGGAATGTATTGCAGTTAACGGCCGGCATCTTAAAGACATTATTTTTAAAAACTAATGCGTATAAAATGGTATGTTCTACGGATTTCAAAAATAAAAACATTTGTTTCATATACTACCTTCATCAAAAAGTTCCCGGAATGTATCCAGAAAATTTGAAATACAAGTTTATTCATCTAAATCTATATTGTCCCATTCAGAGTAATCCCCACCGACTGCAACACACTTATGCCAGCACTTGGTCCAATCCTCGAAACATTTTTTATATTCGGTTTTCGGTATGTCCGTCAGTGCTTCCTGCAATTTTTCCATTACTTTCGGCTGCTGAAACGCGTTCCCCGTAGTGGTTTTTAAACTCGATTGAACAAAAAAAAGTCACAGAGAGCCAAATCAGGTGAATTCGATGGCTGTTGGATAGTATTTGTTGCAAAAAATTACGAATAATGATGGCACTGTGCGACGGTGCGTTATCTGCCCACAATTCTGGTCTCTTTCGGCGAATTGCTTCATGAAAACGTCTCATAACGCCCAAATAATACTCTTTGTTTACTGTCTGGCCTTCTGGCAAAAATTCATGATGCACTACACCGTTGTAATCCATGAAAATCGTGAGCATTGCCTTCTTTTTTGACTGAAAAGGACGTGGTTTTTTTGGTCTCGGCTCATTTGGTGAACACCATTCACTTGCCTTCACGTCTCGTCACCAGTAATGATCCTCATCTATTTGCAAATTTAAATCCATTTCTAAAATTGTAAAAAATTGCCAACACACAAATATAGATGTACTCTTGGCTACGTAACTTTTGCAAATGTCAAGCTATGACGCTAAGATTTAGAGCCAATATCAACAACAGATTTACCAACTTAACAAAAAAAACAGAACGCAAATCAGAACAATGGGAGCGCCACACGGTGGGTGTGGTCAGGAACTTTTTGATCAAGGTGGTATACCCGGGTTTTGTTTTTATAACTCTTCAAAACTGCTCAACTGGTTCTGCCGCACCCTGTATAAACAATTAATCCAGTAAATGGAACATACAAAGAGTGCTACAATAACCTACATGTGTGGATGGGTGCTCCGTTAAGACAGAAAAAGTAATATATAGATAGATGGCCTCTATGTCTAAAGCACTTGCAGGAACAATTATCACTTGCTTGTCTCATCTAATCGCACTTTGTGGATACCTCTTAAAGTCTACCTTATCCCTCCAAACATTTTTGTTTACATGATGCGATCATTTGTTACAAGTTCCGCCCAGAAGCTGTCAGGGTAGATATAATCGAATAAAAAGCCTCTACTGCATTTAAGTGATCTCTATTTTTGGTTTAAATATTTTTTTTAAAATTAATAACAATTAGAGCGTTATGAAAATAAGTAAAATAATAAAAAAAAAAAAAATAACTTAATTGCAACGAATAAACATTTGATTTGTTTGTCTGGGAGCACTATTCCATATTAAAATATGTGTTGCTGCGCGCAGTCTTTACACAATGTCATGATGCGGAATCACTATTTCCTCTGGCTAATGCATCTCATTTATATTCTCTATTTCCGAACGACGTTTCATTTAATATAAAGACAGAAAATAATAAAGTTATTACAATTCAGATGTGAATGTCAGTGAAGAGGTGCTAGTACGTAAGAGATGAATTCGCTTTCTAAAATACCACAGATATGTTATCTACTTATGCAAATGCGCACTGCGCCTTTGCACCGTCGTCTTCTCCATCGAAATCATCTGTCGGTTGTACTTCGTGGAGGAATACTTCTTCGACATCTTCACCGGTAGGCATTTCAAATGGTATTCGTGGCGGTAGTAATTCTTCTAGTTTCTGCAAATCTTCTGGACTAGCAAAATGATTTGGTGGCATATCCACCAGAAACGAAATCATAAGATTACCCCGTTCGAATGGATTATTAGGTTTGGGCATTCCTTCGCCTCTAATCATCATCATAGCGTTTGGTTTGATTACCTGGCCGGGTTTAGTTCGAACTACCAGATTACGACCATCCAAATGTGTAAAGGAATACTCTAAACCGCATAATGCTTGGATTAGGGAAATTTTTACATCGGGCAAGAGTAAATCATGAAATTTTCGTTGGAATAGAATATGTGGCTCTTGTTGTAGAACAACGATAAGATTACCCCGATCGCCTTTTCTATTTTGATGACCTTCAGAACGGAAAGAAATCTTTTCCATGTGATGCATACCCTTTTCAATAGTTACGTTCATGGTTTTTACGTTTTCGCAAAGACCTTTTCCCGAACAGTTTTTACATCGGAATTCCTCTTTGAATATTTTGCCAGTACCATAACAAACGTCGCAGCGCTGAAATGACAAAATAAAAAGATGTTTTAGATTAATTTAACTACGAATTTAACTATGAAATTGAGATATTATGTTTTGATGTACGTATCTATCTAGTTGTAGAGAGCTGAAAACCAACCAAAAACCGGCGATATCATCCAAAAGAATAAGACTCCACACAGTTCTTTGAAACGTCTAGGATTTCAGGTGAACTATAAAATCATTTGCTCCTTTTGAGGCACTAGGAATAGATGTTGCCGAGGTCTGTGAAAATTATTATTCCAGGGCTCAAGTAAATCTATCCTGGATGACTTAAAGCTAGGTTTTGTAGACACCCGACTTAATAAAGATGATGTGGATAGTAGATGTGATTGCCGGCACTTTTTACAAAACCCATGAGAGCAGATAGGTAAATTCGGCAGTCCACAGAGTAATATCGCCGACAGAAAGATCTCTCCACCTAAAGGAACTCATCATGGACTTATCTTCAACATCGAAAGAGTGTCCAACAACGTATGTACACGTATGTACCCATGGAAATAGCTAAGACGGACATCGGTCTCTGTAACTGAATTAGCATGTTGGCGGGTAAAATAAACTTGAGTTAAGAGAACTGAAGAAGCTGAAGAAATGAGCAGTGTAAGGAATCCCTTAGTGAAAGATTCTCTAGTCGCTCATGTGAGTTCTTGTAATGGACCTGACCTTGGTATAAGCAATAAGTTCAAACGAATATGGGTAAATCCTTTCATGGCGGGTATTGTTCAAAGAACACATTGAAAACGGAAATAAATCTTTCTATTCCTGCAAAAAAGGCGCTCAGCACTACATGAATCTTCAAACCAGGTGTAGTACATTGGATTAGAAGTGGCTGTGGGACTATGTTATCCTGGTAAAGGCTTTAGAGAAGCATCAGTAACTGTCAAATCTCACCAACATTCAGAGGATTGCATGCATCGAGGTTCTGGTTCAGCCAAAGTGGCATTGAAGAACATTCTCAGCCTCATTACGATGGATCTATATTGCAGAGGCCAAAGAGACTATTAGCTGCGGTAAGGACATTTCTTCTGGCTCACAACTTACAGACTCCTCTTGATATTCGTTGGAGAACTGCAGCATGCATAATGCATAGAGAACTCTTTTATTGGAAATTCTCTATCAGAATTCTTCACGTCGAAATAACTGCCAAAATTACCTGTTCGTGTCACTTGTGTCACAGTGTCACGTGCGCAATAGCTAGAACCCTTTGACCGAGATATACCAAAAAGAGATTACAGCCGAGTCGTCTCTAGCATTATCACTCTGATATACGAGGGCTGTCTGAAAAGACCGTAACGTCAAGATAGCGGCACTCGTCAATAAAAGCTAGCGAATGCTTGTTGTGCATCTTTTGACAGTTACTTACTTGGATGCGCAGTTTTTAGTTGACAGTCGTTCGAGTGAGTCGATGTGAGTATTTTTTGTGAAAATGGAAAAAATTGAGTATCGAGCTGTTATTAAATTCTTGTTTTTGAAAGGCAATACGCCTACGCAAATCAAAAATGAGTTGGACTCTGTGTATGGGGACTCTGCACCATCATTTACCACAGTGAAATTTTGGGCAGCTGAATTTAAACGTGGCCGTAAAAGATTAGGAGATGATGAACGTTCGGGACGTCCAAAAACTGTAACCACTGACGATAACATTGCTAAAGTTCACCAAATGGTGTTAGATGACCGCCGAATTAAAGTGAGAGAGATAGTAGAGGTTATGAAAATGTCCAAAGAACGTGTTTGTTAAATATTAAATCAAGATTTAGGCATGAGAAAGCTGTCCGCGCGTTGGGAGCCGCGTTTGCTTACGTTAGACCAAAAACGTGTTCGAATGAACATTTCCAACGCTCTGTTGGCGCAATAAATCCGAGTTTTGGCGCCGATTAATTACTGTAGATGAAACTTGGATAAACCATTATACGCCCGAAGCAAAAATTCAGTCAAAACAGTGGACTGCAAAGGGCGAGCCGGCTTAAAAAAAAAAACAAAAACTGTTTTTCCGGCTGGGAAAGTGATGGCGACTGTTTTTTGGGATAGTAAAGGAGTTATCTTAATCGATTATCTTCAAAAAGGAAAAACCATTACAGGAGCATACTACGCATCATTACTTGCCAAGCTGAAGGCAGAAATTGCGGAAAAACGGCCACATTTGCAGAAAAAGAAAATCCTGTTTCACCAAGACAACGCGCCGTCTCACACCTCAGCGGTTGCCATGGCGAAAATCAATGAATTACGGTTTGAACTGCTTGACCATTCGCCTTATTCACCAGATCTAGCCCCAAGCGACTTCTTTTTGTTCCCTCATCTAAAAACTGCGTTCGAAGGACAGAGATTTTCGTCAAATGAGGAGGCAATCACCTTCGTGAACAATTATTTTGCAGAGAAAAACGCCAAGTACTATTTGGACGGGTTAGAGATATTGATACTATTCGCACTATCAACTCCTATTAAAGAGATACGAGGGCGGGTCAATAATTCTGTGCATTTTTGAATTTCTGACCTCTTTACTGAAACAGCAACACTGCTCCTGTCAACAGGCATTTGTCAGTTGACTCCTGTCAAAATTTAAACTTGCTGCGTCAGTTAGTTTGTGTTTGACAGCTATTTTTATCAGACTACTCACTAATTTGAGGAGAAAATGGAAAAAAGTGAATTTCGTGTGCTTATTAAGCATTATTTCTTGCGAAAAAAAACCATTACCGAGACCAAGGCTAAGCTTGATAAATACTATGGGGACTCTGCACCATCGATTTCAATGGTAAAAAAGTGGTTTACTGAATTTCGTTGTGGCCGTACAAGCACTGAAGATGCCGAACGTCCTGGACGCCCAGTTGAGGTCTCTACACCCGAAACAATCGAAAAAATTCACGATATGGTGTTGGCCGACCGAAGATTGAAAGTGCGAGAGATTGTGGAAGCCGTAGGGATCTCGCATGGCTCAGTGGTTTCAATTTTGAATGATCACTTGGGCATGAGAAAGCTTTCCGCAAGATGGGTGCCGCGTTTGCTCACAGTCGACCACAAACGCAATCGTGTAACAACTTCACAGGAAGGTTTGGCGTTGTTTAATCGCAATATGGAGGAGTTTTTGCGCCGTTTTATAACCGTGGACGAAATATGGATCCATCACAACAAACAACAGTCAAAACAGTGGGTTTCTAAGGGTGAATCGGCGCCAAAGAAGGCCAAGGTGGGTTTGTCAGCCAATAAAGTTATGGCGACTGTTTTTTGGGATGCACGCGGGATAATCCACATTGACTACCTTCAAAAGGGAAGAACAATCAATGGGGAATATTATGCCAACTTATTGGACCGATTCAATGACGATTTGAAAAAAAAACGACCTCATTTGGCCAAGAAAAAAGTTCTTTTCCACCAAGACAATGCAAGGGTGCACACATGTGCAGTTGCCATGGCAAAAATCCATGAATTGGGCTATGAATTGCTCCCTCATCCACCCTATTCTCCAGATTTGGCTCCGAGCGACTACTTCTTGTTCCCAAACCTGAAGAAATGGCTTGGTGGAAAAAGATTTGACTCCAATGATGAAGTCATCTCGCAAACAAAGGCCTATTTTGAGGACCTCGACAAATCATTTTTTTTGGAAGGGATAAAAAAATTGGAGAAGCGTTGGACAAAGTGTATAGAGCTCAAGGAAGACTACGTTGAAAAATAAAATTATTTTTTTATCAAAAAATCAGTTTTAATCCAAAAGTCACGGACTTATTGACCCGCCCTCGTAGCCTGAGCTGGGTTTGTGTCACTACGTTTCTCCATCGTCTTATGTAAGCCATGAATTGCGTTTTGTGTCTGACGATGAAGTACGTAATTAAGTGCCGCTATTGTTTAATGAACAACGTATTTGGAATGGTGAAACCGTGATTTGCACGAGTTAAGATTGTATTCATAAAAAATTGTATCAGCCCTATTATACATAGTTGCTGGTAATAATAAATGATTTGGTAAATAAATGAAGTACCATTGTCTACACGATTAGAAGTCACGCAGATAATCTAGTTATCATCATTAAAGGCAAGCAACCAAGCGGAGCATTCAGTAAAATGCAACATGCCCTTGAAACAGTTCTAGACTGGTGTACCAAATAGCATGATTAAACCCCAGAGCATATAGGTAGATGTAGCTGTCTGGCATGTGTCACACTCAATGAGCGCCTGCACCATATTTTGATACAACAACTCAGCTGGTCTATTATAGTTGCTGATGTACGTTTGTGACTGTAATGCTCAGGTCCATCCTGATAATATTCTAGAATTTTACTTCAGAAGTTTCTGAGAAATTGTTCAATGAGGATTGAATGAGTGTTATAAAGCGCAAGCAAAAAGAATTTCCTTTTCGTTTGTATAATTGCAGTTACGGCAGCGGATGTTTAAAGGAATTTCTAAGTGAAAAGCGCGTGTGACAATTACCAAAGGACCCTAACTGATTGCTATAACGCTAGAAGTCTCAAAGCGAGGTCTATTAGGTCAGATGTTCCATTTTTTCTGCGGATGGACTTCTTGGCGATTACATATTTAGAATGGTAGTCCCAGAAGTACCCGACCTGACAAAGAAAACACAAAAGAAATTGGGGAAAAATATGTTAATTTCTCTACGTAGTCTTCTTTTAGTTCAATACACTTTTCCCAGCGATGTTCAATAGCTTCGATACCCTGTTTATAATGAGAATCGTCTCGAGCTCCTTAAAATAGCCATCAACCGCAGACTCCACCTCTTTACTGTTGGCAAATCTTTCACCACCGAGCCGTTTTTTCAAATTCGGAAATAGAAAATAATCCAAGCGGACTAAATCTGACGAATAGGATGCATGAGGAAGCAATTCGAACTTTAACTCATTGATTCTGGTCATCGCGATGGCGGATGTGTGAACTGGTGCATTGTCTTGATGAGACAAACCTTCTTTCTTCGCCAAATGCGGCTGCTTTTTTCTGATTTAATCTTTCAATCGCTGCAATAAGTTCGCATAATATAAGTAGTTGATTGTTTTTCCTTTCTGAAGGTAATCATGAAAATTATCCCAAGGTCATCCCAAAAAACTGACGCCATGACCTTGCCTGCAGATGGAACTGCCTTCGCCTTCTTTGGAGTCGGCTCCAAAGTCTCCCCTTTGAGTCCATTGTTTTGACTGTGAGTTTGTCTCGGGTGTGAAGTGATGGACCCACATTTCATCCATGGTTATGAATCGACTTTATTGCTGTGAAACTCGCCAAACACTCGATTGAATCATCCTCACGACGGTGTTTTTGTTCCATTGTGGGTAATCGCGGCACCCATCTTGCGCACAGCTTTTTCATGTCCAATTTTTCAGTCAACATGCGATGTACAGTGCTTTTTGAAATGGCTACCAAACCTGCTAGTTCATGCACTTTCAATCGACGGTCATCCAATACCATTTTGTGGATTTTTTTCAACATTTCGTCGACCACTGCGATGTTCGTCTTGGCAATTCATACGGAATCGCTTAAGCTCTGCCACCAAATATCTTATTATTGTAAACAAAGGAAGTAGAATCCAGTTCCGTTTTTATGTTGGTTGGATTGATGCCTTTCAAATGAAAGTATTGTATCACATAACCATGGCCAATTTTTCCCATATTTAAAAATTCATTGAGAGCGTTTACTATTGATTGCTGCCGAATAAATACTAAACAACGTAGCGTCGTCAAACTTCAAATGTATATAAGGTTGGTACTTTCTACAATAGTCATTCTTTTTAAACAACAACTGCCATCATACGTCAGGTCGGGTTCTTCGGGACTACCCTCGTAGATTAAGATTTAATAACTGCGCTTCCTTCTTATCGAGTGCAGTGCCGTTCGGCTGTCGCGTACAAAGGGGAAACGATAAAAATTACGGAAGCCGATATTAGTAAAGTACTAAAAAGATCGTGCAATGTGAAGAAGTGTTGTTTTGTGCTAGTTCGTGTAAAATTTGAAACTAAAATCATGTCGAATTTGAAAGAAGGTTTGTTATTCACAGTGAATTTTTTTCCAGTACAATACCCAACGATTCGAAATTGTGATTTGGTCGATGATTGGATTTCAAATCCAAATTCAGAGAAATTGAAATCTTTTTTAATTCTAAATGACCGTTCTGATAGTTTAAATGCCGAAATTAGACACGCGACACAATATAAGCGACATTCAAAGTGGTTACAACTGAGACAGAAAGCGGTCTGCAACCAACACCATCAAGATCCACTGGAGAGCCGGAGGAAGAAACTCGTTGCGGGACAAAAAAACGTAGAGTTCAGGATCTGATAAATTCACCCTCCGTTGAAGAACATAGTTTTGCATGCGATATTTCAAGAGAATCAACGTCAACAAGTCAGCAAAAGCCGACTTTAAGTCCTCATCAAGTTCTTGATTTATATTTTAACCTTGACCTTTCTGAAAGAAAGTATGATATTCTCCGTAGTTTTATGAATAAACCATCTAAGAACTATTTTTCATCCGTCAAGACTCTGAGAAAAGAGAAAAGAAGAAAACTTTTTTTACCAAATGTATCTGTAAGTGGAATATCTGCAGAGGTTAACCTACAGGAGATATTAGACTTTACCCTATAAAACATTTTAAAAATACTAGCATCGATCTCGTCTCAGATTTAAAGCTAATTTGCAAGTGGGGGTTTGATGGCAGTGCAGTGCAGGATACAGCCTTTACAAACAGAAACTCATGGAAAATACATCTCAAACTGATGAATTTACATTCTTGATAGCTTTTGTTCCTCTCAAATTAGTAAATGACAATAAAACTGAGTTATGGGTCAACCCATGTTCCTCCTCCACATTGTTTTGCAGACCTTTTAAGTTCATTTTTATGAAGGAGCATCAGCATATAGTAAGAGAGCAAGAGTCCTCAATGAAAAATGCTATACGCTAATTATTTGCGTATCAAATTAATTTCGATGGTAGTTCTGTGCTAGCTAAGTACGAATTACATTTTACAATGCTAGATGGAAGTATATGTAGCATATTATCAGACACTAATTGTTCTGCTAAATGCTATATATGTGGAGCGTCCCCGAAAGAAATGAATTTGACTGTGGTTTCTGAAAGGCTTACTAATACCGATCATTACCATTTCGGCTAATCTACTCTGCATACGTGGATAAGGTGTTTTGAATGCCTTCTTCACATTTCTTATCGTTTGCCGCTAAAAATGTTGCAAGTAAGAGGAGCTGAAAATAAAACTATATTCGCGTAAAATAAAAAAATTGTAAGACCTTTTCAAAATTCGTATTGGGCTCTTAGAGGATAAGCCAAAACCGGGCTATGGATCCACAAATGATGGAAATACTGCAAGAAGGTTCTTTAACGACTTAGAAATCCGTTCAGTAATCACAGGAATAGGTTCAAATTTAAATAAAAAACTTTCACACGATTTTAACCCCCAGTTTCACAGTGAAAATTTAAACTTCACTTTTGGTTTAAACTTCAGCAGTTCAACAATTTATTCGGTTTCACAGTTTCGTTTAACCCTTGAACTGAGTTCATATTGTAATTTAAGTGAAACGTTTAAACCTCAGTTCAATTTCATATTTACAACGAAATTACTTGACATGACGGATCAATAACGTACAGTGCTGCCAATTTTTTTTTCATACGATTTAGTTAAACTACGCTCAACTGAACTTACACTGTGAAACTCGACGAGATGATCTTTAAATTTAAACTCAAGTTCAGGTTCAGCTGAACTCAAGTTGAAACTTCTACTGTAAAACTGGGCATAAGACTTTTATCATCAGGTATAAAAATAAATGTTCAGCAGTTTAAAATATTACTTAAAAGAAACAAAAGATTTATATATAAGTTTGTATAATTGGTATTACATGCCAAGTAGCACCCATAACATCTTGATTCATGGTTGTGATGTCATCGATTCTTTCGACTTTCCTATAATTCTTCTGTCAGAAGAGGCTTTAGAGGCTCGACATAAGGAAATAAGAAAAAATCGATTAAATCACACGCACAAGATGAGCAGGGATCATACAAACACGGATCTTATGAACATTTTATTACTTACTTCCGATCCTTTAAATTCGACACATAGAAATATTTCTTCAAGGAAATCAAATAGGAATATCTCAGAAATAAGTATGTATTTACAAATTGAAGATTTGTCAAATAATTCACAAAATATAAGTGCTTCCTCATTTGATGAAGTTGATTTAGCTAATACAGGGCTTGAAGATAGCGATGACAGTAGTTTAGTTTCAGAATAATTACAGCTTAACTCAATTGTTTTCTTGATTACATATTTTACATTTAAGGAAAAATATATTTAAACAGAAAAATTATATTTAAACGGAAAAAATAAGATATGTCCAAATATCCATACAAACGCCGCACTGTGCAGCACCTCAAAAAATCTGCAAATGGTCTTGGTCAACTGGGAAAAAGGGTTCGATAGAGTTCCCACAGATCTTATATTGGTGGTACTTACATTTCGAAATATACCAGAGATAAAGTAAATTCACAGCGAAAATAACCGAGAAATTCAAGTTCACAGCTTTAATTTTCTATTGAAGCGGCACGAGAAGATAACGACGTCTATTCTTTCTGCCGATGATACCCTCGTAGCACTGTCATAAGCAATGACGTGAAATGCATGAAGTGGCCTTGGATACAGGATAAGGGGTACAAATCAGTCGTAACAAGAACGAATATTTGCATTGCTGTTTTCTGAACCTACAAACTTGGTGTATATATTTGAAATCTATAATACGTAGCATACACATTTAAAATGTAAAGTGTTGTCTTGAATCTTTGTCATTCAGCGTTTTAATATTTCTTTTCGCAATAAAGGTTATGGGCCCAGGCACATTATAGACCCAAAAGAAATTAAAAGTGATTAATTTGCTATTCTACCTTTATCTAGTTAAATTGTGTGCCAAAACGAAAGTCGAGTGAGTTTTAGTTGGCCAAGATGGGTTCTAGGTTTTATCAGATTGGAAAACTCGATGACACTAATTACAACGTGTGGAAGATGCACATAAGATCTGTGTTTGTTCATAGTGAGCGTTGAGGATATGTTTCTCAAGAGTACAAGGCTACTACGAAGTAGCCAGTTGGCGAAAAAAGGATGAAAAAGGGTTAGCCACAATTGCAATTTGTTTAAAGTCTTCCCAGCTATGTCATATTATAAAAACTGTAGAGTATCCACTTGAAGAAGTCCACTGTCCAAGTGACCCAGCGCGGAAGGTGATAATTGTTAAGCAGTTACTTTGCTTAAATATGGTAGATATTGGATCCACGTTAGAGCATCTTAATAAATTTCTTACAACGGGGTGAACTTACCGCTATATTTCTGCTTTCCAATTTACTTAAAAAACTACGTCAATTTCGTTATCACAATCGAATCGAAGAATACTCTGCCGATGATGACAGTACTCAAAGTGAAGCTTCTGAAAGATTCGAAATGGCAGGGGGTTGACATACTATATCAGTAGATATAGTCAGCACATAAGCAGAGTACAAAATGTTATAAATGCAACAAAAAAGGTAATCTTGCAGGCTCCTCTCCATCCACATATACGAGTACAACGAAAAATGAATCTACCGTTTCTTCTATAACTTCTGCACGTAACTCCTCGGGAATATATATAAAAAAAAAAAATGGATTCGATAATTTATTGAGCAAAGGGTTAAGTTCGTAGAACTGACAGTGGCATACGCCCCACAGCAAAATGGTTTCCCGACGCGACCGTGCACATAGGTCTTAAGGTGTATGATAATTGACTGAGGTCTTCCTGGATTTATTTGGGCAGAAGGCGTAAACACCACCATCTGCTTGTGTAATCACGCGCTAACAAAAATGCTAGGAAATGTTACGCTACATGAAACTTGGTCTAGTTGCCAAATGTATCACAGCTTCAGGTTTTCGGACGAAGATCTATAGTGTTGGACAAACATCCAAGAAAATCAAAATTTTCAGCGAAAAGCTTCGAATTTTTCATGTTCAAACGAATTGAAAGCTCATAAGTTTTTCGATCCCAACAGTAGATAAATTTATACAAGCCGGGACGCTGAATTTCTGTTGCAGTCCGAAATGAAAGCTGGTGACGCGGACTACATTTTGCTGGAATATACTCAAGCAAATAAAGTTTCGACATCTTTGATTACGTATGACCTAATTAGAAATAATGTGTCGGATGATGATTATCCTACTTGTGCTGTAAAGGAATATTCTGTTTCTGCTAAGGAAGACGAAGTGCATGATGCTACGAAAAATGTATTTGTTACTGCGGAAGAAAAAAATGGCGTTGAAAGCTGCAGTGGTGAAGATGAGGATGGCACAAAGCGCGTTGGTGTTGGCTATGTTAGGAACGAAGAGTTGCTTCTGTGAGTATTGTACAGCAATTGTCATCACAAGCAACTGGTGCAAAAATTCCAAATACCAAATTCTATTATTATTATTATTATCAACTGAACGATACAAATTAATTTGTAGGGCCCGGGATTTAATGCCGGGGTACTATGCCCATGTGGCGCGTTTTGTCAACAGCACGCGGGGTACTGAGTTCCGATGTGGTCACCCACCTACGAACTTACCGCGCCCAACGCGCCGTGCCTTAAACTAACGAGTAAGGAAAATAACGCGATCATGTTAACGCATGACGGCGCTTTTGCAAATGAAACTTGTCTGTAACTTTACCAAATTCTAATTGCCTCTGTGAAAGTGAAGAGTCCAACTATGCAGGAGGAAATTAATTCATAAACGCCAAGCTATCAAATGTACGTGCAACAAAATTGGTGGTATAGAAAGATACAAAGACAGACTAGGGGCGAAAGTCTGCAGCCAGCGTTTCAAAATAGACTTCGAGGAGACCACTCCAGTGGTAAGATATTCATCTATGCCACTCATACTTACTTTGTCAGTTGAATATTATTTAATTGTGCATCAAATGGACGAATAATATGCTTATTTGAATGGTGAATTAAAGGAGGAGGTTCAACCACAGTGTTTTGTTGATCCCATGTCTGAAAAGGTTTGTCGTTTAGAAAAAACCGTTTACCATCTCAGACAATATAAACTTGCTTGCAGTTTTTGTGGATGACATTTTGCTAGCGTGCTCTTACCCTTGAGATTTAGAAAAAATCAAAGAAGTAATCAGTTTGCAGGTCACAGTCGTTAACAAGGGTCATATTGATCATTTTGTTAGGATGGAGGTCACCAAAAGGATAAAGTTTCACAGCCACTAGACTAGGTGCAAACTAGACCCTGTGTAACAACTGTGTCTCTCATCGGATCATTAAAGCGTTTGAGTATGTGTACCCGACCAGATAGTATGAACTCGGTATGCAAATGAGGTCAGTTTATCAACAACTCACATTATGAGCATTTGACGACTGCTAAAACAAGCTGACAGGTTACGCTGATGCCAAATGGACATGAAGTTAATATGACATGAAATGGTTTACCGATTTTTTGTTTTACTTGTGGGTGCGGTGATCTCATGGGAGTGCAAAAACCAGAGGGCGATTGCATTAAGCAGCACCTAGGCTGAATATGTGACATTCTCCACGGCATCCAAAGAAGTCGTTTACTTGATAAGCTTCCTGGATTGTGTGTTTAATTCTCTTCTAAATGATCCAACCATACTGTATGGCAACAACATATGTCATAAGATTTAATTATACACGTTACATGCGGTGAATCAAAACAAAAGACGCCACTAAAATGGTTTCAGATGATTGTCGATCCCATCTGCACTGAGTGGAATTTAATTATGAACTGTGCGAGCTGTAAAGCGATCGGACCAGAACAAACCAACGAATTTGATTGCGAAGTCATCTACATGTTTAACTGAAACCCCCAAAATCGGGCGTAGCAGAAGAAGATATCATCTAAGGTGGCATGGACAATTGAGCTGGTTCGATGGGCTCTTTTTCGAGATTAGTATTCAACCCTGTGTTTGGTTTATACCGAGTTTTTATGTTTTTTGGACACGAGGTAGTGGTACATATTGACTTGCGCCTAAAAATGCCGTTTTGTTATTAATTTAAGCTTTCGAATGTTTTAAGAACTAAAAATAATCGATTCAAACGACGGTAGTAATGAGCGCTACTTTAAAAAAAACCCACAACCTTTTCATATTTCCCTTGAACATGTTTGAAGGCTCTGAAATGAAATGAGATTATTCCGAATCTCGTCGATTTATTTCCCTAATGTACTGGACGGCAGACATTGGTAAAATCTGAAACAATCCTTAAGCTCATGAAATCCTAAAACCACGACTGATCCCTACACACTATTTCTATCGATGAAAGACCAACTTTAAGTGTCGTGACACAAATCAAAAACTATTCACTTTCCTCACAAATTAAATATCAGTCAAGTTAATCTTGTTCCTTTGTTTGGCGTTGCTATGCAGGCCATGACTCACCCCATTACTGATGAACTGACCAAATAAAAAATGATTCATGTCTCGGAGAAAAAAAAAAAGCCTTCCACTAACTTACCCCTGACACGATTATTCCCATTGTTGTACGGTATCCAATGCCTCCACAATCCGAACAGGACTCTCTATTAGCAGGATCACCTCCATGGCCATCACAATCTGTGCATATTTCCATACGCGTTATCTCGACGGTTTTGGAATTGTTGCCATTGTAAAAGTCTTCAAGTGTCACCAACACCGGAACCTGTAAATCATTACTACTACCAAACGAGAAAAATCTGGCAAACAGACTCTCTGGATTCACGCTACTACCATCTTGCAATCCTCTGAGCCCATATCGATCATAGATCGGACGTTTTTCTGGATCAGAAAGTACTTCATATGCAAACGAAATTTCCTTAAACTTATCACCTGCTTCTGGATTCTTATCCGGATGGAATTCTTTAGCAAGTTTCCTATAATTCTGCAATATAACACAACAATTTACAATATTTCCAAATTGTGAAATCTATTCAAATTGAAATTGTTTTTAACCCACGCATGAACAATTACTTTCCGGCCCCACTGTTGTGTGTGGAACTCATTTGGACTTCGCCATTTTCATACAAAATCTCGATTTACCTTCACGCAAACAAGAAATTTTTCTTTTTCCAATTGATTACGTAAACAAATGCGCTCGCCATGGATTAAGAACAATTTCAGAATTCTTGGAAGACTTGCCTTTTTTATTTCAGCATCTGTTGCGTCTTTGCTAACACCCAGCAGCTCATAAAGCGATACATCGTTATCGTCCATCACAAGTTTAGCTTTTTAGCTGGTATTCCACCAAATTGATGTAACGTGAATCGCTTGTTGGTGGATTTTGTTGATGCTTTTGTTAGAAATTGTTAGTTCGTTGCGAAGAAACGATTGTCTGATGATTTTTGATATGAAAAACTGGAAGATTTGTGAAGGAAAAATATTTTAGTTGCTTAGTGCAACTGTCAAAGTAGACAACTACAGATTTGATGTTTTGTTGTTTAGTGTTCGGATGTTGGGTTTTCTTGTGGAACATGTTGATGTCAACATTTGTCGATACGTGGCTTTTTGTAAAAAAAAATCTATTTTATAGTCGTTCGATCAAATCGAATTAAACTTGAAATATTGATTTTGGAAAATTTTAGCTTTTTTTATGTAAAATACTGAATGGGAAGACCATCTCATAGTGTCTTTGTGTTGTAGAAAGCCTAGTGCAAATGTTTTTGCTTTGGAATAAGAAAAAGTATTGCGTAACGTTCATATAGCTTATCTCACCAAGAATTTTGTTGTTCTATTTCATAGCAAAATTCTTTCTAAAAATATTGCTTTTTGAATCTAAAATGCGTGCAATGGAACGTTCTTGATTTTGATAAAAAGAGTTACGCAGGTGCAGATTTGTAGCTCAGTTAAGCTCTAGTTCTTAGTGCTTAAGACTCGCTTACCGAAAATGGCCAGAGAACAGCTTCCTATGGCGAACAAGCGGCAATCGTAAAGAATCCACTGCACTGAATCGAACGGAAATCAAAGCAAAGGATATTTCACGGATAGTGTGTTGCCGAACTTCGTGTATCGCTTAACACCAGTAAAAGGATTCTAAAACGTAGAGACACAACGGATTGAGGTCCACAAAACGGGTGTTTCTACCCGTATACCATGAGGTACAATAAATTGGTTGGACACCGCAAAACTTATTTCTGTTCTTTTTTTACAAAATCAACTAAAATGACGCCAGCTGAGTATAAAAGCACCGAAATCTAATCTGACATCTCTTTGCCAATTCTTATAGATCCAAGGATCCCCTTATGTTCGAACTTGCGAAAATATGATCGATTATGTCTTGAATACGTACATGATAAGCCTACATATATACATCTATGAAACAATTGAAACCTATACTATTGTCTCGATTCAGCATGAAGAGCTTCACATAAATGCTAAATCGAGTATAATTACATATTGTCCCGCTTGTGGAGTTGGTTAAATTTGCGGTTCTATGAACCATTCCCCAGGCCACTCCAGTTCAGATCATGTCAACGTTTTGCATATGTTTTTGCTTTTAAGTGATCCAATTACTTTTCTTTCAGCCTTTTTTTTTTTTAATATTCCGACGATCTTCATTGAACATGGCAAAACTAACTGAATTGGAATTTGTACACTACCGGCTTTTGAACGTGGAGACTTTCACGAATGCGCGTACTTCTTATTGATCACGTTTTATCACATCCCCTGACATTCGTAATATTTTCATTTTCGTCGCTGTCATTTTTTGTTAATACTTCGCATACACGTACATTGTTCAGCATTGTATTGAGTGTATTATAAAGCTCGAAGAACGACTGTCGAATAAAAAACACCTTTAAGTGTATGTGGCGTTTTTATGCCACAAAATAGTGTGGAATTTTCGCTCCATGTAAGCCGCAATACATTAGCTCTATATGTGAGATCGTAATGACAATTCCCTGTCTGATTGACAGCTAATATCAAGAGTTGGATTTGATGGTTCAAGATGATCTTGACAGCCTGAAGGGCTGTCACATCGTGGCTTATAATACGCTGTCCTCGGCGAAAAAATATAGAAGTTGTTCCGAAATCGTTACTTTTGCTGCTTCAATAGAAAATGATTTGTTGTTGTTATATATGTCCTTTTCCAGCACCCCTCAGTCACCAACTTGCTTTATGTTCCTATTTATTCATCTTGACTCTAATGGCATCGTTATAATTTTAACCTACTTCTCTTGAAATGGATGCACACTGCTTACTCACAGTTTACCGCTACTAACGCGAAGTCTGAGACAGAATTCTCTTCGTTGGCAATCTTCCTAATCCCGGTCTTTTAAGTGCTGATATTAACTATCTTTGAAAACACCTTGATCTCATATTCTCTTCCGAATATTTGCATTGTTTCAGCGAACAATCAGCTGCTCCCAAATATCTTTACCATCCACCGTTGTCCTTGAGGTTTTCGCATAGCAACGGCCATAAAACTCTGCCACATGAAAATGTCTAAAGATTTAATTTCGCTCCAATAGATTGCGCTTCACCAAATATCCTACTCAGTAAGATCAATTTCAATTCTTTTATGATACTTCTGGTCTTTCTACAGAGAAAGCTCTCACTTTTTATAATCCCGAAGTTTTTAACGGTTCTACACAATCTGTTGCTTTTTTTCTCCAAAAGAATTCCTCATCAAATCGATGCTGGTATAACATTGAATTATATATCAATCCGTAATAAAAGAAATAAACCATGACCCGCTTATCTACGCTACATCGAAAATTTTTCTGGGTTCCAGCTCGTTTACATCCAATTCCTTAAAATTTCTGAATCGTTATACTTAAATTATTTAAATAGTAAAAAAAAAATATCGGCGATGGAAGGGAACCTTGTCGGACCCCACTTTGGATCTAGAATTCCTTTGACAACTTTCCTCTGTGCAGAACATGACATTTATACCCATAATAGACCCATCCAAATGGTCGTTTATTTGCTCAAGAACTACTTACCTTAGCAATTCTGGTAAGAACGCAAATGCCAGTTTTTACACTCCGTAAACTACTATTTTGTGCCTCCAAAGCTCTCTCAACAAGAGGATGTAGAAGCTCTGCTGATTTTGTTGGAGTGGCTCGCAGAAGCTCTGCGATCTCACCTTCACTGGGAGTGGAGTTGCGAATTCGGGAAATTGTTGTCTCGAGCAGCTCAGTTTGAGCAGCAAAATGCTCCGTCCATCGCTTGAGCTGATCCTCAACCGAGTACAGAACAATTTAAGTCTTTCACTGGGAGTTGGCTAGGGCGATGACCACCTGTCAGCTGGTGAATCTGTAAGCGGTTCTGCTATCATACCTGCTCGCTGCTTCCTCTGCTTTTGTGACCAGGGCGTTGATATAGTTACGTTTGTCCCGTCGTACGCTATGTTACACTTCTCTCATTTCCCTTTGATACAGGAACTCTAGCTCGTTCCTCCTCACAGCTAGGGTATCTGCTACACGAGCTTTAGATAGCTTACGTTCTTCAATCCGCCTTCAGGTATCCTCGACAAGTTATGTGCTATGTCTTGACTGCCATCTACCAACAATACTTTTCGCTCCAAATGTGAAAACATATTTCACAGCTTTCCAATGTTCTTGGATGGTTGTCGGCAGTAAGTTGCTAATTGCTTCCACTCCTAGCGAAAAATGGTAGTCATTCTGGTGATATTACAGACTCTTTGAACAGATTCAGTACGAAACTTGGAAGTAGCTACCATAGGTTAATTATCTCGTACCAACACCATGTCGGCTCTTCGGTTATTTCAGGCGTCTAAAAACAATTTCTGAAACGTCGGCTCATCGCCAAATGACCGTTTTGGTTAGACGATGTTGACACCCAGCTGACCTTGTGGCAGGATTTCGGTCGCCAAGGCCGTGCTTCCCGATCACATATCTGAGCCCTTCATTATGAAAACAGCGTTTGTTTAGCGTGTTCCTTAAAAACGGCGAATTTGCAATTCCCTCCTCTTGCCATCCCATTTTATTTACGCCGTTACGTCTTTCAAAGTCATGGAAATCCAAATTCTCAGCGGGTTCATGAATTGATGGCATGAAAAGTGAAACCCAAGCGTTCATCAATCTAGGGAAAGCAAGATATTTGCTTCTCATTCTCAAAATAAATGCTGGTGTGCCCCAGGGCTGCGTTCTGTCTCCGACACTCTTTTTAATTTTAAAAAATGCTGCGAAATGTCTAGGTTTTCTCAAGCGATGTAAGAAATACATCAAAATTGGAGTATAATGCCCACGTCAGGTCAGGTGCTCCTAAAAGATCTTTGTACCTGCTAGATGGGATTCAAAACTCATAGGTGCTAATGTCACTCAGTCAATTGACACCGACGTAATGGCTCCTGTTTAACCTTATTCTATCGCTATTTTCGCTACCACTGCTTTATCGAAATTGCCATTAACATTCCGCCCCCTCAAACCTTCAATCGTAAAAACCGCCTCGTTCACCAATTTATCCTCAACCCACTTTTGTACATACTCTGCAATAAAGCGATCCTTTTCTAAGCCGTACAAATCGCTTATAAAATGCCCAGCCGAGATGTTCATTTCGTAGTCATTGTAACTTGCAAACATTTAAAACCAACGTGGATCTGTATCTCTCTTTCTCTCCTCCCTAACTTTCCTTCGCCCGCGCGATGTGCAAGCATTTTAATAGCACGCAATCCCTTGGCCACGGACTAATTATAGAAAACAGAAAATAATTCAAGCATGAGATATAATTGATGACAAGCGTTATGTCTTGCTGAAATGTTAAGTTGAAACACATTGCTATCCAATATGACACCCAAATACTTGGCTGTATTGGAAAAACAAATGACGATACTCTTTAGCACAACGTGAGCCAAATTAATCAGGTCTATCTTCCTTGTGAAGATAATAACCTCAATTTTGAGATATATTGAACATTGTTGTATACCACAGACATTCGCAATGTCAATGAAAAAATTCTGTTAAGAAAAAAGATGAGAGGCAATCGGATACCTAGCCCTTAGAGAGTGAGCTTTCACTTTATAGAGGCAAAGGCGACACGAGAAATTGCAACAACTACCGATCGGTAGAACTGTAGTCTCATACTACGAGTATCTATAAAAATATACGAGTGTTCAAAACATCCGTTGGCACAATATGTAGATATAATAAAACTCCATGGCAATCAAGGTGACTTTATGGGAGCCAAGTTGACATGGTCATCGAGAGCGTTGCGCGAAATCAAGGTTATAGATAGCGGTGGAGAATATTGCGACGCAGCCAAAAGTATACAATCGTCTTCTTCGATCTAAAAAGTTCGATAGGGTCTGAAAATGCCCTCATGACGTACAAATGTATAGAAAAATAATAGGCGATATGAACAACTGGAATAATCATGGCAATGTACAAAGTCTGTTGTCCGGAATGACTTCACTATAGCTATAAGCAACGATGTGTCGTCTATTAATAATTAGATAAATGTGCTATAATATAATGGCTTAATAATCAATCGTACCAAGACGGGATATCTGCATGTCAAAACTTGTAAGCCCAAGTCCTAAAATCAATTCAGAAGAAGTCATCGTACCAAAGTCAACGATGATGATCACCAAACTCTTGGCCTTAATAATGAGATGATCCAAAATAGTATGGCCTGTAGCGACTCAGTAGCAATGCGGATAAGTGCGAGAAATATATGACATTAGATTCAGTTATACGCAATTACATGGTTAATAAAAGAAAAAGCAGACATGTATACAAAATTGTAAGAGAATCGATCAAGGCCATAGCGCAGCTTCACGCAAGCAATCAGATATACGCAGGGATCCCCGAGATCCCTATTAATAATTTTTCTATTGACGAGCACACACATTATCGAAGACCATGTTTGTTGACCTCGGCTCTGGTCAGATCCCATGTGGAGCATGCCTGTAAATTAAAGTCACCATTTAATCAAATTCGTGATACCCATTCGATTAATTGAATAAAATTTGGTTTAGTTGAAAATATGTAGCAAGTCTTTCCATAAATAGCAAAAACTTTCCAAAAATCCTCTTGCACTTGAGTGGAAAGTTTTCGAATTGTTGTGTGCTTCTGTTCCAAAAGAACTTGTTTACGAATTGTGCATGATTCATGGTGACTGTTCAGCAGATTGCTGTTATGCAATATAAACAATCAACAATGCTAAATTTGGTGAATACTCTGTGAATGTGTGTGTAATTTGTTTACGTTCATAAAACTTTTTATTTACATCTAGCCAAGAAGATACAGAATGTAGAACCTAAGCACATGGATAGATACTCTGAAGACTGCTCAAGGCCGATTGGGCTAGGAAATGTGGAACATGGAAGTTAAGTTAAGATACCGATCAATCCCATTCAATCCGTTAAAAAGCTTCTCAAGTGACTTGGAATAACAAAAGTTTGCTTATCAGAGACGAAATCTTTTAACACTGTGGGTGTAAGTTTTCTGGTGAAATTTTGTCATGATATTTCGTTCTTGTGTCAAAATCATATGCGAGTATGAAATCAATTCACTTATGGAATAAAAAAAAAATTCACAATTTCACACGAATAAACCATTAGAAAATCACTTTTCACATAATGTGGAACGTAACAATCCCATCCAATTGGCAACACAAACCAACATCTGACAGCTTTCAGTGCAATCGGCCATTTTTGTGAATGTCAGCCATCACGTCATTTGTAGTTTAGTGTGTGTCAAGTAATGCAGAAAAAGGCAAAATATTAGAAAAAAAATTCGAATTTCTCCCAATAAATTGAAACAAATATACCCAAAAATATCACCAAAATGGAAAATAATATTCACATAAATCTAACAGCATCCGAATGTAGTATCGCGACCAGCAGCGAGCCCACAATTAATCACACACTCACAGACCAAAACAATGTTCCCGCTGAAAAGAATGACGCTGAAAATATTCCCACTACCACCACGGTACTATTGGAGGACGGTGGACTAGGTAAGGAAGCTGGCAATTCGTCACAACAATCACCACAACAATTGTTGGACAATGTTTTTGCTACAGCAGTTGTCGCTGCCGACCAGCAACCGCCGTGTAAAGATGTTGTCGCTGGTGAGGATGAAGACGACGATGACGATGATGAGGACGATGCAAATTACGAGACCGACGATAGCGATGACAATTCATCGGACGATTCGGATTTCTCCGATTTGAGTGGAATATCTGAGGTGTCGGGCAGAGAATGGAAACCAATAGCAGCGACGAAACCCATCAATTGGGTGCAGAAGCAAATCCATTCGGGAGCTAATCCCCGTGAATTGTTATCGCAGATACTACCAAACGGTACAGCTGCATCACAGATTGCGCCAGGTTTAAATGATAAAACTTTATGGCGTATATTGGCTAGCATGTTGTCTGAGCCGCCGAGACGCCGGAAGATTCAGAATGTAAACACATTCGACGACGTCATTGAATTGTTGAAGTCGTCGAAGAATGTTATTGTTTTGACTGGTGCGGGGGTGTCTGTTTCTTGTGGTATACCAGACTTTCGTTCGAGCGATGGTATTTACAGTCGTTTGGCTAAGGATTTTCCGGATTTGCCAGATCCACAGGCAATGTTCGATATTAGTTATTTTTCGCGTGATCCACGACCGTTTTACAAGTTTGCCAGGGAGATCTATCCGGGGCAGTTTACACCGTCGCCGTGTCATCGTTTCATCAAGTTGTTGGAGACAAAACAGAAACTGCTGAGGAATTATACGCAGAATATTGACACATTGGAACGTGTGGCCGGGATACATAACGTGATCGAGTGTCATGGGTCGTTCTCGACTGCAAGTTGCACTAAATGCAAATTCAAGACAACAGCGGATGCTATCCGTACGGACATATTTGCCCAGAGGATTCCAGTATGCCCGGTTTGTCAACCGAATGTGACACACAGTTCGGATGCCTCGGACAGTGTTGCTGAGGGAGACTTGAAGAAAATCGTCGAGAATGGAATCATGAAACCGGACATTGTTTTCTTTGGCGAAGGTAAGTAAAAATTTATTTATTTTTTCTTTCATGTTTTCAATTTCAATGTGCGCGTTGTAGATGTTTCTGATAAGATAAACTCGTTCCTGATGTTTGGTATGGTGATTGAAGCCTTTGGGGGTTTGTGTTTGTATGATATGATGAAATGAATGAGTGCATAAGTGAAGTACCACATCTGTTGAATTCGTTTTGGAGTCGCCAGATCACTGAGTCATGTCACAGGTACAATTAAAACTGTGAGATGCATTTAACGACGTGTTCATTACTTCGCAGAAATCGTTTTATTGCCAATAGGATAGACGTTTCACTTGTGCGGTAGTTATAGGCACTGGTGTGTTAAATTGAATAACAGGAAGGGGACTCCCCCGAATATTCAGCACTCTTCCTCCTTCGTTTTATAGCTTGAATTGGAAGGCAAAGCGCGCTTCGTTTGATTGCGCGTGTGGTGATGATGGATCTAATATTGATCACCAAGCCTTGAATCTCAAGTGATTCATTGGGGAATGGCAAATGGAGCTTAGGGCTGAAAGTGTTGCAGAAGGAACTCATACATTCAGGAAACAATTCATTTACAAACTCCTGTTGATCGTCTTAGAAGGCTGATCAAGGGTTTATTTGCTGTACAACATAACCAATCGTCTGATTTTATTTTTCATTGGCTGCCATAGCACTTGCCGTTGTTTGAGTGCTGGGTTAGGTTAGCATCAAGCAGGCTCACTTAGGTCAAAAAAGATCTTTGTTTTACCGCAGGATCTCAATGCTCTTACACATAATAATGCTCTCTAATAATAAACGGGGGTAGAGCAATACTGGTCTTATCGTAATGGTTTTCAGATTTTAACGTCACTGAAGGTTGCTATGGTTTGGGTGGCAGAACTACCGGTAGTTCCAGAAGGACGTAGAAGTCGGTACCATGGTCGGTCCAGTCTGCTGACTGGAAAGACATAGGCCCCCAAGTGAGAGCGTCATGGTGGCTGTGGTTTAAACCTAAAGACGCAAGAAGGTTTTTCTACAAAGTTGGTTGACCCGTTGTTGGGTAGCAAAAAAGTACTGTTAACCTACGATCGGCAAGAGGTTTTAGGTCGATCTCTACTCAGACCAAGAGTGGAGCTTGTGCCCCCAACACAGGTTCCGACTTGGTATTACTGAAACACGTAAGCGCTGGCCAGGCGTCTATTTCCTGGCCGCATGGATATATGGGCATTCCGTGAAATTAAGTCAATCAATGACAGGTGTTAAAGATAAATATATGAGACGTTTTGTCATGCTTCCCAATTGAGCAGTGGCCTGTGGTGCATGAGTTGAACGAAATTCATCTGACGAAGCGCATAAACATCTGCGTCCAACTCACCAAAACGATCCATTCTTGAAGCGTATGATCACGGGCGACGAAAAATGGATTGCTTACAATAATGTCAGCGGAAAAAAAAGTCAGAGTAGGCGAGATAAAGCATCGGAAGGGCAAGCAAACGTGGACATCCATCAAAAGAAGGTGATGCTGTCAATCTGGTGGGATTGGAAGGAACCAGTTTTCTATGAGCTGCTTCCAAAGAACAAAACGATTAATTCCGATGTCTACTGTGAGCAGTTACAGATATCGCAGAGAAACGTAAGGGTGTGGAGTTTAACAACGATAATACGAGACCACACACTGATTTGGTCACACACACGGCCAAAATTGTTGCAGCTTGGTGGAGATGTGTTGCAACACCAACCGTATAGCCCAGATCTTGCGCCATCAGACTTCCACTTCTTTCGCTCCTTGCAAAATTCTTTGAATGGTAGTACATTTGCTTCTGAAGACCTCAACAAACAGCACCTATACAGAGAAAGATAGGGAGTTTTATGAACACGGTATTATGAAGTTGCCCGATGGCAGAAGGTCACGAACAAAACGGCCAATACATCATTGATTAATGTTCATTATGTATATGAAAACGCAATAACTTTTAACAACCCAACAGTTTACATGTAGTGAATGTCATTCCTATATCCTAAGAGATTTAATAGATGTCCCGGTCTGTAACAACTTTTGGGAGTTCATTGGGTTTGCGGTTTTCCCGAATATCTCGCTGTCCATGCAAACCCAACAAATGTGTATTATGAACTATTTAGCCGCCTTGTTCAGAGATAGGCGACGATTTTAATTATTTTTGTCATAGCCGAGTTTAGGGACTTAATAGCTGCTTAGCTGTTGGTGCGAGGACAGATATACAGGGTCCGGCAAAATGATCTCCCACATTTTAGTCTTTAATAAAAACGCCATTGTAAATGCTATTTAAATTTTATTTTTATTAACTGAAAATGTACGCCATGCCATTTGTTTTTATTAATTTCTGAAAATTACAGAGTCCAAGTGGCGACCATTTTTTTCGATACACATTCGAAGCTGATTTTTGAAAGTTTCCATCATCCGAGGCGATATTCCTGTAATTTCTTGGCGTATTGCTGCTTCAATTCGCCAAAGGAAAAAGTCGCATGGGGCAAGATCGGGTGAACTTCGCCACTCGTTATTAAAAGAGCATTTTGTGGAATGTTTTGAAGAATATCGTTGGAGCATGCTCTGCGATTTTACCAGTCCCGTTCACTAAGTTCTTGTACGATCATAATTTTTTTGTATGGGTGGAATTTCAGATCGGCGTGTAAAATTCTTCTCACAGAACGATCTGACAAACGCAAAGTAGAATCATATTTAACAGCTGAACGACTATGAGATCGTTCAACTGCTTCTCTTACAGCTGCAGCATTTTCAGGTGTCCGAACACTTCTGGGTCTACCAGTTGATTTTCTTTTTAAGGCTGAACCTATAGTTCTAAAATTTGAAACCCACAACAGTATTATTTTGCGATCTAGAAATGGAGCATGTCTACCAAGCGCGAAGTGAGTACAAAAAGTTCTTTGAGTCGTAATCACAGATTCGTTACTTTTCATAAATGTTTCGATCATGAAGACATGATGCTTGCCCTCCCTCTTCAGTGGTTCGGGCACACTGGCGGTGCAAAATGTAGGAGATCTTTTTGCCGGACCCTGTACTTACTAACTTATTTACTTAGATGGTACTACAGACCAGGATGGACCTGGGCCTCAACCAATATTCCCCTCTAGATATCGCCTAATTGCCTCCAGTTGTGCACTCCACACACGCAGCACACTTGTGCTGCCATCTAAGGCGGCCTTGTCCTCTACTGTGTCATTCCCCTGTGTAGGAATCGAAGACGCTTTGGGTCGGAGTCTTAATGTTCTTTCGCTGTCCATGTTCTAAGATGGCTATCGGGGCATTTTTCTGGCCAGCTCACTATATAACTCGTAGATTTCTCCTTCTGCAATGATTTTGGTCTCACATAGGGCTTCCTAGGTGATTACTCAATTGCCTCCTTAGTCTAAAGAAACCCCAATTGGCAAGTATAAAACCTCCTTTGATTTCTGATGAGTTATCTCTGTCAGAGTTAATAGCTGAGCGGATGTAAACAATATTCTTAACTACCCCGAAGTTATAGCTGTCTATTCTGACATTTTTTCCATTTCATCGATGTTCAGCATCCCTACTTGTTGGCAGTATATAAACTGTATTTTAATAAGAGCCCTCTTATTTTACAGCTGATGCAGGCAGGGTTGGCATATGGTGACTGATGTCATCTATAAATTTGGGAAATTTACCATGGAACGCTACACATTGAAAGAAAAAATTCAAATTGTTGTATTTCACTACAAAAATTCACGTTCAATCGTGGCAACGATGCGAAAAATTCGTACCAATTTTGCAACATAATCAAAAAATTCCAAGAGACGGGCCCAGCCCGTGTTTGCCCCGGACGTTCAATGGGAGATATCGCCACAGTAAGGGCAAGTGTCGAAAATTACCCAAACACCTACATTCGTCACCATTCTCAGGAGGTTGACCTCTCCACCGCCACACTGCACCGAATTTTGACGAAAGATTTGGCTTTCCATGCGTACAAGGTTCAATTAAGGTAAGAACTAAAGCCGGTCGACCCCCAGCGGCAGCGTATGTTCTCGGATTGATCTCTGAAGCATGCTGAAATTGATTTTTGTAAGAAAATCGTGTTTTCGGATGAGATCAATTTTCATATTGGCGGCTACGTTAATAAGCTAAATTGTCGCATTGGAAGCATCAAAAATCTACGAGTGATTCAAGAGATGTCAATGCACTCAGGACGAGTAAATGTTTGTTGCGGTTTATGGACCAAAGGTGTCGTATGGCCGTACTTTTTCGAAAATGATAGCCAATTTTTCGTGACCGGAGCTCGGATGACCTCTACTTTCAACAGGATGGTACTACGTGTCATACAATTCGTCGCGAAACAATGTTTCCTGGCCCCGTCATTTCGCGTTTCGGAGACACCCATTGGCCGTCAAGGTCGTTAGACTTCTTTCTTTGGATCTATATTAAATGCAAGGTCTACGCCAACTATTTGCAAACAATTCCAACTCTGAAATCCACTTTTGAAGCCGCCGTCGCCGAAATAGAACCCCAAATTTGTGAAATTTCGAGAAAAGGACGGGGGTCTGCAAGAGCCGAGGCGGTTATTTGGAAGATATTGTGCTCCATAAATAATCCCCATGTATCTACTTTATAAAGAAATAAATGTAGTCTGTCCTATGCGGTCTTGAAATCGATAAAGAGGTGGTCGATCTGAACTTCTTGATTGTTCTTTAGGGTCCATCGTATTGTGTATAAGTATTTGGTCACGTGTGCTGTCCTGTCCTAAAACCATTCTGAGTCCTTAAATCGTTGACAAATTTTTTAAGGAGTTCACATAATTGGATTGATAAGGTCTTTTACACAATGTCAAGGAGGCTGATGCCTTTATAGTTAGCTCAGTTTAGCGATATCCTTTTCTGTTGATCAGGCAAACAATGACTCCCATCACCCTGGTTGAATAGTTTCTTCTGCCCATAATATTTTCTTGCTCATCTTTGCCGATCTCGTTTTGATGACTTAACACGTTGTTGTTTTTGGAGTAGTACCTCTCATTTGATCGCTTCTCATGGTCTTATTTCCCGGAGAAACCCATGTTTTTCGTTCCTTGATCGTTCTACGATCTGCAATTACTTTTCTATGCAGATTCGCTTCATACGCCAGTTGTTTTGCTACACGTGTTTTGTTCGTGCAGTTGGCTGCCACCCAACACATCAGTTGTGACATTTCTGACGACTTCTTGATTCTTGATTGATGTCGCTGATTTTCAGCATTTAATGCAGATGTTGACGAAAGGTTAAGAGACATGCGACTGGGAAACATGAGATCTCGTCACAGAATTTATCCGTTTTTGTGGCTGCTCGGAATCGATTATACTGGAAGAGTGCCTTGCGTCGATGGCAACATCATCAATTTGTAGAATTCAGGTGAGGAAACCGTGGACCAGCACAGTGATATTTCGTCCGAATTAGCCTTGATCCGTTTCCAAATGTAATGTCGTGTAGGCTTTGCGTTCAGATTGTCTTCCAACAGTGGGGTTTTTACGTTCCCGGTAATGAACCTCACGCATAACCATAAACCTGTAGGCCTAAGCCAACATAGAGAAACATCTCGATCTTCATATCGTCTTCATTTTATATGGATGGCGCTAAGATCTTAAAATCTATCCGAGACATATATATTATAACAATGGTACGCGATTTATACGCTGATGTTAAAAAGAAAACATACATGCAAAACCGGAATAAACGAGGAATTCGGTATCTAAAATCAAAAAAGACATGTGGTGGTCAACTGAATTATGCTTCTAATATAGATGTCTGAGCATTCTGACTCGAACCACTAGGTGCATTAAAGAAACGTCTACGGATATCCCACACGCCACAACAATGGAGAATAACTATGAGGAGATTTAACGTTGAACGGGTGCAATTGCAACAAAGTACCACATCTTTACAACGCGCGTCAAGAGTTGAAGCAGCCTCAGAATTACTGCATGTGATGTGCTGGGCTTCGCCTTAGGAAACCTCTATGTAGTTTTATGGAGAACAATGAAAAATAAAACTAGCACATGTAGAGGAAGAAGTTGTCTAAGACGAGAACGACTCGTGCACCGAACAAGTAAAAGAGAAAAGAAAATCATGGGCTCTTCCAAAGAAAAGGTAACAAGACCTAAAGAGATATACAAGTAGTTCTAGTAATAGAGTCACAGTCGGCGCTGACGATATGCAAAAGAAACACTAGTAAACCGTGGGGACGACCTAAATTCTGCTGTCTTCCGTGTACATGAACAAAATGAAGTAAAGGTAGCAATATTTTTGGTATAAAAAGACTCCCAGGCCAGACGGACTACCTAGCTAACTATTTGAAGAATCGTGAGATCACTTGATAGAAAGCATATTGTACATCAACTCATTTGCAAGATTAGGTCGAAGCAAAGTCTGTTGTGACAGTCGGCCCTTCCTGACCACGGACCGTCCTCGGTTCGTTAATGGGTAGTTCATTGTCGTTGCTTAAGTCGTCTTCTGTTTCCATCATGTCGTCTAACTCCTCAGGCTCTGGTATCTGATCACACCATCGTTTTAGTTTACTGGAAGTGAACACTGAAGAATAGTGCCTTCGTGGTTGATGCCCCTTACCAGATCTTCTATGATATATCGGTCCTTGTAGCTAGTAAGCTCATTAACCAAAGCTAGCACTGGCTAAGTATTGGCGCTTTTTACTGCTTTTAAAAGGACGAACTTACTAAACATATCTGTTAGCACGATTAAGTAGCAGCATTGTCGTTTCGATTTTGGAAATGGCCCGAGTGTCCTTCAGTTTGGCCCATTTTTCTTTTGTTATAGCAGCATTCTAGACAGTAATCGATATATTGCTTTACTAAGCGCCTCATATTTGGGAACCAAAAGTCTTTTTTTGTAGCTGGTGCAAAACGCCGAAATGTCCACACACATCATGGTAGTGATTTAATATCTTCCATCTTAGAGCTTTTGGCAATACAAATTTAGTCCGTCGTTTTCTCGCTTGTAGACTCTTTCGTTCTTTAGCTGGTAGTCTTTCCATATTTGTTTTATTTGTTCGTGAAAAGTCTCCCCTTTTAGTAATTTTTAAATGTTATTTATCTTCGGGTCCTTTGATTGGAGGATGCTCAGCCAATAGTCTTGTCCTATTCCCACCCTCATGATCGATTCAGCGACATCAGCTACGTTTCTCGGCTGTTCGACTGGAGCACGACTTAGGGCATCAGCATGTTGCACTTTGTCGGAAGATCGATGAACAAATTCATAATCGTACTCCTGTAGTTACTAATCGCCTAAGATTTATAGAGCGAATATCACCTGGAGGAATTACGTAGTAGAATGTGTCCCCTAGGTGAAGCGCACCAGTAAAAATAAATCTCAAAGAATTTGTAGTGCGCAAGCGAAGGCAGTTAGCCCAACATAGCACTAATTGGGTGGGTGGCCGTGGCTCAAGTGGTAGTGAACTGGCTTCCAAATCGGAAGGTTCGGCGTTCGAATCCCAGCCTCGCCCGAAAGACATATCACACGAAATTCAAGTAAGACGAGTAGTTGACTGGAAATCAACATCAAGCCAACTTCCACTAAGAATTTAGTCTCCCCATTAAATGTTGGATGCCACCCATGGAGCGAAATAACCACTGAGCCCAAAAGATCTTTCTTTCTCTCCCTATCCCATTTTCCAAAAAACTTAACACATGCTGAGGTATTATAAGTGTATTCATACCCACTTGAGTGTTAAGTTTTTTTTTTTAAAAAAAAAAAAAAAGAAAATTGGGGTGGGTTATTGATTCAGTAAGAATTTGTTATTATTTTTTATGAATGAACATTCAATTTGTGACTTTAAAAAGTTTACTCTCCTTCCTGCGACATTATCATCCTCTTCAGGCCCGGTCAGCATGTAACAAATATTAAAGTGAAGTACTAATGTAACGCATTATTAACGTTGTATCGAAATCCAGATGTTAGAAAGGCAAATAATTGTTAGAATTTGTATGAGCGCTTCGGGGGTCTGATAAGCAAATCACTTCTAGTTGACGTGAGTGGAATACTTTGTTACTTCATTTGATGTTGCATTTGTACTTCATTCTTTGAATTCAGAAGAAAAATCAAGAGCACCTTCTTTATTTATCGGGACAAATACGTACATTTTAATACATACGGGGTCGGGTTTATTATGCAAGCAGGCAATGTTAAGGCAAGCACTTTACTAAACCTAATACTAGGTCTGACCCATAGGTAATAAGGTGGACGCAAAGTAAAACCGCAATAGTTCTTTTAACGTTAAATAATGGGATTTGGTATGCGTCTCATTTGGATTCGTATGCTACCAGTCCACTTGTATATAACATACTTTACTTAGTCATCTCTCATCTTTATTTCTCTTTTGATTTTATATTTTTATGTAAGTGTTTATATTTAAATGTAAATTTCTACTTTAGGTCTTCCGGAGGAATTCCACACAGTAATGGCAAGCGATAAGGACAAGTGCGATCTTTTGATTGTCATGGGTTCTTCGCTAAAAGTTAGACCAGTGGCACTTATACCCAGTTCGATTCCAGCAAATGTTCCACAGATTCTGATCAATCGTGAGCAATTGCGTCATCTCGAATTCGATGTGGAACTGCTCGGCGATTCCGATGTTATTATAAATCAAATTTGTCACAAATTAAGCGAAGATTGGACAGATCTTTGCTTTGACCCAACAATTTTAGCCGAAGCAAAACATTTAAATCCACATCCAGTCGAGGATGAAATAGCAGCAATCGGAAATTTAGACACCGATACACAATCAGTTAAATCTTCCACATCAACAGACACTGCACTGCGCTCAACAGGATACTCTGATTCGGGTTTTGAGAGCTCCACATCATCAATGCTACAGCAAACGAGTAGGTCTGACGACTTGCCATCTGGTAGTGTGTCGAGCCGTGCAAATTTCAGCGATATTCCATTGTTTAGAGATCAAGAAGATACCACCGTCGCTGCTATAAAGAAAATCAAACAAGGAATATTAGATTTGAACAATCGTGAGGATGAGACCTATGAGCCCGAAGTGGAGGATGAAGAAAGTGAGAGCTTTAGTTTTGATTGTAGATTACAAAAGAAACCGGAAAATTACAATTACCGACATCTATCAATAGATTCATCAAAGGACAGTGGCATTTGCGATTCTTCCAACTCCGTGTCAAGTGGCACAGTAATTGGTAATGGAATAGTTGCTCCAGACATAAATGTCGGAACGAGTGTCGGTGGTGGTTGTGGTAGTGTAGGAGGTGGCGGTGGTTTAAGTAGTGCGAGTGCTATAATTGGCCCGTCAAAAGAACAACATAGCATGATTGCAACAATAGATTGCAGTCCATCAACTAACAACAGAAGAAATAGCGGTTGGACCAGAAATAAACGATCAAAACGACCAACTGCCGCTGAACGCCTAATTGAAGGAACATACTACTGTCACGAATCATCATGTTCATACATATTCCCTGGTGCACAAGTCTCATGGAGCTCAGACTCTGAAGATTCAGATGATGCCGATGAAGACTTTGAAGATGAAGACCAATTGTCACCGCTGATGACGTCTGCCGAGGATCTACCTCCACCAGAAACACCCGTCAAACAACAAAACACCAGATCCAGCATCAGCCCATCGCCTAAGCGAGAAATAACCTTTGACAAGATCTACGCACCGCTAACCGCATCCGATGATGGTCCGCCGCCATTGAAAAAGCGACGAAACCTGCTTACGGGCAATCTACTGTCAGTAGTCCCATCTGCCGAGGAGGTGCCCCAACACATTTAAAATCAATTTACACTAATTGTTTGTTTTTTTTTTTTTTGATATATACATTAATCTTATTATTTATGAAAATTCTTATTCCGTTTACCAGATATAATTTTTTTTTTTACCAAACCTAAGTTTTACACGGTGAGTTTTTTTAGTGGTGGAACTAGAGAGAGTTTTGCGTTTTTTCGAAACTGCCCGTTTCATCTTGTCTCGGTTTAGGAAAATTACACAAAAACAAAAAAAAAGAAAACGATTAATTCAACTTATGCTTTATACTTTACTTTTTGTTTGTTTTTTTTTTTTAGTTTTGTTATCTAGCATATAAGGTCGCTAAGCCGTAATATTAGTTTTAATATTAAAAATTAAAATAAAAAAAAAATCAAGTATCAATCAATTTTTCCACACAATCCAACAGAATCTTCTCGCCCAGAATATACCCTCTGTATCTCTGCAACAAACAAGAAAAGATAAAAAACAAAAAACAAAAAAAAGAGTTTAAAGCACAAATCATAAATAACGAAAAGAGCAAATCGATGAAACAGGAATGAAACAAAACAAATTTCTAAATCAAGAGCAGGCAGGCAATAAATCCAAACAAAACAAAAAGAAAAATAATCAAATAGAAGTAAATTTATGCATTAAAAAAAAAACAAAAAACAAAAAACAAAAAGAAAAAACAAAAAAAAAAAAACATATTTTTAGAATTAAACAATTAAAAAGAAAAAAATAATATTATATATATATACATACGAGTAAACAAAGAAACAAAATAAAAATTAGAAAGAAGAAACCCTTATACTTATTATCAATGTAGTTCAATGTCAGAGCAATCTTTAAACAGTAACAGAAACAAAAGGAGTCTTTGTAAATTCGTTAGCGTTTCCTTATTTACATTTAAAACATTTCTAAAATGAATGAAAACATTTTATAAATATGATAATGATATAAAAATAATTTGTTTAATTTCTCTTTTTCTATTGTTAATGCTAAAATGATTTATTACATATTATACAGTATAACACTGCAAGAGAAAGCAACCTTTAAAAAACAAAAACAAAGAAAACAAATGTTTATTGTATTATTTCAGAAATAAGTTATTTATATTGGATAAAAAACAATTTAATTTCTTTCCCTCTCACCCCCTTTATTCTATTTCTATTCTTTGGTTTTTTATTTTTTTTATTTCTTTCTTCTCCAACAATTCTAGAATTTATCCTTTTTTGTAATGCTTTTTTCTATTGACAATATGTTTTTCTTTACTCTCAGTTGAAAATACCGAAAACATAGTACGAGTAACTAACTTTTTTCTGTTGTTTCAAATTTACACAAAAAAAAAAACAAAAACAAAAACATGTATACATATTTGCTTCAATAAAAACAAAAATCTATTATTTTTTATAAAAACAGAAGGGAAATTGTGTTTTTATTTGTTGTCGATTGGAGTTGGGTGTGACAGGGAAACACTAGAACTACTTTTGCGTATACACTTCTCTGGCTGCCGGATCAAACAGCACAGGACGGTGTGTTGCAGAATCATAGGAGACACTTTGACTCCATAGTCATTCAAACCCTTCAAATCACCGCGTCCAGACGGTATTTTCTCAGCACTTCTGCCTGAGAGTAGCAGCAGACTCACCTCAATATTAGGCCGAATCTTCAGAACCAGTCTTTCACTGGAATATATTCCATTGACTTGGAGAACGAAGAACACTTCTGTAGATCTTGTACTTCACATCTGCGCTTAGTAACGTCGGTTTTTGTGTGTGTCTTTCTTTATAATGGCTCGGGAATTTAGAGTGGATATTCCCAATATACGTGTTTTGGCACTTAGTGAAACACAGGTAGATCCCCGTCCACACCTCTCAGATCACTCTGATCTGAAGCTACCTAGCTACGAACTAGTGCCATTATTCTTCTCTCACCGCGGTCTCGCCATTTACGTACGTAGTGATGTAGCTCATCGAAATCCACCACGATTAATCCGGAATTCAATTTCATGTGGTTAAAATTCCATCTCCGTAAGCAAATTATCCACTATTGCTGGACAACAATTTGACCTTTAACGAGTTTGATGCGCTGTCTGGCTCCATACAAAGAGTTGTATCTCTGTATCCTCATACTGAAATCGTCATTACGGGCGACTTCAATATACACAATTCTGGGTAGCCTCGACATTCTGGACACACAACACCCGAAGGACGGTGTGTTGAGATCTTCGCTGCGGAAAATAATTTAACACAGTTTGCAAATGAGCCTACACGAATACCAGACGTTGATAGTCATACCGCCAACACCCTGAACTTGTTTTTAACTTCTCACCCTGATAAGTACACCGTTGATGTGTTCTCGCCTCTAGGCTCGTCGGACCATTGTGTCATATCAGCTAATTTCTCGTACACCGACTACACAGTTAGAGAAAAGCTTCCTAAAAGAACCATATGGCCATACGGGAAAGCCAATTAAAGCGGACTTAACAGCTTCTTTAGGAATTTTAACGTGGATGCCGCTACTGATATGATGACAGACACCATTCTCTTTGGAATGAGAAACCTTATCCCTCATCGGATGAAGAGTATCAAACCAAAAAAATAGGCATGGTACGACTCGAGCTGTAAAGAGGCTGTCAGGGTTAGAGAAATGTTTTTTCGGTCCTTCAAGACCAGCCCAACAGAGGAAAACTGAAAAAAGTTCAACCGAGCCAGAAATGACTGCAACGCCTTTCTTAAACGTGTGATTCCAAT
Organism: Volucella zonaria; assembly: GCA_963966105.1. Taxonomy (NCBI): domain Eukaryota; kingdom Metazoa; phylum Arthropoda; class Insecta; order Diptera; family Syrphidae; genus Volucella; species Volucella zonaria. The sequence continues at coordinate 157,481,399 of OZ014533.1, forward strand.
ACGACCAAAAACAGGCAAAAAATACTACAATGTGGTAACAATTTTTGGTCGTTCGTCAAAAATATTAGAAATTCTGCCTCATCCTTCATCCCGACGATCATTTATAATGACTTTCCAACTGTCAGCTCTTTGGACAAGGCCAATCTGCTTGCTGCACATTTTGCGGCCAGCTCAACACTCCCAGATTGTGCTTTGTCTCCGCCTAAACTTGAGTGCGTCGAATCTTCGATGGGACAAATCCACTTTCGCGCTCGTGTAGTAGCAAGAGTTCTTAAAGATCTTAACATTCACAAATCCTCTGGTCCAGATGGTATATCTCCCTTCCTTCTGAAGAGGTGTTATTCCTCACTGGCAAAACCACTGCGAAAGCTTTTTCATCAATCCTACCCTTTAGGACTCTTTCCGAGCAGATGGAAAACAGCATTTGTCCAGCCCGTCCAGCACTTACGTCCCTTCTTTCCAAGGTCATGGAAACGCTGATAAACCGTCAGCTAATGAAATATCTCGAACGAAAACTTCTTAATGACCGGCAGTATGGTTTTCGTAGCAACAGGTCCACTGGTGATTTGATGGTATGTCTCACCGAAAAGTGGAACCAAAGCTTACATCAATCTGGCGACAGCAAGATAGTTGCATTTGATATTTCTAAGTCATTTGACAGAGTTTGGCATCAGGCTCTTTTGTCGAAAATGCGTGCTCTTGGGATCGATGACTCTCTTCTGCAATGGATTAGAAATTACCTTTCGGAACGTTCAATTCAAGTTGTCTTGGATGGTTTCTAATCTGATATTCAGAAAATAATTGCTGGTGTGCCCCAGGGCTCCGTTCTGTCTCCGACACTCTTTTTAATCTTCATTAACGATCTCTTGTTTGCTACTTCTAATCCAATCTATTCCTTTGCTGATGACAGCACTCTCTGCTTCTCATATTCGTTCCCGGACTCACGCCCCTGCTCTTCGGCTGTAGAACGGGAACGGCAGCGTATGCTAAGCTCATTAAATTCCGATATTAACAGCATAACTAATTGGGGAACTATCAACAGAGTGGAATTTAATCCTTCCAAACCACAAGGCTGTCTGCTGTCGTTAAAGCGAAATTCAAACACCCAGCCATTGTCCATGAATGGCACTTGCATCGTCGTAACCGACAAACTTTCCATTCTCGGTATGTGTGTCAGTGACAACATACGTTGAAATGACCACTTATTCGATGTCGTCAAAAATGCTCCGAAGTGTCTGGGTTTCCCCAAGCGATGTAAGAAATATTTTACCCCTCTAATCTGGCCACAATATATAAGGCATTCATCCGCCCAAAATTGGAGTACAATGTCAACATCTGGTCTGGTGCGCACAAAGCATCTCTGCACCTGGTAGATAGGATTCAAAACTTTGCAATAAGACTCGTAGATGATACCAATATCAGTCAAAGAAGGAACACCCTCAAACGCTGACGTAATGTCTCGTGTCTCACTCTGTTTTAGCGCTATTTCCACCACCAGTGCTCCGTAGAAATCGCCAGTGGCATTCCGCCCCTTCAAACTTTTAACCATAACACCCGTCTCGCTATGAATGCTCATCAGTATACCCTCCAGCCCACTTTCGGACGTACTCCTAAAATATTTTGATTCGTTTCTAAGCCGTACAACTCGCTTATGGAATGTCCTGTCGAGCTCTTTATTTCCTAGTCTTCAAACATTTAAAAGCAACGTCCACCGGTACCACACTTTCCATCCTCCCTGATTGACCGAGTGCAAGCAACAGTACTTCGAACAGGGGCGGAAGATGTGGGGTACCCGCACTGTGTGATAATTTTCTTTTTTATTTTTTTCACTGCGCTGCACTATTTTTTTTGCAGACGCAAGCGGTGGTTTTGTTTGGTTTTTGGTTTTACGCAGCGGGGTTATTTATTTTTTCTTCTTTTTTGTTTTTTTTTTTGCCCAGCACACGAGAAAATACGAGTGCACTGATTGGACGAGTGTCGACTCAGTAGTGTAACAGTACTGTTTGTCGGATCATGCTAAGCGACTGTTTAGTCTAGCGAGTCCTAGACATAGTCGACAATTGGTGCTCTAGAAGTTGGATTCCAGAAAATCTACTTAAATCTGAGGTTGATCTCTTCACAAGGAGAAAGGAGGTCACTAGTTTGACTCCCCTTATTCGGATCACCAACCATTTTTCCATTGAAGCTAAGTATTTGTGTGGCATTCTGCTCAACAGACTTCTTTAAATTAAATATTTCACATCCAACACTTTAAAGATGCTGTCAATTTTTACCAGACAAGAAGGTTTTAGGGCTTTTCACAGAGGAAGGTCCTTTAGTTCTACAAAGCTACGATAACTCTAATTCTATGCTATGCAACGGTTATTTGAAAAGAAAGAAAGAAAATTTTCACGTTAATACGTCGTTGTTGCTTGCATCAGACTCCAGGAAACGGTTGGTCTGCTGTAGGTGCACTGATATTCAAATCATGAACACTCTCAACGCCATCTCTCGCCTAAGCAATCTTAATGGCAATGAAAAGCAGGTGGAAGGACTGAAATATCTTCATCTCTAGTGATATGTAAGTTGCCCTTAACGCTTAACTACATCTTCTTACTATTAGTAAGAAGAACGCTATTACTTTTCTCCGAACGCTAATGATTCACGGAAAATGTTATCGTCGATAATCTTGTTAGGCAAAGACGTCAAACAGCATTAGGACTGTCTGCGTTCCTGATTAGGGGTTCTATAGATAGGTTATGATCATGACTGTAGATACCATGACTCCGCACTATGCAGCCAGACGATTGTCTTCCAACTCTAAAAAGTTGGCAATATTCTTGCTAGACACTAGCTTCTCCAATGCATGCTTTGGATGTAGAACAACACTTCAGAAAGCTTACGTTCTTATAAGTCTGTAAGAACTAGACACTGACGTTGTTCGTGCATCTTTCAACGAAGTACTAAAATCTATATAAAGAAATACACAGAGATAACAGTGAAATTCCGACCGCAAAAAAACTGTCGATTCTCTAAATATGGTAGTACCATACTGAGGGCCTAATGGCGATGAAGACCAACATCCCGCTAAAAGACAAGCTAGATATCTAATCGAAGCGAAGTTGTCCACAATGTTTGCTAACCCGATCCAGGTTCAAATTTAAAAATCCACCAATTACCAAGTTTAAAGGCTTCGGCAGATCCTTAGTGGAAACTAACTTACTTACTTAGGTGGCGCTACAGTTCGTGGTAAACCTGGGCCTCAATTAACAAGTCTCTCCAGTTAGCCCGACCTTTAGATAAATGCCTCAAGGCGCGCACTCCAAGTCGGTTGGGGTCCCGTTCTACCTAAGTTGAGGTTTTCCTGTAACTCTCCGTGTTAGATCCGAAAACTCTGTGGCCGGAGCATTGGTGTTCATTCGCTTTGCATGTCCTAGCATTCTCAGGTGACTGATGCACAGTTCTCTAACTAGATCGAAGTCACTGTATAGCTCGTATAGTTCGTCGTTGAATCTTCTCCTCCAAAGCTCGTCAACGGATTTTTCTGTCGTAAACGAGTGAAACTTCTTCATCCGTTTCTTTCTTTTTTTTTCTTTAAAGAACTTAACACTCAAGTGGTTATGAATACACTTATAATGCCTCAGCATGTGTTAAGATAGAGAGAGAAAGAAAGATCTTTTGGGCTCAGTGGTTATTTCGCTCCATGGGTGGCATCCAACATTTAATGGAGAGACTAAATTCTTAGTGGAAGTTGGCTTGATGATGATTTCTAGTTAACTACTCGTCTTACTTGGTTTTCGTTAGCTGAAAAAATGGATGATATGTCTTTCGGATGAGGCTGGGTTTCGAACATCGATCCTTCCGATTTGGAAGCCAGTCCACTAGTCACGGTGTCACGGCCACCCACTAATTCCTCTCCTTAATTGTTCGAGATAGGACCTTACTCAATTACCTTCTTAAGCCAACGAAACTGCTATTATCAACAATAAGTCTTCATTTTATTTCTACGCAGGAGTTGTTGATCGAATTGCTAGCAGAGCCAAGGTAAACAAAGTCTCTTACTACCTCAAAATTATAGCTGTCGACTGTAACGTTCTGTCCAATTCGGTATTGTTTGTGTCCATTTTGTTGACAGCAAACTTGCTTTGAAAACTTTTACCACAAAACCCATTTTGACAGCTACCGTTTCAACACTAGCGAGCAGCGTCCTGAGTTCTGCCAATTATGCCAATATTATCCGCACGCTAATAGCTGCACAGGCTTTTGAAAGTTTGAACTTTCGGTGTTTCGTTGTTAGTTCCACACAATTCTTTCAAATATTCTTAAAGACACACATTACAGCGCGTCACCTTTTCGAGTTTAGCAGGGATGCCAAAACTAGGCATGGCTCTATATATATATGTAGCTTGCCTCTATAAATGTTGTCATATGCGGCCTTAAAATCGATGAAAAGATTTGACTTTTAAACTTGTATATAAGATCTGCCGGAGGCCGAAAAATCTGAGAAATGACTTTCTGTATGCTCTCCACAAAATCACTTCCAGCAGCTCTAAATACATCGGTCGGAAAGCCATCAGGTCAAGCAGCTTTATTGGATTTAAGTATAAATATTGCTATCCTCACTTCGTTTTGGTGTGTGACTCTACTACAAGGTTTTCCTCTACAATACATTTCTTAATATCTTCGATCGCGGGCTTTTCTTTTTTCTTCAGAAGAAAAAGCCGATGTTCTTCCCGTCTCTTTTGCTCGTAGAGCTTACGAGCGACCCTCTTCCTTCATTGCAGCGCTGCTTTGTACGCTTCTTGTTTAGCTGCGTATGAGTGCCGGCATTGCTCACCAGACGAAAAGTTTCTTGTCGGGTGAAACCCAATGCCCAAATTGGCAATGATAGCACGTTAACAGCGTTGTCACTGGTCTTCAGTACTTGGTGATAGTTGTTGAGAGATTTCGGGATAGGTCTTCGGCAAAGATTCTGCCGCTTTCTTGCGATTGCAGCTTTTCTACGTTATATTTTCTCACAGGTGTTCTTCTTTTTTGTGGCACTTGGGAAATCGGCATTCGTGCCAAAAGGTTTGGGCGTCCAGGATACTGGATCGGAAAATGATTAATCCCGTTTATTAAAAAGGAACTTTGTAGTATTAGATTTCATTGCTGAATGTGGCTTATTACATCATAACCAATATACGCGAAATTTTAACCTGACCGATCAACGAAATCTTCATTATCTCCCCATTTAAACAAATTCTAGAATTTCAATTCATTACGATACAGTTGCAGCCACCGGTATGACTTTACTTCTCTTAAAATCCACTCAAACCTTATCAAAAACTTACGAGCCAGATACATCAAATAATAGATAAATTTCAAGGATAAAAATATATTAATAGATCTTCGTAAACCATTCCTATAGTCTTGCATAAACATGTCAACAACTTCCCCTCAACTTACAACATCTGAATATACCTATAGAGTGCACCGCACTCTAGATCTTCAAATTTGGGCACTGAATTGAAATTCCTTGGAATCTTCACGTACTCCTCATAAATCTTGACACTCTTTTTATCTACCGTTGGCGGGGTGACACTTTCGTAAGAATCCGTCCCATAATTACTCATCGGTTGTAAATTAATACCGCGCATCAGCTTCACTGCATCCTGCTCTCGACTGGGCACCGATGGATAAAGCTGCGGTGAAGAAAGTTTTCCAACTTGCACGTACTTCTTATAAAGACTCATGCTGCTTTTATTCGGATTCGCTATGGTGCAGCCATATACTGTTTCCATTGAGGGTAGCAAAGATTCCAGAGTAATTGCTCTTTGTTCTTTGTCTTCGATTTGTTTTGGGATATTCTCCCAATCACCATCGTAATCGTCATCGGTACTTGAATCATCGCCTTCTGAAGACGAACTAGAGTCATTACTGGCCGTGGAACTTTGTCCCGTTAAGGAGGGATTCTTGCGACTTGCCCGTTCTTCAGTGTGTCGCTGGAAAGGACTGAAATTCGTACGGAATGTGGGCAAATAACGAATTGACATGTGACTTATTTCAAAAGCAATATGTTCTCCAAAGTCAGTCAGTTTAAAGGACATATGATAGTTTGAGTAGGAATCAATCATTTCGAGGTCTTTCGAATGAACACGAAATAGTTCTTTCACGATTTTATTGGAGTCTGAGCAAGGGTATGGTAGAGATGAGCGGACTTTTGGACGAACCCAGTCTGTTAGGAGGGACGTTTCAGTGCGTGGTATAAGTGGCTTGTAAGTATTATGCATATAATAGTCTGATTGGAGATCCCAAATTGGTTGGTTTTCTGAAACAAAACAAAATTGTGGTCAATTAGGAAAGAAATAGCAACTTCTACGTACGTTTAACGTGACTTCTGCTCGGCACATAGTATCCCAAGAACAAATTAATACTGTGCTGTTTCTCGGTATCACTGAAAGTGTTACTGTAGTATCGACTCAAAGTTTGCATAATATCATTGCCCTGTGAAGCCCAAACGGCTGTCTTTCGATACGTCTTTATTCTATGGACTAACTGCGACCCGCCATACTGCAAAGCCAATGTATCTCCGTGATCTTCATACAAGTTCTCCAACATCGTCACACAGTCAGAATCAAACTCAAGTCTAGCTGGCTTGATGAAACCCAACTTGGAAAGCTGATGAGCTAAAGCACACTTTCCAATTGCAAACTGTGCTGTGTTTGTACGATCCAAGCAATCGACACAATTAACTCGAACGATTCCTGTCTGGAAGCTTATTTCATCACGATCTTTGAAGAACATCCCAGTTTGCTGGACGACCTTTTCGGAAATATCCGCCAACATCTCCATGACATTACCACCGCCACGGCTCTTCCTTGCCATATCAAAGTGAATGTACTGCATGCGAAAGGGAGGAGGTAAGAACTGATTCAAATACTTAATGCTTCCCACAATCTCTTGGCTAAGAATACTCTCATGCTTACGACGCTCTCTTTTCTTAACAAGATTCAAGACAATCAATGGCGATCCATAGTGAAAGAGAAGTCGATCAAAGTGACGTGATGGTGTTTGCGCAAACGGATCAGAAATATCCAGCGAAATTGGTGGACGAGCAACCATTTTACTGATATCCTGTGACCAATGAGATGGAATCGATCCTCTCATTTGAGTGAAACTACACATTCTATGACCGTCCGTGACAATTTGTTCAGTTTCCACTTCATTGGCGACGTCTCCTTTAAAATTTGCACCACGTTTCAAGAATCTTGTGCCGGCAAAACGTGTACTCCTTCTAGCCAGAAGGCAAACATTTACATGCCGCCCAAATATACTGATACACGACTGACTCACATAACCATGGATGACTTCCAGCAACCAATCCTTCAGCATAATGTGCTGCATAGGCTTGAGTAGAAATGCATTCCACACAAAACGATTTCGTGGATTACTTCGAAAGGCATAGTCCACTCGCTCGTTTTCGTTTACTACATTATTCGTCAAAGTGTTCCAATCAGGAAGTGGGTCATCTTTTTCTATATCCACTCCTGGACCTACGTAACGTGGTGCTGACATGTTATACTGCAAAGTTCTTGTCAGATCATAACTATAGCTAAAGTAGAAGTTACTCCTTAAATCGATGCTCTGAAACATTTTGATGTAACGTTGCTCACTGGGGTGTTGGGTGCGATGAGATGATTCATTTACCCTCACCATCACAGTGTCTTTGATTGTATAAATTAGGTGCATTCCAATGAAAGCACATCCTTTCCTTTTGGTTACCAGGATTAAGTAATAACCCTCTAAGAAGCGCACAAAACCAAGTACTCCATATGCACTGACAACTTTTGGATTGCCAAGGGAACTGACAAAACGACGAATCTCTGAAGCATTCCTCTCATTTGGATCCTCGTAAATGTTCAGACGGTCTTGAGTTGTGCGATCTATTGTAAGAAGTCGGAAGCGTGTCTCTCGAATATTACTGCCGACTAGGTAGAGTTTCTAAAAAATAAACAAGATTTGATTCTGTTCCTTACTTTGTGGCAGAAAATGAGTCAACTCACGGTTTTGGTTTCGTATAGAATTACTTTTTGGATCGAACTGATAAGCGGATGGAATACTGTGTTCGGATTATTGTTATTCATTTTGGAATTGTAAGGGTGGAGCCCTCTTTCTTATCATTTAAAATTACTTTTTTGTGAGAAAATAACTTTTCAGAGATCAATTTGCAAATCCACTTGTTATCTTTAGAAAACAGCTGATTGAAATTGTTTTTGTTGACAGTGGAAAAATAACTGTTAAGGTGATAACAGAATGAGTTATAGAGTAACGTAACTTAGGTGTATGGCTATGTGCCAAGATTAAATGGCAGTATTCCTGGATAGGATACATACGTGGAAGTCGAAGGTACTCGTAGATTGAATAGAGGTGACTTCGCGTAACATTCTGAACTTGGGTTCACTGTATTTACAATTCATTGGGTGAGGATTAATACGGAAGAGAGGAAATGATCTAAGGTTTCGTGTGTTAACATTCAAAGGGATTAGATGGAAAGAAGCAAGAACTTCAAAGTTACCACTTAAAAAATCGGGTGAACAAAGAGTAGGTCACTAACTGCACGACGTATTATAAGGGATTATAAATTTTTGTCAGTTTCATGCTTTTGAGATAGGGTGTAAAGTTGAAACTGTCAGGGGAGACCCGTAACGCGAAATGGGTAAGCCTTCCCTGTATAGGTTATATGCGCAATGTATGAGTGCTGGAATAAATCCTTTTTTTTCCCTTAATTTTCTTAGTACTTGAAATTTGCCCTAATTACCCACGGCAAGTGCTTGAGGCAGGGTGTAAATATTTTGGAAGTTCAGTTTCGGATTCCATTCGCAGTGTGACTTGCTAGTCAGTTTTAGTGATTTGATTTATTATTTAAATTATTATTTAAAAAGATTTTAGAAGTAAAAAAGTTAAAAATAGTATCTGGAAAGAAAAAAAAAATAAAGCACTATCATACCAAAATAAGACCAATATCTGCTTCGTAAATGGCAAAATGAAAAGTGACGACTATCTTAAGATCTTAGAGGAAGGCATGGTGCATCATAACCAAGAAAAGTTCGGCGAAAATTTCATCCTGTAATAAGATAATACAGCAATCCACACAGTTCGGAAGGAGAAAGAGTATTTCGAGCGTAACAATGTTTGTGTTCTTGATTGGCCAGCATTGTATCTAAACCTCAACACAATTGAGAATATATGGGGATATATTCTGTCTATCAAGGCGGACAACAATTAGTACTCATTACTAAAAAAAATAAAACCATTCCGATAAAATTTCAAATTTTGTTTTTATTTCAGAAAACCCATTCCTGTCGCAGATAATTAATGACAAATTGCAAATTTCAAGAAAATTAAGGGGCAAAAAGGATTTTTGATGATTACAACTTTCTTAACAAGATAATTACCTAACAGTAATATTTTCAGCACACAGCACATACAGCACAAAATTGTTGAGAAACCCCGAAATAGGGGTGTCTTAACCAGTTGTCGAGGAGTGTAGTTCAGTTCATTGTCATAATACCGCGTTTCTATGAGATACAAATATGTCAGACTAAATTTTAGACATTTCGTCTGACATTTTTTCTTTTGACTTAAGTGGGCAAATTACTGTATGACTTTTCATTCTACGAGTGTAAGTTGGCGGAGTAGGTGTGAACTTCGTTCTACGACATACGCCACTCCGTGATCTTTGTTTATTTTATTTTTTTGTTCACATTTCGAAGTCAAACTGACAAGCGCTGTCAAAAGAATTTCAGGGTAGATGTCTACAGAGATGTCTTGAATAAAAATCAGACATTTATGACTTGAAATATGTCTTGTCTGCAAACTACCCATCTCCACTGGACATTTCGATATCATGAAAATTTTCTTAACACCAGCGATGTCTCGTGGAGACGCGGTGTAAACACATTCATTATCGATAAAGAAGGGCCGGCGTAAAGTTGTGAGTCGTTTCCAGTGTATGTAGTTTGGAATTTTTGACATTCAGCTGAAGGAAGTTTGTCTGGCGCTACGTGGAAGTCTTTTTGCGGCCGAAAACAGTCAGAGGGAGACGAAATGTGCCGAACGATTTTAATGCCGTCTGCATACATTGATTAATATTGTGATATTCATGTTTACAATGATACAATTAACATCGTTAAATGCAGGATGAATAACAAAAGCTTGGCATACGCATGAGTGGGTGTTTATGGGTTCGGAAGGAATTAATCCACACAACAAGACTGAATTAAAATCCAAAGCTGTTTAGTTAGAGTAGGATCATTTTGTTAAAAGCTTTGCGGGAATCAGTGGTATTTATGTACATCAACGTCTTTGCCATCTAGAACGTACAGAGCATTTAATGTGAATTCTGCTAGATTTGTGGTCGTTGAATTATGTATATACTATACTGTTTTCGACAGGCTTTGAAATCGAATACAGTTTCATATTTTTAATCTTTCTAATACCTGTATTCGAAATACCTGTCCTTTTGAAATAGAGAACCGAACCCGTGAGAGGATACATCTTTTTAAAATGATGGTGGTCTTTTTAAAATATAGTCTAAATTAATCTGAAATGATTTGGTAATTCAGCATCATTTGTCCGATTTTTACAACCTATAAACCGAGTCAACAAGAAAGGCCATCAAACAAGAATGTCTTCGCTAAACTGCCATATTTATCAGCTTCAACGTAGATGATGACCCGTTTCCTTATAAAATCGCAGAATGTTAAAAAAAAATCCCGGAGTCTACGCAGATAAAGGGCTGTGTGGACTGATTGTAATTGTGCTTTGAGAGCGCCTGCCTGGTACAAAAACATGTGAGTTTCCCTCGAAATGTTTGTAGATATATCCCAGCGAGGAAGTGATAATGATAGTTTCACTTACTGCTAGGTGCTCACAATACTCTATAACCAAATCTATTTCCATATGTCGTGACATCTATGATTCTGTACATTCATGTTGAGTAAAAATGTCTGCGTGGATAAAGCGGTGGCCTTGCGGAAGTTTAATGCTACCTATGTCACATTTGTAAAGATCTTGTTAAATGTAGCACCCTGAGATTGTGTATAGACACATTCCATGGAGATTTGAGTGAACAAAATACTCACCACGCGAAGCTTAAGCGGAAACCAAGTCAATGAGCGTTCGTCTGACTACGTGTGGGACTCGAACCAAAGATCTATGATCGATGTGGATGCGTCCGTGTCTTTTACTATTATTGGCTTAACGACGTTGAGGTAATCCAAGCGCCAGCTACATCGACGATGACTGTAGCTATATCCAACAACAAACAAAAGTATGTAAGGCATACCGTCAAAATATGATACGGATAGTTTACGAATTTTGGTGCAACATTCGTCGGGGCCCATGATGTGCAGCACATGGCAGTCAAGTGCAGCACATTCTGGATGGCATTTCTGTTTCGATTGTGCGAGTCTATTTTTGGATTATTATTCCACTTAAAGTTCAAGAAACGTTTAGACGCTTCGTCAGATGAATATCTTTCAACTCATGCGGTACCCAAATATCGAGCTTCCCTATGAAGACAAGCGATTTCAAATGGCCATAAACGCTTACAACGGACACTTTTAGAGGGGTAGCGAGCTCCCGAAACGTAGAATGTTTTTTTACTTACACCAATGCTTTGATTTTATAGTCGTCAATCTCGAAAGGCTTTCCGAAGCGTTGAGCGCCTTCAACCAGTTCTGGCACTAGCGCTTTTCGATGACATTTCTGCCGTAAAGTTTTTGAGGTAATAAAGCAAAAAAATGCGAACATGCTCTTTAAAATTCCCGATGTTTGAACCACAATTGCAAGCACAAAACTTGACCAAATTGTGCCAAATATTTTTTTGTTCTATTGCAATAGTGCAATAACTTTTTGAACATGGTTAATTGATCCAACAGCTTTTATTCTGTATGATCTAAGAAGATTGTGCCCATAGTGTACCGAACGTTATTCTCTGAACAACTTTTGTAAATAACACAAGCCTCCAGAGCTTCATTACTACAATTAGCTGTCACTTTTTTAAGTCATCCACTGTACTCGTTACTGACATTAAATGTGGCACAACCTTAGCTCATTCGCGAATAACTGCGAAAAAATTAACAAATTCCATCTGACAACTAGTTTTGACAGAGTAGTTTTTATTTATTTGCACGGCTTTGCTGTACATAAATAAGTTTTGTTTTATTTATTCAAAGTAAAGAAATATTAGAAGACAAACAAGTTTTGAGTCATCATTCAAGTGATTAAAATATTTGCATATAGCCTATGACACAATAGAACGCAGTGTAAATTCCATGCAAAATCTACGCACGCAGTCAGCTGACTATCGACTGCAATCGATCGCCAAATCAGACAACTTGTTACACGCGAGATAATTCACACATCCTTGGACTAAATTGAAACATGCAAATCTCTATCCTGTCTACTGCAGAAAATGCAAGACAGTAAAAAGACAAGACGAGAGGAAATCTTAAAAAATCTCATTCAAAGTGCAAAAGAATGTCAGACAAAGTACGGCGGGCGGAAAGAACTAGCAACCGAGAAAGATGACGTAATTGTGGGGCTACTCGATGCCCTCGAAGACGCCTTCAATTACGGTATTAAAGCCCAAGTGATACCACTTCCCATAGCGATACTACAAAACGTCCAAGAAATAGTGTCCGGTAATAGCACGACAAATGATTCGGTCTTCTGGGATTTTTGCCAAAAACATTTGACTAATCATGAACGAGAGCGATTCAATGGGCTCAACCACATTTGGACGAAGTGTGGCAAGGTAAAAGCATTTATACGCGCTGCCCTGAATGAGAATTCTCTGAAGAGATACATTTTGACTTGGCTGGATGATCCAAGTATAAAGGAGATCTATGAGCCTTGGGCCTTTATGGTGGATCCGGAGGCTTCGAATCTACTCCCATCAATCGCCGGTGGATTGAATACAATTCTCTTTGCCTTGACTATCGACACGCCGAATATCAATGTGAATTCTACTCGTGAAATTGTTAAAAAGACCGAGCCAATTATTTATGCCCCCTCCCCAGTGGGCTCGTTTAAGAAGACAACAGCGGTTGAACGACCGATTGCGTCGGTAGCGGCAGAAGATTTAACCAAAGAATTTCTGCCAAATGGCATTGGAAAGAAGAATGTAGTCTCGGGAACGGAAGAGATTGCAGTTCCACCTGAGGAGAGCGAACCTGATCCGGGGGAGTATGACCCTGAGTGTCTAAAAGAAATTCTCCATGACATGCTAACGACAAAGTTTGATCATGAGATATCATCACCCGAACCTGAACCCGAGATTGAGGGTAACACTGAGACAGATGCCAGAAGTGAGGCATCGTCTGAGTACAGTAAATCATCGTCGGCTGTGTCTTCTGCGAATGCATATCGTCAGCAGAGTATGCTGGAACTAGAGGATAAACTAAGAGAAATGACGGAGCGGTGCACCCTTCTAGAGACTCGTGTAGCTCAATTGAGTTTAGAGAATAGGCAGCTGCGTCGTCTAACAAATAATGTAGTGACGGAAACAACAGCAAACTTTCTAATCACTATTCCGCAGGTATTTTAAAAACAAAACGCTTTCCCCTCCATCTAAAGTAGTGTTCCTGTTTTTATAGGTCAAGCTGATAAAAACCGGCCATCGTAGCTACTACTCATATGAAGTTCATGTAACGATGCGCGATAAACTAGAACACTGGATGATCATGCGAAGGTATCGAGAGTTCTACATGCTGCACAAGTACTTGAAGTCATTGCATCCGGGGATATCGACCATAGAGTTACCACCCAAGAAGCGTTTTGGGAACATGAATCGCGTTTTTGTGGAGGAGAGGCGGCAACAATTGCAGATTTACTTAATCAACGTGTTGGAATTCCTGCCTCAAGTTGAGGCCTGTCGTAGTAAAGTCGATTTGCAGAGAATTTTTCCGTTCTTTCAAGAGCGATAGTTTACTAGAGGAAGAGTATTTTTTATAGCAAAAATTCATGTATTGTTTTGAATAGAGTTTGAATCTCTGTTGTAAGGACAGTATTTCAAAAAGTTTTAACAAAACTCCACATCTGTTTCACTTAAAACAACTCTAAAACGCTATCAGAGATGATCAGTCAATACCTAGATTTGCTGAAGGAGTTTGTTGGCTGAAGACCATTGCCCATTTTAGACTGTTACTGATTTCTCTACATAAAATATGATCATCATCTCTTTTCAGTTAGTTTTTGGTTATCTAATCCTCGTCATAACCAGACCCTGGCAAGTTAATGTCTGGCAGCCGTTTAAAAAGTCCTATAATGTGCGTTGAAAAGGGCTAAAAGAAGATGGTATACCTGAAAAATTTCATTTTCCCTTTAACACAGCAAAGAAAGTTTTTTAAAGCCCTGTGTATATCGTACTTATTTCCTTAAAGAACCCGTGGAGACTTTCTCCGTGAGACTCCGCACCAATTTAATTCGTTTAATCCCCTCAACTAGGGGTGGCCGTGGTGTAGTGGTACTAGCAATCGCTTATCACTCGGAGGGTCAAGGTTCGAATCCTAGCCACGACAAGCTTTCATTTGTGTAATTGGAACTCAGTCAGAAAAATCTGCGTATGAAGGCATAACACTGACATGTAGATTTAGCTGTTGTAGCGTTTTCAAGTACAAAACAACCGTTAAAATTCACAACCTGAATCATTCCGAGTGAAGAAAATCTCTCCGTCCTATTCGGACTCCCACCCCTGGAGAGTCAATATCGAAACCAAACACACCTGAGTTTCAAAAACCACTACATCACAACAATGCTTTCCTTTCTCCTCCTTCTATCTTTCCGCCAGTAAAAGGGTATCATTAACCCCTTAGGCGCGCGTAAATTATAAAAAAAAAAAAAAAAAAAAACTAGCTACCAGTTATCCAGACCCAGTGCTTTGACATTCACGATAGCTTTCTGTCTTTGAGTTCAAACTTTGCCGTTTCAAAGCTGAGGGCCGGTACCCAAAATTCTTCTTGTGGCCTATTCCATTGTCATCCTGCATAATCTGGGAAGTTTGGTAGGGATGCCAAAACTCTTTGTAGCTCCTCTGTAGATCCTTTTGTATGCAACATTGAAATCTGTGGAGGTGATGGGTTTTGTTCTGGACTCCTTGGGCTTTCTCTAGGGTCTCCAATAATGTGAATATTTGGCCAATTAAGGACGTATCGGGTCTTAGATTGCACTTAAAGCGGCCAAACAGATAATTTAAAAATGCTTTCAGCTCAATAAGTAGGACATCCGGTTCGGCAGCCTTGTTTTACTTAAGTTTAAATACCGCCCTATTGGTCGGTTGGAAGGAAATCTTGACTTTCATCACTTATGTTGCATGATTCGCTTTGCCTTTGAGCTGCCACAGTCATTAAATAGTCCTGGAAAAAAAGATTCGTCAAAGAATTTTCGAAACTCAGTAGAATTTTAAACTGTCGACACAGCAATATTATCAATTTTGCGAATAACGAAGGGAAGAAAGTCATCATCATGCTCATCGATTGAAAGATCGTTTCAAGAGATCTTATATAAACGGCGTTTAGATCTCAAAGAGAACTGAATGCAACACATGTATGACTCAAATTGAAAGTTAGAAACGCAGCGCCGGTAGTATAGTTATAGTATACCAATGCCACTTTTCCAATGTGATGGCAGATTTTCTACTGAAGAAGTACACTTGGGTCCGCAACGACTGCATAACAGTTTACGAATTTGTCGTACAAAAAGCGAATATCTGGATTGGCATTTTTCCGAATCCATAAATTCAAGTAAAAGTTTACTTCATACAACAGTCTTGTATCCGGCTTTAAAACACGCATCGCAGTTCGGGGATTCACGGAAAAAGTTAATCGTAGTCAATAAAGCAATAGAACACCAAATCCCGGCCGGAGTCCGAAGAGCACTTTAATAACTCGGTGAGATTTTTTTTTCCACAGACTGGCGCCTGCCCTATTTGTGAAATTCCATCGAAGGGGCGGATCATATTCGTTACCTCTTGACCGGGAATGACGGTGCTTGTAGGCCTTTTCTTCGAATTTGTTCAAGAAGCTATAATAAAGACTGCGGTCATCGGAACTAAGAGTGTTAACATCGCCGCTGATTTTATGTCTGCGTGAAACTTTTCCCTTTTCCCTCTTATAAGCTGGCACAACATTTTCTACCCACCGTAATTAGATGTGCTTTCGTTTATGCAACTTTGTACAACATAGGTACCTCGGCCTGACAATATGGAGTAGGCGAATCACTAGAGGCCAATTTGTGATCGCCACGTTAAACAGTCGTTGCCCGCAAGACCACCTCACTGCTTAATGATCTAAATATGTTAGTTCAGGCATATGCGAGTGATATAGCTGTACTGCCTCACGGTTCAATCTTAGCGGCTGTCTTCTCTAAAGGCGCAGGTGCCTGGTAGGTAGGATTGGTGCGCTAGAAATGTGTCAGTCCTCTCAAAACGGAAATTGTTCTCTTTACGAGATAGAGGAGGCTGATTGGCCTGACTCGTCTACTGATTAAAGGTATCACCATCCGTTTGGGTGCCATCCTGGATAACAAACTTCCGTGGACTAAACATGTTACGTCGAAAACCCCCAAGAGGGTGGAGGTCTTCTAGCAGTCTAAAGGGGTGTTCAATAACGCACGAGCCTTGTTACCGGCGAAGATCCTCTGGATCTACACCGTTTGCTGAAACAAGCTTTCACGTAAATACGTCACGTGCTTTTACCAAACTCTCGGCTGCATGGAGCCTTCCCCTAGCGCGCATGTTTTTGGTCGTGACGCACTTATGAATCTCCCTCCCCTTGATATTACTATCATGGACTGCACTCTTAAAGCCATCTTCCGTTTAAAAAAAGTGGTCTTTGGAACAACACGTCTTTTGACTCTGTAATAAGATCAGATATGTCGTCTGATACAACTCCGGTTGCTGAAAAAATGGTTTCGGCCAGAATCCAAGAAATGTATGCAGTCGGGTCTTCACGGAGTGATCTTAAACCAATTTAGGATGTGGGGTTGATGTGTTTTTGAAGCAAATTTGATTTGTTGAAATGCGTTCTATCTATGACAACACTATCTACAAATGTAACTGACTATTAAAAATGTCCACAGCTGTTGTTGTCGTTCTCCTTAAATATGTTTATGTTTTTTTCAGTTCATTCAAATAAAGAAAATCGTGTTCTTTTATTCGATTATCTCGAACTAGTTTGGAGAATGCAAGACTTCACTGTACGCAGCAAGAAGGATGAATTCACTCTTGTTTGGGTCCCAAGGCATAATGGGATTACGGGAAATGAAATCGTCGGCAAGGCTCAGAGGAAAGTTTTGCAGGACTGGAACCTACGCTAGATCTGCCTGGGTCCTCGATTAGGGCTTTCATTGACAGTTGGTTTTCATGTGACCATAACTGATTGCACAACTTTTCAGATTGCCGGCAAACCAAACGAACAATGAGTATCCAGCCTTCGCTTGTATCAGGCTGCAGGTACTCGGCACTGATGTGGTAGGTATATGGACTGTAGGTACTTATCACTGAACCGCTTATTCAATTGGTTCCAAAAGTAGGACGATGACAGATCCGCGTGAAATCACAATGGGACAATAGGCCTAAGTGGATTGGTTTTTACAATAGCCACTGCAACCTAACCTACTAATGTTGCAAGTGCTAAAACCGAGGCCGTGACTGAGGCCAAAACAAATTAGATGATGGAAACAAGAAAAGACGCACAACATCGATGCATCGGATATAACGTCACAAAAGGCAGCTAAAGTTTGTCTACTTCGGCTCCGCTATTAACTCTTCTGAAATTAAACGACTAGTTACGCCAACCGCTGTTTCTTTGGCCTAAGGACAATCTTATCATCATATTGTAGTTCTGCTCTATAACTCAGAAGCATGTGTCCCAACGACGATTTATAAAATATTTTTGGTTGCGAGATTCTCTGAGTGGCTTCAGGAGACACAACAGCGAAATCGAGGAGCTGTACAGAGACATCGATTTGACCAGCGAAGTCGCCTGAAATGGCTGGGTCGTTTAGAGAAAATATATATTAACACTTCGACCTGTGAAGTCTTCGATTCCTGCCTAGACAACGCAGAAGGTTGAGCTCACAAGTGTGCAATTGGACGAGGCCTGAGCCCATCTCAGATTATATGGCCATCAAATATATCGGTTAGCTGGAATTTTAATCATTGTTTAAATCATTTTCAACAACAGCGCAGCCCAGGAAAATTTGTAGGATCTATTTGGTAGGTTGACGCTTTATACCAACGCGTGGCCTATAGCTATCGATTACAGATTATGATTGGAATCTACGTTAAAACGTAGTCCCTCCTTGATTCTAGATTCTTGGGAGAGAGCACACGCGGTATAAAGCCAACATCTAAGAACCGAATAGAACAAGATTCTAGGATAAATCTAAGTTTGCTGCGTCAACCAGGAACACTGTCTTACTTTACTCAAACAAGCGTGATTGGATTCATCTCTGGACTAATGTAATGCTTACATCAACAGCACGAAAGAGCCATATTTTGTATAAATAATATAGCATTGGCGTTATGTGCGGTCGAAAACCTAGAATGAGAACGAAAAGGACAACTTTTATGGTCGTGTTGTCAATCCGTATACGTCAGCCAATCTTTCTTAGTAGTTCTTGAAAATGTATGTGTTTGTTAATTCTACTCAAAATGAATTTCTATCTGGAAAGTATCTTTTATTGACCAATAGAGACCCCCTTCTTCTCCTTTTTGTATTCAGTTGAATGTTGTTATATTTGACTAATTATTGATCAAGATTATATGTAGAGATCATGTTACGATAGCACGCCAAGAGAACCCAGAATCTGTAGAGAGCACCCGACGTTTTGCAACAATTCGTGTTTTATGATACAGTTTGTTGGGTAACAGACAAACGAGACTCTGTGTCTGGCCAAATAAGCATATATGGCGTTCCAGGGTCGTAGAATAGTGCTTATTTGTAGAAATGTAGAGCAAACCACTACCTGCTGGAAGATGTTACTTCCACGAACCCATCTATTCTAGCGAATGGGCTTCACTCCTGTCATTGGAATAAATTAATTTCTAATGGAGTGCACAACCCACGGGTCACACTCTACGTCGAAAACAATTTTAAAGGTGGCAGATAGAGGATACCAAATATATCTGTGACCGCAGATCTACAATACATCGCTCCTTCAGCAGACCTCACTCATGAGGAAGACCGATCGTCCGTTCGTTTAGGCAAAAGGAAATGTAAATCAAAACTCAATTTGCATGTTCCTTCTCAGTGAAATATTTTATTAAATTAATTACAATTAAAGACAGATCCTCCAATTCACATCAGCTCCAACTCTTGAGCCTTCTTTGCCTTCAACCTCTCCATCGCCAGTCTTCGATTCTCGGCAATTCTCGCCAACTGCTCCGCTGACAATTTTGGCTTCTCCACAACTTCTGGAACTTGTTCCCTTGCTGCTGTCTCTGGTTGGCTCTGTGGCAATGGTAGAGCCAAGTCACTCGACTCGTCCATATCAAAAATCCCCGAATAAGGCGTTGACATAACACCTGCGCCTCTGCTGAAACCTGGCGTATTAAAGGAACTACCAGACATTGAACTATGCGGTCGACTACTACTCGGTGTTTTGGGTGCTAATTTAGAAATAGCAATCTGTTCTCCTAACAAAGCATCAAACTCATCAAATGGTTCATCCTGCACAGCCTCCTCATCGTCATCATCATCAATTGGTTTATCCTGAACTTGTTGACACTCCAGCATACCCAATCTGTATCTGCTCATGTGCACTTGAAGTGGCTTCTTTTTGCCTATACGTTCAATATTTGCTACAACATCGTCGAAACTGTAACTAGGATACATTCGATGTCCCCAGTGTTGAAGCCGCCGCATAACTTCGTTCAAGTCTTTGCGTTCGTGACCTTTGCCATGAAATTTGATGTCCTTAAAGTAGTCTTCGATTGTGTGGATGCCACGGGGTCCTTGAAGTGTTTCTATGGTGAGTCTTGGACGGGGATTTCGAACAGAACGTTTCTTTGGTTCAATTTTAATCGGTTCATTTTGATCAGCGTTTCCATCTTCGCCGTCGGCTTTTTCCTGTTCATCATCACTTGGAAGTTCGTTTTCGTTCACATTTGCGTTAAATAGATCTTCAGCACATTCGTCGCCGAATATTGACATGGTTTTTATTGTAAAAATTAATCTCACAGAATTTAAAAGAAGTGTGCGCGGCGGTGCACTACTGATTGTAAACAAATCTGCAGTTGATAGGAAATTTCAAATGTCAATCAACTCGCGCCAGGTAGGGATTTCAGTACAGGAATGGTAAGAGTTTTGAAAGTTAGTTCAATCGTGGTGAATTTGGAGAGTTGTCATAAAGATTGAAATGAAGAACTTTGGAAATTGGTATAAAAACGGGGAGATAGTTCAAAAATAACTAGTTTTTCATCGTTTACTCGGTTGAAGTTTTCATGAGAATCTCAGACTTAGATCCATTATAACGTCTGTCTGCGAAAACCTACGAACAATACCCAAAACTTGTTCATTGTTCTCCGTTTAGATCGTATTAACAAGGGATACGTTAGTTACCCAGGGAACTTCTGAATCAATGGATTTTTGTTTTAATCGATTCTTTCTGGTGTTAGCAGAGGGATGACACAATCTGAAAGTGTCGAACTGGCTACGAAGTGCATAGAAAGCAGATTAATTAAGAAGCTGAAAGAGACGTTTCGATTGAGGAACATTAGAAAAGCAAAATCTTTCCCTGGACTTCAGTATTGAAACCACATGCCCATAGCATGAGCTCACCGGAAGATCTTTAATTTCAGCCGGATTAACAACATTTATGGAATGCAACATTAAAACGAATCTGTTCTCTTCGTCCAAGATGGTTCATTCTGTCTGACAGTGGTATTTTTACCATTAGCGCAGTTATACAGTCTGCAGAAGTAGTCTTTCAATATACTCAGCTTTGCAGTTTTCCGTTTTGGCTTTGTAATCCTGGCGCTTTGAAATCAATCCAATCAGAAGCAGCTTCTCCGGTGGCTCGTTGTCAACATTGGTGTTCTTTAGTTGGGCTAGCAATTTGAGCAGTCTCTTGCGATCACAGCTTTGTAACATCGAACCTTAATGGTCCTACTTTACTCCATTATGCTTGTGATATCCGCATTTGCATCCCGACTGCCACAAAGTGGCTCTTTAAAAAGTTCAGACATACAATGCCGATCTCCGTTCAATCTGGTTGATGTTGAGATATAAGAACGCCCCGTTACAAATTCTAAAAACTTGAACGCATTGTTGGGCGTGGTGATATGCAAGCTTTGTTTTCCGATAACCCGCTCAAAAATGACTTCCTTGCCTTGCGTTAAGATCTCCTAGTACAAGTTTGTTGTCACAGCATATGTTCAGTGTGAGAGGTCATAAAATTCGTCGTTAATGTTGACATTGTTCTCCTATGTACGGCCTGTTTAAGTTACTTGCGTTGCCATCTCTACTACAGGGTCCCGACTCTCTTTAGACCTCAGCTCCGAATACGTGGGAGTAGCATCAAGTAGTTCAAACTGACTAGAGCCGTGGATCTACCTACGCTACCCAACCTTCAATCAGAGGTATTAGCCTTGACATGGTGGAGGTGAGATTAGGAGTTTATGAGCAGGGATTTAAATATTCACGCTAGTGTCTTCCTAAAACACTTGACAACAATTTAAAACCCTATTCAACAATTCGAAATAACAATGCTCCGGTTTCTATTCTAATTCTTATAATAATTCCTCTTCCAAAATTATTCTTCTTCATATTATTGTATGCATTAAAATTTTCCCCTCACTCAATTACATACCTGTCACATCAGTTCTACCAACACAATGATGCGCATTTTTCCATTCACTTCATGGTGAGTATTTATCTGCCATTAGCCAAACAAGAAAAAAGCCGTGTGTCCAAAAAAAGATCTCACTAACGCGACTTGTTTATCGGTTCGATTTCCCCGCAATTTCCCGCGATTTTACTCTCAAAACAATTTCCAAAATATCACCCCAACATTCAGTCGCCCAAACTACATAATTTCAATTCGTAAACTATCGTCAAATTGTCTGCATTGTGATTGTAAACAAAAAAAAATCGTCGTACAGCCCAGAAATTTCGCCATCAGAAATTTTGCATCACCATTAATCTCTCCCGGGGTGAGTTCGCGGTTGGCTTCTACGCATTTGTTGTCGAACTGTCAATCGCCGGGTACGCTTGACAGCCATCTACCAACCTAGCAGCCACAGCCAATAGAAATGTCAAACGTTTAGAGGGGGCGCATTCTTTTGTGTTTTTGTTATTTATTTACCTTTCGACATTACTAAAGGCGAACGCTCGAATTGTCCATTTTGTAATTGTAAAAGAAGAGGGTAGAGCACAAGGATACAGCATAGCCGCCGCCGCTATGATGGACAGCAAGACCAAATACAACCTAGACCATGTGTATTGTCACACGAACGAGAGTAATAATTATATTCGTGCCAATCATACCAGCTCGACGACATCGTCAAACGATGTGATGTCGCTGCTGAAGGAGAATAAGAAACTGAAGGCGATGTTGATCTTGCACTTGGATTTGATTCAGGAACAGAGTGATCAGTTGTTGGCCAAAGATAAGTTATTGGTGGGCCTCAGGGAGGAGAATCACGCACTGAAAACGAAGAATGAGCGTCTCGAAAGGCAACTTCAATTGAGGGAAGCACAAGCGGCAGCTGCAGCGGTTAGAGCCGAACAGCTTGAGGCAGTTGAAGATGCAGTCGGCAAGTATCAGATTCAGTCGACTACTGATGCGGCTGCAGACGAGGAAGAGGGCACGAACATTATTGGAGAATGCAATGGAAAGCTGATAAGCAAAATCATTTTGCACAGAATCAATCTTCCTGGCAAAAGTCCCACAACATCTACAACATCAGAGGTGTCGGAGGTGGAAGACACAATTGCTGTTATGGGAATGGTGGAAGATAGCCAACAGAGTATGGTGACGGATGAAGATGATGCCATCAGAAAGATCCGCAGCCCTTCAGAGCTGTTGAAAAATAAACAAAATGAGATGTCGTCGCCGTTGTCGGTGATGTCGGCGCCCAGCTTGAAAGTACCTGAGGGAAAAATCGACTCAGACGAGAGTTTTAGCTGTGATTCTACTTTGGAACGTGACCAGGTAAGTCTTTATTTTCTGACAAATTTGCAGAGTTTGCAATGGTAAGTGATGAATTTTTGTTTTAGGACCTACCCCGAGGATCGAAACACCCACGTAAATCCACCCGGCGTTGCGGTGTGCTTACAACCAATGAGATGTATTCCACCCGCGAGTGGGAAGATGAGGATTTCTGCGACGAATTTATAAAAGAAGAAGCAAATGCTCTGAAATCCGACACACCAATGCTAGAAATTCCCAAATGGACAGTGCACGAAGTCCATCCGCTATTCACCATCGAGGGTACTGAGGATCTCTCCGATGAGACGTTTCTAAAACGCCATGCAAAGCTCGAACACGACGAGAAACGACGAAAGAAATGGGACGTCCAACAAATCCGTGAACAACGCCGAATTGAAAGATTAAAACGTCGTCATTGCAAGGACGAAATGAGAGAAGAAGAAACTGGCATAACAAGCTTCTATCCACCATCGGATACTATCCAAACAATTTGCTACACAACCGAGTTGCCAGTGTTGGCGTTCGGCGAAGGTATCCCACGATTATCTGCTACTGAATTCTCTTTACCATGGTATTCGACATACCCTCAAGCTGCGATATCTCATCGGGATCATCCGTACCAACAGCAACAGCAACAGCAACAACAACAGCAGCAGCAGCAGCAGCAACAACACCACCACCACCAGCACCATCAACAACAGCATCAATCACAAAACAGCTCATTTGTTTTCCTTAAGAAACGTCGGCGACAACAGAGTTCCTCCTTGGTGCACAGACGACGTGGCACAATATTAGTTGGACATCATCGATTGACTGCGTGCAATTCTGACGGTGGACGAAATTAGATGTAACAAAACTAAATTCAGTTAAGGATCTCACAGGTCTGTCTCAGTATAAACAAACAAACAACAGAAAACAATTCCTCCAATTCCTCTTCTCACTGTTTCCAATGTCTCCTACGTCCCATCCTGCAGTAACCACTCACCATCCCCTTTGGAGTAGCAACATATGAACTAAGTTACAGATAATCAATTTCCTTGTTTTACGTTTTATTTGTTCGATGTCTTCTTTAGTTTTTACGCTTTCCGACGATGAAAATTAAATTTGTTTCTTTAGTTTTACCCATAAGCTATGAAAAGTGTTTGTCCTGTGAACACTGTGAACGAAATGAGTTTCCCATTTTTTTTTTCTTGTTTATTTTGCGCGCAAATTGTATCCAAAATGTAAAAGTTGATGGTGTTTTAGGTGCGAATTCGGTTTTCAAAGTTTGTTTCGATTCAAGTCGCGTTTATGTTTGAAATTTTTTTGGTCAAATTCTTTTTTGTTAGGTGTTTGTTGGAGATTGTTTTCAGATGGACGCTCCTGAATTTGGAAAGCTTGACTGTCGTTTGATGTGTCTCTGTTGAGTTCTTTATCTAGTAAAGGCTTGGCAATCACTTGATATGGAAAGCTGTCTCTGCAATTCTCCTTCATCGAATTCGGAGGTCATTTAGCTCAAAGAAACGGCTTCTATGATGTTGGCTTGTGTTGTATATGAAATGTTGAAAATGTTGAAAATGTTGAATTGGCTTTATCCATCAAAGCATTCGCCAGTGACTGGTGCACTGTTTCCATCGAGATGGTGACGCAATGATGCCTTTCTTGTAAAAACTAGGATTTCTTGAGCCAAGGACGTATTCGAAGATTTTTTTGACTCCTGCTTCGTGCGTATATGTTTTCTCAACACCGAAATGATCCAGATGCTTGGACAAGTGATAATCCGTTGGGTAAAGGTCGTGCGAAAAATGTGGCTGAAGTAGAGTTTCATGTAGTACGGTTGTATGTGGTACATCTGGCCTTGCGTTATCATGGACCAGTGCAATCCCTTGTCGGAGAATCAACATAGGCTGTTTAAACACCAATTTTTAATGCATATGCTGCGGTTTTTGTTTCACTGTGCATAGTGAATATCACCTCGTGTAGACCACAAAGTCGTCGCGTTAGCCGCCATTAGATGAAGACTTGTCTTTGGCATGTGTTTCGGTGATGCATTGATGTACATATATCCACTTTACGACTAAATTATAAAGAAGTAGTTTCCAACCTTTTTACTACCATTCCCATGGCAAATTGGAACGTCCCATGCTAGTCGAATAAAGTTTACAAAAGTTCATTGAAAAATATCTTTGATACATCGAAAATTTTATATTCTGTCTGTGTGTATGTGTACACATTTTTTTTTTTAATTGATTGTGAAAAACGTACTTTTACTCATTATTTACTAGTAATGTAAAAGGAGTGGTTTCTATGTTGCATCTTCTTCACCAGTTGTGAGATTCTGGGTGTAATTTTGGTCAGTCTAGTCAGAATATCCATTTCACTAAGAATTTGAAAATGCACTGACCTCGTCGATCAGGTTAAACAATCTGAGGCTCTTCCAAAGCCACCTTAATTCTGTGTAGTAAGCAGTTGCTTGTACATAATCGCAGCTCATATCTTTGCAGAATTTTTTGAAAAGCCGTGTGTTTATAGCGATTCTGTTAACAAAATTGACGACTTTGATTTGAAATTATCTGGCTACGTCTTCGAAGCCAGTGCTTGTCGATGAATGAAGCAGTGCGTTGTAATTAAGTTAGGGTTCTTGTATTTATTCAAGGTAGCAATTTCGGAATAACGTCCAATCATTGCCGGCGGACCATCTGTATATAACCCCATAAGCTTAGTTCAAGGAATTTCATGCTTACCGAATTGGTCGCCAATAATTTTATTTATGTCAGATGCCTTCGCCGTCGTATTGACGGCCGTAGCTCAGTTGCCTTCATTACGTCCTCTTCAACGTATACAAACCACACAAACATGAAACATGAGAAGCTGACAACATTTGGCTATATCAGTTGTCTCATTGCATAAACGATGCAAAGCATGGAGACTTTTATTCTTTTAACGAGAAGTTCACTTTCCACGTCAGCAGCCATTTCATCAATTCGAAAAAAATTTATAAAATGGCTGCATCAAAAATTCAAAATTTAAATTGTGTCCACGCTTCTCCTTTACAGCCGCCCTGGATGGCATATCCCACCGGTTGGGAACCACTGTTATATCCACTTTGCATCATACCTAACAATTCTATGCAAACGTGTATCTCTTTCGTTCCGCGCAAGCACGGAGGAATAAACTAATCAGCGTTCCTTGTTCCGTTCCGTCAATTCATGAAGAACCCTTTTATACAGCTTTTTACTTCATCAATTGCATTTAAATCCGAGTAACTATTGAGAAGTTGCCTCCTAGTTGTTCCGCAATATCTTGTAACAGTTTTACGTTCATTGGGTTCCCACAAAACCCTTAGCTTGTCGTTTTGTATGGCCAATTTATGGTGACTACGAGGCTAAGTTTGAAGAAGAATATGCCTAGTTGTTAGTTCACTAGATTTGTTTTCTTCAAATACAGTGTTGATGTTTTTAGTTGCTTCCGCTCTTTCAAATTAGCTGATCACAACCTTGATGCTCATCAATAGAACAAATGAAGATTCAAGATCAGGGTTCTCAATTGTATTTGACACATTACAATCGCCTCGTTCTCTTCGATTTTACGTATTACAACGTCACCATAATTACGGACCTGCAGAAACGGCAATTTTATTTGCAATTTGAATTTCAATTCCTTACAAGTAACTCTCGTTCGTGTCTTGCTTAACAGACCTTATTTAAAGGATTGCCAATTGATCAGCGTTTCTAATTCTTCATATTCTTTTTAAATACTGGCCATCTGTTTGTTTTAGCTACTGTTTGATTCCGAAAGGAAGACTTGCAGCTTCTCAGCGGGTGTTTTGACACTAGATACGCCGAAATTAAAGGGTCACTTTTGAAATGTTTGACACATTTCAGTCTCGATAAGACGAAGACGAAGCAGCTTTAGTTGAACGGATTTCTACATAGGTTCTATGATACGATTGCGTTTGCGGTTCACTTTCCTTTTAATTGAGTAACTGAAACATTTTAGCATAAAAGTATAGTGAAAGGCAACAACTGTCTCTGTTTTGGGTGAAATGTTAGGCCTTGGAAGGTCAGGCAAGTATTGATTTTCATATTGCTTATCTCGTGTGAATATTACAAAATTTCAACGTCGTCTATCTCCCGGTTTTCTTTGGTACAGTAAAACAGGTAAGAGTATGGTGCATCTGACAGAGTAGTAGAGACCTTCTTCTTCTTCTTTTATTAGCCGTCGAAATAATGTAATTACATCTAATGTTCCATACTCGTACAAACAGTGTGTACTTCCAAAGTACAACTCAATACAGTGATTTGCACGGTCTAAAATCATGTCGAAAGAGTGTTTTAGATTGTCGGCCTGGATGTCCCTTTGGATGTTGGTACAAGCCTTTTGGATGGATTCTACGTCCACCGGAAAAAATCGCACGGTGTCAAATCAGGCGAATACGCGGAGTGGCTGACAGGTAAAATGCGATTTTTGCCAAAAAATCGATCACAAGTGTCGACCGATGGCCGATGAGATGGCGCATTATCGTGCAACAAACGCTAACTTCCTTCTGCGCGATATTCTGGCCGAATAGAACGAATACGATGCACTAAACGCTTCAAAACACCAATATAGAATTGTGGATTAACTGTTCGTGTTGTCCAGCGGAATGAACTCTTTGTGGACAATGCACTGGGAATCATAAAAGCCAATCAACATTGTCTTCACTTTTGATTTCTCCAAAACGAGAGTTTTTAGGTTTTGCCTCCTCTGGCCCTTTCCACTCGGCACTTTGGTGGTTGGTTTCTGGATCAAATTGATAACATCGCGTTTCATCACCAGTCACAATGTTGTAAGGGAAGTTTTTGTCCTTTTTGGCCTCCTTAACGATGTCGTTCGAATGTTGAATTCTGAGCAATTTTTGGTCGTCAGTCATACATACTTCAGATGCAATAACTCCGCTTCTATTCTTTCAAATGTCATGAAATTTTGATAGTACATCAATGAAGATCTACCTTTTCGACGCAGGCAATTGGCATAGATGGCCTCACTAAAAATACCTATTTTTAAAAAGTCCAGTTTACTTTTTGGAACGGACTTTGTATTTTCCACAATACCACTGCGCAGCTTGTGGGGCTGGCTTTACCAAAAACCAAATTCACCTGCAAGCATTGAATATCTTTTGGTCCTTTCCACAATTATTTTCATTATAGATTTTAACCGGGTTCTCCTGTTCGCGTGACTAGTGGTCTACCTCGACAGGAATAGCAGCGATGCTGATTCTTCTTTTGGTTCGTAAATAGTTTGGAACTGCTATAAGATGCTATGAAAAACGCGGGCAGCCTTCTGAAACTAGGTACTTTCCTGATGATCTTATAGACAGTTCTTCTTTCCCTTTTGTTGCTTCTAACGCCAAGGTTTATAGAAAGAATTCATATCACACGCCTCGAAAATTCGAATACGCATAAAGCTAGTTACCAGCACAAATAAGCTTGGGGGTATCGACAATTGCTTTAACACTCAAAGTGCGACAATTTCAGAGATTCAGCGAGTGAAGATGGGATGAATAGAATTGAAAAATAAAGAAAAGTTACAAATGAATCAACAAGACAAGAATCAAGTTTGAAATTAGTTACCGTGTGGGGAGTGTATCGCCGACTGACTTTCTGTGTGTTTAGATTCTTGCTCACCAGCTTTGTTAATTCTCTTTTTACGTTTTTGTAGCTCTTTCTATAGTTTAAGCCATTAACTTCACATCTCACTGCTATTCCAATGCGAGTTTCGAATAAAATGCAACTGAAGATCCGTCTGCAGGCAGGTAGGATCGTTTTCTAACTCCATTATTGAAACCGTGTTCTCATTCCCCTTTTCCACTTCGTAAATTTCGGATGAAATCTAGTTGTTGATCGCTCAAAAATTAGGTCTTACCATGAGAGCTACACGGTGTAATAAAAGGACAGTTTTTAGGCCAGCATAATTAATATGCTGTTAAATTAAGCTTCTGTTAGTATTTTATTACGCTTTCCGAAAATTCTAATTGCAAGCTTATAGGAAAGGTCGGAAGGAAATGTAACTGTTTATTGTTTGACCAGAATTTCGATTCTAATCAGAAGGCGCAGAGCTTCCTTTATCGTTTAAACCTTTGTCCTTATATAAGAACCTAGAACATCAGTATTTGTTTCGTATTGTCTGCCTTGTTAAGAATATCTCCTTATATATATTCAATAGGTCTGAGTTGTCTATACCAAAGTTCCTGATCATCATTTAAAAATTAAGTGTACTAATAGCTATATCTCAATGTGCTACGGGCAGACAATGGCAATCTATCAAAATCCTAAATGTCTTCTTATATTGCAGCCTTCTATTCTTTCGCCGTTCAAAGTCGAGGATCCGAAATTGGAGGGACTAGACCGTGCTCCACATTATCGTCGTGTTTTTATTTTTATCGATATACTAGGAGCTAATTTGACTAAGATATTCATAGTGGTATAGTCTTTTATTTGTTCCTACTGTTACTGTTCTTAAATTGGAATAATTTTGCGGATTCTAGGGATACACATACCGTGGTTCTGGACTATTTATTGTACCTTTATTAGTTTCCATTGTCTTGACTTAAACATTTCATATAAAACGTTCCAAGACATGGAAATCTTCCGGTTGAACCTTAATACATATGTCGCTCTTCCGACCTGGATTAGATTTATCGAAGAAATCCGATTTATGCGGAAAGATGATTGTCTACAAAACAGATACCACATAGGGCAAATTAGTATCTAGAGTACATAAATCAGGAGCAAAAGATCTTACGAACATCCTTTAACAGGTGGTACGCAACGTTTGGCTATAACATTCCTCTTTCTAGTCCTGTTCAACAATTAGTTTAGTTTAAAATTTGGCTGGGACTTTTTTTTATTCAGCCTGTTTTGCCCGTTTCAATGTTTCCTACTGTGTCCCAGAAATCAGCCAAGTTTATTCGAATGTGGCTGTTACGTGTATTTTAATCACGTGTGAGTGCTTCCCGCTGCTTCAGTGTCGCCACCCTTGGTCCACGTTTAGAATCATTTCTATGGATTGTTGGAGACTGATTTATCAAAGCGTATAGATAGGGCATCGTTATTGGCCATTAAGTAAAACTTGGAGAAAAGCTATGTATCACTTCTTCTTCCACGAGGTGTTTTCAAAACATATCGCTAAAAATCTTATAGCAATCACTAGAATTTTACAAAAGAAAGATGGGCACAGCTACCCCTATTGTTTATTGTCCAAAGCTAGTTATTGTCCGATTACAAGCTCCGTGTTTTGCTGAAAGATCTTTGCACTGCCAGAAAGGGTCGGTTCCCTGACAGCTCTATTCCAAAGAAGTGTGTTATCCAGGGATGACATCCAAATACTTAACTTCGTTGTTAAAACCGACAGCGATGCTTTGCAGCTTCACCTTCTTGGTAAAAGATCAACCTCAGTTCTGCGAGGATTGATTGACAGCACATTCCTAGTGCACTAATCGTTGATTACGACTAGAGTTACTTGCGCTTTAGAGCGTTAAGCAGAGGTGACAAAGATACACTATAGCACATATTGGTTTGCAGTCATTATCCACAATCAGGGTTCTGTTCACCATCATCGCTCTTATTCACAAAATTGATAGTTAGTAGTTATAAAGTCACCTAGCGCGTTAAAGCTAAAGCTGTCAAGTGCGCCTTCAATCCTGCCCACCAGATTTTGAGGCACAGTCTCGCAGGATTTTTCACTCTGAGTAGAGATTGCAGTTTTGGGAACGCTAAGCTCAACCTTGAACATGAACATATTTCACCATGCAAGGCTATAAAAACGTATCCCTGCTTCTACTGAGATATTTTATATTATTGCAGTGTAGGATGGCATAGAGGTGGAAAGTTCTAGGTGAAGAAAACTTTCGGTACGCCAAAAAACCTTCGTAGCCTTGAGCTTTTGCTTAAGTCATTAAGATTATAGCACTGCCTTTCAATACCATTTACCTAGGATTAGACCTAAAGCTCATAATTTTTTACCAACGTTTTTCGAATGTGATCTGCAAGAAAGCATATGGTAAGCTGTGGCATTTCTGCTTCATGTCAACCATATTTTACATTTTCGACATTACAGCTGTGGATTGGCTGAGTCTATTAAGGAAGGTGGTATCATAATTCTTACGGCAAGATCAATAAATCTGTTTGTATTGTACCTGGTTTAGCTCCGACGTTGCTCCGGTAAATACGGCAGATGCATTGGATAGCATGACTACATCTCTACGGATCTTACCATCAAATATATGACACGATTTACGAGAATGTCAGTATCGTTTTGGTTTTCGGTTTCGTGTACCCGTATATTTATTTACATGGCTAAGTGCCTTGCTGCTACGTCCCCCATCTTCATTCTCAGTTGCAAATGTAGTACTGATTGTAGATAATTCATTAAATATTTCAGGAAAAGAAAAATTTCCTCTTCCTGTTCTTGTAAATGGGGCTGGGCTCCAATCAACAATTTAATCGATCGATTCCAATACATTTCTTTGGATCAAATCATGAGACTATTTAGATAGAAGCATCTTGTACGTCAGAGTCTGGACCTTTGATAATTGCCTCCTCTTTTCCAGATATTTCTCAGCCGACGTAACCGAAAAAATAATCACACAAGCGAGCGAGGCGTCGAAATGTTAGGTATCCTTGGAATCCTCCAGTTAGGCGAACTTAATTCAGCCATTTAACTTTGATTTTTGCTTCTTCCTTTTCTGGTTTGGGATTTATTCTTTGTCTGATATGGTGCTGATTGTACCACGTGGAAGCTCACAGTCTAGACAGAGGAATTCCAGGTTTTGACTTGAAGAATACATGACTTCTAGTACCCAATTAGCCGTGTTTTACTTGAATTCACACTGACAGATATCGTAGCTCCTCATCTTGCCTTGGGATGGTAATAAATCATATACGAAGAGTCGAACAGTAGATCCAGGATTTGGATTGGGTTTCACCTTCACTTCGTCGGTATTTTTTGTGTTTTATTTCTTTAAAGCGCCTAATTGACACTGAGTTTTGGAATTTTTTTGTTTGTTTCGTTCGTTCGGTAGATGTTTTTGTTCTTTTCTCTACTCTTGGATGAGTCTTACTTCTACACTTTTTATTTATTTTACCTCGTAACATCACGAGTCTATTATTTAATTTAAATTCATATCTTTTATGTTTTGGATACAAATTTGCTTTACATTATACGTGTCAATAAAATAATAAAATTGAACAAGGCGGATGTTGTCCCTTTTGAATGTTCAATTCAATTCGCTTACAAAATAAATGAAAAAAAAAAAAAACAAAAAACAAATATATGTAGAAACAGAACACAACAAAAAAAAAAAAATAAAACAATAGAAAATAGTTTACCATAAGATTTTAAATGTTTATCCAATGTAGAAAACCAAACAAACCAAAAGGAAAAACAATAAAATAAAAACAAACACTGAAAAATATAAACAAACTTAAAAAAAGCAAAGAAAATATATTTAAACAGAAAAATATAATTGTTGTGCATAATTAGCTCTTTACCTACCCATACAGTGTACTCCGTAAAACCATAAGAAAAAATAAACAAATTACCATTTATTTGTTGTTGCTAAAATATTAAAAACAAAACAAACAAAACAAAATAAATTGTTTCGCTAATATGTTGCTTCGAATTCTTGTCACACACTGCTCACAGAAAACGAAAACATACAACCAAAACCCAAAAATTAAAAGAAAACAAAAGAAATTCCCTAAGTAAAAAAAAAAGTATTTAAGTGTATACATTGTTTGAAAAGAAAAAAAAAATAAATAAAAGAAAAAAACAAAAATAAAAATTAGATGGAAATATGTCAATTGATTTGTGTTTTTATTGAACAAATGCCATACATTCTACAGCATTGGCTGCATCATTCGGTGTTTCTATTACGTGAAAACTGCGGTTATCAGTGGCAATAGTCCGAGGCGGACCTGGTCTTCAATCAATGAGTCTCTTCAGCTGGCGCGATCTTTGGTAAACTACTTCCAGTTGCGCACTTTACGATGGCTGAGGCGGTTTTTCTCTTGTGCGCCAAGGCAAATCTACGTCTACGGTATCGTCCATCTGCC
Source organism: Volucella zonaria (assembly GCA_963966105.1). Taxonomy (NCBI): domain Eukaryota; kingdom Metazoa; phylum Arthropoda; class Insecta; order Diptera; family Syrphidae; genus Volucella; species Volucella zonaria. Next base: position 157,514,650 of record OZ014533.1, read on the forward strand.
ATTTTACGCGACTTATCCGGACTCCTACGCACTTCTTTGATCAGGTCAATATCGCAGTATGACTCGTTGTTATATTTCTGCGATTGTTAGGAGAAAATCAAATCAGCATTTGTGCCGCCTTGCTACCACAACTCATGCACATGGCTGTCGGTGAGTGCTAAAGTTTTCTTTTTCTTTATGGCATAGTTCTGCGAGGCGATCGATCGGAAAACTGCTGATTGTCCTATAACTTGGATTGGACAAGCAACGCAATAATCAACGTCGGAGCGTACCTTACTTTAGTGGTGGTCAACGGTAGCTGCATGAGTAAACCCATACAACTGTGTGAATGCAGGTAATCTGTATTACACGACCATAATAGCTTTTAGCTTCGATTCGTTACGCGCATTATGCTCTTTGGCGATGCTTCTACTAACTTTTCGTTCGGGGTTCTGCGCGGCTGGTGGGAAACTGCTGTCTGTCCTAGCGTAGCGCTTGTCTTACATCCTAGTGGAGGTAGCTGCACTAGGGTGAAGGAAACTTAGACGCGGGTGAAGAAAACTTAGGCAGAAAGAAAAGAGATATACCGATGCCCGTTGGTCTTACACGAATGCAAGTTATAACAACTAGGAAATTCCATAAAGGACAGGATATTCCATAAAGGAGTTGTACGGTTGAGAAACGAATCACAATGTTTTAGAGTCCGTCCGAAAATGGGCTTGAGGGTATACTGATGAGCAATCATAGCGAGACAGGTGTTACACTTAAAAGTTTGCAGGGGCGGAAGATTGTAGGAGGAGAGTGAAGAAGTTTCGCGTTTTGTAAAAACGGGCTGGGCAAACGTTTTCCATCTGCTCGGAAAGAGCCCTAAAGACTAGGATTGATGAAAAATCTTACGCAGTAGTTTTACCAGGGGAGATATACCATTTGGACCAGCGAATTTGTGTATATTAAGATCTTTAAGTACTCTTGATACTACACGAATACGAAAGTGTATCCATCCCATTCAAGATTCAACGCAGTCAAGTATAGACGGAGACATAGCACGATCTGAAAGTGTTGAACTAGCCGTAACGTGTGTAGCAAGCAGATTGGCCTTGTTCAAAGAGGTAACAGCTGGAATGTCATTATAAATGGGATGGATGAGGCAGAATTCCTAATATTTTTGAGGAACGACCAAAAATTGTTACTAATTCTTTTGGTTTGATACTCTAAATCTGATGAGGGATAAATGATCTCATTCCAAAGAGACTAGTGTCTGTGATCATAACAGCTCTAACTGTATGGTCGGTATATGTCGGACAGTGGTCCGACGAGCCTAGATGGGAGAGCATATCAATGGTGTACTTAGCAAGGTGAGAAGTTAAAAACAAGTCCAGGGTTTTGGCTGTATGACTATCAACGTCTAGTATTCGTGTGGGCTCATTTACAAGCTGGGTCAAGTTGTTTTTCGCGGCGAGGATCTCAACATACCATCCTTCGGGCATTGTCTGCCCAGCCGAGCAATCAGCATGTCTCCAATATTCTGAAGATTCGAGCGTTCCGAGCAACTAATATTGACTCAGTTCACCACCTTATTGCATTCAAGGTGCGAATGTGTGGAGATATAACGTAGAAAAGCTGCAATCGCGAGAGACCTTATAGGAGTAACGTACGAAAGTTTTACGAACATGTAAAAAGGACGTGTTATGGCTAGAAAACCCTACAGAAGCCTTAAAAGATGAAGGAGGAAAGATCGTAATAGAGTCATAGTCGGTGCTGAGAATATGGAAAAACTTTTTCTGCAGATTGTATAGAAAGCCTAATAGAAGAAGTCCAAGACTCCGCCCAGCACACTAGATCATTCAATCTAGACAATGATAGTCAAAACTTCCGTCCACCTGACCAAAATGAAGTAAGGATTGTAATATCTAAACCTAAATCCAATATAACAGCTGGATTTGATGGATTACACGGGTAGTCAAAGCTGCTGGAAGTGACTCTGCGCAGAGTATGCACCAACTCATTTCTCAGATCTGAGTGTGTATGCCTGATGAATAGAATTTCAACGCTTGCTCGATCCACAAAAAGAAAACCCCATCAAATGCGCCAACTAAAGAAGGTTATGTCTCCTCAACATCGCATACAAGATCTTATCTCCCATATTGTCTGAAACTCTTCGCCAACAACCGCATTCATCCCTATCAGAATTGTGCGGAACTCACAAGCGAACACGGGAAGCACAATCTTTCAGAAGTATGTGCAACTGCTAGTGTACGCCGATGATATTCACATAATTGGGAGAACACAGCGGGCTGTTACCAGTGCGTTCGCTAATATTGAAATGGAAGTTGCCAAAATGGGTTTAGCGGTAAATGAGGGCAGAACCAAGTATACATATGCTGCCAACAAGAAAGGAGACACAACATGGACGAATTGGACAGCACATCATAGTTGGCCGTTTTAATTTCGAGGTAAGAGACTTTGTCTATCTTTGCTCTGCTACAGTTTCTGCCAACAACACCTCAGCAGATATAAAACGAAGAATCACTCTTGCCAATCGCTGTTTCTTTGGGTTAAGAAGACTATTGAGTAGTAATGACCTATCCGGAACAACTATGGAAACATATATGACCTTGATAATCCCAGTCCTACATTAAGGCGCTGAAGCATGGACTCTATCGAAACTGGATGAAGATATCGCCAATCATTTCCAGAGAAAAATTCTTCGTACAACATTCAGTCACATTGACTTTGAGGGGCTTTGGAGGAGGAGATTCAACGAAGTTGTGCAGTGACATCAACTTAGTCAGAAAACTAATCATAAGACACCTGAGATGGCTGGTAACCAATGTGAGAAGCTAGTGCTTCGTTTGGTGGCGTTTCCACAGTCGAACCGGACTGTACTACACGCTGCAGTATATTTTATAAATAGACCGATAGGCAAAAGGTGTAGGGTGACGGTTAAGGCATTAGACGCACATGTCCTTATTGCTCCGGTTGTCTACATAAGCTGACCTTTGGACTTTTTTTTTAAACCTATCAATGTTATCAAGCAATGGCGTCTTAGGTAAAAATCGGACGTATTACGACTGAGTGTATCCAGAGTGTCATTCTTGGATAAAGATATAATTTATTAGCCAAGGTTTTGTCGCAGGCATAGAATGCTATGCACTTGTCCAAATTTAACTTCCAGCTAAGCTTTGAGTCAGAGATTATGCCAAGCTATTTGGTACTGTTACAAAGACATAATCTTCGTACGTGGACGTTCGAAACTGTGCGAATGCAGGGAATCTGTATTGCAGGACTTTAATAGCTTTTAGCTTCCATCTGTTATGCACACTTTGCAATCTGGCGATGCTTCTACTAACTTTTCGTTGAGTTTTGGCATATGCTTAAGTTCGCTAAAATGGATTATCGTTGGTCCTTTGTCCGTTTAATTTAGTAAGAGTGAAGGGTATAAAGCATCATTTCAGTTTTAACTTGAAAAACACAGCTCGCGGCCCAGCGGTGGTCTTATGAGTTGGCTTATCACAGAGATGAACCTTTCTGATACAAGAATAGCCACATCATCCGCTTAGTCACCAACAACTTCTTCATGACTATAAGCCACAAGAGACAAAAACAATTTCCCGTCCTGAGTATATACTCGTATGTACACTGCTTTGAATTCCTTCGAAGAGTTCTTGACGAAGGCGCTAGAAGCGCCGTCCAGGGGTTTGGTTGGGTCTGATTTAGAGGATAACAAGTTCGACTCTCGTCTGAGCAGAAGCATGATCGATGACCCTTTCTACAGATGTTTTGTAAGTTTTGGACAGGCATTCGATTTGGTCCAACAAACTCATAGTGTTTTGCAGTAACATGGATTCTATCGAGATGGCCATTCGACATGCTTGGTGTGTGTTTACATGCATGGATGAAGCTTCTACTTTAAACAGTGATGTGATGACAGCGAAATGAGGACAAATAGAAATGATTGTCGTTTTAATTTACAATTGATGATAGTCGAGTTCTTTGGCTATTGCTACGCTTCTTCACACGAGTATATCAGCTCAGGCACACGAGTACAGTATCATACAGCCTATGTATCAGGTTATCATAAGTATTGCTTCTTTATTAGATAATTGACAATAATTTTACACAGGAATTGACTCTTCTATAAGTAATACAACAGAACGAGTTTATATCTTAATAAGACTTAAAAAAAAAAGAACAAAATTGTAGCCAGAAACAAAATCACTTTCCGTTTACTTGTCACTCTGCTTGAGATAGTTATCTGCCTCTTCATCCCACATCTCGTCGATGTTCTTAAAGTTCTCAGTCCATAATTCTTCAATTATTTTCCAACCATCCTCTTGCGTTACGAGCACATAATCATTATTCGGATGCAATGAATGAGTGTAAGCTCCCATAGTCAAACTCTGGGCCAATCTTCCTGCCACACAGTACTTGAGGTACTTTCTTTCTTCGGGCTTAATCGGTCTATTTGAGTCGTAGCCAGCCAGTACAACACCCCCTGCCAAAAGACTCTTGGCCTGCAAGATCATGTACGTCATAGCAATGCCGACTTCAAAAATGATCGGCGAATAGCTTGTGTCTCCAAAATCAATGATTCCACAGACTCTGTAATCGTCTGAGTTTTTCTGTTCCACAAGGATATTCTGCTCATTGTAGTCACCATGGATAATTTGTTTCTCAAGCTCATCGACGTGAGGAAGGACATTGGTTTCGAAGGATTCAATGATTTGCTCTACGATCGATTTGCGTTGATGATCGGTTAGTACGTAGAGAAAGTCTTTTAGTTGAGAGATTGACTGTAGATTCCACAGGGTCTTGTGACTTTCGTAGGCTTCATGATGGAAGTTCTATAGAAAAAATAAAAAGCAACATACATATAGGAACTCTGAGATAAGAAAAAAACTCACCTTCAAGGCACGATCGATCTTCGCAATGTACACTCCACTGTGGAAGAGCAAATAATTGGTCTTTGGTACCTCGTGGAGCATTTGACCTGGGATAAACTCCAGAAGTCGTACCACATGCTCAACTCCATTGATATTCTCCAATGAAAAGTACTTGGCGTTGACATTTGCCACTGGCTTTGGACATGTGATACCTTCCTTTGCTGTGGGATTAGAGTTTTAGCGATCGGTCTTACAGTATTCGTCGTATACTCACCCAAATAGATCATCAGTTGAGTTTGGGCGTCAACAAAATCCAATTTCTTGGAGTCATGTGCGTTGAGGATTTTCAAAACATATCCATGTGGCCAACTTCGAGGTATGAGAGGGTTCTTCAAATCTCTAAAAAGACAAAATAGATTACGTGCGGGGATTAGCAGAATGACAAATTCTCTTTTAAGTGCATTTCGGGTTTAACGTATTCATTTTTATTTTTACTTTCAGAAAGGAATGAGATTAAGGCGTCGTCTAGAAGATAAACAGGGAGCTAGATAAGATAAAGAAGGCAACGAATGATTTCTCGTTTGCTTTGCTATAAATAAACGTAACATAGTAACGTTCCGTCATATTTTACTTTCGTTGAAGGCAGTACTTTAGTAGACGTGATTGTAAATGCTAGATTCCAATCGTCTAGAAGATTTAGTGGCACATTATACTGGTTGCACTCGCAAGCACTAACTGGCTCCAAGAGGTACTTGGAGATAATACTTATCCATCCGTGTAAATATTTATCTAAATAAGGTAGTGTTTGCCGAAGATTTTCTATAAACTAGTTTATCATTAGGTTAGAGCTCTAGATCAAGTCTACAAATGCTGGTAGGCGCTGAGCGGCGTCAACCTGGCGATGGTCAGAGCAACGGTGCCTATTTATATCTACCATACACATCAAGTGGGCTATTGTAATCGTTTCTCCTCATGGTAGCCACCAATCACTGCTCATAGTCAACCGAAATTGACTTACTAGACTTATGTTATAAGGGCAATAGTGAGCTGGAAGAAGATAAGGACATTACAATGTCTTCTTAGAAATGATTGAGTCACAATATTTGGAGCAGTGGTCAATAAGAATTTTTTTTGAGACTCCTGTTGAATAAGAACTATTCCATGGTACGCCTTGTATCTAGATAAAGTACAAGCACATCACCCTGTATATTTTGGTCCTCAGCAACACGTACCTGCAGACAGATGCAAGTTTGGACCGGACATTCAGAAATTTAGTACTCCGCCGTATCGTCATCGCTTTCATAGTAAGTGTCACTTACGGGTATGCCCAGCACTCTTAGTTGCTTAGTAAAAGCGTAGTACCCCGTCACGATACCAGTAAGCAGTGTTACATATTAAAGGACAGGAGGAAAGCTCCTACCCTCTGAGATACATTTGGAAGCATACATTTAGTCTGACGGGAACCTGGAGAGCCATGGTATCTGCTGATACTCAATGATCATATGAAACCCAACTAACAATGGAAGCCCTAACCGAGGACACAGGCAGTCCTAACGCAAGTTCGGATTCTGAAAAATTCTCCTTTTAACATGGGAGAGCAAGTTCAACGGCGATTTCATTTCCCATGATTCCATTGTGATTTGTGACCTAAACAAGGCTCAAGGCATTCGACTCCGACTGCCTTTTTATATAATTTGGTAGCGTTCAATGGATTAAGTACCCTTAAAATGCTTGCACACAGCACGGCCGAAGGAAAATCAGGGAGGGTAGAAAGTGAGGTATCGGTGAACGTTGGTTTTAAATGCTTGAAGGTTATAATGACTAGGAGATAAAAAGCTAGGCAGAGCATTCCATAAAAGAGTTGTACGGCTTAGAAACGAATCAAAATATTTTAGGAGTACGTCCGAAAGTGGGCTGGAGGGTATACTGATGAGCATTCATAGCGAGACGGGTGTTATGGTTAAAAGTTTGAAGGGGCGGAATGCCACTGGCGATTTCTACGGAGCACTGGTGGTGGAAATAGCGCTAAAACAGAGTGAGACACGAGACATTACGTCGGTGTTCAAGGGTGTCCATTGTTTGACTGATACTAGTATCGCCTATGAGTTTTATCGCACGGTTTTGAATCCTATCTACCAGGTGCAGAGATGCTTTGTGCACACCCGACCAGATTTGGCATTGTACTCCAGTTCCGGGCGGATGAATGCCTTATATATTGAGGCCAGATCAGAGGGGGTAAAGTATTTCTTACATTTCGCAACATTTTTGATGACACCGAATATGTGGTCATTACAACGTAAGTTGTCACTGACACACATACCGAGAATGGAAAGTTTATCGGTTACGACGATGCAAGTGCCATTCATGGACAATGGCTGGGTGTTTGAATTTCGCTTTAACGACAGCAGACAGCCTTGTGGTTTGGAAGGATTAAATTCTACTCTGTTAGTGGTTCCCCAATTACTTAGTTATGCTGTTAATATCAGAATTTAATGAGCTTAACACACGCTGGCGTTCCCGTTCTATAGTCGATGAGCAGGAACGTGAGTCCGGGAACGAATATGAAAAGCAGAGTTTACTGTCGTCAGCTAAGGAATATATTGGATTAGAAGTGGCAGACAAGGGATCATTGATAAAAAATTAAAAAGAGTGTCGGAGACAGAACGGAGCCCTGGGGCACCTAGCATTTATTTTGTGAATATCAGACTTGAAGCCATCCAAGACAACTTGAATTGAACGTTCCGAAAGGTAATTTCTCATCCATTGAAGAAGAGAGTCGTCGATCCCAAAAGCACGCATTCCCGGCAAAAGAGCCTGATGCCAAACTCTGTCAAATTCCTTAGAAATATCAAGTGCAACTATCTTGCTTCCGCCAGATTGATGTACGCTTTGGTTATACTTTTCGGTGAGGCATGCCATTAAACTACCAGTGGACCTGTTACTACGAATACCGTATTGCCGGTCATTCAGAAGTTTTCCTGTTTCGTGCTAACAGTTTATCAGCGTTTCCATGATCTTGGAAAGAAGGGACGTAAGTGCAACGGGTCTGTAGGAGGAGGGAGAAGAAGATTCGCCTTTTTTAGGGACGGGCTGGTGAAATGCTGTTTTCCATCTGCTCGGTAAGAGTCCTTAACAGTAGGATTGATGAAAAAACGTACGCAGTGGTTTTGCCAGCGAGGAAGAACACCTCTTCAGAACGAGGGGAGATATATTATCCTGATCAGCGGATTTGTGAAAATTAAGATCTTTAAGAACTCTTGCGACTACACGAGTGCGAAAGTAGGTTTGTCCCATTGAAGATTCGACGCACTCAAATGTAGGCGGAGAGAAAGCACAATCTGGGAGTGCTGAGCTGGCCGCAAGCAGATTGGCCTTGTCCAAAGAGCTGACAGCTAGAATGCCATTGGAATGCGTTGGGATGGAGGATGAGGCAGAATTTCTAATGTTTTCGATGAAAGACCAAAAGCTTTTACTACCTTTGAAACATTGTAGTATTTTTTGCCTCAGTTTTTAGTCGTATTGGAATTTCACACGCTTGAGAAAGACATTGCAGTCATTTCTGGCTCGTTTAAACTTTTTTCGGTTTTCCTCTGTCGGGTTGGTCTAGTAGGACCAAAAAAACAATTTTCTAACCCTGACAGCCTCTTTACAGCTCGAGTCATACAATGCCTTTTCTTTTGGTTTGATACTCTTCATCCGATGAGGGATAAAGGATCTCGTTCCAAGGAGAATAGTGTCTGTGATCATATCAGCAGCTGCATCCACGTTAAAATTCCTAAAGAAGCTGTTAAGTCCGCTCCAATTGGCTTTCCAGTATTGCCATAGGGTTCTTTTAGGAATCTTTTCTCTAACTGTGGTCGGTGTACGAGAAATTAGCTGATTTGACACAATGGTCCGACGAGCCTAGGGGGGAGAGCGCATCGACGGTATACTTATCAAGGTGAGAAGTTAAAAACAAGTCCAGGGTGTTGGCTCATTATTTGTACAAGCTAGGTTAAGTTATTTTCCGCAGCGTAGATCTCAACACACCGTCCTTCGGGTGTTGTGTGTCCAGAATGTCGAGGCTACCCAGAATTGTGTATATTGAAGTCGCCCGTAATGACGATTTCAGTATGAGGATACAGAGATACAACTCTTTGTATGGAGCCAGACAGGGCATCAAACTCGTTAAAGGTGTCACTTCTGTAAATAAAACAGTAGTGGATAATTTGCTTACGGAGATGGAATTTTGACCAAATGAAATCTAATTCCGGATTGGAACAGGGACTACATTGTGGTGGAGTTTGGTAAGCTACATCACTACGCACATAAATGACGAGACCGCGGTGAGAGAAGAATAACACTAGTTCGTAGCCAGGTGGCTTCAGATCAGTGTGATCTGCGTTCAATGAAATCTTGCATTTACTAACTAGCTTGAAAGTTTTGAGAGGGTTCAAGCTTGGCTTTGAAGCATACAGTAGCTAGACATGATCCAACAGACAGTACAGATTCATCATCTGCATATGCCTGAGCATAGACGTCAGAACTATTGAGAGCGTTAAGCAGTGAGTCGACAAACATGAACCGTCGCACTGGAGACAGGACACCGACATCACAAAACTGGTGATTCATCACACCGTATTGCCTAGCCAAGTTGCACATGCTGTCAGCATTTGCGTTGTTGAAGGCACCCTCAACGTCGCTGAAAATGTCCAATGCCTATTCATTCTTGTCGAGTGCGTCTCCAATTCTGTCCACCAGATTTTGAACCACATTATTGCAGGCCCTTCAGCGTTGGTAGGTATGTTGCATCCTAGATAGATTCCGTTCACAAAAAAATTTTGCGAACATGGAACTCGACTTTCTCTTCAACATATGGTAGGTCAGAAGCTCTTGGCGAGTGTGTAGTCATCTTTTCCGATATTCCAATGAATGCTACACTTACTGTAGCTAGCATTGAAGATTCTCTTCAGAGATACTAGCAGATGGTCCATACTTTTTTGTAACATTATTGAATATATGCCACCAATGTTTCACGCAACCTGAAGCCATCAAATGGATCGTGTTTACTGGCCTCATCCGTCAACACAACCGATGACAGATGCCAGTTACGATGTGTTGTTTTCCTCAGCTGACTTACAGCGGCTGATTGTGAACTGATTCTGATTAGGTTACCTTGGGAGTGCGTCTCAAACCTGAGACAGAGTTTCTATTTTCTCACTGATTTTACCCTTTTGAGGACTTTGAACCCGCTGGTTTCACAAACTTGCGATTTTTTGGCAAAAATGGTGACTAAACTCCTATCTATCAACTGAAGTTCTCATACTCCCGAAATGGGATAATACTTAACATCGAACCATTTGGCTCGTTTCGTTCGACGGGTACCAGAAACGGCCTGGCATGCGGGAGCAGACGCACTACCTACGGAATTATTCAAAGCAGCTTTGGCGTGCCCACCAAACTTATCCGTTTGTGTAACATAGCAATGGAGAACGCGTGTTGCTCCATAGAAGTCAGTAATGGCATTACAGAGTCAACTGGTGTCAAAAAACGTATTTTGAGAAGTTGATTACTTCAACGTCATACAATAAAGAATTGTTTGAAACTCATAGGGACGATATTTCTAAAGTCTGTGCAACTGCTAGCATATGCTGAAGACATAGAAAAAAATCAGCAAGCTGCCACCGGAGCCTTTGCGGCTTTTGGAACAAAACCGGCAAAGATTAGTTTAGTGGTAAATGAGCGTAAAACAAAGTACGAGTAGAGGGTATCCAGACGAAAAGTTTCAAGTTCAAATTGTAACTGCGCGTTCGATGCGCGTGATTTTCGGATTTTCCAGTTGGAATGAGTCACCAATCGCGCGTTCGCGGTTGAGCAGTTATTAAAGTGCGGTGATTGGTTCGTACTCGTCGCGCTGTTTCTACTCACTTCAATATTCGACGAGTAAATGATGGGCCAAGCATGCAACTTGCAGTGATGTGCAAAATAATAGGGACAGGTCATGAGCATTTTTGAAAAAACGGAAAAACTAAGAACTTCTTGACTGTTTTGATTTGCTTCGTTTTTCTATTGATTGTTTTGAATTTCAAGATTATAAAAGCAAACAACATATCCCGAAATTCGTACATAAGGATAAGAGAGAAAAAAATGTTGCGGTTTCTCTTATCTAGCCTGTGAAAAAAAAATAGGAATAGCTAGTTCAGTATTTAGTTGAATAGCCTTTGTTCTTGGTAACAGCCAAACAACGTTGCGGCATCGAATCCACTAGTTTTTGGCAAGTACTAGATGGAATGGCTTCAGAAGGCAGCTTTAGACGCTTTCACACTCCTTAATGCTACGACGTACTTTGACCACTTGCCACAGATTCTCAATCGGATTTAAGTCTGGTGATAGAGAAGACCAGCTTAAAACATTGAGACCGTTCTGCGAGAACAACTCTTATGGACGCTTTGATGAGTGTTTAGGATCATTATCCTGCTGAAACACCCATCGAAGTGGCATGTTGTCTTCCGCATAAGGTAGCATAGTGGTATTTAAAATGTTCACATAAGACACTGCTGTCATAGTGCTTTAAATTCTGTGAATGGGACACCTGGATAAGAGAAGCAACCCCATACCACAATGCAGCCTCCACCATGTTTCACCGTCTTGATTGTATATTTATCACGATGTGCCGTATTGGATCGTCTCCGTACTAGTGAACTATAGCGATTAACTTAACTTAACTAAATTAACTTTAAGCTTATCAGACCAAAGGATATTGCGCCATTGCGATTCTGGCTAGCTGCAAGGTTCTTCTGCAAAAAGCAACCTTTTTGCAGCATTCTTCTTAGACAGCAGCAGTACTCTTCTCGCGCTTCTTGCTTTTAAAATGTTTTCAATAAGCATCCAGCGTATAGTAGAGGTGTCGACGTCCAGGTTAAACTCTTTCTTCAATGCGCTGGACGAAGCAAAAGGTTCCTTTTTCAAATATCGCAATATCCTTTTTTTGAGAGAGGCAGACATCTTAGGCATCTTTCCACAAGTTTATGACTTAGATTGCCACTTGATTGCATTTTCAACCATTCTCTTTGAACACTTAAGCATCTTAGCAAGTTTCCGGTAAGAAAAACCGTTATTTGATTCCACTTCTCAGTGCTACAATGCTGTGCTCGACCCATTATTGCACACTATTTTCTCGGAATATACGCAGAGTATTTGGGTGGAGGGAACTGTGTTTTGTTTTGCCAACAGTAAACCTCAAGACCCCATTAGTTTTCTTTATTTCACTTAACGCTCACAGAAATTGGGGGCTTTTGAAACATTGACGCAGAAGTGTCCCTATTAATTTGCACATCACTGTATCTTGTTGTTGGTTCAAAAGTTTAGATAAGAAGGATCATCGGTTAACCAAAATCCATGTGGATTAGCATGTAGCATTTTGGTCGGAAGATACATTCAAAAGCTATTTTAACCCCTTGAACCTCATCCATTCTGTCCACGCTCTTTAGAAGGCTAAAAGCCAGGTCTAAAGTCTTTACTCAATCAGTAAATTTTTTTAATATAAAAACGTAAACCTAATGACCCAAATTGATAGTATTAAATTATTTAAATACGAAAATCAATCATTTCGATAGATTGTGCTTTCAAAAAGGGCTTAACCAATCATTTTAAGGATTCCGTTCGACCCGTAATTGATCGATATTGTAATGCCAAGCTTTTAATGATAAATTTCAAGGTTAAATGAAAGATTAGTGATTTTTGTTTTATTATTTAAGTACAAATATGCGCGAAAAGATATCTCAGGGAATTAATCAAATCCTCGTCGATTGATTTACGAGTGAAAAGGTGGCGAAGATATCGATAGCTTGTAGCTATTCAGCTGAAGTTTTGAGGTTGAAGTTTTTTTTTTTAAACAGAAAACAGAATTGATGTTATTTTTAAAATTGAAGGAACATCTTCAAAATTAAGTAAATTGATCCTTCCAATTGTGATTTCTTTTTCTTCCACCAACGGAAGGTGTAAACCCTTTATAGATGCTACGAAGTTCGCAAGCTCGTGCTCATCTTAATCACTAAAAACACCTTCCTTCGAAATCAACGCGTTCGTTACTGCAACTAAGTTTCGAATCATCAAGAAATTTTTCTTTCATAAAATAAACGTGTTTGACAGGTTCCGCTTTTAAATGCGGTTGAAAGGTTTGGTTCTTTGAAATCGGCGTAACAGATTTCTTTCGTCCATAACTTATGTGCCCACTTTTTGAAGTGGCTAATTGTGTGCTTTCTCGAGAAGTTTTTTGTTTCCTCTTTAAATATACGAATTCCGATGTTTTTGTGCAGATCGTTAGTACGGGGGTAGTCCCAGAAGTTCCAGACCTGACGTATAGAATGCGGTTGTTGATTAAAAAGAATGACAATTGTGGAAAGTACCAACCTTATAAAGCTTACATTTTAAGTTTGACGACGCTATGTTGTTTAGTATTTGTTCAGCAGCCATCAACATAGTAGTAAACGCTCTCAATGAATTTTTAAATATGGAAAAAATTAGTTATGGTCATATGATACAATACGTTGCTACCGTAAGACTACGTAAAACTCTACCTTGGAGAACCCAAGGAAACACCTGACTGCTTAAGTTTAATACCGATAGATTAAAGGATCCCGCAGTCTGCCAACAACTAGGGAACCACCTTTCACAAAGATTGAGAGCAATCAGTAGAACGGAACCCAACTTCATCGAAAAGCATTGGTGTGCTGTGAGAAATGTCTTCATATCCGGTGCTGAAGCACCGAAGAAAGAAAACACCTCAAAACTAGCATCCCAGCTACTCCAGCAGCACGGAGAAACGGGCTAGAGTCTGCGTATCGCATGAAGATGAGAGAAGTTCACCGTAGCGTGCGACATGATAAGCAGAGCTATATCTACGCATTGACTACAGAAGCAGAAGAGGCCGCTAGTAGGTGTGACAATAGGACCGCCTACAGAATTACCTAAGAGCTCATCGGTATCCAAAGCTCTAAATAACACCTGGCAAAAAACACAGATGGATCTCTGCTAGTTTCGGATGAGGACCAGCTCAATAGGTGGAAGGAGCACTTTTCTGCTGTTTAAAACGCCCAATGACTCGCCCGTAGAACTTACGAGTAGCGCCAACAACATCGAGTGAGCTCCTGCACCCACTCATTGATAGAGCTTGGGAAATAGAATAGTATAGATAGTAGGGAATTTTGAATATCTTGGGAGTGTTGTCTCCACTTTTTTTTATTTTTTGATAAATTTTATTGTGCCGAAGCAAAAAATGTTGGAAAATACATCAATTTTCAAATTGTATTAGTAGTTTTCTATATGTCCACCTCTGGTGAGAATAATGACCTTGAGACGGCCGAAGAAAGCATCGCACTCTGCACGCAAGTGGCTCTGCGGTATTTTGGCCCATTCCCGGCGAAGTGCTTGTTTGAGGTGGTCCAAACTTTGGTATTTTTTAGTGCCAACCTTCGCCTTCAAAATACCCCAGACCGAGAAATCCAACGGATTTGCATCCGGAGAATTTGCAATCCATGTGTCGAAGAAATGAAGTGTGGAACATTGTTTTTTAATCAATCTTGGTTGACGCGCGCTTTGTGAGATAGTGCCGAGTCTTGTTGAAATGTCCACGGTCTCCGTGAAGCCCAAGGCTTCAATACTGCTTCTACGACAGATTCACGGTATACGATCGCATTAATTTTGACGCCACGGTCCAAAAATACGAGCGGAGACCGACCATCGGCGGTTATGGCGGTCCAAACCATCACCATCGGTGCTACCTGCTTTCTGGTGGCCGTCCGAAGGTGTAAATTTTCGAAGGACCTCGTGAAAATTCTGACGTTGGTTTGCCGAATCAAATTGCTGTAGGTGTTATGCCCTTACAACAATATGAAACAGTGCAACAACAAAATTTTCACTCACAACCCGCTATCGATCAGTTGTTACATACACTCAGTCACAGCTCGTACTGTATCATAAATACAGTAACGGCAGTGACCGAGTGCAAGCAACAGTACTTCGAACAGGGGCAGGAGATCTGGGGTACCCGCATTGTGTGATATTTTATTTTTTTTTTGCACACGCGCGCGTCGGTTTGGTTTTCCTCGTCTGGTCGATACTCTGGGGTCCACTGCGACATCTTCAACCACAGCTGCGATATTCTCAGCAAAACGGCTGCTTCAGGGCTAGCCAGACCTGGCAGCATCTCGTGTTGTCCCACACTCTTCTAGACGAGTGGCTAAACGTCGTAGTTGGTGTCGGACCACTGGGAAATCTACGCCGAAATTCACGCTGGGCCAACATCACCGACGAATTATTCCGCAAAAAGATCGTAACAATTATTCCGCGTTCTTTAGGAGACTATTGTCTTGTTGACGTATATTTTGTATCTGTTTACTTCACAAATGTCAAAGTAGAATTGACATTTGCCGGCATTTGCAAAAATTATAGCATCTTCCGATAGGGTAATGGCTTTTGCGCCACCTGGCGTTGGTATTACTCCTGAATACCTGAACACCTCTCGTTTATTTTTCATCCATGCTATCAGACTTAAAGAGTGCAATACTCCTCTACTTTTCCTCCTCAATAAATCAACCCTCAACTCCCATCTATCCCTCGTATCCTAAGCCATATAGAAAATCTATCTTAATTCTAAGGATTATTTATTTTTAATACGAGGGCGGGTCAATAAGTCCGGTTTTTGAATTTCTGACCTCTTTACTGAAACAGCAACACTGTTCCTGTCAACAGGCATCTGTCAGTTGACTCCTGTCAAAATTTAAACTTGCTGCGTCAGTTAGTTTGTGTTTGACAGCTATTTTTATCAGACTACTCACTAATTTGAGGAGAAAATGGAAAAAAGTGAATTTCGTGTGCTTATTAAGCATTATTTCTTGCGAAAAAAAACCATTACCGAGACCAAGGCTAAGCTTGATAAATACTATGGGGACTCTGCACCATCGATTTCAATGGTAAAAAAGTGGTTTACTGAATTTCGTTGTGGCCGTACAAGCACTGAAGATGCCGAAGGTCCTGGACGCCCAGTTGAGGTCTCTACACCCGAAACAATCGAAAAAATTCACGATATGGTGTTGGCCGACCGAAGATTGAAAGTGCGAGAGATTGTGGAAGCCGTAGGGATCTCGCATGGCTCAGTGGTTTCAATTTTGAATGATCACTTGGGCATGAGAAAGCTTTCCGCAAGATGGGTGCCGCGTTTGCTCACAGTCGACCACAAACGCAATCGTGTAACAACTTCACAGGAAGGTTTGGCGTTGTTTAATCGCAATATGGAGGAGTTTTTGCGCCGTTTTGTAACCGTGGACGAAACATGGATCCATCACAACACACCAGAGAACAAACAACAGTCAAAACAGTGGTTTTCTAAGGGTGAATCGGCGCCAAAGAAGGCCAAGGTGGGTTTGTCAGCCAATAAAGTTATGGCGACTGTTTTTTGGGATGCACGCGGGATAATCCACATTGACTACCTTCAAAAGGGAAGAACAATCAATGGGGAATATTATGCCAACTTATTGGACCGATTCAATGACGATTTGAAAAAAAAACGACCTCATTTGGCCAAGAAAAAACTTCTTTTCCACCAAGACAATGCAAGGGTGCACACATGTGCAGTTGCCATGGCAAAAATCCATGAATTGGGCTATGAATTGCTCCCTCATCCACCCTATTCTCCAGATTTGGCTCCGAGCGACTACTTCTTGTTCCCAAACCTGAAGAAATGGCTTGGTGGAAAAAGATTTGACTCCAATGATGAAGTCATCTCGTCATTTTGAGGACCTCGACAAATCATTTTTTTTGGAAGGGATAAAAAAATTGGAGAAGCGTTGGACAAAGTGTATAGAGCTCAAGCGAGACTACGTTGAAAAATAAAATTATTTTTTTTATCAAAAAATCTGTGTTTTAATCCAAAAGTCACGGACTTATTGATCCGCCCTCGTACTTTGTTATCTGTTATATTGTATCTAAGTACTAAAAAAGATGTAAATCTTATTGTACAGCACATTTGTAATCAATAATAAATGAAACGAAAAATTTTGTAAATGTTAAAACGAAAATAACCGGAGAAACCCAAATTAAAGTCGGAATACACCAAGGCAGTGTGCAAGGTCCGTTCCTTTTTAACTTTTGGCCGTTGATAGCGCCATCAGCGACGTGACAGTCCAACAGACAGCTCTTAATAATTGAATAAAAGCACTAAAAGAAAAACACTCATGTAGATATCTGGCTACAACTAACGACTGGGTTGAGAAATTTCCTAGAAAAGAACCCACCTTCATTGGGAATCACTTCCAGTTCTCTATCTCAAAGAAAGCGAGTTTTACCTGTATTATGTAATCGGCAAAATACTTTCTGAATTCTTCAACAAATTCTACATCGATGTGTCATTTTGGCATAAGATTCATCAACATAGATTTTAGCAAACAATTATTTAATAACAAAAACAATAATCAAACAAAACTTTAGCCCCGTTTCTACTGGTTTTGGTATCCATCAACTTACTGTTTATTCTGAACTCTAATCGATTTCTAACTTACGGCCGTATGTAGATACATAGAACCTGATCCAGTTAATGATAACATCACGATCATCGGCCTGAATACAAATGGAAAGCCATGAGCCGTCAACATCACGATATATGTGTCCGTACCATCGAAATATCTTAGGTCAACAATCATATCCGACGCAGGGAGGCACAAAAAAAAAAAAAAAATAAAAAAAAATAGGCAATCAACTCCGGTAGATTTATTTATAGGTCTCCGTCAACAACAATAGAAACGAACAAATTTCAGATCATGTGAGCGTCAATTAAACGTATTCGCATACTCATACACCACTCGTACCACCGACAGAAGATTGACACACTCGTTCGGGTCTACTAATCAAGATTATCACCAAAATTTTTGACACACATCAGAAACGCATTAAAGTCGTAGATACTAGGTTTTCGTATGAAAGTAGCTTTTTTTTTTTTTTTTTTAGAGAAATATCTATAATTAACTTACTTGTCTTCGGTGATGAAGTAATTGCGATCATCGTAAGAGATCAGCTCCTTGAACTCCCCAATGGTGATTCCGTACAATCGTTGAGCCAGGCTGTAAACCTCCTCTGTAGTAACCTTTGGTTGAATATCGGATCCCGGCTGAAGTAAATCACCGTTGCTGTTCTTATGATCATCATCGGGTACGGAAGTGATCTTGCCCACTGTCAAGGGCTTACCACCCAGCTCGAATTTTGTATTCAAGGTGTAGGACTTTTTTGCCAGCTCGGATAGCTCCATGGTAATTGAATAATCTTTTTTTTTATTTTTTATTTTTTGGATTAAACTCACTCTCCAGATATATGATATCGCTGTTGAGGTTGATCAGCTACTGAGCGTTCTGCCTTGATAACAACACAACGCCCGGCTCGTTGGGCGATGACGATCAACGTTTTCAGTTTGTTTTGTAACTTTCCTTTTTTTTGTTTGTCGTCGTTCTTCTGTTTATTTCTTGATTCGGTTTTTGTGTAATCTCTTTTGTTATGAATATTTGCTATTTACTCGCACCTTGGGAGTTTACGGAACAATGACTATCGGCGTATCCATCAAATTTCTCGTGATAATTTCTAAAATGGGTTGGAATGGGATGCCCCACGTATTGATCGCTATTTGTCGGACCGTCGAAAACAACAGAGCAATTGGATTAAAAGGAACGTTCTAGTGGTTAGCAGAGTTATTTGCATTTAATAGCTAACTAATTGGTGTTTAACTAAAGTGTTTTTGAGTGGAGAACTCTTAAAATAGAAGAGGGTTACTCGTATAAGAATAATGATGAGCAATCACTTAGTAAGTGGGTTAGACGATGATTTATGCGTTTATAAGGAGTGACATGTAATTTGTCGCACTTGGGTGTGAAGATCCGTCCGACGCCTACTTTCCGATCGAAAGACTTTACGTTGGGGTCTTGCAGTCGTTAATTTATGGAGTAAATCGTTTAGTTAACATGGTGTCTCTATGCAGTAATAATTTACAATTGGCAACCCTTTTCTGTTTCTTAATTGGTTCACCGGTTAACAAGTAAAAGTGTTGCCTGTTGTCACAGACTTCCTAGAATCCAATTGAACCAAAGACAACATATGTACGAGTAGGTTAAGCACATTCTGCACTGGCAGAAGTCCCGATCTTTCAATAGGCTGTTCCGACAAAATTAGCTCAGTCAAATCACAGTGTTGCATCAGCACTAATAGCGACAATCACGGAGCAATCTCCTGACAAATAAGAGTCAAGCTCTTCCGTCCACAGGTCAACATATAGATTTAGTCTTTGAAAACGCATCACTGAGTAAAAAGCTTATTTTTTTTAAAAATATTGTAGCAAACCTTTAATAAGGGTGGAATAAGGGTTTCAGCTCAAAGTAGCCGACACACTTGGGAGACAATTCCCAGTTCACTGGAAACTACATTGTTTAGTGATTCTCCCTAAAGGAAATAAACCTACCTCGTCGTAACACCCCATTTGCCATCTGGATATCACAGGAAAAATTGTAGAAAAGGTAATTTACAACGGACTGACGACAATAGTAGAAGAGAGCAGTGCACTGTCAGAATACCAGTTAGGGTTCCGAAAATGCTGCGCCATAGTATAAGTTAATGCACAAAAAACTAAACTTCTAACTTCAGAAGTTTCCCATCATCCTCAAATGACATTCCAATGTGTGAACATCCGACTGCAGACACGAGTGTGCAAATCATCCGACACCTGTGCAAAAGTGCGCATTCCATCACGTACGGTGATGGTAACTTGATGACATCTCTGGGAACACTACGTCGGCGCGTGAACATGCAAGCAAGTGGATTAGTATTTAAGGTAGCGTAAGTGAATTTGTAAACTAGTCTTAAGTGAAGTGTAAGGGCAACCTATGCCCGAATAAATAAATTTTTTTAAATAAATAACATAATAGTTATTTAATTGGCGCCCGAGCAGGGACCGGTAGTGTCGCGCAGTATTCGTGTTTCCTTTAAGCCCGTCGCCTCAAGTAGCTGCAGTGCTCGCGAATCATAAAGGGTCAATCGCCTCAAGTAGCCGTCGTGCCCTACGCGTTGTGAAACACGGTTCGACGTCAGACGCCTCAAGTAGCCGCCGTACCTCTCGATAGACGACGTATCTACCGGTCCCACCCATCGCGGTCGTGTTGTGATGAAAGTTAAGGGCCCCGGAGTAGCCCATAAACAAACACTCAAACAATTGTGAAAGTGAAACTTTGTGGACAAAACGGAAGCTCGTTATGAGCTAGCCGCATCACCGGACCATCAATCAACAGCCCGAGCTAAGCGATGGAACCGCTGAAAATAATAGTGGTATATTTTATGTAAGATATTTAAATTTATTTTATTATTAACTTTGCTTTTGTTACTTTATACACTAAGAGTTAAAAATAAGAAATTTGTAAAAAGTAAAAAATAATAAAGAATTTGTAGAATTCCAATCAAGAATAAAAATACCTAAAAAGTGCATATTTTTGAAGAGATAAAAATATAGTAATCTTGGACGGTAAAAGCAAACTTAAGTAAAAACCAAGTCAATCTTAAACAAAAGTATTTAGTTAGTAGAAACGAAAAAGATATAGTAATTGTGAAAAAGAAAGAAAAAAAAAGGTCAAACAGAAGTAGATCAATTTTCAAAGTTAAACTAAACATAAAATAACTTAAAATTTTTACTTAGAGTAATAAAATTTCGTTTATATTTTCCTAAACTAAAATTTAAATTTAAGAAAAAAAAGTGAAATGCCTACTTTAAGATCAGCCGGTTCAAACGCACCTAGCGATCCAAGTGATCAGCCCGCAACTTCCAATGTTAATATACCAGCAGCACGTGCAGCTGTCCCAACAGTGCAAGATCCCAATTCCTCCTTATCATCCCATACTGATGGAAACCTTGAAGTCCGATCCACTCCTGAATTAGATTTGTTAATCACCTCCATAGTGGGCAAAATGCTCGAGAGACAAGGTCGACGTATAGTCGAAAATGTACTAAACCCTAACGCCGATTGTTTCGTTGGTGTAGACCAGACTATATCGCCCGAGTTCAGCAGTAGGCTGGACGATCTCGATAAGATTCCCGATGTCGTTCGCTGCCTGAGAAATTTCTCAGGGGATCCGAGCGAATTCTCCTCGTGGAAGAAGAGCGTAAGTCGAGTGTTAGAAATTTACGAGCCCATAAGAGGCACCCCGAAGTACTATGGCATCTTGAACGTCATACGAAACAAAATCGTCGGACAAGCAGATACTGCTTTAGAGTCCTATAATACTCCTCTTAACTGGGAGAGTATTTCAAGATGTCTTGCCCTCCACTTCGCGGATAAGCGTGATATTAATACGTTAGAGTACCAAATGTCGGCCCTTTACCAGGGAAATAAAACGATACAGGAATTTTATCACGAAGTATATTCCCACCTCTCATTAATACTTAATAGGTTAGCATGCATGGACGTAAATAATGAAGCCATGAATTTGCTAACTCAAACATACCGGGGTAAAGCCTTAGACACCTTTATAAGGGGTCTCAAAGGTGACTTACCCAGGCTTCTGGGCATCAAAGAGCCCGTTGGCCTTCCACAGGCACTGCATCTCTGCATGAAATTAGAAAACCAAAATTTAAGAACCAACCATTTTACCAGTAATCAAGCTAAAAGACCTCAGCATCAGCATTTGGCTAGCGGTGTTCAGAGGCAAAATTATTCACCAGTTCAACCGCACCCAAACCGTCAAACTCATGGTCAAAACCACCGTATAAATCAACATCAACAGGGTAGAGAGTACGAAAATCGCCCGAACTACTCCCAGCAACGAAGCCACCCGACAAACAACCAAAATCCCCAGTCTGGGAAACAATATCAAGCATATCCAGCTATAAAGCAAGAACCTGTAACACAGGGGCGTAGTACTCAAGCGAAAGATATCCACTACCAAAACCGTCAAAAATTTAATAATAATAGTGCAAGAACAGGAGCACCAACATCCCAAGCTCATCAGACAGGAAGGCAACAAAATTACCATATTTTTGAGTGCCTGGACAATCTTTGTTCACACTGTGAGAAACTGGATTTGTGCAATGAACAAGAGGAACAACCTCCAGACAACTACCACAATGAGGCGAGCGAACCATACTATCCGAATGAGCAAACTTCCTCATCAGAACTAGAACACTGCGATATCAATTTTTTAGGCTAAGCGACTCTTCCTTGCCTTATTTTGAATGCAAGACGAAGAGTGGCGCTATCTTAAAATTTCTAGTTGATACCGGGTCATCTAAAAATTATATACAATCCATTCATGTCCCTAAACCCTTAAAAAACGAACAATCTTTCTTTGCTAAGTCGATAGCCGGGGATATCAAAATATCCCAACATGCCCTGATCAATCTTTTTGGCCTCAATGACGTAAGCTTCAAATTTTTTATTTTGCCATCTCTACAAACTTTCGATGGTATTCTTGGCAATGATAGCCTTAAGAAACTTTCAGCTGTCATAGACACGGGAAACAGTCTAATGACCATTCGAAACTCTATTCGTATTAAGCTTAAACAACTAAGCTCTCCCTCAGTGAATGCAATGGATGTAAAGATTGACTACTTGACATTGAATCAGCAAAACCTCTTAAATCCAACCATAAATCGTTTCCAGAACTTGTTTTCTGACCCGGACGAGAGACTAACTTACACCACTAAAGTTATAGGAGAAATCAGAACATCATCCGACTCACCGGTTTATAGCAAATACTACCCGTTCCCTATGTCACTCAAATCCGAAGTGGAAAACCAAATTCAAAGCTTGTTAAAGGACGAGATCATAAGACCCTCCAGATCTCCGTACAATTCACCTGTGTGGATTGTACCAAAAAAACCGGATTCTTCAGGATCAAAGCAATATCGGATGGTTATCGATTATAGGAAGCTAAATAGTGTCACTATAGCCGATCGATACCCCATCCCTGAAATAAACGAGGTGCTTTCGCAGCTTGGCAAAAACAAATATTTCTCTGTCCTAGACCTGAAAAGCGGATTTCACCAGATTCCATTGAAGGAATCTGATATAGAGAAGACCGCATTTTCCATTAACAACGGAAAATATGAATTCACAAGGCTTCCCTTTGGCCTCAAGAATGCGCCGTCAATTTTCCAACGGGCACTCGATGACATCCTTCGAGACCACATCGGGAAAATCTGCTATGTCTACATTGACGACATAGTAATTTTCAGTAAAACCGAAAGTGAGCATGCCCAACACATAGAGCAAATCTTTGAAACACTAAACGACGCTAACATGAAGGTTCAGCTTGATAAATGTTATTTTTTCAAGCAGGAGGTCGAATTCTTAGGGTTCATCATCTCATCAGATGGAATTAAAACTAACCCTGCAAAGGTCGAAACCATATTAAATTTTCCTATTCCTCAAACGCTCAAAGATCTGCGTTCCTTTTTAGGACTATCAGGTTATTACCGACGCTTTGTACAAGATTATGCAAAGCTCGACAAACCCCTGACAGCGCTCTTACGAGGGGAGGAAGGACGTACGTCCAGAACACAATCCTCAAAAAAACAAATTTTTCTAGATCCCTCCGCGAAAGATGCCTTTGACAAAATAAAAAAATCCTTAGTTTCTAAAGATCTTCTACTCACATATCCGAACTTTAGCAAGCCCTTCGAATTGACAACTGACGCGTCCAATTATGCAATTGGTGCTGTTCTAGCTCAGGAAGGAAAGCCGATAGCGTTTATTTCTCGAACGCTTAGTTCAACTGAGGAAAACTACGCAGCCAACGAAAAAGAGCTGTTGGGAATTATATGGGCATTGCACTCATTGCGTAACTACTTATACGGCTCAGCACATGTTAAAATTTATACCGACCACCAGCCTCTTACTTATGCTCTCAGCAGCAAAAACAACAACAGTAAGATGAAACGGTGGAAAGCAATTCTTGAAGAGCACAATTATGAATTGCTGTATAAACCAGGTAAGAGTAATATCGTTGCAGACGCACTCTCCCGACCTCCTCGAACAACTCAAATTAATTCACTCACCCCCACAGAACATAGCGATGAAAGTTCGTCTCAAAACCTCATTATAAGTGTTGACGTGCCAGTTAATGCTTTCAAGAATCAAATATTTTTCCAAGTTGGCCCAATCCCTAACCAGGAGTTTCAGATAACATTCCCTACATATCATCGCCATGTATTTACCGAACCCGAATATAACAGAGAGAAACTTAAAACTATCCTAAAGAAAGTTCTTAATCCCTCCGTTATCAATGCAATAAAGGCTGAAGAACATATCATGGGTATGATACAGGAGATTTACCCTTCTAATTTTAGCAACTACAAGGTAAGATTTGCGCAACTACAAGTGTCCGACATAACTGACGAAGAAGAGCAGGAGGAAATAATCGTCAACGCGCATAAACGCGCTCACCGTAACGATCGCGAGAACAAGGCACAGATTCTAGAACAGTTTTACTTCCCATCAATGTCCACCAAAATAAAAAAGATAATAAAAAAATGTGCTGTTTGCAATGAAAACAAGTACGACCGCCACCCAAATAAACCGAATATAAAATCTACCCCAATACCCCAGTACCCTGGTCAAATCGTCCATTTAGACATCTTCTCTACAGAAAATCAATTAGTCCTAACCTCCATAGATAAGTTAACAAAGTACGCCCAAGTACGAATACTTAAATCAAAAGCAATAGAAGATGTGCGCCAGCCTCTTAGGGATGTGCTGTACTCATTTGGTTTACCAGAAATGGTGGTCATTGATAACGAGAAATCGTTTAGTTCCGCCTCAATAAATTTTATGCTAGAGGATGAACTTAAAATTAGAGTTTTTAAAACCCCCCCTTATTCTAGTACGGTTAACGGCCAAATTGAGCGTTTCCATTCAACACTCATCGAAATAATGAGATGTCTGAAAACGGAAGGTCTCCACAGATCCTTTACGGAACTTTTAGAACGTGCCGTCTACGAATATAACTGTTCAGTTCACTCTACAACCGAAATGAAGCCTATAGAAGCGTTCTTTGCACACCGGGTGAGTTCCGACCCCCAATTGCTAGAGAAAATGCGAAAGGAAAACATACAAAGAGTTCACGAAAAACAAGCGGCCGATCTTGTATACCACAATAAAAAGCGTCAAGAAATAAAAACATACAGCCCTGGTCAAGTTATTTACGTTAGGCAAAATAAAAGGAAAGGCTCAAAATTAACAAAGCGTTATAAGGAGGAAGTAGTAGCCGAAAATAGATCTACTACTATTGTAACGCAGTCAGGCAAAATCGTACATAAATCTCATATTAAAAACTAAAAGCCTTCTTTTCAGGTTCTCCCTTGCGGTCTGTTCTGCCACCACCCAAATCTTGGATTATTCAAACTCACAGTTGGTAAAAATAGGAGTCGGAGCGGCGAAAATACGGAATGGAGATTTTAAAATTATCCACCTAATTGATTTAGAAGCCTATCATACAGTAGTCAACAATTTGGAAAAGGCATTAAATTCTAATCGAAGCCACACACATTCCCTCTATCCCATCCTTTCATATGAAGTCCTCCAAATCAAAAAGCACTTGGCACGATTAAAATTGCACAAGAGAAACATAAGATCACTAGATTTCTTAGGCACCACTTGGAAGTGGATTGCGGGAAGCCCGGACAGACATGACCATGAGATAATTTCAGAAAAAATTAATAATGTATTAGAAAGTAACAATAGACAGGCAATAATTAACCAAGTAACTCTGGAAAAAATAAGCGAAATTACAGACATGACCAATAAAATTCTAAAAATTATGAAAGATACAAATGTTAATGCTGATGACACTGTATTTAGAATTATGTATAAGCTTAAACTAATTAAGGAAGAAATAATTAATGTCGCATACTCAATTCATTGGGCGAAAGCCAACATTGCAAATTCATATGTACTAAGTAATGCAGAAACTAATTTTATTGAAAAATTATTTGAATCAGGTAACATTCCTTTTATAAATATAGACGAAGCTCTAGACTTCGCTAATGTCAAAATTGCAACGAACGGCAAAAATATTGTCTATATCATAAGTTTGCCAACTGTAAGTACCGAAACATGTAACCTCTTTTTAATAAAAGCCGTCAAATTCGGTAAAGAAATTAATAACATACCCTTTACAAAAATTTTAAAATGTAAAGAAATATTATATGGCTTAAAAAATAATTGTGAAGCTTTTAATGATCATGTTATTTGCAATAGAAATAAGTTAATAGATATAAGCAACTCCACTTGCATCCCGAATTTACTAAGAAGTAAGGCTCCAGCTTGCACCATCATCAATAATCAGCACGTTCCATCAGTCGAGGAAGTTTTACCCGGAATACTCTTTCTAAACCAATTTAATGGATCAGTTAACATCAACAATGACACCATAAAGTTAGAAGGCACTTTCGTGATTAAACATTTTAACACCACGGTCACAGTAGACGGAAAATCGTTCATAGAAGAAGAAATCACCCAATACCATCCACTACCAGCAATATTGCAACCTACATCAAACGTTAAAAGTATCGAAGAAGTATTGTCCCTCGAGATGCTGAAACAGTTACAAGTTAACGGCACCCAGCAAATAAATCTGCTCAATATTAAAAACAGGATTAATTCGATTACCAACATCAGCCTGGTCTTTGTCCTGATCAGCATAATCATAACCTTCCTATGTTGCCAGAAGCTACAGAAAAAGAAAACTCAAAGTACTACGGATACCAACGAGGGGCCTGGTCCAGCATCCATAACAATAGGTCTGCAAGACATACCACATCATGTCAGGGCGGTAGTCTCGAACGAGGGCGTTCGAAATTAAGGGTGGAGGAGTTAATGCACAAAAAACTAAACTTCTAACTTCAGAAGTTTCCCATCATCCTCAAATGACATTCCAATGTGTGAACATCCGACTGCAGACACGAGTGTGCAAATCATCCGACACCTGTGCAAAAGTGCGCATTCCATCACGTACGGTGATGGTAACTTGATGACATCTCTGGGAACACTACGTCGGCGCGTGAACATGCAAGCAAGTGGATTAGTATTTAAGGTAGCGTAAGTGAATTTGTAAACTAGTCTTAAGTGAAGTGTAAGGGCAACCTATGCCCGAATAAATAAATTTTTTTAAATAAATAACATAATAGTTATTTAATTTATACGCAATCGAAACAGTGACTGGTATAGCAAGCACAGTCATCGAGAGATGCCGATGGCGAATGCTCTTTCTAGAATGGACACACCAAAATACATTCTCAGAATTATATCTAGCTAACTCCGGAACAGAAAGCTAAGCTATGATACCGACGGTGGTACCAAACACTACAAAGTTACAACAGGCACACAACAGGCAAGGATCCGTCCTAAGCTCTTTGCTGTAGTATAACTGAGCAATTATGGCTCAGTTGTAAATACGCAAGGTGAATTTCGTCGTGAGGTCGGTCGTCATCATGGCTTTAATGTGCAGGCACTCTTTTGAATCTTAAGCCACAAACCAGACAGAGATTGGAGCAAAATGAAGAAAACATAGCCGTCGTAGCGGCCAGTATCGAAGAAGACCCAGAAATCTAGATTCGGCGGCGATCAGCTGAATTGGGCATCGCCAACCGGCTCATTTTGCGGTTGGATTTAGGCCTACATCCGTATAAGATTGTGCTGGCGCAAGAATTGAAACCGGGCGACCATAGAAGACAACGCAACCATATATTATGTATGACGGTGTCCTCAGGCTCCAAAAGCCCCCAAATGTGATGATGATAGGTTTCGCGGACGTTATCGCCATCGTAGCCGTGGCCAAGCACATCCACTAGGTAGCATCGGCAACAAACAAAGCGATATCCAGATTCAAAACATGGGTTGAGACAGCGCGCGTTTTAGCTAATATGATGCCTATTGATGGTGCTGGCCTGACTAGTAGAGTTGGGCTCCCTAGTGGGAGCGGCACGGTGGCAGTGGTTTAAAATCTAAAACGCAGGAAGGGCTTCATGGGTAGCCCTCAACTCATACCAAGGGAGGGAGCTGTGCCCTCAACACAGTCCCGCTTTGATATCAAAGGAATTGCTCCCATGAATGTATGGGTATTCAGTGAACTTAAGCCTATACGGCAGATGTTCACTTAAAACACATGACACATGCGGACTCATTATATTGCGAAATAGACCAGTGAATTGGCCACCGAGGTCGTGCGATTTGACGCCACTGGATTACTCCTTGTGTGGCTAAGTAAAGCCTTTGATGTGCAATATGTTGACAAATTCCAAAGGATTCAGGCCTTGGAAGCCAACATTGTTTAGATAGAGCCCCAAGTATTCAACCAACAGGGTGTTTTAAAGAAAAAGTTGTATACCTCTCAAAAATCTACACGGCGATTGATTGGGAAATTACTGACGGTCTTATAACTTGGATTGGGCCAACAGCGCATAAATCAAGTTCGTAGCGTCTTGCTTTATCTTCCTAGTGGTAGTCCGGGTAGTGCGTGCTCGACGAGTAGCATAATATTGGCCTACGCTGTCATAGAGCTCACAACCCTATACGGAAGAGATTAAAAAAATGCCACAAACTAGCTACGAGTAACAGCGTTGAATAACAACGGATTCACTGTTGACGGCCCTATGGCAAATGATTAAAGGACATCGGACAATGTTCGAACCCTTTACAGGCTGAGTGCAGGCGGCAAACATAATCCCCAAGAAGTGCGATATAATGAACCGGACAAGATGATTATGAAAAACTGCGACATCTACCTACTATTGAGAATTCTACAGACAACCGATGCGACAAGGACAGCAATCGCAGCGTTTATTCGGATGCGGATTCGCAGTAAGAGAAAAATTTAGGGAACAAGTTTTGAGCTTCAGCTATGAATGCAACGATTCACTTAAAGCGTAAATTCGCCAAGAAGGATGGCGCCACCAAAACCTGCTCCTACGAGGAGGCAAGGAGGGCATGAAACGCCAAAACCTTCGGAAACGGACACAGGCAATTGGACATATTCAAAATGTGACCTGGCTGACTCCTGACCAAAAACCGTAGACCAAACTGATAAATACTATTAAGATCGACGCAAGGTACTCCAACAGAGTTTAGGATATCCGAGCAGCTAACATCGACTCAAGCCATTAAATTGTTGTAGCCAACATACGGATGCGAATGTACGTAACAGCCCAAAGCCACTGAACCATTGTGAGGAAAAGTGCAACGTCGAACGGCTACAATTGCAAGAGGGCCTTTTCGATTGAGTTTCCTTTAACCTTCCAAGGAGTCTGCCAACTTCGAATACAGAAGACCAGTGGCATCACTGACAAAGCTCAATCAGCGGCCGCCTATGATAGACAAAGATTCATTCGATAACGAATGCAGATACGCAAACCTTGAAAAATAACAAATGTACAGAGCGGCCCTGGAGAAAAGAAGGTTAGGGGTTCACGAGCTCTACGAGCAAAAAAGAATGGAAGAACTTAGGCTCCTCAGAAGGAAAAAGAAGGATCACTAGAAGGAGGAATGAAGTTAGGAAGTCCAATCAAGAAATAAAACGAACATGCCAACGCTGTAAAGCCCGATCAGAAATCTGCAAGGATGGAGAAGGATACCTGACAGTAGAACCACCGTCGGCGCTGAGAATCGGAAAAGATTATCTCTGCAGACTATTAAAATTTGATGACGAACAACATCCCACCGCTAGACAGAATGAACAATTAAATCTGGACGAAGACAGTCAACATTTCCGACCATCCGGTCATGAAGGACAACAAACAAAACTGCTGGACCTGATGCCTGAGGTAAAGAGCTATTTAAAAAGGTGATGATTGGCCCGGCGACTAGAAACTCCGAATTCATTGTCCGATCCTAAAGAAGGGAGATCCCTTGAACTGTGCCAATTACAAAATAAGTCTCTCCAACATAGGATACAAAATCCGGCAGACAAGATGTGAACGCTTAAGATCCTTCGTAGACGTACGGTGTATTTGGAAAAAACCGATACACTCCACCTCTTCCTTGATTTTAAAGCCACATATGATAACATCTTTAGATACCAACTTTACAGAATCATGTGTAGTTTGGCATTCTGCCAAGGACACTCGACTATCCAGGATGACGATGGAGAATACATGCTGCTCCGTCAAGGTCGGTATTTATAAAGCCGAGACCTACAATCTCAGAAAAGGACTTAAACAAGGCGATGCGTTGTCATGTGTTTTCAACATCGTTCTTAGAAAAATTGCGCGAAACTCCCAAGCCAACTCCAGAAGCACCATCTTTCAAAAATCTGCTCAGTTGCTCGCATATGTAGACGACATTGACATAATGACAAAAGCGGCAAAAATGGGTTTAGCGGTCAGCGAAGGAAAATCAAAGTACAATACAAAATCTATATGTCATAAAAGCTCGAATAATCCGACTTAAATGGCTAGGTGGCCTTAAGCGCATGGACACCAGCATCCCAGCTCGGAAATTTTCAACTCCAACCTAGGGAGACCACGCAGAAGACGACGACTTCATCTTAAATGGCGCATATAAGTAGAACAGGGCTTCAGTAACCTTCGTGTGCGCAACTGGAAGCAGTTGGTAAAAGACCCCGCTACTTGGAGCTGGGTTATCTGAGGCCCTGGTCCACACCGGACTGTTGCGTCGTCTAGGTTCGCATGTAAGTATTGCCCTTAAAAAGAACCTCCTTTATGTGCAACAAATGTATACTGATCACCCTTATACTCGTATGTGAAAGACAGTAGGGCCCTGTGGTTTTCTGCTGCTATGTGACCAAGTCCAGTTTGAAGCTAGCCAATAACAAGAACAGAAAATACAATCTCTGATCCATCCGTTTGTTTAGTTTTTCAAGATCTGAGGAAAGTTTCACATCATTTATTTGAGAGACCTGACCACGACATACTCGTACATATACACCCTGAATGACTTGAACTGCAACCGACTTCAGACTGCTATAATTTCCAAACCGTTGATGACAGTCAGCTCAAATTTTGACACATGACAGATAGTTTTATTATTTACAAGCCTCTTAAACGATTTGTGTCTCAGTTGTGTTGAAAATTTTTTATCCGCGATGGAATTCAAACGTGATTGCTTTTTATTTGGCTGGAAAGCCACAAGTAGCTATCGTTAGAGCCCTCCAGCACCTCAACGTGAATAAATCATTTGTGTCTCGAACCATAGCTCATTACCGTGATACTGGCAGCGTTGCAAAACGCCAGGGAGGTGGTCATAAAAAACATCGGCAGAAATGGTTCGGAAAGTGAAGGCTCGAATTGAGCGAAATCCGCGTCGAAGTGGAAGAAAAATGGCTAGTGAGCTCAACATATCGTTGGAACGGATGCAACACATACTGAAAAATGAGCTTGGGCTCAAGCCATTGAAGTTCCAAAAAAGCACACGATCTTACACCGCAACAGAAAAAAGTTAGAGTCTAAAGACTGAAGGAGTTGCTACGCTTGCACGAAAGTGGTGAGTTGCCCCGAATTTGGTTTTTTCCGATGAGTCGCCATTTGTTATCGAGCAATATGTCAACAAACAAAATGACCGAGTTTACTTGCCAGAGAGGCCACCAGAAAGCAGGCAGCACCGATGGTGATGGTTTGGGCCGCCATAACCGCCGATGGTCGCTCTCCGCTCGTATTTTTGGACTGTGGCGTCAAAATTAATGCGATCGTATATCGTGAAACTGTCTTAGAGACAGTACTGAAGCCTTGGGCAAATAATCATTTCGGTCAGAGAGCGTGGACATTTCAACAAGACTCGGCACCGTCTCACAAAGCGCGCGTCAACCAAGATTGGTTAAAAAACAATGTTCCACACTTCATTTCTTCGACACAATCAATTGCAAATTCTCCGGATGCAAATCCGTTGGATTTCTCGGTCTGGGGTATTTTGAAGGCGAAGGTTGGCACTAAAAAATACCAAAGTTTGGACCACCTCAAACAAGCACTTCGCCGGGAATGGGCCAAAATACCGCAGAGCCACTTGCGTGCAGAGTGCGATGCTTTCTTCGGCCGTCTCAAGGCCATTATTCGCGCCAAAGGTGGACATATTGAAAACTACTAATACAATTTGAAAATTGATGTATTTTCCAACATTTTTTGCTTAGTCACAATAAAATTTATCAAATATTAAAAAAATTATAGCATTTTAAAAAGTTGGAGTTAGAGTCATTCATGTATATAAAATGAGTAGTTGCATGTGGATTTGGAACAAAAGAAGAACTCTGGAGTAACTGAGGGAAGGGTTGAGCGTGGTACATTCAGCTGGTAACAGATATCAGCGATAAGGAACTCAGCGCGTGTTCGTTCCCATGGATTTGCAGTGTCGAAAACCAACGCATTCTCTAGATTCATGCGCCAATTTACATTCTACTTATAGCCCTGCACACAAAACACTATCCCATCGACGACATCAATTGACAGCTGTTTTTTTAAAAACAAAAAAAAAAACTGACAGTAGATTAGCGAAATTTTTTGAATGCTATGAACTTCGCTTGCTTCAATTCACTTATCGCTCACTGATAGCATTCGACAATCTCAGACGTTTTTGAGTCTAAGCATTTTTTTGACAACTTCATCCACTCAATTATTGTAGAACTTTTCGAAAAACTAAGCAACCCACACAGTCACCTACACACTCGGCAAATGTCACGTGTATTCCCTTCGATTGTTGAAAATCACTTAAACGTGCCTCGTTCAGCTTTTCTTATCGATTTCTCTCACACTAAAAATCAGCAAGCAAACGTTGCCTGATAATTAGGAAACAATTAAACAGACGACGGGAAAAACTATTAAAAAAAATGCAATAACAACAATTCCGTATCTCCTCACTATTTATTTCACTGACAAAATTCACATCTCACTCTGTGCGAGCTACGACTATCTCGAACGTAGAAAACGACCTCCAAACTAAAAACACGTTCGACTACGACTGTTTGAATGGCGGCATCATAATTCTGAATTCAAAACAAAACGGATAATGAGATGCTTCCTCACGTGGTGCGTATCAACAGAAAAAAACCATTCTCTACTGTCAAAGCTGTTCCCCTTACTCCGCTGTTGAAAAATCCTGATTTTGTGTTCAGTCCCTAAATTTAAATATCCCTTTACGTGAGAGATTTGACTGGTCGGGCGGGCGGCCGACCGTTCCCGGCTAGGTGCTAAGCGTTCAGGGCAAAGCCAATTTTTATTTTCAATAAAACAGTCATCGAGCTCTATTTGTGCCAGGCGCACAGCGACAGAAGGCGGCAGCGCTTTTGATTTTTCTCGCAGCCATTAAGTTGGTTTTTATTTACTCTTCATACAGCACAGTGGCAATTGAAAATTGTTCATCACTAAGGAATTAGTACAGTTTTTAACGCTGGCCAGGTATATTTTTTTTTCTGTCGCAGCAAAGAACAAGTCCATTGTACTCATTGTGTTATGAGCAATTGCTTCCGTTTAAAATTGCATACATTATCAGCATAACCACACCAGTGTTTAGTTCCTGCAGTCTAATGCGGCGGTAAGCCGGACTTTCACAGAGTACCCTGTATTCGGCGAAACACGTTGCTGGCTGTATTCTGTTGAATGGCAAAAACGAGGTTTGCCACATGCTCATATTTTAGTTTGGTTGGTCGATAAAATATGGCTAAAGGAAGTTGATAAAATTATTTCAGCAGAAATTCCGGATCGGAATATACTCGTATGTAGATAAAGAGTTCTTTGACATTGTCACTGCTAACATGATCCATGGACCATGCGGTTCTCTAAACACGACGGCGCGCTATGCATGGAGAATGGAAATTGTATGAAACGTTTTCCAAAAGAGTGTATAAACGATACTAACAATAACATTGATGGTTATCCATTGTATCGTAGTAGAGACACAGACAATGTTGGCCAATCATATCAATTACGTATGTTAAACGGTGTAATCGCTTATGTCACCATACGAACAGCGCCCTACATCTAGGACAGAGAAATGAGAACTGTCACAATATAAATGCTAATAAAATCTATTACTTTTGACTTTTGTAGTTGAATGGAAAACGAACGGTTGTGTTTTATTTCGGGGTTATTTTTCTAGAAAGCCATTTTTGAGGGTAAAACATCTTGACAAATTTTCAGAAGTGGGATAAGATGCCTAAAATAAACGAACTACGTATATAAGAACTCAAAGTGATTCTAAAAAAATATAATCAACCAACCACCGGCAGACAAGCAGAACTCATTGCACGCACACTTAACGTTCCCGGAACCGATGAAATTTCCAACGAACATCTGCTCAGCGATGACGAAGAAGAAGAGATGTCGGCTGTACGGAACGATATCACGAATTTAAAAAATTTAGTTCAAGGTTTGTAATTCCAATCGTCTTCTTTGACTACAGTTCTAAATTCCAGAGAAACGAACACAACACCTGCACAACAAACAACCATTATTCCAACCGCAGTAACAACTACTCCAACGCCATCTTGGTCACTAAACACGAGTACTTCCCAACCATTTGTATTTCATTTCGCTAAACGAATTTAGAAACGCTATCGATCGGTTTATCACCAATCGCCCAACGGGAACGATGACGTCAACTTTACGTTTAGAGGTTTCAGCGGAGAATCCCAACGAAACGCACCAACAACGAACAACACATGAACAGTGAAATGTTTTAATTGTGAACAGCCAGGCCACATTTCCATCAACTGCCCACAACTCCAACGCAAACAACGCTGTACGATATGGCGCCGAATGGCCATGGAGATAATTTTTGTCCTGAAAGAAATAAACCAACCACGAAGGCTCCGAAGAACGGCATCTTCTGCATAACAACAAACGATAAACCAGCTGACAATAGAACGGCCGCTTTTATTGACATAGGTAGCGATAAATCTCTTATTCAACAATGTATCGCAAATAGCATTGGATTGATCACAAAGTGTGACCCATACCAACTTAGCGGATTCAGCGGAGGAGTATGGACAGGCAACGCACAAATTTTTATGGATGATCGACACTTCGAACACAGGCTCCTAGTTGTAGATGACGACGTCCTATCTCACAAAATTATCTTGGGAAACGCCATGTTGAGCGACAACACATTTCAACTCGTCGTAAGGAAAGAAACATGTCATCTTGAAGAATCGAATAATTCATACACAAAAGAGTATTTTAGAACTAGTCAACACGTTCGACGACTGCTTCGGTGAATCTCTCGACAAACACTCCGATCGCCAATAACCCATATCGCATACCCTTTGCGAAGAGAGAAGTAATAAACAAAATTGATGCAGAGCTGCTTGAGTTCGGAGTCATTCGTCTCAGTGAATCGCCGTGTTCGTTGCCAGTAGTCCTCGTAAAGAAATCGTCCGGCGACGATCGCATATGTATAGACTTCCGAGCACTCAATTCAATCACAGTAAAGATACGCTATCCAATGGCCACCATAGAAGATACCTTAGTTTGTGCCGCAGGCAAAAAGTATTTCACCGTTCTTGATTTTATGTCGGAATATTATCAAATATCCATCGAGGAAAAATGTAGGAGATTAACGGCGTTCGTAACGAATAGTGGACAATACGAGTTTGGACTTTTAAACGCCCCTTGTGTTTTCCACGAGGCTATCGCTAAAGTAATAAAGCCACTGGAAGGGAAAGTATTTGGTTATGTGGATGAAGTGATAATAACCTCAACATCACCGGAGGAAGGAATCACGATTCTATCAGAATTCATTCAACATGTGCGAAACGCAGGTATGACATTGCGATTGAGCAAATGCGTATTTCTCACTAACCAAATTACATTCTTGGGACATCAACTATCTGAGGACGGCCTCAAACCAGGCGAACAAAAACCAGGGGGGATTAGAAACTTCCCACAGCCAACTAATGTTACTGAACTAAGACGATTTATTGGACTGATAAGTTTCTTCAGGAAATTCGTGCAGCACTTTTCCATTATTGCAAAGCCACTCACATCGATGCTCAAAAAGGACAGAATAAATACTCCGTTCCAATGGAAGGAACCACAGGCAACAGCATTCAACACATTGAAAGAAATTTTATGCAGCGAACCCGTGTTGGAAGTGTTCGATATCAAGAGACAACATAAGGTGTAACAGATGCGAGCTCCGTAGGACTTGGAGGAATATTGTTCCAGTCAACAGACAACGACAACGAACTGAGGCCAGTACTATATTTTAGCAGGGCATGCACACTAGCCGCATCAAAGTATGCAAGTTAAGAGCTGGAAGTACTTGCCGTGGTTGCAAAACTGGAAAGATTCAGAATATACCTACTTGGAAGACGGTTCGCAGTGATCACCGATACCACGAATAACCAGATGGTGGTTGCGTCTTCAGGAGTTTCATTTTACAGTGGTTCATCGATCTGGTAGCAAAATGACACATGTGGATGCCCTTAACAGATCACCGGTGGAACCTGCGTGTGATGTTTCGACCGTAGCTGCAAACATTTTAAGGATTGACATCGAACGCAACGACTGGATTTACTGCATGCAACGCCAAGATCGCAGACTCGCAGAAATCATGGAATCATTGGAAAGGGGTGAAAATACTTTTAAGAGCCATTTTACCACGAAGACTCTTCAGAAAAACTATAAGCGGAACAAAACTGGAGATGCCATCGGGTGTTTGTTGGCGAATAGTTAAATACTATCATGACAACATGGGACAACAAAAAGTGATTTTTGAGGGTAAAACATAAAAGCACACGTAAACGTTGAGTTTTGCAGTTCGGTGAAGTCCATCAGATACATTTGCAAATACGTTCATAAGGGCAGCGATATGGCTGTATTTGCCGTTCAAAATGTGAATACTAACGACGAATTAACACGTTATCAAATAGGCCGATATATTAGCAGCAATGAAGCAGTTTGGCGCAGTCCAAGGATACGACGTTAGGCCGATTATACACAGTTCATCCAAAACAACGCGAATGCTTCTTCTTGCGTTTATTGTTGGTTACCGTTCCTGGACCGACGTCCTTTCAATACTTGCGAACAGTTAATGGTATTTTTGCTGGAAGCTGACAACCACTGGGATTCCACACTTGCAGATGCAGTACTGAGTTCCTCATCTCCTCATCAAATTCGCCAATTATTTGCTATATTTGTCAAAGAATTATAAAAACTTAATGTAAATTGATGGCAACTTCCTCGTCTTGTGAATGAACTTGGCGAACAGATCTTTCGTCTGACGTTTAACGATTGCTACATATGCTCATTCTGTCTCCTTTTCGGTCCGCCATTAGTTAAATGAATTCATGCACGACACTTTTGTTCGAGATTCGCCGAAGTCCAGACGCACGCCGGAGAAGTTGCCAAAAGTAAGTTATATTTAAAGTGTTCACGAATATTATATATATTCTAAATGTAGAGAATAAACCACCACCACTATCATTTCTCCGCCAAAAAAGAGGAGCGTTTTTCTTCAACAACTCATCTGAACCGAGGGTTTCTCTACAAATTTTATTGTTTTTGGCTGCAAATTTTATTCCTTTTGGCTGCAAATTTTATTCCTTTTGGCTGCAAATTTTATTCTTTTTGAGCCAAAATCATAGCAGCCAGCGAAGAATTACCGCAGCCAGCTAACGGTTCGCAGCCAGCTAACAGTTCTGCAGCCAGCCAACAGTTCTGCAGCCAGCTAACAGTCCGCAGCCAGCTAACAGTTTACCGCAACCAGCGAAGATTTTCCCGCAGTCGACGAAGAGTTCCCCGTAGTCAGCAAGCCAAATACATTTACCGTTGTCAGCGAAGAAACAGTTAAATCCCTCTACCAAGAGTGTCCACCAGCACGTGTCAGCCAACATCTAGTAGTTTCACATCAACGAATACCATTCCCAGCTTTCTGCCACCTCCCAATGCGCCTCAAACACTTGGTGGACAACGCTTCCAATCTCAACCAACTTTGCCACAAGACCACTTTAACCAACAGTCGATCGTAAATAGTTATGGTTCCCATTGGAGATTGCATGACTTGCCCGAATTTAGTGGAAGACCGGAAGACTGGCCGATGTTTTGCACAGCATTTCTGGAATCCACCAATATGTTCCAGTACACAAATGTGGAAAACATGTTTCGCCTGCAAAGGAGCATAAAGGGAGACGCAAGAGAGGTGGTTGAATCTCTTCTCATACATCTTAATACGAGTTTAGAATTCCGTTTTGGTCGTCCGGAATGTCTTATTCAAAGCCAGTTGAAAAAGGTAAGAGACATCAGACAAATTCCAGAAGATAAATTAGAGCTTTTAATACCCTTTTCAACAAAAGTACAAAATTCAGCAATCTCTCTTGAAGCTAGTGGCATGTATCAGCATCTGGCTAATCCCACGCTTATAGACGAGCTAGTGAACAAATTGCCCATGAGCAAGAGGATGTATTGAGCGCAAAGCAGTATCAACATACAGCCGTTTCCCACCATTAAACATTTTAGTGAGTGGTTGAGCCACATAGCCCGTCTCATTTGCGTCGTTACAACTACTTCGTTGCTCCTATCTAATCAAGGTACAGGTGATTTGAGGTCAAAGCGGGAGAACATCTTACATGCCATGGAGGGCTCGTCATTAGCAAATAGAACAAATAATAAATGCCAGCACTGCCAAGGAACCAGTCATTCGATTCATAAATGCAACAAATTCGCCAATTTAGATGCTCCTACCAAATGGGAATTCCTTAAAAGAAACAAATTATGTTTCAGCTGGACCGAGGGTTTCTCGACAATATTGTTGACGAGATGTTTTCCGTCGGAAGCTTCTATTCTCTGGGGCAAATATAAAGATTCCATGTGCGACGACATCCTGCACCAAATTCGGAACTCTAATCAAGATCACAGTATAGATTTTTCGCCGGAAATATATAATGAGGCGTTAATAAAGATTGCTTTCTCATTTCGGTATGCCATCGTCTAACTCCCCAGCAACAGACATCGTGAACAGAGATGTTTAGCGTGAACAACAGTTCGATTCGGTCTCTTTGACTACTTTTGTTGAAAATAATGAGCAACTGCTAATATAAGAATATATAAATATCAAGTTAATTTGTCAATTGCAGCACAACAAGGCGGATTTTTTTTTTGACGCACCAGATGGCACTGGCAAAGCATTCCTAATCTCACTGACACTTGTGCGCATTGGATCACAAAATCATGTTACGTTGGCTTCATCAGATATTGCAGTGACTTTGGTTGATGTTGGACGGACTGCACATTCAGAACTCAAGTTGCTATTGAATGTTCATACAAATTCAGACGCAGTGTGCAACATAAAGAAGCATTCTGGCATGGCGGAAGTTTTGAAAAAATGCAAAATTATTATCTGGGATGAATGCGCCATGATCCACAAGCATTCACTTGGAGTTCTCGATAGAACAATGAGAGAGCTCAACAATAATACCAGACTTTTCGGTGGCGCTGTACTGCTGCTGTCGGGTGATTTTAGCCAAGCATTACCGGTTATCCCACGCGGTACATATGCGGACAAAATTAACGCGTATGTGAAACATATATATGCGTACTCAACTGCAAAACGATCCATTGGCACTGTCATTCTCCGAACATTTGCTCAACATTGGCAATGGTAATATTCCATTGCAAGGAAGTATACAATACATAAAATTGCCAGACAATTTTTGCCACATGGTAGCCACGAAAGATGCTTTGATCGAAAGTATATCCCCAAATTTGCGCGATAATTACATTAATCATGTACACCTACGTGGACGAGCTATTTTGGCAGCAAAAAACATCGACGTTGACGCTATTAATTTCAAAATACAACAGTCATTGCCTAGAGATGAGATGTCATTCAAATCGATCGACACTATTGTCGATCCTGACGCAGCAGTCAAGTAACCTGTTGAATTCTCGAATTCATTGGATTTACCGGGAATACCGTGAAGTTGTAGTCCTGCTACGGATCCCAATGATCCCTTCAGACTCGCCTATCCCATTCAGATTCCTCCAATTTCCAATTCGCTTGGTATTTGCAATGACTATTAATAAGTCACAAGGCCAAACAATGTCCATTTGTGGGTTGGATCTAAGAAGTGTGTTCTCGCGTTGGCAGGCCATCAAGATTGTTCATTTATACACCCCAGGGATTCACGAAAAACATTGTTCATGAACTCGCATTAAGATAAAAAATAAACAAACTTCATTTTGTTTAGTATTAAGGTTGGACATATAATATACCATATTGTATTTCGAAACTGTACTCTCTGCTATTATTTGCATCATATGTCGTTGGTAAACCGTCGTATTCCTCTGCTACTCGCAGTCCATCTTTGATGTACATATGGTTCAGTAGATCCACGGTATAGAAGCATTTATTTTCGTGAACCCACTAATACAAGGCCAGGCAACGTTCGGACAAGATAACGTCTATCGGGTCAGCTAGTTTACTAATAAAATTATAAAGATATTAAAGCAAGCCACTTTCCCACGATGAAAAATAGAGAAGATAAGTTTCTGGACTGGAAGCCTTTGATTTGGTGTTAGCCTGCCGACGTTGATTTTCGATTTAACAACTCTTTCCCATCGTCCACTGTTTAGCGTTGGCAAGAGAAATGGAAACTTCAACTTAAAAAGTTTTATGAACGTCCACAGTCTAAATATTTATCAATCTAGTTTATGTGTCCCTAGTACCAAGATCTAACGTGAGTAAAGTCTAGCTTAGATTAATTAAATGGCACTCGGCAAGTTCAAGCAAAATAATCTGGAACGGCCACATCGGTCGATCTTTTAGATCTATGCAAAACGAGAGATTCTGCATGCGGTAAACACTTGCTGTAGAATCTCCTTTGTCACTCGTGCCGTCTGTGTATCCCTACATCATTTTGCTGGAGCTATATGATCTCAAAATGAAATGTCATTGATCATGGTCTCTTATAGCTCACCAGTGACGGTAGACGCCGCTCTAAAAAGTGATTTTGAGAATCGTGTGAAAGCGAGTGTTACAGGTGGGTTTTCCGTGTTTTTTTTTTTAACTTGGTCCTTTACAATTTATTCGGACTAGTTTTTGAATACAATGTCAATCAAGTGACCGCCTTTATTGACCAAATCAAAATGTGCCCTTTTTGCTGAATTTTCCACCACTATTTTAGGGATCTCGGGCGGCATAGCGATGATCTCGGCACGAATATTTGCCTTGAGCTCGTCAATGGTCTCAGGCTGGCTGGCGCACACTTTGCTTTTTAAATAACGCCACAGAAAGAAGTCCAGAGGGAGCAAATCTAGAAATCTGGGTGGCCAGTCACTGTGGCCATTTTTTGACAGCATACGTCCAGGGAATTTTCGTTGCAGAAACTGCATTATTTGATTTGCAGTGTGGCATAGCGCATTTTCTTGTTGAAACCAGTCACCGTCCAGACCTTGTTCGCACTTGTGGGCAGTCATAATGAGCCCACATCCACCGATATCGGCTGTTTCGCCCTCTTTGAAGAAAAATGGCCACTTTTTG
The DNA here is from genome assembly GCA_963966105.1 of Volucella zonaria. NCBI lineage: Eukaryota > Metazoa > Arthropoda > Insecta > Diptera > Syrphidae > Volucella > Volucella zonaria. The sequence continues at coordinate 157,555,988 of OZ014533.1, forward strand.
GTCATGCAATGGCATTTCATGGATCTCGTGTGAATTCTCCGTTCCCCAAATGCGGAAATTTTGTTTGTTAATGGGGCCAGAATGTGTGAAATGTACGTCGTCGGTCATCAAAATTTGCTTCCAAAAATCAGGTTCAGTATCAACCATTCGAGCGACTGTTTGGCCGTATTCTTTGAGTCAATTGCACTTTATACGGAAGCAAATGCAAATGATCCTTCAAAATACGCCGCAAGTTGATTCCACTGACGCCAAAATCCTGAGCGCGGTGACGATGGGTTCTGCGGATGGGTTCTCGGCAACACTTTCTCTTACCGCTTCAACCAGTTCATTGAGCGTTGATGAACGGCATGTCAACGATCTCCCACTATCCCGTGCTCAACAAAATTCGACACCAAATGACGAATAGTGTTGTCAGACGGTGATTTTGGGACACGATATTTTCGACGATATGCACGTTGAGTTAACACAACTGAACGACTATTTTCAATGTACAGCGTCGCTATTTCGGCGCATTGTTTCCGTGTGAAGCGATTCGTGGTTAAAATTGCACTGAATGGACGTTTCAAAGATATGTCTACTCAAGTCAATCGGTTGATAAATGTCAAAGTTATTCAATGTTTGCATACCGACATAAAAGATAGCGCACCTTGTACGTGGAGTTGCGCTTTCAAAAGAAAATCATCTTCACCGCGATCGAGATTAAGAGAGCTTGGCTGTAATTTACATACACTTAGGAGCCTGGAGATTTTTAGATTTATCTATAAGAACGTCTTACACTAAAGTTCGCCGTAAAGGAGCTCCGTTTGGAGCACAATTGCGTTTCCTCATCGATTGGTTAGATATCTGCAGCCACAGCAGCGATATTTTCAATCAAACGAATGCTTCGAGCTGGGCACGACTGCTGCTACGCCTTGATTAGCCAGTCTCCTAAACGAGAGACTAAACGCAGTACTGTTTGCCCAGCTGGTGGCGCACGACCAAAGGAAATTTACATTGACCGACCGATTACTTATCGCCGAATATTAAGCACCTCAGACCAGAGAATCGATGAGGAAATTCACTTTAGCGCAAGACCAGCAACCGATTATTTGTCGAAAACACTCGCGCTATATTCTGCGTTCTTTGTATTCTACTTCTGCTTATTTCACAAATGTCAGATGACATCATACTTCATCAAAATGGGAACATTTTCCGACTTTTAAGACTTTTGCGCCAAGTTATAGATTAATTCTCAGCATTTCCAGTGACGACATGGTAAGAATTGTAATGAGTGGCACCGATGAGAAGCTATGTTAATAGTCTCTTTTGGTTCTCGGTCAGAGGTTAAACTTGTGGCTCAGATTGACATTTACTCCATTTTTAAGCTTCCTCGTTTAATGTAATAAAAATCATAACAAAATTCAAACAAAAACATTACCCAACTGTGAAGGCAAACTTATGCACATCAGTGTTGCAAAGAGTAAAACAGCCAATTAGTGAGAACACTCACCTTTTCCTTTCGTTTCCCAACGCACTAATCTTATTTTAATCTCTTGCCCTGCCGATAGATAACCCACCAGCGTGAACAGAAAACACACAAAAAGGCAGCAAAGTCAAAGGCACTCTACCCTCTACCTACCAGTCGACATAAGTTTCCGTAGTCTGTCTTATGCTTGCTCTTTCTCTCTCCCCAATTTCATAAGAGAAATTCCATGCATTACCGAAATGCTTCAAATCCCAATTCCGTACTTTTAGGCACGTCAGCGAAATTTTTTCCCCGGCGCCCAGCACCACGGGCAGGCAACTCACCATCGGTCGGCTCCGTGTGCTGTAAGTGCCACAAACTACTCAGCGCACTCTTTGAATTCGCGCCTTTGCAATGCGACCAGCGGGAGGGCAAATCAAACAGCTCTTGTACTCTTGAAGAGCAGTGGAGCGTATGTGTGTGTCGTGTGAGCACTCTTTATTCAGACTTCAGAGTGGAAGGCAAGTTAGTTCGACACGTCTGCTGGCGGCTCTGCACGCCGCATATTTCGGAATCAGAATTCAAAATGTTTTTGATGATTCCTATTGGACAGCGACGATAATGATGACGATTGGATCGGATTCGACAGGGCGGTGCGCACTTTTAAGCAATTGCGACTCAACACGGATTTCGCTGGTCGATTTTTGTTTTCGCATTGGATGGATGCGACGCCACAGAAAAGCGCTGTAGGGTGGTAGCAGTTCGAAATCGCATTGTGTTGCGCGAGTGTTGTATACGTACTCGTATTTGTTTGCGTTTGTTTTCCCATTTCCAATTGGATTCGTTTGTTGTTGGTGGAGAAATGTCGAAGAACAGAGAGAGAAACAATAGAAACAGAACCGGCGAACGGTTGGCTGTGTTTGTGGGCTCTGTGCGCGCACAGAGCAAACTGGTTGGCTGCAAGCAGTCTCGACGACATCCATCGTTGTCCGACGTATTCCATCCAACCGATATTTTAACTCTATTTCCACCAGGCGCACAGGGTGCTGTAGAAGGCGACTGTGGTGCGGTCGGTTTATTAGCTGAGTGAGTTTCTGTGAATTCAACTTGTGTGTTGATTGTGCGATTGGGTGGGGAAATCAAACAGAGTTGCCAGGGTCTTCAATTTGGATTGTGGGTTGCGATTTACTTTAAAATAAATTTAGGTTTTTTGGTTTTAGAAAACTGTGTTAAGAGATTTGAAACTGGGAATGATAGTTTGGCTTCTTTGACTCGCTCCACACATATTGACCGGGCTACGGCGACATGCACTTAGAATTCGTGCAGGAACCGTGATAAAGATATACTCACTCGTAAGTCATGATTTCTGCTAGATGTAAGTTCAGGGCAAAGGGTTGAATGTAAAAAAGTTCTTTGCAGAGCGTTAATCACGATATCAACCGACTTGGGACGCTCATAAGGAAAGTAATTTTGATGCGTTCAATTTGCTCGTTGAAATTCGGCGATGATGACTTAAGAGCACGCATCAATCAAATGCAAGATATTTTTACGAAATTGCGTGGCTTTGGTTATGTAACATCCTCCACCAAGTGGAAATGGAGTGCTGGGTATTCCATGCTTTACCAAATAGTTCTGTTGTTTTGATTACAAGTCACATCTGCACAGGTCCACGATCGTGGTATTGCAGAATTTGAATGGCATTCAGTCTCGGACGGCAATTAGCGCTTACTCAGTTTTAAACGCAGTTGCCAAAGAGATCCGGAAGCAATCCAAAAATTGCTTGCAAGTCGAATGAGTGACGGACGGATTGTTTGTTTAGGTTGAGTACCCGCCTGAGCAAAAATCTCGCTTTTGAGAAGCAACTAATAGACTTGGGCAAAACGGATCATCACCGCGAACCAGGAAATTCGGTGGAATGGGCCGGACATAAGGATACGGTGATTGGTGATATGGTGATTGCTATAGTGAAAGAAAACAACGCTTATACGTATTTGCGGATTTGCCATATGAGGCAGACTTTGGCAAGAAGTCTTGAGCTTCCGACATGTGAGCGACCATCTTATGACAATCCGCATCAAGGCTAAATTCGTTAATATACGCGCCCGTGCCCCTGTGGAAGACAAAGACAACCTCACCATAAAATGTTTCTACGAGCTCCTCGGGCAGACATACATATGACTTATGAGCAAGGAACGAAGTAAAACCTAGTGCGGTTTTAACGCCAGGATGAGATAGGGGGACAGCTGGTAAGGATAGCCTACACGGTATCACATCTGGCAATGGACTTAGGCTTGTTGACGAAATAACACTACAGCAAGCGCACGGTTTTCTCATCTTTGTATACACAAGGGAACTTCACGATCTCCGGATCATGAAACCCTAAATCAAATTAACCACGTTGTGATAGACGTAAGGCATTCCAATAGCCCTAAGTTGGTTGGTTTCCAACAGCCACTCTTACCTAATCTAACCTAAATACCGATCTGGTCTTATTCAGTGTGGTCCAGGATTTGCCGTGGTGTGAATATTTAACAAACTATAGACCTATCGGGCCTTAAACCGCACCGATATGGGTAACCGAGATCATTGAGAAGTAGTTTCAGGCGATCACAGTACGATCGACGAGATCTTGTGTACGAAGTTAAGCAAACCGATGTAAGCGTTCTATCCCAGTAACCGGAATGTTTTGTATTGTCCACCAGAGGAATTTGGGTTGTCAGCGCCATTCAATAGCCTAAAGTTCCATATCCTTATCACTGACTGGGATGATACTATTAGGTGCGCAACTAAGTTTTGAGTGAAAATGTCACTTTATTGTGAAAAAATGGTTACAAATGATTCATTCAAAGTATTGCCCAACACTAGCTAACTTTTTTCCATATTTCCGGCAAAGCTCGAATACCGTTACGGTAAAAGTGTTCATCTTTTGAGGCTATCCACGAATCAGGCCATTTTCTGATGTCTTCATATGAGCGGAACTGCTGATCAGCCAGACTATGTGCCATCGAACGGAACAAGTAATAATAGGACTGCGCAATATCTGGGGAATATGGCGGGTGGGTAGGACTTCCCATTTGAGGATTTCTAGGTAGGTTTTAACGGGTTTGGCACCGTGACGCCGAGCGTCACTTTTTCATGACCCTGCTCGTATTGCGGCCGTTTTTCGCAAAGTGCTCGTCTCAATCGCATCAATTGAAGTTGATATCGTTCCCCAGTGATGGTTTCATTGGGTTTCAACGATTCACACAGCATAACCTTCGCAGCATGAATATTCGGCCGAGTCGACGACGTAGAAGCATTACCGGGCAGTCCCCATGACTTTCTACTCTTTGATTTTCTGTAATGAATCTATTTTTCATCATCCGTCACGATGCGATGCAGAAAACCCTTCCTCTTTTGCCGCTGGAGCAGTTGTTCATAGGCGAAAAAACGACGTTCAACCTCCCTTGGCTTCAAATCATAAGGAACCCAAGTTCCTGGTTTTTGAATCATTCCGAACGCATGCAATCGCTTGGAGATGGCTTGACGGGTACCTCCTAAACCTGAAGCACGTTTGGCTGGGATCCTCAATGCCTACAATTCATCGTCTTCGAAGTGTTTTGGTCTTCCTTTACGCGGACGGTCGTCAACGTCGAAATCGCCGTTTTTGAAGCGACGGAACCGATCACGGCACGTTGTTTCACTTAGCATCTACGTAAACTTTTTGGAGATCTCGATGCGCCACAATGACGATTATTTGGCACAAAATCACACATTTTCACACAACTTAAACGTCTTGGATATGTCTAAATCGATCAACACTTACTGCTGGAGCCATCTATTGACTTATTTGTGCAACTAATACTTTACAATTTTGTCTTTCTAAAGTGCTTATCTGCTGTCTCTACTAAACCGTGGTCTTTGTGTTGGTGAATGGGTGAAAATCAGGACATCAGTAGTGGCATTTCCAATGGATTGCTGGCGTTAATGCCACTGATCCCCAGCACTTGGTAGTTATCACAGTGCTGACCTGATTTCGATTGTTGAAGTATGCGATTTGACAGTAGTAGCTGGGCGTGTGGTAGTTGTTTGCATCCAGGTTGTACCGATGAAATTGAATGAGTCGTGATGTGACATATGTGACAATGGCGAACAGATTGGGCGGATGGGATTTCAGCGGCTTTCTGTGGTGACAATGGTGTTGTGAGGTGGGTCGGGTTTATTATGCTAGAGCTGGAATCTATGGATGAAATTTGTTCAAGCGTGCAGGATAGCGTGAAGACTTCTGTGACTGATAACGAGAATATCGGAAATATATTTATTGAGTCGTAGGTAGAACGAAGGGATTCACCGTTGGAGCTATCTGATGACTGATGACTATCACTTGTGGAGCAATAATTCTACTCGATACGGATCCTACACCACCACTGTTGCCTTTCCAACTATTCAAAGCGATCGATTGGTGTTGCAATTGTTGTCGACACATTGTCCGAAGATTTTTTAAGCCAGCAATTTTTAAAGCAACTTCCTCTCATGAAAATTGATATCGTCTTTTGCCAAAAGTGCCTCCAGCACATCTAATTGTTTTCGTGTTGCTTGCCGCCCACATATGTTGGGAGAACCAAAAGATCAAAGAAACGACATTGGCATACCCGGTGACAAATATTGCACATTGCTGTGTTTGATTCCCGGCACCGATAGAGCGATGCCATGAACCAAACGATAACTATTTTTCTGGGATCCTGCTATCCCAGCTGTGGGTTCCTCCAGGTAGCGCTTTGATGTTTAATAGTTGTTATTGTTTGTTGTTGGTTGTTGTGGTTTGTTGTTGTTTGTATGTTTGTGTGCTTATATATTTCCTCGGAGGCTGTATTAATACCTGTCCGTCCGCCTACACGCCTCTGCTGCTCCTTCGGTGGTCCATCGGTGGGCTGTTGGCTTAGAAGGGGTCGTTATCCATTCACCCTTTGAGCCTAAATTTTACGGCTGGTATGTCGTTGGGGTGTGCTCGATTGTCTTGGCCCTCCGCCTGTACGAAACTGTTGCTCCCTCGTTGGAGTGTTGCTTTAAAAGAGATCGTCGTCTCTTCACCCAACGATCAATTGGATCGGTGCTAGTTCTGGCTAGCTGCATCTACATCAGTTGTGGCAGGTGATGCCGGTGTCGGCACCCACATCGGTAGCAGTATGGGGTGTTATTTAAGTCTCCTATTCCTTGGCTTTTGTTGAGGTGCCTGTTCCAGGGATCGTCTTCCCCCACCTGTCATCATCGTGTTGGGGTGTCTGGATTGAAGGACCGTCCGTCCCCACCCGTCGGTGACTTTCAGACGTCCTGTCTTGTGCAGCCCGTTGCGAGTCTCCCGTCTATCTATGGGCTCCGACAACGGTGTTCCTGATGGACCTCCTGTCCCACCCTGGGGTTCCTGGTTCATCGTGAGTCTCCCTACTGCCCTTAGGGCTTCACCGACCGAACCTCCTCGTTTTCCTCTGTAAGGCCAACCGCCCGTGAACCTATGTGGGTTGTTTTCCGAGGTCTGGGGTTGGACCATGGCTGCCCTCCACCTCCGCCAGAGCTCGGTGTTCCCACTCAATGAAAAGAGGGACCGAAGGGACTTGTAAGGAAAAAGAGAGCCAAACTTGTTGCGGGAAAATTTACCGCAACAACATGGAATCGTATAAAGTGGAAGTGGCTAGCCATAACTATTCGAATGTAGTCCTTATGCTTAAAACACAATAGCGCTTCGGCTTCGGCTTTGGTCACTTTACGTTTTATTCACTTTGTGTTCGCGTTGAAATGACATTTTTGAAATTGTCTAGAATTGTTCTACAATTAGAAAGAAACATTAATTGTGAAACACGATTGTGTTTAATTTGCTTTAATTGAAAGTATGTCTTCATTCAACCTTTTCAAAACTCCTCCGCCAACTACTGCACGAAACGTTTATAGTTGTTTCTTTTGTTTCCACAGCTGTTGACTGTCAAAAGTAAGCAAAAGTTCATTCTATCTCAACTTTTGCTTAGCATTAGGAATATCAGACGTAAGTCGGAGTCTTAAAGCAACATTGTGATAGAAAGCATTGAATTCTTATAATTGAACTTGAAACGTAAAAGCGAAGCCGAAGTGCTATTGAGTTTTAGTCATTAGTGTCCCGATTTTAAAAAGACTGCCGCCATGAAGGCTTCTATGGAATGTAGCGCCGCTGTAAACAAGGTAAATTTTTCTGATTTATCAGTGTCCGTCAACTCATAGACGGCATTTTCGCTCGTAGAAAACGGAATCGCGTAACTCATACTTGAAAAAAGGTATGATTCTTGCGGCCAACAACTGTGCAATCAACGACAATTTGGTTGTACCATATTCCGGCCCGCAGGAAAGTCAATAGACCTTAGCAGAGTTAAGAGACTAGGCCACTCTTGAGGCCGTAAAAATAGGCTTTTTTTAATTTTTTTTTCAGAAAAAATATAAAATAAATCGAGTTTACAAAGGCAGGAGTTTTTTGTAGAATAATTTATTTAAAAATCACCGCTGTGCAGCGTTTCTCAGATGATCTCTCTTTATTGGAAGGGTCTATGGCCGTACCTACAGATCCTGTAAATTTCAAATTACGATGAGTTCCTAAATTTTTCTTATTGTACATAACAACAGCTGGAGAAGTACGTAGGATCTTTTTGATATATTGGCCGAATGACGCACTTCCAAAGTCAAACTTGCAAAATTCGTAGAAAAATCACCAGGAAACTGTTAATAACAAATGAACTATGCTATGTAAAAAAAAACTCCTACGTACTTATTTAGACAATATATTTTTAAAGATCTAGTTAAAATTTGAAGTAAATTGGTTAAAAATTGTTCAGGTTATGGGTGCGGCCAACTTGAAAAATGCAGTTTCGAGATAAACGCTTTTAAAATTTTAAGTTATAGAAAGTCATGAAAAATTTTACAATACCTTTAATCCACGATGCCTGCACCATATAATTGGTCTTCTAGATTGGTGTCCTACTCTTCCATTTCTTTCCTATTCGATTTTAATGCGATCCTATACTCATTTGTAGCTTCACACAGCGCTTTTCTGTAGGCTTTATGCGCTCTTTGCCAATCTCCAAGCATATTTCTTAGCTGTTCGGGCCGATTTCTAAACCCATCGCTTTCGTTATGTGCAAAATTGAAGCAAAGCCGTCATTGTACACGCAAACTGCAATATCCGTAGCTAAATCCAACACAGTTTTACCACTAGAAAAGGATTTTAGGGCCAATGCCCACACAGTCGAATTAAAACTTTCATTACAGTTTTGAGTATAGCCGCCGTTGCATGTGGCTTGATACCTTCATAGACTTCAATTGGAAGAGCTGGCTTATGTTTGTACTCAGCCAAACTATTTGTAGCTTTAGCCTTTTGTCATGAGCACCGTGATTCCTCTCCGATCGGACATTTATCGCGATGCGGTTTTGCATCACTAGATATTGTAATTTATGATCGAGTGTACCCTATATACTGTTTCTCATGTTTTCAACTGAATCACAGTTTCTACGAATGGCTAATCCATACTACATAACGAGTTCGTCTATCAGCTTTCCAGTCAATTTGCCCCTTCCACCCATACCTTTTGTATTCTTTTTCAAATTACGTGATTCAGATCGGACTTATCTTCATGATTTTGTGGCCATTCCGTATATTCTTCGGTATCTTCTTTATTCTTCCAGTACTCACACGCCTTACAGCATTTTGATTTCACTGCGCAGTCTATAATTTGTGCACTGTAATTGCCAATAAGAGTCACTAAGCCAAATCAGGACGTAGACTCACGTTTTCTCCACGAACCATCGCCTGATACCAGTAGAAATAGTTGTCTCATCTTTCGCTGCTTTCATCATACTGTTTTTGCAACCTAGTTCAGCTGCAGTTGAAATTCTTTCGACAACTTTGCTTGAAATAGCTGAAAAAACTGCAATAACGCTTATCAGCTAACCAAAGATAACCAAAACCGGGATTCAGTTCAATATCGCACATATCTTCCGGTTGCTTCAATATTTTCGCGGATGTACAATACTAGCATTCATTTCACTTGGTGCATCTAACTCGTATCGATTCAGCGGTCTTCTTCCGACGTTTCTAAAGACGAAACAAGCAATAGTCTGAACACGTGGCAAATAGCTTTAAAAACATCTGCCGTATACCTATTCTGGTCCCCTAAAATACTGTCCCTCGTTTCGGTCATAAGAGGCTAGCTGCCTACCTGGCGGCCTTGCACCTACTATACTTTGAAAAACAAGTACTTCGAGATATTTCCCGGCCATAATCTTTTGATTTTTGAGGTGCTAAGAGACCATTGAAAGTAAACAAAAAAATTTATTTTTTGAAAATCTTAGAGTGGCCTTCCAACTATACTACAAAAGATGCGTCCCTTTCCAATATTGGCGTTAAAATCACTTATCACACAATTGAATATTTAGCATTGATACAGATTGCTACAATGTGTGCGTTCAAGTCCCCAAAGCTCGTGTTTCGTCCTTATCCGAGTGGGTTTTTACATGGTCGGGTAGTTAACACGAGGCACAATCTACAACTTAGAGCGGCATTTTTATTCAGGAGCTGCTTACGCAAAAGGGACCGAAAATCCACAGCTGGCGTCGCACTGTCGGGATATGGGGACTGAGTTCATACGTCACTATTTCTATTTCACCCTCCTGACCCAGCATTCTTATTGAGATCAGCTCCCAATACGTTGAGTTAGCTCATATAAAATGCAGATACCTGCATGCATAGCCTCCTGCTGAAGGTACGCCATTTGTGCTATAGCGTTGCCAGTTTCTTCTGACTCACCATTTGCGCTAATAAGTTTGGCAAGTCAAGACCGGTTGAACGACGCCAGTATCCCACACAATTAATATCATCAGGTTGATGTCGGTCAGTGCCTACCCTAAACGGCTTTGGAGAAGATGTGCGAACTAATATGCAAACAGCAAGAATATGGAGCAAAATGCCTTTCGGGGAAAAATTCTTCGAGTGGTATTCGGTCTTGCAAATAAATTTCAAAAGCAAGAGGCTTGTGCTCATAGTGAGAAGGCCAAAATTACTGCCTTCTCTCCTTGGCTGGTCAATATACAATGGTGCAACAAAGAAAACGCCGATAAACTGAGGAAAGTCTGTTAAAAGTATTGCTCGCAACCAGTGACTGTCGTAGGATCTGCTCGGGATTGTATCACGTTTCTCATAAGCATAACTGCATTCCTACTTGGCTTAAGAGATGACAGCATTCTTCCTGCGTCTTAATAGAAAACACTGCCGTAAAGGATTTTGCTAAGTGCAAAGATATAGCGCACCTGCTAGTATCTCTGAAGAGATTCTTCACTGCTAGTCTGGTAGTGGTATACATACCGAAACCCTGGTCGTGGGTGAGAATGCAATCTATCTGGGATAGAGCATACCTGCCAACGCTGAAGGTCCTGCGAGAGTGCGGTTCAAAATCTAGTGGACAGTATTGAAGCCGCACTCGCCAAGAAGGAATACGCTCTGGGCATTTTCATTAACTTTGAGGGTGCTTTCAACAACGTTGCTGTGACGGGCGTGTAACTAGACTTGTTTTGTGGATAAAAGCAATGCTGGTGAACAAGACAAGACAGTTCTATGGTGAATGTTTATAGACTCTACTCAACGCTCTCAATAGTTCTGACGTCTACCCACAAGCATGCGCGGATGACGTACCTGTACTGGATATTGGATCGTGTCTAGCAATTATCTGCTCTAAACCTCAGTCAGCTCTAGAAGTGATCAATGATTGGTGCACTAGCAATCGGCTTTCAGTCAATCCTCTCTAAACTGATGTTGTTCTCTTTACGAGAAGGAAGAAGCTGTCTGGTCTGACTCATCTAGTGCTCAAAGGAATCACCAAATTCTCCAAAAGTGCTAAGTATTTGGGTGTCATCTCGGATAACAAACTTCTATGAAATAAACATGTTACGTCGAAGTCCTCTAAGGTGCTGTCGGCTTTCTGGCTGTTGGCACGAAATGGAGCCTGCCACCGAGAAGGGTCATTTGGATCTAAACGGCTATGATAAGGCAAATTATATCTTATGCGTCGGTTGTCTGGTGGAATAAGCTCTCACGACAATACGTGATTGCTGCTTCTACTAGACTCTATAGAACGGTTTGTCTCGGCTAAAGTGGGACTTTCAATAGCACGCCTGGCTCCACTCTAGACAATGACATAGATTGATCATCTTCCCCTTGATATTCATATCATAGGCGGCGCTCTCATACCCATCTTCCGATTAATAAGAAGTCGTCTTTGGTACAACACGCACTGGAGCTTTGATGACTGTCATTTGACTCTGGTCTTATAGACATGCCGCCTGATGCGATGACACCAGAACTCCTGTTACGAAATCGACTTTTCCTCTGGCCAAGACTGGTTTCGGTTGGAATCTTAGCCAGAAAAGGAATGTATTCGGTTCTTCGCGGGTGGCTCCAAAATCGATATACGAGTACCTAGGATGCGGCGCTGGTGTCTTTCTGGGCGAAGACAACGTTAGATTTCACTCCTCGCTAGGAAAACTTCCGTCTGTCTTCTAAGCGATATACGCAATCCTGATATCTACGAACTATGTTGTATTGCGAAAAATCAGTGAATGAGCGAAGCATGTGCATTTCGGCGATAACCAAGCTGCGCTTAGAGTCTTGCTGAACCCTATTACGACTACTGGGTAGTTCAAGAATGCACGACCTCACTGAGCGCAGACGGAAGGCTTAGGGTCTTGGCTGACACAATGAGATCACGGGAAATGAAATCGCGGATAAACTTGCTGGACAAAGCTCAGAGGAAAGTTTGTCAGATTTAGGTCTGCCTCCGTTCTTGATTAGGGTTTAGACTTTCCAGATGCCATGACTCTAGAGGTTGCCGGCAAACCAAACGAATTCTTTCCGACGTGTACGAGTATAAGAGGTCTGCGGTTTTCTTGCTGTCCCTCCCTAGGAAAGACTGCAAGCTGCTTACTGGCTTCGTGAAGGGGTACTACAAATTTTGGTAAGCGCTTAAGTGTGCTGGGCATAAGTGACACAGCATTCTGCGACGCTGTGAATGTATGGCTTACGCTCGAATCCGACTGGAAGTAATCGACGTTGATGTGGGTGCTGATACTGTGGGCATTTCATCACTGAAGCGCTTACTCATCTTTCTGCGAAAGACTGAAAGATTGTATTAAAGGAACTAACAGGGAATTCGAAGTACAATATGCAAGTTCGTTGGCTTAGTGCTCTGTTCCGACAGAAAAAAAACACCTTGATGTGCATGGTTCAAGTGTTTCTTCCTCCTTTGGCAGAGTTACGATAATAAATCGACCTTTTGCCCCTAAGACCACGCGGCTTACGCTCGCATTAGGGGATGTTATCCGGTAATATGAAAGACTCAAGAATTTAAACAAAATTATGTTCTTAGGAGTACAAGGAGTAACCTTTTCTGATAGGAAAAAATCACTTCCATCTGGACACAAGTATAAATTGGCTTTGGGTCAAAGGAGTGGTTCTGCCCCAAATCTTTGAATGAAGTCAGCCATTCATCACTATGCTGTAAAAGCTTAGTGCCTCTATATACCAAAATTTTATGGCGAAATTTCTTGAGAAATTTCATCACTTTCAGTTTTCTATTTTTTTTTTAGAAAACCGGAAGCAACGCGGTTCCTTTTCTGATTCAATTATGCGAGTTTCTCATACATGTATCTGATCATTCATCTTATCACACATGTACGGCCATCTGATAACAAGGAACACCTCATAAATACCGCAAATTGTATCTGCCGTGTCAGAACGGTGAGTGATTGTGGTTTCGGTTTGTTTTGAATTCGTGCGATGAAAATAAAAGCATGCGCTCTTGAAACAGCTGCGGAGGGAAAATTCACCCCAAACCGTTGCGCTGGCTTGTCCATACATTTAGTGTGTGAGTCGTGTGAATGGAATCCGGTTGCAGAGTGCGTCGTCGGGGTGACGTGATTTTACAAAACAGAGTGCTAAGAAGTGAAGGAATAAAGTGTTGCAAATGTGTTTCAAAGGTCCCTTAATTTGTCTATATTTTGGCGTAATTTAAACAAAACCCAGCGAACTACATACGTGCACCAGAATACCGGTAAAACATAGCTATGTATGTATGTATTTATGTTAAAGATGATTAATAGCAGTGACCATGTGGCGGCATTGGAACGATTTCCCAGGAATGAATTATTCCAACTACGCATGCACTAATGGGAGACAGCTTTTGAGAATTGTTTGCTTTGGGAGGGATGGAAACATTTTCTCTTTTGTTTTGTTTATGATAAAAAAGGGTTGCCATGAGTACGGTAATTAAAATGAGGAAAATAAAGTGGAACTCAATGACATTTTGGGGTCAAGTCTTCTTCTGCTTCTGTTATCGAATGTTGTAATGTTACATCTAATTCATCTAATGCACTATTTCTGCGCCGTCTATGGGGTTGACTAGGTTTGCGGACCTTAGAACATATCTGCAGACCGCTTTATTTTGGATCACCTGACCACCTGCCAGGCCTACTGCTCTTTAAACCGGAAATGCCTCCGTTGAACAAGGAAAAATTATTTGAGTTGCTTAGCCAGAAGTTTTTCCACTCTCGGTTTCATGATGAGGAGGCTTGCACAGATCTGCTCATTTTTTTATTAGATCGCGTTTTGTCACACTCTGTAATATTTTCCTTTCCTTACATACGTATGTGAAAGCCGGACGAACGACTGTAGTGCAGGCCTTAGAGATGAAGTGGCAGTCTTGCAAGAGAATGTGAAAAATCCAATAATCTTTACTTATTTTGTAATTTTTGTAAGTTTTACACAATTTCTTAGAGTACAGGGGAGTCCTGATTTGGTCTGCAAATCGAAACATTGAACGGGGGCTAACGTAATCTCCATACCAAAGGCAGACAGAAACTCGTATATTGACTCCAATAACCTAAGCTACATAAGTTTGCCAGACTAGTTGACACCCATCTTCGTTGAAGCATTACTGCAATTTGGCTCTCTAGTCGTACTTCTCGATATGAAAGTTGCAGCTGAAAATCAGTAGAAACCTTACTGCATTTACTAACAATGCAACACAGTTGTATACTAGAACGACTATCAACATAAAGTTTTGAACGACGGGGCATAAGGCAAGGGTGTGTCCTCTATCCCATAAAACGAACTTAACGCATAGACAGCAAACTTCTTTGACAACTGAAAAGGAACACTAATTTAGACAACATCATAACCACATTGCACTGGTAAACACAATCTTGTATAGACTCTCCAACTAGATCCAGTTTGTGCTGGGTATCGTCTTATAAGGAATTCATACAATATTTAATGTCTGGCACATTTGTTTGGTTTGTTGACAATGGTCGACTATAAACTGAACCGAAAGTCAAAAATAAAGCGGCAAGTGAACAAAACCTGAATGTCTCTAGACTCATCTTAAAATAGCCGTTGAGATGAAATGGGCACTGAAACCATAAATCACTCAAATCAAAACCGGTTAACTGAAAATTTCTAGAAACTAACAAAGATCCGCCTGCAGATGCATTGGTAATGCCTTAAAATCTCCTTCTACAAAAATTGTAAACTCCGTTCTTACGAAGTGATACGAGTACCATTCCTTAGTTATAAAGTCAAGATACATTTTTTCGACAAAATCAACAGGAGGAGGTCAAACTTAACAAGACAGATCTGGTCACCCCGTCTTCCAAAATCTCGAACAATTGCATGGAATAGAGGGCAACCGGGAACCTGGGTTTGCTTAAAAAGCTAAATGGTTCGACCTAAAATTAAATCTACTCAATATCAGCTCTTTATAACCTTTACGTTTTATCATTGGGTGGGAGGATTTGAAATCCTGTGAGATCCTTATCTGGAGTAGGTATTCTTCCTAACCTAACAACCTACCTATTTTGGAATACTGTCCATTAAAAAGAGAATATCTTGATGCTGTCGTCAGTTAAAGCAAATATTGCGTAACATTCTTATATATGTACGTCCCGTGTAGAGACCTTAGCGCCGTCCATATTCGATCTATAGGAACTTTGTCGAACGCTTTCTCCAGATTGATAAAGATACCTTGTACTTTGAATTGCGCGACGTGGCGTTTGATTATATATGACTGTCGATTGTTTAGCACGCTTTCGAATATTTTCATTGAATTTGACATTAGCTTAAGTAATCAGTCATTGTTTCAATTTCTCGTGTCGATTTTGCCTTTATAAGGTGATGTTAGAATGGTTTCCCTTCATTGATAGGGGATACATTGAATAAAAAAATTCTTCTCATCCATACTTTGCAAAGTATAACTATCCGTCCTTCGTTCGCCTTTCTAAAGCTTCATTGGTCACATCTTCTCCATCATATTGTAAAACGTTTGTGTGGGTACAAACGATAGAACTTATTTCTTTCAATACAATCGCTTTATTCAATACAATTACAATTCACAATCCAATTAGTTATCTCAACCACTTAATCACTCTGAATTCACACTTCAAGTCCAACTGATCAACTGTCTTGTATATTTTGGGTGCTGATATTTATATTTCCCTGGCATATTTTGAGAATAATCTGTACCATCTAGCGTTCCATACAATTTTCTATCTCGCTAGAAAATTTGATTCCGTTCTTCATTCACCAATGGTTGAGGCTTTTGCTCTTCAAATAAGGAAATCTTCTGCTATGGAAACATAGATGACGCTGCTCAAATTCAGTTGGATATCACAGTAAGTTTCCTCTTTGTGCCCGACAACAGTGAGAATGTTAATTAACACGTTAAAATACTTTTTCAACCTGCGGAAAATTTTGCCGTTTTAAGTTGGTAAACGTTCCTGGTAGCTTGTTTCGGCTATTGAATCTCCTCTGAGTTATATCTTCTTCGTGCATTCCTCTCATATGCTTGTGCTAAGAAGAAGCACTTCCTTCCTTAGTGATCAGCTATCTATCTATCTACTTCTCTTTATTTCTCTGGAGCCGGCTTTTCGAAACCTAGAGCGGATTTTTGCATCAAGCTGGCGATGCCCAACTCTGTAACTATGACTTCGAATCTTTTCTTGTCCAACTGGATTCAACTTACCAAACTCAGAGCGCGAGTTTTGAGCCAGCACTAATCATGAACGGCAGTCCTCATATCTCAGAAGCGGGTTGCTGCCTCCGAGATTTCTGACCCCTTCTGTCCAAGGGATTCCAGGAGGTTTAACTAGCCGGTGGCCGCTTAGTTGTGAAACAACAAAAATCCTCAGATATTGACGGTCCAGAAAAACGGAAAAATCGAAACGAAGTTCGATCTGCACATGGAATACGCGGACTTTAAATAGCCACATGCAGCGTAACACCTAGCAAAAGTCCTCAAATCTGTTCATAACCCTACAAGAAAAATAGATGATGGTCGCTTAAACTGCTTCTACGTATTACGTATAACGTATAACTCATATAACGTTAAAATCGTTTTAGATGATTTGAATGCCAAATTAGCCATCCTTGATAGCACAATCAGAAACCACACAATAGCCTATACGATACCACGTCTGGCAACGAACTTAGGCTAGTTGAATTTGCTCCAGGATGGAATATCATTATTGATAGCATACGGTTTCCGCATCTGAAAATTCACAAAGTAACATGCCAGTCACCACATCATAAAACTATTGTATCAACCAAATCGCAAGGCACTCCTTCAGTAGGTACTATAGCTGTCCAAGCACGCCGATGTGGCAAGTTAAAATTTGCTCGCTACCTGGTTGCAGCTAAAGTATTACTACGGATATCTAAGCCGCCAAAATGATAGAAAAATTCTGTAGGAAGGTTTAAAGTTGGAATCGCAATAAACCGCTAGACTCTTTGCCAATCTCGTATCCCTCAACCTCCAGTCAATGCTTGTACAACCTATCTTAAGTGCTAAATATCAGTTGCGTTGATACTAGCATTCCAGAATGCTGGGTTTCAGCCGACCATAAAACTCCTAGCTTAATGAAGGCAACCATATGTTACTCAGCAACATGCCTATGAAGCGGGGCTGCATAGAAGAAAAAGAGCAGTTCATGTGCTCTATACGGAAGGAGAAGGGCATACCATCGGTTCGTCCGGAGAAAAAAAGAAAGAGTGCGAGATCGGGACTATCGAGAAAATGCAAAACTTTCGAGTCTTACCATTTCTGAGATTCGGTTGGAGTATATTATGCGTGTTGAATAGAAGTTCAATGTTGTTTGGCTGTCCCACAAAAATGACACTCTAAACTGCGCCAAGTATAAACGAGATGCTCAGCATCTCATAGAAATTCTTGTCTGCTGAATTGCCTAAATGGCTGTGCGATTTAAGCCACGGTAAATCCACAGCACATCCTGGACAAAACCCAAGAAGATCAGATCGATACTCACAACATCTCTATCGCATTCTAGGACTCATATGCCAGAATCTACATATATTGGCAAACAATACAGGCGCTGGCGAATTCGTCAGATTGTGCAGAATGAGGATAGAGAACGCTAGCTGCTCCGTAAAGGTAGTACAAAGTCTCACGGAGGCCTATGATGTGAAAAAGTAATACGCTATGACTCCCTTAATATTATATTGACAAAGATTGTACGAAACTCGAAAGGCAAAACCAGGGGCACAATTTTCCTAAAGTTTGTGCAACTGGCTGCATATGTTGATGACATTAATATTGAACACTGAAGAACATACAAGTTTACCTGTGGAATGAGGGCAAAACCAATAATGTGCTGGCCACAAGAAGCCACATACAACATTGACTAATCGGACACAGGGTAAGAATTGAGATTTAGTCCAAATCGGCTCAGTTATTGACTTTGATTGTAACACTCGATAAAAAATCAAGCGAATAGTTAATCGCTGTTTCGTTAGCCTAGAAAACGGTTGATTTAGATGCCTTGTCAAGAAACACTAAAGAGATTCTATTTAAGACCCAAGTCGTTCCAGTCTTCTTTCGTAGCACTAAAGAATTCGTGTCAGCGCGCTGAATGAAGATATCTCTGAACGCTTTGATCGCCGGATTTTTCGAGTGATTTTGATTCCGTTTGCATTGACGGGCCTTGGACGACGAGATAGAAAAGCTAACTCTACGATCTGTACGGTGACATTGATCTGGTCAGAAAAGTGTTCATCAGTGCTTGAGTTGGCTAGGAGGTGTAGAGCGCATGAACATCCGGCCCGAAGAGTGCAAAAGACCTCGCCTTGTGGCGCACAAGTACAAGAAGTCTTCATCCATCTTAGAGTGTTGGACCGTGATAGCTGGAGAAGTTTAGTGGTTGAGTCCCAGATCAACCCCGGACTGTAGTGCCCTTTAAGTGAGTAAGTAAGTTAAGCGTGTTGAGCGAAAGGTTCCATTTTCACTGAAAGCGGCGCTGGACGTTGATAAATTCGGGTGTCCGATGGACCTCAACTAATATATGTATATTCGCCCAAAAAGGCTCGATAGGATAGCATATCTATCTATAGCTGGATGGTTGTAGTTTATTACTTTTTAAGAATCAAAAATTGTGCAGTTTTATAAAATCAGCGTTGCTAGTTACCGTTAATTATCCACTGAATTTTTATCTAAACTTATGGCAACCCTATTTATCATACAAGAGAGAAACCACATGAGTATCGTACATGGATGACATATCCAAATAAGGAAGAGCTTTTATACCTACGTCATCCATACATAAATTTATCGTAACCATAAACTCGCCGGCTGCCACTATGTACTGTTTCCAAGCTCTACCACGCCACATGATTCATTGGAAACGTCAGAAAACTTGCAAACAACTTGACAGCAACAGCACAGCACTCATGCTTCATGCAAGTTCTCAGTTCTAGAGAGAGCGTTTCAAGTAAAGCAAGCAAAGATACACGCGGAGCGTTTAGTTTTATCCAATCTATCTATTTATTTGTAGTTGCAATTTTGATATTAAATACTTTACTATTTGGTTGACGTGATTAGCTTTACGACATTTGCCATTGCCATGGATAGATCAGGAGTTCTATACAATCGTCTGCCTCTGTCAATTGAGTCGCCATAACAAAAGTAATTCGTTTACGACCGGCTTGAAGCAAAGTGTAATTTTACATCGCGTTTTGGCGGAAAGACCATTAAGACGTGGCTTACGACACTTCTGTTTGCTCATAATCTTTCATTGCATCAGCAAATACGGTTCTTGTCAATACGAGTGAAAATTGTTGAAATTATTAAAATTGTAAAAGTTCGTGTCATCCTCTCGGCGATACTTTCAATTCAAAAGTAATTAACGACGCCCAGTGTGCCAGTGATAGTTAAGACGTGGTTCCGCGGCTCTGTATAGTGATTGTGAATTCTTTTTTTTTGTAAAAAAGAAAAAGTTGTAAAAAAAAAAAAAATGCCCCAGCAAGTAGATAACAACATTGAGACAGTTCCTTTGTCGATGTCGAACAGAAACGGTGATATGGGCGCTTTAAGTGGTGCCGCCACGAGGAAGGAATCCCTGACAAATGCAGACGATGACGAAGGCGCCGATAAGATTGTGCTTAAACGCAAGTTAACATTGATTAATGGAGTGGCTATCATTGTGGGAACGATTATCGGTTCTGGCATTTTTATATCACCCACCGGAGTCTTCTTTTACACATCGTAAGTATTTTTTTTATTTTTTATTTTTTTTTTGTAGTCTTAGTCTAGAGTTCTTCGAAAAGTGTTTATTGGGAGGTACTCGCAGCTACGGGTGTGGGATAACCATAATCAAGTTAAAGTAGCCGATGAAAGGTGATACCTTTGGATACATGGTCGGGTCAGGCCAATTACCTTAATGGATGTCTCACACTTGAGAATTGCTGTTTCGATACTTTGCAGCCGCAGGGTTGTTTGCACTGTAGGTGTACTCGTGCAGTATGTTGGTATAGTGAAGAGGTCTACCGCTAAATCATCATTCACTTCGCAAGCTAATAACTTGAGTTTTGGGTAGCAGAATCGGTTAGGGATTTGCTTTTTTTGAAGTCCTTAAATTGACGACGGTAAGGACGAATGCTTACACTTGCGTCATTCGTGTGCAAAAATGTTTAGTGACAGTGTATAAAGGGCTTGAACTAAGAGAAGTCGTCTTATGTAGTCGAACGCCTTCGTCTCCAATTGACCGTGCGGTATGATAGTACGAGCATTTCAAATTTCAAGAAAAACACCAAATTGAACTTTTTTTCAAAACCTCTTCTCTTCACTTCACAATAAAGAGTGCCGTTTTTACCTATGTTCTTGGCGTAGCATTCGGCGTTCCTGAAATAGTGACGATCTTGGCACTGTTGTAAGTTCTTCATTTTCCTCGGGCTACTTAACCAGGGTTTCATGCAGTCATATGCATACATAGACCTGAACGTTCGCTGAGTCCTCAAAGCACCAGGAACGGCCTCTTCTAGATATCGGTCATTGCCCAACGTCTGGGATAGCAATTTCTTCCAAATTCCAGTAGCCTGAAAGTCCTTTTCGATGAGTAGCATATCGACACATCTATACAACGCTGGTTTCTTATGACGTTTGTCAAAACGAAGTTTCTGTGTCTCCTACGGTGGCTCGATATTTGCTTGGGCTATGTCCCTAAGGACTTGAGTCGGCAAATTCTCCTTCGGGTCTTCCCAGTTATGCCATCAAAAGCTCGTGCGGGCTGAACTTAGCTACTGCGTTCTGGGTGTCATTCAGGGTTTATGGATGAGATGAGGTTTTACTTCCAAAACTACAACAATATCCCAAAGGCAGTAAAACTTTCAGCCGTTTGCGTCGCTCATTTACAATGACATTCCAGGTCTTTCGATAACGCAAAACGGTTTGTTATAAAGGGTGTTTTTTTTTAGAGGTTTGCTTTTTAAACTGGCAACACTGGTTCCACTGATTGTTGAAAGTTGATTGTGGTTAGTATGTTTTGCCATTTTACGATGAATGGATTAAAGCCAGAACAATGCGTGAAAATTGTGCAAATTTATTTTGAAAACCATGGTTCGGTTCGCCAAACTTATCGTGCGCTACGTCCATTTTACGATCGACATAATCGTCCATCTGAGCAAGTTATTCGGAACACGATGAATCGTTGTCGCACCACCTGCACTCTAGTGACAAACAGTGTGAACGGAAGAAGTTATTGCCGTTGTAGAGCGCATTGTTGAATCGATTCGTCATCGTGCACAGCACTTGGAGCTGTGCCCATCCACAGTTTATAAGATCCAGCTTGTGCAAGAGTTAAAACCGCGTGAACGTTATACGCGTCGTAGGTTCGGTAAATGGGCCGAAAACATGATTCAGCTTGATCCTCATTGCCAACGCAAAATTTTGTTCTCCGATGAGGCCCAATGTTGGTTAAATGGATATATAAACAAGCAAAATTGCCGAATTTGGAGTAGAAAAAACCCAGAAGCTTTTGTCGAGACGCCCTTACAACCATTAAAACTCACTGTTTGGTGTGTTTTATGGGCTGGTGGAATCATCGGCCCATATTTCTTTAAGGACGATGCCGGCCAGAATGTTACCGTCAATGGAGAGCACTACAGAAACATGATTTCCGACTTCTTCGTTGTTCAGTAGCATGGCGCAACATGCCACAACGCGCGAGATACCATCAATTTATTGCGGGAAACATTTGCTGATCCTGTGATCTTACACATTTAGATTACTTTCTTTGGAAGTATGTGAAGCCACTAGTCTGTGCCGATAAACCAGAGACGTTGGACGATTTGGAAGTCAACATTCGCCGTGTTATTGCTGATAAACGGCCCCAGTTGCTCGATAAAGTCGTCGAAAATTGGACTTCAGGACTGCGCTTCATTCGAGCTAACTGTGGTGCATATGTGCCCGATATCATATTTAAACACTAATGGCACAAAATTATCTATCAAATAAAACTAATATTATAGACATTAATATTAGCTGCAAGCGTCCAATTTCATGTTGAATTTGTATAATTCTAAAAAAACACCATTTACATCATGTCTCCGTCTAATGCACACAAATCCGCTCGTACAGAAGGATATCTGTCCGTCCTTTAGTGAAGTGTTCTACCATACTAGCAAAAGCACTGCGTAAGCTGCTCCATTAATTCTATTCTTTAGGACTCTAAGTATTACCTACTTTTTTCTTTTATTTATTTAACGGGCTGCCGACCAGTAACGATTCTCGCTGACTGCTGCCTCCCATTCTCTTCGATTCCGCGCATGCTGCTGCCAGTTCGAAAGACAAAGCATCCTGGCATCCGCAACTGCTTGATCTGAGGGCTGTGATCCGAATATTCTCTTAGCTGGAGCATTGCTGCACGTACGGTAGATGTGTCTAATCTAGTTCTGGGGCCTTATCTTGCCTTTTCTGACTACGTCGTCATACAACTCGTAGAGTTCGACTTTAAGTTGAGTCTCTAAAAAAGGCGAATCTTCTTCTCAGTCATCATGCAGACCTATTGCATTTAAATCCCTTCTTTAAAAGGCCATGGAAGCGCTCATAAACCGTCAGGTCATGAAATATCTGGGCAGTACGGTATTATAGCAACAGACACACTGGTAATTTGATGCCATCTCATCAATCTGGCGAAAGTAAGATAGTTTCACTTACATTTCAAAGGCATTTGACTGAGTTTAGCGTCATTCTGTTAAGAAAGCGTGCATTTGAGATCGAAGAATCTCTTCTTCAATGGATTAGAAATTACCTTTCGGACGTTCAATTCAAGTTGTTTTTACGAACTCAAGTCTGATATTCACAAAATAAATGCTGGTGTGCCCCAGGGCTCCGTTCTGTCTCCGACACTCTTTTTAAATTTCATTAATGATCTCTTGCCTATCACTTCTATTCCTTTGCCGACGCCAGTGCTCTCTGCTTTTCATATTTATTTCCAGGCTCACGTCCTTGCTCAGCGGCTGTAGATCTGGAACGGCAACCTATGTTAAGCTCAGCATTACTAATTGAGTAACCATCAACAGAGTGGAATTTATTGCTTCCAAAACACAATTCTGTCGTTAAAACGAAATTTGAACACTTAGGCACTATGCATATTCGATGTCGTCAAAAATGCTCCTGATTTGACCGCAATCCGCCCAAAATTGGTTTCCATCTGGTCAGGTGCTCCTAAAACGTCTCCATAGTTGCAAAATTGAATTGAAAAATATACGATATAGGACATATTCCATCAAACTATACACGTGTAATTTACTTAAATTTGCGCTACCGTCCGGAATGAACCTGGGCCTCAACCAGCAAGCCAGCTCGATCTTTAGCTAGCTCCCTCCAGCTTCGCACGTCAAGTTGGTTGAGTTCCCATTTCACTTGCGTGCGCCATCTAAGTCACGGTCTTTCTCTACTGCGCGGTCCCTCGGGGTCGGATTAGAAGAATTTTCTGACCGGAGTAATGGTACCCACCCGCTCTATAAGAGCCAGCCAGCTCAGTCGTTGGACTTTCCCTGTTTTGGCTAAGTCGATGTCGCTTTACAGCCCGTACATTTCGTTGTTGTATCTCCTCCTCCACTCACCGTCCGTCCCTGCAGACGGGATCGAAAATCAACCGAAGAATTGTCGCAAGACCAGCCTTATCCATTTTTGATAAAGTACATGCCTCTTCGCCATACAGCAGGACTGGGATTGCAGCTTAATTTTGTTGTTCGAGAGAGAGGTCTTTGCTAGTCAACTGCCAAAGAAGCAGAGATAGGGAAGGGTTATTCTTCGTCTCCAGTGCTGAGACTGGGGTCACTGTCTGAATTAATAAATAGATAAAGTCCTTAACTACCTCAAAGTTATATCTGTCGAGGGTGACGATCTGCCCGAGACGTCGATGTTGGGTATCCTTTTTGGTTAACAGCATATTCTTGGTCTTACCTTGTTGATCATTAGACTCATTTCAATATGAAAGCGTCACTGACATCTCGCTATTTTCTTCCAATTATGTTAATATCATCGGCGTGTAAGAGTAATTGAACGGATTTTTGAAAGATTGTGCCTCTTGTCTTGGTGCGTAAGTTTTGCACTATTCTTTCAAGAATGATGTTAAAGAAATCGCATGACAGCGCGTCGCGTTTTAATCCTTTTTTAATATCAACGATCTCGGCGAGTTTTTTACCGAACTTGATGGAGTTGGCCATCCTTCACAAACGGACTAGTTTAGCAGGGATGCCAAAACTAGGTATTACTCTGCATAACTCGTCTCTATAGGTGCTGTCATACGCGGCCATAATCGATGAATCGGTGGTGCATATGCCATGGTGTGAATATTGGGCCGATGGCGGACTTTCCTGGCCTAAAGCCACACTGATCTGGATCAATCAGGTAGTTGGCGGAAGAGTTTCAGGCATTCACGCAATACAGCAGAGAGATCTTATAGGTTAGGAAGATTGATTGACACAGTCCAGAGGGTCCCCTTTTTTGAGGATCGGATAAGCAATGCTGCAGTTTCATTTATCGGGCATACTTTTGCATTACAGATGAGTTGGTGTATGCTCTTTACGATGTCATTGCCTGCCGCTTTGAAGAGCTTGGCAGTGAGGCCGTCCGTTCCAGCAGCTCTTACGGTTAGATATGGGTATCTTCACATCATCAGGGTCGGGTGGATGGAATTTCTGGTCTACATCGGCCAGGTTGAAAGGTCCATTCTGTCTGACAGCGGTATTTATTTCGTCGTCGCCTTTATACAGTCTACAGGAATGCTCTTTCCAAATCCTCAGCACCTACTGCGACTCTACTACTACGAGTATGTTCCCTTGTTCGTCTCTACAGGCTTCGGATCGGGGTTTGTTTTTTTACCTTTAAGTAAGACTTCCGAATCTCATTCCTGAAATAGCATCTCTCAATTTCTTCGACCAAGCGCTTCTCATGTTCCTTCCTTTTCCTCCTGAGAAGCTGGTGTTTGTCTCTCCCCATCTGCACTTAGAGCTCGTGGGCAGTTCTAGTTCTTCTATGCCTGTGCTTGCCGGCACTCTTCGTCAAACCAGGGGCTTCGTTGTGATGACCCAGTGAAACCCAAGACATCAGAAGCGGCATCTCTGACGGACTTTTGCCGACTCGATCCGAAAAGAATTTGGCAATTCCTTGCGATTGTAGTCGTGGGGAGTCGAACTTCTTCACAATATTAGCTTGCCTTTGCGGTGTTCAGGATATCCGCAACCATACCATGGCCACAAAAAGGAGTCGATATTGGCTCCTCGAAACGTTCGAACATCCATAATACTGGAGGCCTTATGTTGACCACAATGTGTTTTAGATCTCCAGGTCCGCTTATGAATATCGAGATGTGGGAACCGCGTGCTAGTTACGGCAATGTTTCGCCTGCCGTAAAGTCGATTAGTCTGAATCCGTTAGCGAAGGTGGTGACGTGCGGGCTATACTTTCCGACTGTACTCTCTTCCTAGATTTGCATTAAAATCGCCGAGGACAATTTGAATGCCATAGCTGGGGCACTGGTCTTGTCCAAAAGCTCGTATCTTTGATGTCGTGATCTTTCTCATCATTGGGGGCGTGCGCGCGCATATAATGTTAATGTTGGAAAATTTACTTTTAATTCGGATTGTTACGAGGCGCTGGTTAACATGCCGGAAACTCAAGACTTCTTGCCTAAGTTTGCCTCTAACAACAAATCTGCATCCGAATAGGCGCTGCTTTTGCTGTACATAACAATGGCCCTAGTAGATGTCGCAGTTTTTCATCCGGTTTCTGTCCGGCCGATCCCATTGCATTTTTTGAATTGTGGTGATATCTGCTTTGCAGCAGTCTAGGGCCTTTGCTAGTTGTTCGGCTGCGCGTGGATTCGAAGGTCGTTGTCCTTGTTTCGTTTGCAGGGGTTGTGAATAGTAGATCCGTTTGTATTCCGATGCCTGTTTTTGCTTCGTAACTATATTTTTTGCATCCGTTATAGATGTCCCTAGGATGAGGGATCGGTTAGACCGAAGCCAGTAACCCGTTCGAGGATGTGAGCACTGTAGTTGGTCTATGAAGTTATCATCCGCCACCATATCTGTTCCAACACCTTGACTTAGTCTTGGAAATCTTTCCTGGCCTAAGCTCCAAATATGTCGGAGTAGCCTGCCAAAGGTTAATTCCATCTGGGGAATTCATCCGCTGTCGCGTTATAAACGCGCTGCTATTTTGGCAAGTCGAGTCCGGATGGTTATCACTTGGAGGTAAATAAGCACAATTGATGTGTAGGAACAGTTGTAACCGTGGGCATCGCCAAGTTGACACCTCTCGTATCTACTCTATTCCCACAGGACCTAACTACCATACTCGTGTACGACGCTCAACTCAACACTGCCGGACTGGAAGTCGGGAAATTAAGCAGCTTTCTAAATATAAGAAGAATAGTCTCAGTAGATGGTGGTACCCACCTGGTTGTGGACCGGGGAATTCCCAAAATAAAAGCCACTCGTATCTAAAATTTAAAGAAGAAATGTTTTCATAACGAAAACGTGGAAACATTGTTTCTTATGAGTGAAGTGTCCGGAAAGGGGCCAAGCAAGAAGCTGCAAATCTTTATTAACAGATGTCTTTGCAACATCTTAAAGATCTTTTGGTCAAACCGTGCTGATGGGCCTAGATCCAATAGGCGTTAAAATATGAAAGTGGCATTAGAGACAGGCACTCAGGTTGACAAGTCGGCCATCCTGTGGCAGACATAGAGAAGAGCAGTCGAGGAGGAATCCAGGTCGTTGGTGATGGCTTAGAGGGAACTCAAGCCCTTTCTAAAGCTCCGAACATGATCTTGTTGACGCGCTATGCTCCACGAGGGGTCAGAGGACATAAGGAGAAAATAAGAAATATTTACTATTAATTCACTCTTACTTTTTGAACGAGATATTCCCAAGCTTTATGATATACTTTTTATGTTTTGAGCATCTACGAGTACATACTACACTGATTGAAAAGGGTATCGTGGTGGCATCTCCCCACTTGCGGTTTTTTTTTTTATCAATTTATTTAAACCAAACGTCAATTAGTTATCCAACGTTGAACAAAATGAGACACTAAGTATCTATTTAGATATAAGATAGCGAGATATTATTACTCTAATCTTGGATCTTGGATCTTGATATTTGATATTCGTTGTAGGGAAGGGTTTTTCCTCATTTACTTGGGATTTTTTTAATTCAGCAAGGAAAGACGGCGATAGTGAGCACCGTGATATGGAAGTAAGATACGAGTACGAGTATTACTCGTAAACCGCAGCTGAAAAGTTTCATTAATGTCTTAACTGCTTTTTAAGAGGAGTCGACAGCTGTTCTTCAAATTCTGAAAACCTAAAACGAATACGTAGTTCTGGCTTCTAAAGAATTCAAAAAAATGAAATGTTTGACCTGTAAATAGAATCTAAATGCCAGACTTGTGAAGTACCATATTATACTTCACAAAGAACTATTTAAAGATCAAATATTTACGATTGCTCTAGAAGGCCATTTCTTAAAATATTCACACGGTTTCTTGAAGGTGTTAAACTGTTTCCAAATAAGCTTTAAACAAACAGCAAAATTGCTCGGTTTCAACGACGATGAAACCACAATCAGCACGTGTATCTGAAACGAAGTCTGTTCATTCTAGGAGAAACTTGATGCTTCAAATAACGAGAATGCGCCAAACAGCTAAATAAAATGGTTTCAGGTTAACTTGATATACCTGTAGAGAGTATACGAGTACATATGAGTACATCGTGTAGGTACATACATTGCCAGTTCTTGCCGACCACATGTACGAGTACATGATAAAGAGCAAATAAAACGCGATGAAATGCTTCGTACAGACGAGGCCGTTGAGCAAAAATCACCTATTTGGCAGCGGTTTTTTCAATATCCACTATGAAGTTCTGCGATAACCCGCATCAAGGTTAATTCTTCGATCCTGAATTTGATATTTTTTTTGTATTGCTTCAGAAACAGGGTGGTGGCAGGTCGCTGCGGGAGGTCGTATCGGGAATTAAAAGAGGTACCTACACTACCGAATCACGGGTAAGTAACACAGCATTTTTAAAATTGCAGCGCAATGAAAAAACAGCTCGCAAGAGATTCAATCGCCGAAATATGTATATTAAAGATGCGCAGAGAAACCTATTAACGAGTGCCAACGAAATTTGGCAGATAGTATTTGAACGCCGTACTCCCTCGGCTGTAGCGCATGAAGAGGAAATGAAGGTTTTTACGGAAGCCAAAGTTAGCGAAATTGTAAAAACAATGCCCCAGGGGCATGCACCCGGGCCTGATAACATACCCTCCGAAGTGCGGTTGACAATCGAAAATCTTGCGTTTAAATTTCTCGTGATTTTATTCAATAAACTGGTGAGAGCCGAACGAATGCTTAACCAGTGGAGAAAGAGCTTCATGATTCTACTGTATAAAGGCAAAAGCGTCACGAAAACATGCAACGACTACAGATCGGTGAAACTAATGTCGCATACTATGAAATTATACGAGCGATTTGTAAATAGTCGACAATGCAATATTATTAAACTCCATGGCAGTCCATTCGGGGTTGTGTGGGGCATGATGTCAAGTTTTGAAGGATCTGCATATCATTTGCATCGACCTGGAAAAAGCGTTTGCCAGGTTTTCCCGTCTCTCAAAATGTTCTCGAGGCATATGTCAAAATGATATGTGACATGTACGATGATGTATTTTGTGACAGAAAAATTCCACTTTAGCGTAAGGATTTGATACATGGTGGGGCAAAAGTTGTCACCCGTGGTTCTTTGGTTGTTTTTTTTATGAATGAAAAACTTTGGTTTTGCTTTTGGATTATATTTATTTGATGTCTTAAATTTTTTTCCATTAAAACAAGAAGGGCCGCCGCCTGAATTGATGACCATTCGGGCCCGATTTGTGGAATTTTCCAGAACTTCCGGCGATATGTCTTCGCATTCTTGACGGATATTCTCTTTGAGGGCTTCTAGAAGGGCTTGTTAATATAGAAAAGAGCCCCACAAAAAGAAGTCTGGAATGGTTAAATCAGACGGTCTTATCGGCCAGTGTAAATCGCCAAAACGAGAGATTAGGCGATCCGGAAATGCAGCCCTCAAAATTTTGGTTGTGACTCGTGCAGTATGCGCCGTTGATCCATCCTGTTGGAACTACATGTTCGCCAGTCCCAATTCATCCAATTGAGGAAGGAGAAAGTCGTTGAGCATGGCTGTGTAGTACTCGCAGTCCACAGTAGTCGTTGGGCCCGTGGCGTTTTCGAAAAAAATAAGGCCCGACGGGGCCTCCAGCATAAACAGTACACCATGTAGTAAGTTTGAGCGGGTGTAATGGATTTTCGGTTTCCCAGAAGTGATAATTTTGCTTATTCAAATATCCACAGAGATGGAAATAGGCGCTCGTCGCTCATGATGATTTTCGATGAAAAGTTGTCTCCCTCGTGGTCGAAATTGAGGAACGCTTGAGTGTAGGTTACACGCGTTTGGCGGTGCTAACAGCTGATGCACACTCTGTCTGCACTTTCTAAGGTAACATCTTACAGTCTTTCACCAAAATTCACTGATAAGACCGGCAATTGATGCCCAATTGCGTTTCACGTCGTCTGGTCGATACTCCGGGGTCCTCTACGTCATCTTCAACCACAGCTGCGATATTCTCAGCAGAATGGCTGCTCCGGGGCCGGCCAGACCTGACAGCATCTCTTGTTGTCCCATACTCTTCTAGGCGAGCGGCTAAGCTTCGTAGTGTTTCCCCAGTTGTTGTTGGATGACCGGGAAATCTGCGCCGAAATTCACGCTGCGCCAACGCCATCGACGAGTTATTCCGCAAAAAAATCGTAACAATTATTCCGCATTCAGTAGGAGTATAGCGATTCAAGACTTGTTGACGTGGATTTTTTATCTGTTTACTTCACAAATGTCAAAGTAGGATCGACATTTGCCGCCATTTGCAGAAATTATATCATGTTCCGATGGGGGGTGATGACTTTTGAGCCACCTGTTATATACGACAGTCGTTTGTCCAGCCTTAACATGGTAATGTTGGACGTTGTATAAAACATAGAAAAGAAGAATGATAGCGACGGAAACGAAAATGTTACAAATGTCACCGGGTGTAATAAAGCATGATCTTGTAAGGAGCGCGTATCTCCAGAAGTCTCCACATTAAGAAACTGAACCTAGAGAAATTTCTGGCTGAGCAAATCAATTGGTTTTGCCATGTTCAACGAAGCTCGTCGGAAATTCCGGCCCAAAAAGCAATAAAGGCTCAAGTGCTAGCCGAGGTTCAAAGATAGGTCGAAAGAAAAAATGATTTGATCATGCAAATGGGAAAATATCACCAAAATCTTGGTCTCAATAACGCAGTGATCCTTAAAAGGGTAGACTGGTTCGGAAGAGCATCGTCCCTTCGTTATCAATGCGTTTTCTAGAAGTGGCGATTCTAACGTGAGTGCGCGTCGACAGGTTTGTTAGCGTTAAAATATTTGGCTATTGACGATGGACTACGAGTAAAGATGAGTTTAAAGATTCCTCGAAACTTCTTCAGCTCCGAATTTCCTTCAGTCAGAGCCAAGTAAAACATCAAGGATCACCGAAAACTTTCGTAAAGTGGAACACAGCTTGTGTGAAAATCCAAGATTAACAACCCGGAAAGAGCGGCTGCTTAGGGGCTCCCAAAAACAATCGTTCTTGAAGTTCTACAGAAAGCTTCAAGGTCATCCTTTTAACATTCAGACTGAAAATAAATTTATTTTCTGCTAAAACATTTGACTTAAACGTCAACGGCCTTTACATTGCCCAAGAGTTAGTTTTTGCTGCGCCTTTTCGGCAAACGACATCATCATCATCATCAGATGCTATGGGGATGCCCCATGATCTCTGAGGTCTCCCGATTAAACACTCATGGATTTTTTTTCTATGGGGTGCTTCACGGATCTGAAAAAAAATCTGCTGTGAAATTGGCCCCTATCAGAGCGGTTTTAGGTAAGTTGGCAATTGGCAAAATATTTACACTACGGCAGATGTTGGAAAAAACCCAAAAAGTCCAAACCGATAAACACAGGGTCTAGAGGTAACCCTGTAAAACTCGTCAGAATGTGCAGTTTCGTAAAGGTTGGAAACAATCTCTACGAGACCTTTAGTGGGTTAAAAAATGCGCTGCCATGTATCTTTTTCAACATGATGCTTGAGAAAATTGTAAGAAACTCGCAGGTCAACACTGGAGTCACAATTTTCCAAAAGTCCATGCAACTATGATACGATACTTGCATGCGTTAATGACATTTACATCATTGGAAGATCGGAGTAACCTATCACCTTGCGCTTCCAAGTATTGAAACAGAAGCGGCAAAATGTGTATGGCTGTGAAGCAGGGCAAGCCAGGTAAATACTCGTATATGGTGTCAACCAGAAGGGACGCAACGCATTGACGAATTGGATAGAACGTCCACTGGCAAAAAGACAAATGAGTAATAAGGCCTTGTTAGGAAATATTGAGGAGACTCTATATAAGACCTGTGGTCTATTGCCAGCTGCCTACCGTTGCGCATATGAAATATTGCGGTTCCTAGTTTTGGTTTCTGAGCGGGTCTAAGCCATCTTGTTGCATCCGCGAATCTGAAAAGAGATGTAAGTAATAGTAACAGAACGTTCTGAGAGGTCGTGGAAGTAATAGCTTCCTAAAGTGCCGTGTCTCAAATTGCTTTGCTCTTGCTCTTGCTCTGCAGAGATCGTCCTCGGTATGGCGCAGCTTTATTTCGTGCGCTTCCAGAAGATTATAGCCTACCTGTTCTGGATTTGTTGTTACCTTGAGGTCTCGCAGGTTAAAAGGTTTTTCCACCTTTCATTACCTTTTATTTGTGTCGTTGGGTTCACTTTTGTTCTCAGAATAAAGAGCGGAGGTTTGATACTTCGATCTACCAGTTCTCTATCTAGGGAGAGTGGGTTTTGAGCTATCTCGTTTGCATGTTCATTACCTGCCACTACCTTGTAGCCAGGGATGTAGTAGAGCGTAACCCTAAGCTGAACGCAATGAACCCTAAGCTCTTCACGACAGCGCTTCATAAGCCTCGATTTAATCTCGGCTGCCGAGATGGCCTTAATGACAGCCTGACTATCAATAAATACGAGTACAGTAATATCCTCGTGGGATATTGGCAGCAAATTTGGCTTCTTCTGCTATAGCCAATATGTCAGCCTGGAAGACACTGGTGTAGTCCGGTAGGCGGCATGAGCATCGTAAGTTCAATTGATCGGCGAAGATCACGGCGCCGGTTTCTGTCTCCATTTTTGATCCATCCATTCATGAAAATGGATATCGAGTCTGGTACCATTTGGTTCCTGTTCTATTCCTCTCTGCTTGGAAAAATGTAGACGAATGGTGTTTTAAAATCGCCATGGGGTATTATGTAGTTCGTATTGGAATATAAATTTAGTCCACTTATAAGGATCGCGACGTGGCCTTTCGGATTTGGTTTCCACCCATTAAGCTGACCCAACCATCGATAGTCTTTGGATTAGGTTCCCATTTTCTCCCAAATATACAGCTGCAAGGATAGAAGGTGATCGTTGCTTTTTTTACTCGTTCTTCGACATTGAGCTTCCAACTCAGCTTACTAACTAGGGTTGTCCCATCTATGGAAGGAAGGTCAAATTGTAGCATTATCCTTTTATGTGTTAGTAGAACGAACAAACTATGTTTTTTGCTGATTGTTTCCTAAGCCACAGAGCTTGGCATAATTTATGATTTCACTGATCGTGTGGAGGAACTTGCCGGTGGCCATAAGAACAACATCATCCGCGTATGCGGATTTTGATTCAGAACTATTTCATTAACCCCTAGGGTCCACAGAAGAGGTGATATCACTCCTCCTTGGGGTGCCCCTCAAAGTGGCAACCCTCAATGCCGTGTTATCTAGTGCGGCATTACGAAGCATACCAGGTTCGTCAGTGCAGGATGAAATCCAGCATTTCCTAAGTTTCTACTTATAGCGGGAATATTCATACTGTTGAAGGCTCCTTCGATGTCAAGGAAGATCGCTAATGTGTACTCTTTGTCGTAAAGACTTTTTTCAATCGTGCTGACAACTTCATGTAGATCCGTTTTTGTATAGGCATGCTGGGTTGATGCTAAGTCTTTCGAATATGAGTGTCAAACAGTTTTTCCAAAGTTTTTGAAATGTATGAAGTCAGGCTTGTGGACCTCAGGTCTTTGGATGGGTATGGCTGGGCTTCTTGCTCAAGCACTTTGGCACATATCCATACTTGATGTAATTTCTGAATTGTCCTTTTAGGAACGGTATCACAGCTTGATTTGTGATTCCGTTCAGTACAGGACATTTGTAAGCGAAGAATGAGTCTATAACTCAACTTAAACTTTTTTCTTGAAATGCGCGACATCATTTTTATCCACTTTCGTCAGTGTCAAGGTTACTGAACCGTAAACCAGTTCTGGGATGATCTATAAAGTTACTTTGGCTGCTCGAGAGAGGTCTTGAGTATTGAGTATTATAATTGCCTTCCAAGTCCAAAAGAGCTGCGATTAGCAAGAGTGATTCTTCGCATGATATTTGCTTCGTTGACAACTCGTTGCGTTCTTCCCATTATGTCAATGTCGACTGCGTGTATTAACAGACTTTTCAAAGATGCTGTCTCTGAAATTGGCTTATGTATTGTACTACGCGCAATTCTTTCAAGAACGATGTTGACATAACAACATCCCAACTTTGTGGAGCAGCGTGCATTCTCAATCCTAATCCTGCACAATCGAATGAGCTTGACCTTAAACTAGACACAGCTCTGTATAGCTCCTCTTTATAGATGCGGTCATAGGTGTGTGACTTTGGAATCGATGAAGTGGTGGTGTGTATCGAATCAGAACTCCTGGTTTTTCCCCAATATTTGGTGGAATGTGAAAAATTGATTTACAGGTATGGAGGCTTTCCTGGTCTGAAACCACACTGATAGGGCCCGGTCAGGCTTTCTACGAAGGGTCTTAAGCTTTCGGATAATATGGGACAGAGGATTTCACATAGAATGTTGACGAAACTTAATTCTTTGTAGTGGCGCAGTTCAGGCGATCTCCATTCTTTAGAATCGGACATACAATACGGAGGTTCCATTTGTCGTGCCTGCTTTCGTCGAACTAGAATTTTGGCTTTCTTCTTGTATTCTGATACGTAAAGCTTTGGAGGGAATCCTTAAATATGTTTTCTATTCTTTGTGCAATGCAGATCAAATTCTTATCCAAGAGTAGCGAAGAGTACATATTTTTGAATTCCAGCCTCATGTTTGGAACAGGAAAGGTCAAACTGACATTTTAAAGAAAAAGCAGTGATCGTTTACGAGGTCGAGGGGTATGTAAATTAGTTCCCAGTTCAGGTAACTAGCATTATCCTGAGCAGTTCTTATCTTTTGTTTATAACTATCGAACATTTTCTGAGCTTCAGTTGCGGTTTCATTGCATTGAATATGGCGTAGACATCTAAAGCAAACTAACTATAAATGTACGACTACACCAACACAAATTTATCTTGAACTTAAAAGTATTCTCCTAAATGAAACGACACGTGTCGTACTGAAAAGTTCTGCTGCTGGATTTGTTCTTGCTATTCAAGAACATTCGAAAAAGCGTAATTTATTGTGATTTAGATTTATGGCCAGTTAATAAGGTCGAGGCTTTCATGCATCTGACAAATAAACATGGCATTAAATACGAGTATGCATCGACGTACACCATCGGTTAGAAGATTGTGACTTTGCTTACAACCGGTTATTTCAGAGTTTAAAATTGCCTTTTACGGCTACATATTGGTCTCTTGTTTAAGTCCCGCACCCCTCCACACCTATAGATCCTTTACGTTATATAAATGCCGTCCTTGAGCACGGCTTGAACCCTCTAAGCAAAGTTTTGCCAGTGTTAACTATAGACTTGTTCGTTTGGATAGATGTAAAATTATATGGTGACCCCAAACTTGTTGTGTACAGTGTATGACTCGATCTTTAATTTAAATGCACTTGTTAATTCATATTAATGTTTTCAGTTTTGTTGTTGTTTTACTTTCAGTTCTGTTGGCAGTTCTCTGATCGTATGGGCGCTCTGCGGAATACTCTCGACCATAGGTGCACTATGCTATGCCGAGTTGGGCACAAGTATTACTAGATCCGGTGGTGACTACGCCTATTTACTGGTTGCATTCGGTCCTCTGGTTGGATTTTTACGACTATGGATCGCCCTTCTAATTATTCGACCCACAACTCAGGTGAGTAGTTGACCATATCGCCGGTTAGATACAAGTATCTCACTGTTCGTGGCATGACTAAATGCACGCGAACTCGTTGCCCGTAGAACTAATTTAAATATACTTACGACTGCATGTAATGCTACTGTAGATACACAGATACGAGTATGTTGACATGCAGAGACAAAAACTTGAGAAACAAGTAACTAGTGGCAAGTTTTCTACAGAATGTCGACAATTCCATAGGAAATCTAATCAAAAATTAATTGAGTCATCTCAATAAGGTTTAATTAGTAAAGTTATTGGCAAATGAAATGTATCTCACTAGTGTCTGGTATCTCAATTTCGTGTTCGTTTTGGGTTTTTTTTTTTTTTTGGTTTTAGTTCTTCCATATCGGGGACACAATTTAATTTCCCCCAATTAATCTGATCGTCGGAGACATTCTGTGTAAGGGAACTCTAACGAACCAAATATTTGTATCTTTTTAATTAACTCGGGTAGTTTGCATATTGTGTGGATTTTATCTTAGCACTTAGCTAATAAATATATAATTTTGGATGTTTTAATAATGGGTAGCACAAAAAAGCAGGAATCCTAGGCTAAGTTTTCTTTGTAACGAAAAATGCTGCATCTTTGTATGTATGGTAAATGCTTGTCACGAAACTGGTCTCAATACGAGAAAACATTAGCAAAAGGCACTTGAATGCCCCTGTTCTAATTCTCTTCAAAATCGCAGAGCACTTACTTACTTACTTGGAAGGCCATACCACAAATCTCTTTAGATGGTGCGATCTTCGGTCGACTCCCTCCAGCTGTGTTCTCCAGGATGGTTGAGGTCTTTTTACAATTTTGCGCGCCACCTAAGGCGTAGTTGTTTTCTACTAACGGATGTCTAAATAGCAATGATAGTTTCTTCAATAGTTATGTTTCAGCAGCTGTCAAAGTTACCAATGACATTCAGCTGTCAAAATATTCGGTAAGGTTTGCCATTTCACCATGGATTCTGGCTCAGTTGTAAATACGCAACGTGAATTTTGTTGTGAGGTCAGTCGTCATCATGGCTTCAGTGTGCAGGCAATTCGTCGCATCGTCGAAAAGTTTGAGCGTGAGTACACTTTTTTGGATCCTAAGAAATCAACCAGACAGTGATTGTTGCAAAATGAAGAAAATATAGCCGCCGTTGCGGCCAGTATCGAAGAAGACATAGAAATGTCGACTCGGCGCCGATCAGCTGAATTGAGCATCGCCATTGTCAACCTGGCTTATTTTGCGGTTGGATTTGGGCGTACATCCGTATAAGATTGTGCTGACGCAATAATTGAAGCCAGATGACCATAGACAATGTCGTGAGTTCGCTAATTGGGTGCTGGAAATGTTGGCCGGAGATGCGGATTTTGGCCAAAATATCATCTTACCGGACGAGGTCGATTTTTAGCTCAGTGGCTATGTCAACAAGCAAATTTGCCATTATTGGAGCAAACACAATTCACAGATGTTCGGCCAAGCATCAATGCATCAACAAAGATTGACTATTTGGTGCGGTTTATGGCGCTTCTTTCGATAAGCGATGCTAACCTACTTTCTGTGATCAGAGTTCGACAACATCGATATAACCGAGCTTTGATTCCAACTGGTGTTTAGTATCGTCGGTGTTTGTGTTTGACTTTATTTTTATAATGAGTCGTGAATTTACCACTTTTGTGCGTACGTCCACGTCTGTAAATACAGACTAGCTGTTTTGACTCTTAGTGGAACACAGGTAGATCCCCGCCCACACCTCTCAGATTACTCTGATCTGAAGCTACCTGGCTACGAACTAGTGCCATTATCCTTCTCTCACCGCGGTCTCGCCATTTACGTGCGTAGTGATGCAGCTTACCAAACTCCACCACGATGTAGTCCCTGTTCCAATCCGGAATTCAATTTCATGTGGTTAAAATTCCATCTCCGTAAGCAAATTATCCACTATTGCTCTTTTTACACAAACCCTAAACTGGACAGCAATTCGTTTGATGCGCCGTCTGACTCCATTCAAAGAATTGTGTCTCTGTATTCCCATACTGAAATCGTCATTACGGGCGACTTCAATATACACAATTCTGGGTAGCCTTGACATTCTGGACAGACAACACCCGAGGGACGGTGTGTTGAGATGTTCGCTGCGGAAAATAACTTAACCCAGCTTGGAAATGAGTCCACATGAATACCAGACGTTGATAGTCATACCGCTAAGACCCTGGACTTGTTTTAACTGTGCTATTCCCTCTAGGATCGTCGGACCACTGTGTCATATCAGCCAATTTCTCGTACACCGACTACACAGTTAGAGAAAAGATTCCTAAAAGAACCGTATGGCAATACGAGAAAGCCAACTGGAGCGGTCTTAACAGTTTCTTTAGAATTTTTAACTGGTCGTTATGGTTCCTCGATAACGACGTGGATGTCGCTGCTGATATGATCACAGATACTATTCTTTTTGGAATAACATCCTTTATCCCTCATCGGATGAAGAGTATCAGACTAAAAGAAAAGGGATGTAAAGAGGCTGTCAGTGTAAGAGGAATGTTTTTTCGGTCCTATAAGACCAAACCGACAGAGTAAAACCCAAAACAATTCAAACGAGCTGGGAACGACTGCAACTTAAGCGTGTACAATTCCAATACGACCAAAAACTGAGGCAGAAAATACTACAATGTTCCAAAGGTAGCAAACATTTTTGTTCGTTCGCCAGAAATATTAGAAATTTTGACTCATCCTCCATCCCAACGCCCCTTTACAATGGCATTCCAACTGTCAGCTCTTTAGACAAATCCAATCTGCTTGCTGCACACTTTGTGGCCAGCTCAACACTCCCAGATGGCGCTTTGTCTCCGCCTACACTTGAGTGCGTCGAATCTTCAATGGGACAAATCCACTTTCCCACTCGTGTAGTAGCAAGAGTTTTTAAAGATCTAACGTTCACAAATCCGCTGGTCCAGATGGTATATCTCCCCTCCTCCTGAAGAGGGGTGCTTCCTCGCTGTCAAAACCACTGCGTAAGCTTTTTCATCAATCCTACTCCTTAGGACTCTTTCCGAGAAGATGGAAAACAGGTTTTGTCCAGCCCATACCTAAAAACGGCGAATCTTCTTCTCTCTCCTCCTACAGATCCATAGCACTTACGTCCCTTCGTTCTAAGGTCATGGAAACGCTGATAAACCGTCAGAACGAAACAGGAAAACTTCGCAATGATCGGCAGTATGGTTTTCGTAGCAACAGGTCCACGAGTGAACCAAAGCGTAGGTGCATCAATCTGGCGAAAGCAAGATAGTTGCACTTAATATTTCTAAGGCATTTGACAGAGTTTGGCATCAATCTCTGTTCTCTTCAATCGATTAGAAATTACCGTTCGGAGCGTTCAATTCAAGTTGTCTTGGACGGTTTCAAGTCTGATATGCACAAAATAAATGCTGGTGTGCCCCATGCCCCAGGGCTCCGTTCTGCCTCCGATGCTCTTTTTGATTTTCATCAACAATCTCTTGTCTGCTACTTCTAATCTAATATATTCCTTTGCTGAGGACAGTACTCTCTGCTTTTCATATTCGTTACCGGACTCACGTCCCTGCTCTTCGGCTGTAGAACGGGAATGGCAACGTATGTTAAGCCCATTAAATTGGGGAACTATCAACAGAGTGGAATTTAATGGTCCTGTCTGCTGTCGTTAAAGAGAAATTCAAACACCTATCCATTGTCCATGAAAACTTTCCATTCTCGGTATGTGTGTCAATGACAACTTACTTTGGAATAACCATATATTCGATGTCGTCAAAACTGCTGCGAAATGACTAGGTTTCCTCAAGCGATGGAAGAAATACTTTACCCCCTCTGATCTGGCTTCAATATATAAGGCACTTATCTGCCTGAAATTGGAGTACAATGCCCACATCTGGTCGGGTGCGCCTAAAACATATCTGCACCTGCTAGATAGGATTCAAAACTGTGCGAAAAAATTCAGGCGGCGATACTAATATCACTCAAACCTTCGAACACCGACGTAATGTCTCGTGTCTCACTCTGTTTTATTGCAATTTCCACCACCAGTGCTCCATAGAAATCGCCAGTAGCATTCCGCCCCTTCAAACCTTTAACCGCAACACCCGTCTCGCTATGAATGCTCATCGGTGTATCCACCATCCCACTTTCGGACGTACTCTAACATATCGTGATTCGTTCCTAAGCCGTACAACTCGCTAATGGAATGCCCTGCCTAGCTCTTTATTTCCTAGTCATTATAACTTTCAAACATTTAAAACCAACGTTCACCGGTACCTTTCTTTCTACACTCCCTGATTTTCCTTCGCCCGCGGTGTATGCAAGCAATTTAAGAGTACTTAAATCCCTTGAGCGCCCGCAAATTGTAAAAAAAAAACAAGACAGCGCTACATGCTATACAGGCGACGCAACGCTCGAAGCAGACATTTGGCGACTGCGTCATCTCACGGCGAGCGTTCGTCAATTGCCCACCGCGATCATGCGATTTGACACCACTCGATTATTTTCTCTGTGGCTATGTCAAGTCCTTAGTCTACGTTGGCTTGTTTTATTTTATTAGCCCGGGTCTACCCCGGACTACTTTATTTAGCTTATTAACAAGCAAAAACTTAAACCTAGACTTAAAACTAACAAAGATATTCTTAACCTAATATGGGGCGAGGAGAAATGGTGTACGAGGTAGATGTTAAGGGAGTGGCATATTGAGCAGTGCTTTTTTCATTTCGTGTTTGCTGCTATTTAGGTCAAAGACTTCGGCGTAGTTGTTCGTTATACGCAACATTCTAGATATTGGTTCAAAGTGATCGTAGTTGGTACGGTGAGTTCGGATCAGGAAGAGTGGGACCTCTGTTGCCAACCATTTTGGACGAGCTTGAGCCCAATATTCGACTCGCTATTGCCGGAATAACGCCGCACATATTGGACTGAGTCATCAAAAATTAGACCGACCGCTTGAAGCACTGCCAGCGAAGCCGAGACGGCCATTTGAATGATGTGCTATTCCGCACATAATGACATGAATTAATTTCATATCTCACACCGTTGTTGTTTTTTTTTTAAGTTATTTTTCCTATCGTTCTTATCTGGTCAGCCTTTAGTATTTCGAAGAGCGTAAGTATTCATCCGTTCTACGTCTCAGTTACCTGAGCTGAGTGTACTTTGCTAACCAAGTCAATGTCGTTATGCAACTGAAAGATATCTACAACTCCAAGTGGACCAAAAATCGCTCGAAGAATCTTTCATTCAAAACGACTAACGTCATAAACCAGGACTGGAACGATGAAGATCTAATACATATACTCGTGGACTCTACTTAGTGTTTCCCGAAAAGACTTTAATTGCCTTCTTAGGCCAAAGACGGAGCAATTGTGTCATTGTCAGAGTTAATAGCGGGGCCGAGGTATACAAAATTCCCGTACGTCAGAGTTATACATAGCTGTCTATTGTGACTTTCTGTCTGATTCGCCGATGTCGTGTGCATCCCTTCTTGTTGACAGCATATGCAAGGTGCGGCTAGATAACTTTCTCTCCTTCGAGGGTGGCAATACTAAGCTTTTGTTAATTTGTGTTTCGGTCGTAATCATGCGTTGGAGTAACAAGCAGCGTGCGTTGGAATTATTCTTTCAACGTGCCTTTCGAAATCGTTTCAGTATTGCGCCAATGGGTCCTGTCCCGACAATTTCATTAAGCAGAGCAGTAAATCGGATGCTAGGGGCTATTTATTTTTGTGAGAGCTGTGTTTCTGGGAACTTTGCTTGTTTCCACATTTACAGTCAAATGCTTGTTGCCATTACTGTCTCCTATAGCGCGATCCCTCTCAGAGCACAGTTCAGTTGTGTTTTCTACCAACTGCATGCCATTCTATAATATTTGAAAAAAAAAATTATTTCATTTTAAGGAGAGTATTAATTTA
The DNA here is from genome assembly GCA_963966105.1 of Volucella zonaria. NCBI lineage: Eukaryota > Metazoa > Arthropoda > Insecta > Diptera > Syrphidae > Volucella > Volucella zonaria. The sequence continues at coordinate 157,597,480 of OZ014533.1, forward strand.
ATTTTTCTATCTACACGTTTTCCCCTTTTCAGACAATTGTAGCCCTGACATTCGCTCAATATGCTGCGAAACCGTTTTTCGAAGACTGCTCACCGCCCGAGTCGGCCGTGAAACTTTTAGCCGCTATCTGTTTATGTAAGTTTAAATCTAATTTATTGTGCTACTAAAAGTTTAATGGTCTCGCGAACAAATACACATACGAGTATCATCAAGCGAACATGTAAACACGTAGAATTTATCTTGCAATCATTGATCTAGAACGGAGTAGTTAGTCTCGGATGCAGTGCTGGCTAATAAGATACAGTACTGCGGCGCGACCGTGGCACTCTCTATGGATCATTGCGCACCTTGAATTGCATTTTATTTATTTTTTTATATATTTTTTTTAAAGGCTTCCTAACTGCAATCAACTGTCTATCCGTGAAGTGGTCAATGAAAATTCAAGACGTATTCACTGCTGGAAAACTGATCGCTCTGGTGCTGATCATATTGGCTGGACTGTACTCGATGGCGACGGGTAAACTGGAGAACTTTGACAATTTGTGGGACGGACAGTACGGCGCGGCAAACATTGGATTTGCCTTCTATTCGGGACTGTTTGCGTTTGGCGGTTGGAATTATTTAAATTTCGTAACAGAGGAGTTACAAGATCCATACAAGTAAGTATATCGTGGGCCCTCTTTCATGGCGGCATGTGAATATTGAATAACTTAAAAAAAAACAACCGATTTCCACATATGCGCTATTTTTATTTAACTTGGTCCCTTACAATTTATTCGGACTAGTTTTTGAATACAATAACAATCAAGTGGTCACCTTTATTGACCAAAGCAAAATGTGCAATTTTTGCAGCGTTTTCCATTATTTTTTCGAGCATCTCAGGCGGCGTACCGATGATTTCGGCACAAATATTTGCCTTGAGCTTGTCAATGGTCTGAGGCTTGCTGGCAACGTATACGCTTTTCAAATAACCCCACAAAAAGAAGTCCGGAGGGGTCAAGTCTGGTGATCTGGGTGGCCAGTCAATACATCCATTTTTTGACAGCACATGTCCAGGGAATTTTCGTTGCAGAAACCTCATTGTTTGATTTGCAGTGTGTCATAGCGCACCCTCTTGTTAAAACCAGCAACCGTTCAGACCTATTTTACACATTTCTGGGCCAACATAATGAGTCAACATCCACTGATATCGATTCCTGTTGACTGTTTCGCATTCTCTGAAGAAAAATGGCCCAATGATGGCTTTGGCGCATACGCCGGCCCAAACAGTTACTTTTTGGTCATCCAATGGTGTTTCATGGATCTCGTGTGGATTCTCCGTTCCCCAAATGCGTCAGTTTTGCTTGTTAACGGCGCCAGAGAGTCTAAAATGGGCCTCGTCGGTCATCAAAATTTGCTTCAAAAAATCAGTGTCAACCATTCGAGCGATTGCTTGGCCATATTCCAAGCGACGTGGAGAGTTTCTCGGCAATATTCTTTGAGTCAATTACACTTTACACTGAAACGCCGCAAGGTGGTTCCACTGACGCCAAAATGCTGAGCGCGGTGACGATACGACACATGTGAGTTCTAGACAACACGCTCTCTTGCCGCTTCAACCAGTTCATTGGAACGTCTAGGACGTTGATGAACGACATGTCCAATTGTCCCGTGCTTAACAAAATTCGACAACAAACGACGAATAGTGTTGTCAGACCTTGATTTCTGGCCACGATATTTTCGACGATAAGTTAACACGTTGAGTTAACACAACTGAACTACTATTTTCAATGTACAGCGTCACTATTTCAGCGCGTTGTTTCGGTGTGAAGCGATTCCTGGTTATGTCTACTCAAGTCAATCGGTTGATAAATGTCAAAGTTATTCATTGTTTACATACAAACATAACAAATGGCGCACCCTGTTGTTTTGAGATATGCTTTGCCATTGACTGAATTGAAGTTGGCACTTGAATTGGTGATTTTTAAATTTATCATGTCAAGTTGAATAAACACAAAAACTAGTTCTAGACTATTGGATTCATGTTTGGGTATCGGTCTTGACCGAATCTAATGAATCTCGACAGCATTCTCAGTTTTCTGCGTGTTGCAGCCAATTCTAAATTCAAAGCGCTGACAAGTGACGAACGATCTGCCTGTCTTATTAAGTTGTGGGCGATCCCTTCCTGAACTTCATTCAGCAGAAATCGTCTCAAAATCTTGTCTTTCTTAAGCGTCTTATTTCATCTATTCGGTAAGCTTTAGGCACCGCAGCCGCTGAACTGAAATGCGGTTAGACTCGCCGTGCAGCTCATACACCTCGGTGATCCATAGAATTCGATACTCGCGCCTATACCAATAGGAAAGTTTTTCTCCGGAAAGCACTTAATGCTTTTTAATTGACGTCCGATGTCGTTCAGGAAATGCCTAACATTAGGACAGGTATACGGAAGGCCTTATAGAGCATCAGCTTCATTTCTTGATACAGGGTCTTTTTGCCTTTTGTCCAAAGTACTCTCCATTCGCAAGAATTAATCTTCGTTTGATCTCCAAGCTGACATTATTGTTAGAAATACTGGTATTCAGATAGGCAAGCTTTTGAACTACTTCGAAATCGTTGTCAACATTGATGCATTGCCGAAGATGAGAATGCTCATTTGATGACAGGAGCTACTTTGTTTTTTCCTCTTTCGCTGAAAAATCCGGATGCTCGGCTCCTTTTCCAGGATGGAAAATTCTGAGCACACGACAGAGATGTTAATGCCGATGATATCAATGCCATCCCATCAGAATTGCGGAGATTACAAATTAAGATATCAAGATTCCTATCCCTCGTTTCGAAGATGGCCCTGAAACTTACGAAAAGATATGGAATTTGGCGCACTATGCAGACCTGGTTGATAGAATGAACATCACTAGACCCACAAGGCTGAATTAGGGCGTCACGATGGGCTTCAGTGTATTTGCTAAAATCGTAAATTAAGTTGATTCACCTGTCGTTTACCCAGATTGCAGGACCTTTAATCCTCTGAATTGGGCAGAGTATTCTTAGATTCCAATTACGCTTTCTCCCGAAAATAATTTATACGCAATGCAGCACTTCCATGTCACCGGTTTGGAAAGGCTCAGCCGGTAAAACTTGGGGTACAGCGAGTTTTACAATAATTTGTAGCCTCGCTATTCATTCCTTGTCATAGCTGGGTAATGTATGGAAATTCAACCAACAAAAACAGACGTTTCTGTACCACCTTCATCGTTTACAGGACTGCTGTCACCATTCGGCAGGGAAATAGATTCTCCATAAGACATGTAAGCCCTAAACATCAATCACCAGATTTCTGTTCTCATCGCCCAGCATTTCAAGCTCTTCGATGTTTCTCTGCCTTCCTCTATTCAAAGTTGCGTTGCAACCACTTGCCGTGTGACTCTGTATGCTCTGCTCGTTTCACTGCTGCCCGTGGTACCCAAATACCTGTTTAGCAACGTCATAGAGCAGGAGATGTGATTCCACTGTCTACTTATATCGCCAAGCTTTGCGTTTAAGGCCGGCTGAAGTCAGAGTTGATTACAGTCTGGGTCTCTGGCTATTCATTGGAACCGCAGATTTTCGACGCCGAGTTTTCGCAGTGTTAGTTCACGTACACTATTTGTTGCACAGATAATGGCACGCGTCCATACTGACACTATTTGTCGTGCGGACATACAGCATACTGGAAGCAAGACTTTTATATCATGGCGAAGGAAACGGGCTTATGCTTATGTAGATGTAAATAGAATGTTCTTTGTCTCATATCAGGTTAGTTTAAAGGAACTTCGTCTGTATTTGTAACAAGGTGTCACAGTCTTTTGCTAACCATAGGTCCCAGTCCGAATTGGTTCGTCCTTGCGTGCCAGCTGTAGAACATGCTAACAGTAGCGTTATTAGAGCATGCCTAACTCGTCTATTACATTTCCTAAGAAGCAGGATGTCAATCGTATGGTCTGCACGTCTGGTCTGTAGAAGGTTTCGACATCCCAGATGCATGTTCCTTAATCAAGGTCCGTTTTGAATTTGTGAGCTCGTTAATGAGGGTGCTGTTTGATTTTTCATTAAAAGTGTTTTTCTCATGGTAGGTTCCAAACTCAACGCACAACGCATAACTTTTAACTAAGCCCTTTTAGTTGTGCAGCCTGTACCGTTTATGGCTTATATAACTCGAAGCACTTTTCTCTTGAAAAGACCGAGTCTTTCTTGGCAAAGTAGATTCTCCTCCTCCATAGACTGGGGCGATTAATATTTTATAGAGTGCTATCTTCATCGCCTCATTGCGCCGTTTTTAACGGGTCGGCAGCTAGGTCGTCAGTACTAGTAGCTTGTTCTGAAATAGGATATCTATCATCACTTCGTCGAGGACGGGTGGAGGGAATTGTTACCCCTCGTCATCAGGGTTGAATAGTTCGTTCTGTTTAACAGTGTACAAAAGTGGTTCTTCAATCCTCATCATTGACTGCGAAGTCACCACTAGGTTCTCTTGAGCTGATATATGTATATGTTTCTTTTAATCTTTTGGCAAGATTTTAGAACAGCTTTCCTGCATTAACATCTCTCAACATTTGTTGATCTCGCGCTTATCTTATTTTTTTTCCCTTTTGTGAAACCGGTGTTCGTCTTTCTCGTAGAGCTCACGAGACGTTCTGCACCGCCGCCCTATATGTTTTCTGTTTAGCTGCATGCGCTAGACGGCGTTCATCGTCAAAACATGGGTTTCGCAGTGATGGTCGGACAAAACCTAATATAAGAAGTGTAGCATCGCTTATGACTTGATGACAGTTTTGAGACTGGGTATCGGGACAGGATATTGGCGGCGCAGTATTTCTAGAGAGATTAAGGGACATTTGAACTTCAAAGGCTCTTGGCGGTTTCTTGCAATTTCAGCCCTACGACTAAAAAGTTTCTCACATTATTTCCTCTTCTTAGCGGCGCTAGGGATATGTGTATTTCTACACTGTCAAGGGAGTTGGCCGAGACAACGGCGCCCCTCGGGACATTTGGGCATCCAAACTACTTGAAACGCGTCCTGTGTCGATCGCAAAGTTATCAATCTGGTTGTTAGTAGACTGATTAAGATCCATTTAAGAATGTTAAGAAGCGGAAGTCGTGTGCTTAATGACATTTTGCCCCAATGAAAAGTTGAAAAGCCTGAATCGGTTGTTGGAGCTGATCTATATTTACCAACTGCTCTACTGCTCTATTTCCTCCTTTCCCAGCTTAGGATGATGATGATCTTGTGGAGAAGCTTGGTGTCATCGTCTTTTTTCTACGTCGGGCTGGACACGCATATTAGGTTGACTTTGCTGAATTTGGCCTTGATGAGCGCGAGGCGTTCGCACGTCTGAAACTCAAGGGTTCATGCTTGCTGGACCCGATGGATGGTGGTCTAGGGTCTCCAGGTCTAGGGTCAACAGTTGTATCATTCATGTCTGGTTTTTTTTTTGTTTACACTGAGGGCGAATTGATCCGACAAGTACCCTCAAGGTTGAAAGTCCAGAAACCCTAACAGTAGGTTCTGAAGCCTCTTACAGATCTAGGCCTTGAATATGTCTAATTTGCTCTAAAAAATGAACGTTAGGTCAAAGGGTGTATGCAGGCAATATCTTTGATTCCATCTGAGGGGTTCTGCCGCTGCTCTTTTATTCAACGTTGAATCCTGGCATGCACTTGTAATTCTATCTTGCATTACATATCAATTGGATTGAGTAGATCAACCATTTAGGCACAGTCACAGTATTGTTGGATTCTTTTAAGAGGGTTTCGTGTAATCGTATTTTGTGGAAGTCATGCTTGCCTAACGACTTTAAATTTTAGCATCATACTCGTATATAGGATACTCTAAGCAGGCTTTCTTTGCCATTATCAGCAGCCTCATAGTGTGGAAATGTGATCGTGCGAGAAAATAAATTTTAATTTCTAAGACGCCTCTGAACTGCGCATTATACGCACATATGCATGTACTTTATACCTTCGATGAACAGACTATTAAATCATAGTCTTATAAATTAGATGTAGTGATCTTTCGGAGCTCTGGCACCGCTCTCATACGGCGAAGAAGCTCGTAAATCGCGGTCACTGCAAAATTGCGTCTTACTGGTGCTGTGGAGGGTGTCGTTGGATATAAATAAATTATTGGTCCAACTGCATGAGTCCTTTCCATTCACTATGTTGTACGTGTTGTCATTTTGTGCACAATAAGATGGGACTTACGATTTTTGCCGATCACGAACAGCAGGACATTTTCAGAAGATTTTACTTTCGGAGGTTATCCATTGCTCGTCGAAAGAATCATGCCGTCACTTTAAGTTAATTTTTCTGCTTTTCGGTGTCGAAAAAGATTTGAACCCAGACCCTCTTGTGTATTAGTCGACGAACTTAACCATTTAATGCGACGTCACCACCGTCGTTGACTATTACTACCCAAATCATGGGAAATTTGTTCATTGACATATTCTTCCCTCGGTTGCAACAACCATCAACTGGCATACGGATTGGAACTGACGACTTTAATTACTCGTAAGTACTGCAGACCTTGGAAGTGGAACAGGACTTTGTTGAAATAGGCAAAGCTTCTGACGCTTGTGTTACATGTTGTGCGCCTTACTTGGCTATTTAAAGTACTTCGAAAAGAGTTTTATTATTAAAAATAATTTTTCCTTTCCTGGAAGACTTTTTAATTGGAGATACCCAGCAGGCTCCATTGAATATAACTTTAAAACTTTTTCCACTTGAAATGAAATCATTTAACCGTCTTCACATCTTTTATTCCTCCTTAATTTCTGTTGCCATTTCCACCCATCTAAACGGTTTGAAAATGTGCCAGTGTCATTCAGCAATTTACTTACTTTGTATCGCATTAATCAAATTGAATCGAAGCCTTACTCGTGCGTCTGTATCTCTCTTGATAATCAACCCACCAACCACCAGTTGATCCTATCAAAAGGACCTCATTAAGTGTGGAAAACAACTCAGAAGCTTACGTCAGTAATTTTCTTTTATTCCATTGCCCCCACCATCAACGACTTGAAAGAAACTTCCTTAAAGGACCAAACAGACATTCAACAGATGAAGTAGATTAAAGTTATGCACACACGAGTATACCTACATACTCGTACAATAGTTTTTCTACTCATGGTCGTGATTTACGACGACAAGAGTCGTTTGCAATTCATGGGCTCCTATCTGTCCTTCAATTCCACTCAATCCTTGACTCGACAAAAGAAGAAGCCCCTAGATTTTGCTTGTGCGTAGGAGATTTTTGATATCCTTAAGTGGTTTCATTTGTGTTTGCAATTCGAAAGTGCTACGAGTATATTGATTCTAGTCTTCCATTTCGTATAACATTGTATTTCATCACTCCTTTTTCTCATTCCGCAGGAACTTACCACGTGCTATATGGATAGCTATGCCACTTGTTACAGGCATCTACGTCCTTGTGAATTTAGCGTACTTTGCCGTTGTATCCAAGGCTGAGATGTTGAGTTCATTTGCAGTGGCGGTGACTTTTGGAAATCACGTATTTGGACCGTTTGCATTTATGGTGCCGATTTTTGTTGCATTGAGCACATTTGGTGGTGTTAATGGAGTGCTATTCACATCTGCAAGACTGTTTGCGACAGGCGCTCAGGAGGGACATTTGCCGAAGTTTTTCTCACTTTTCCACAGCAAGCAACAGACACCGATTCCGTCGTTAATCTTTTCGGTAAGTATCTTTTGTTCGCAGTACCAAAATAGTTTGTGTGTTTTAATTTCTATTCCAGGTATGTACTCATGGGCTGGTTGTCTGAGTGACACAAGCGTGCACCTAGTTTTGTTTTCTAGCTCAAGTTTTCCTAATGCAAAGGTAATGGACAGATCTTGTCGGCTATCCGAGGGGTCATAAGTTGTCGTCTATCTTGCGGGTTTATGCACTGTAGGTACTTGGAATACCCATATCCTGAAACCTAGCATAGATATAATACGCATCTATCAGCAGTCATACTTAGCAATTCATGACATTAAATTGCCAACTTTGGTGTAATCTTTGACTCTTTGACTTGGAAGTATCAGGCACAACCGGTTCCGTAGCAACTTTCGCTGTTGAAGCGACCTTGGGTAACCGAAGAACGTATGCACGGCGTTATCATGCACCGCAAACCAATAGTTGCATCTGGGTGATGCTTTCACCGTTATGCGGTGCAGATATGTCGAACTGACCATGTCCGGAGAGCAGCCAGGTGAGATGTTGTAGCTATTCACCTCGCCGTGATTTCGCTCCAGCCATTAACGCAGCACGGGTACGATTCGGTTTGTGCACCTACTCATCTCATTCTTGCTGCCAGCACGCCAACGTTCTATCCCGCCTGTCGCTGTCTTGTTCGTCTTCGGGGGATAGAAATATAGAAATCGCATAGACTATAAGCGCACGCCATCCGGAGGGATCCGATGAGATATATCGAGGCAGATGAAATCCGGGACCCCGGCTAGATAGTGCGTCCGCCCACACCTCGACGCCGCACAGCAATATATACTTGGTCACCCACGCAAGTAATTTTCTAGACAGCGCATCTGCCACGTATGTGGCTTCATCAGCTACCCTGTGCTTCCCAAAAGGGAGTTGTGACTCGACTTACGCTCCGAGATAGCGAATTACATTGCTCACACGGACTACCGCACCCACGACGATCACATGGAAATCACATTCGTACCGTTGCCCGCTGAAAACAACTATATCCGTTTTTTGGGCCGTCAGCTCAAAGTTGTGATTCCGCAGCTATTTTGCCACTCTTACGACCATCCACCGTAATCTGCACGGAATTTGGCCGTCGCGATCAACGAATCATGGGTTTAGCATGAACATCTGTCTAGAGAGACTTAATATCACGGGATGCCATACATCTATGGGAGCAAGAATACGCCTTGCCATCGCTTACCTACATTAATAGTATAATACCAAAGCAGAACTTTAGTTTGGAAGAACAAGTTCCACCCTTGGTATGAGTCGAGGCCGATCTAAAACCTCTTGCTGATATTGGGGTCACAGAACCCAGTACTTATTGCTACTCTACATTGGATCAATGGGTCAAACCAAAAGGAGAACCCTTCCCTTGATTTGGGCTTAAACCAGAGCCATCATGACGCTCTCACAAGGGGGCCTATCTCAAAAAATCAGGCCCGGACCGAGATGTGCGGGCTCCTGACTTTCATGGTACCGTGATTTAAGTCCTGGTGGGGACTACGGGTGATCCTGCCGACAACAAGACCTATGACCGGCCGCTTACTACTGGTCAAATCGTAGCAACCTTAGGTGAACCGTTACGATAAGACCAGTACTGTGGTCTAACCCCGCTTGTTATTAGACAACGTCACTGATGGACGAAGCCTTGACAATTAGACGGGGGCTGGCCGTCGCAATCAGGTAGACTTCGTCAGCAAAGCCGATCAGCCCGACTCCCGAAAGCATTTCTAAGTGCAGAGCCCGATTCTAGAGTCCAACTCCGGACGTCAACTGTTTTCTCCGTCGTGAAGATAGCTATCCAGTATCTTTCAGGTTCGGTACACTTTGCCATCTCAAGGCCTCTCGAATGTTGGTCCATCTTGCCGAGTTGGATGCGTTCTTGACGTCGAGTATGATTAGGACGCCGGCAATCTTCGACTTGTTGGGTGCTTGCCACGCCTGTTACCGCGCTTCCTAGAACCTCGGCAACCGCTATACACGTCGATCGACCCTCGCGGTCGATACTGGTATTGGAAAGATTGCAGCACTTTCTTATCCACGCTCGGATCTTCTCTAGAATTTTCTAAAAGTTAACCAGCATACACAGCAGTCGGAATAAGGGTGGAGCGTGGGTTACCTTTATTACCCGGTTTACCCTTGGCACTCGTCCGGGGCAGAATGAAAACCACTTCCTCTCCGAAGGGCGGTTCCATCGGGCCCATCGGTTCTGAACCGCGCAGCTTACGAAATGTGATTCGATACGCATGGGTCTATGTGTCCTTATCCACTTCCGCAATGAACTCACCCCACACCACCAGACTTGAATACCCTCAACGAATATCGGCCTAACAATGCCTGTGAGTTTCTTGTGCATTTGTTTTGTTTGAAAACGAGGCCTGATGTAGACTGCATTGTTTTTTTTATTTATTTCGGGATGAAATAAGCCGAAGCAGCAATCCCCATGTTATCGTTGTAAACCATAACTTTAAGCACCTTTTCCACAGGGAAGTGGCTAAAGAGTTTCTCAGAAGAAGGACTTCAATTTACCGTGAGGAATTGCTTCCCAGCCTTTTCGTATTTCGAAAGAAAATGCATCTGTTGATCTTAAGATCCTTAAGATCTCAGCGTCTATGTCTATAAAGGTTACAAAAAAGTACGCAGCAGTATGTATTGTCGATTAGCAAATCTTCTATCACGGTAACGTTATTGCCCTCCGAACCTAAATCGCAACATCTATGTACCTGCTGAGGCAAGGCACCTGATTTCTTGCTTATTCTATCTTTCGAATCTATCTATGCAAAATGCTCAAGTGATTCTGTATCGTTGCTAATTTTACTGGTTTCTTGGAGCTTCATAACCTACTAATAGTTTGTTGGAAGTTCACGCTTCTGGACACCTAAAGTTCGAAGGATGTTCTTCAGGTCACTACTACTGAAAGTATTCATGAGCTGGATCTCGTTTTTGTCAAATATTGCTAGTTTGACACCATAGACTGAATCGGAAACTATAAAACATTTGAATATCTTCGCTTTGGTATCTTCTTTCACCCCAAGCAATAGGCCAATTATGCTTCTCCAATCCCCGAAGAACTGTATGACTTTTCAGGCTTAATTTAGAGGTTCTAGGACTAGGGTTTTTAAAGCATAATGCCTTTTGAAAGGCCATCCACCCTCATTGGCAGATTCCTTCTTGATTTATGACGACCTCTTCATTAATATGTGGGTTCTGTTTTTTAGTTTAATTCTCGTTTGATGGAAGCACTCAACTTTTTGGGGTTTGGGGTGCCTTCTCGTTATACTCGTAGACTAACTTCCTTCTTAGAGTTATATTCGCATAAGTATAGAGGTATATTGTCGTTTCCATAGTTCCCGGTTTTAAGAGTTGATCAACGAAGAAGTTCGTCGTTGCGAGCGAGCGATGGCGCCAAAGACTTTCGTGAACTTTTAATGTTTCGCAATATCGGAAAATACTTTGGATTCTGTTGATATTGCCGAGGCATTCAGTGATTTAGTGTCCGTATCGTTGCTTCGGTCAATTAGGTTCAACGACGTGTAGCTGGCTCGGTGCCTTGGGCCAATCGACACATTTGTTGTTTTTTTTTTCCTAGGGTGCCTTCGGTAATGTAAAATTTGACAAATCACTTCTTGTATGCGAGTACACAAAATTTAAACTGTGGATGCTAGCTGTGTTCACTAAGTGATGGCCTCTTATTCCCACATGTTTGTCGACTCTTAATTGCATGCTGTCAGCAGTTCCGAAGTCTACGTTCAAACAGACAATTCACGATGTAGTCGGCATCGGTACACCAAAAATGGACTCCCAATTAGTCCTATTGAATCTGAGGTTGCCTTCTTTACGATATGGAGCTAGGTGACTGGCTCCTTCGTTTCTTTGGCTGTCTTCTCGTGGCAGGAAGGCTGAAGAATCGATCATTCTAAGGTTCTGGAAAGAGCCCAGCTGAGACATCAAACTAAACGCTCAAGATGTTCGAACCATATGTTAAACGGCTAAAAGCATGGCTGTGACCCAAGAGGATTTTAGTCTACTCGTAGCTGGTACTCGTAATAGCGATAATCCACCCGTAGTCTTTTTGACTGCAGCCAGGGCACGGATTCTAAAGCGTCCAACCAACACACTAAACTCTCCGCTGGTTTAGACGCTGATCCATTCCAATGACTATAAGCCTCTTATTTCATCCCGAACAGGCCAGAATTTATACGCGCAGAATGCTCGGATGAAATCAACAGAGGCTGCATTTCAAGTGGACGGAAATCAAATGAAGCGGGCAACCAGCAGTGATTTTACCCGCTCACGATGTTCGACTAAAGCTGGTGCTACAACCAGCAAAGGTCGTAGTTTTGGTCTATTTCAAGAAATGAGCCTGGTGGTGGCTTTCCCTTCGCACAAGATCCGGCTGAAACCGGTGGAACCAGTAAAAGCGTGGTTCGAGTGGGTGGAAACTGGATGTTGCTGGAAAATTCAGCTTCAAGAAAACCTCGACACGTTAAAGGTATTGAGACGGGCGAACCTTAAGGGATGCCACTGTTACTTCTGCCACTCCGAACTGGGAAGGCTGGCAATGACAACAATCTGAACGGCGCCGAGTGCAAACACTATGTTGGTTATCTGTTGGAGCTAGTTAAAACAGATAGTGATGCGTCTTCGTACTCAGAACCCTTGGCTGGACACTAAAAAGTGCGAATACTATGCTCACAGATAGAGCAAGAATCAGCCGGTTTTTCTCTCGTTATGTGCTTCTATCGAGACCATTAAATCTAGGTATCTGCATATTGAAAGAATTAATTTCAACTTTATTTTCAAATAAGCGCAGACAGGAGACCGCCACCCGTACTTATCTATTAAATTTAATCCAATCACTTCGGTTCTGCCGCCACTACCGAAGCCAGTAGTTGAACTCATTGATTACTGTGATACCAGGAAGGTGGGACTTATCATAACAAATGCAATGTTAGATGCAATCACCTCATGGATTTCAGGTTGACCTACAATACATAGTTGTCAAAAATGCTGGCTCCCAACCAGGACAAAGCTAATTGGCACTTCTTATGTCTAAAAGCGCCACAAAATTAAAGAAGATTGTGATCAGGTTCTGACAAGAAAAAGGTTTTCTAACCAATAACGAACGGCAGACTGCCACTTTTAATACTGTTTTCGATACATACAAGTGATTGCGATGTTGTTTGTGTTAAAAATCCTTAAAGAGCTACTCATGTGGACAACATCCAAAGGTTTATGCGGTTTGAAACTCTAGAACGTTTGGATTTGATTGGAGACACATGTTCACATTTCTACTAACTCTCCCCTGACTTGATACCAGTTTTGCGAGCTCATCCTGATCGGCGTAGCTGATGGGCTTCTTATAGTCCTGGAACAGGACGAAGATTAAATCTGGAAGATAAGTCATTAAAATTCAGAAAAGGAAGAATTGATTACCCTCTCAGTGCCGCATGATATGACTTTTACTGTCATCAGCACCATTACCATCGACAACCATTACCAAATTTAGAATTTGAGCTGAGGGTTTGGTAGGAACGTTGTTGCAATTTCCTTCCTGTAGGCCACTTAAGCACATACTTTTTCTTAAAGATATAAATTGTAGAGTTTAAGGTATCATAGTTATTTATGCCCATTTATTCAATTTATTTAACAATTTTTCAATTTCCTTTTTCACAGTGTTGTATGTCTCTAATAATGCTCCTAACCGCCGATGTCTACATTCTCATCAACTACATCAGTCAAGTTCTTTGGCTGTCGGTAGCTGCCAGCATCGCTGGAATGTTATACTTGCGAAAAACAAAGTGAGTTATTACTTCACTCTCAGGAAACGTTACTAAAATTTATTTTTTTCTATTCCAGACCCGATCTTCCTAGACCAATCAAAGTTCACATAGCACTGCCACTCATATTCATCGTATGCTGCATAGTACTAGTCCTCATGCCAACCTTTTCGGAGCCATTGAATCTCCTCATCGGATTCGCAATCACATTGTCTGGCATTCCATTTTACTATGCCTGCATCAAGTGGAAGAACAAACCAAAGTACTACGGCAGGGTATCCAAAGGAATGGTGACATTCTGTCAGGCGATGTTTAACACCGTCTTCGTCGAGGGTCCTGATAGTTCTTAAGTTTCAAATTAGACATCAAATGTATGTATATCTGCCAGCAAATTTAGGGACCATTGCTACGATTGTCCATGGCTTACTCAATATGTTTATGACAAATGGTAGGGTAGTCCGCTCTGTCGTCACTTTAAAGATATTTTAGAAAATGTGCTTTTTGGAATGCATTTCGTGCTAGGCTTTTTCATATTTTGTTTTCAGAAAAAAGCAAATGAGTTTGAATTTGGCTTTACTTATTATTACTAAGCGTACTTAGATGTGAATGATTAAAGAAAAACAAAAACAACAAATTTACCCGAAATATTTAGTATTGTATCATAAGTTTTGTAAATGTAAATTGTAATTGCAACACTTAGTTTTTATATCTTAATTTTATGACAAACGCAGGGAATATTTATTGTTAAAAACAAATTAAAATGCAAGTGAATATTAAAGTATCTCTTAAATTAAGCTGAAATCTGTTGCATTAATTTTTCGCCCTTCTCGTCGAATGATGAGCCTAAGGTTTAAGTGAAATCCGATCTAAATTGTATAGTTCTATCCAGCGTTATGCGTGAAATTGTCTTCCTGTGCTGGAACGCAACCTACAACGTCTGGTATAACCTTGGATTCTAACTACGCGATAGTCTTCTCACTTGTGCAATTGAAATGGTTTTTAAACTTAATTCTACGGTCTTAATTTGAGCAGAGGCCTTGACTCAATGTTGTGTTCCTAAACCTGTATGCTCAAGTGCAAGTTTTCGCCCCAATATTTATCTATGATACTTACTCAGATTAATGTACAATATCTGTTCTGTCTGGGTCTGTTACTGTGCCCCTATATGCAGGGCTTTCTGTGACACCATAACATCTACATACGCTATTTGCGGTTTCGAATGTTTAAGGAGTTTCACACCACTTCGGCAAAGTATTATGAGCGGTCGAAAGGAGGAAAAGCTTGTCTTATTCTGATGAATATAGTCTCGGTTTCTTAACTTGAGAATTCTTGCGCCCAAGATTTAGTTTCCGCCGACATTCGTCGTTGCTGCAGACCATAGATATATCGTATTCTGATTTGGATGTGTTGTTTCGGCGTTGTTGACGGGAGGAATCTGACTAAAACTAGATAGGTAGGTAAGAGTGGCTGTTGGAAACTCCAACCCAGTTAGGCCTATTGGCCCATTGTAATGCCACGATCCTCTTACTAATGGAACCAGTTTGAGCTTACAATGAAGCGTAGGAGACTGTTTACATCTATATTCTTTGGATCGTTTAGGTCATTGTAGAAGAAAACTCCTAGGTGAAGTTTTCTTCTCTGGGAGAGAGCTGAACATGTACAAAGTATGTAGAGGATTGTCTCCTCCTCCTCCTCTTCCATGCAGCTTCTACAGAAAACGTTTGTAAAAGCGCCAAGCCTTCTTGCATGCTTGCCTATGAGGCAGTGTCAAGAGATGACACCTATGATGGCGCTGAGATGTTTCCTATTTAGAAGGATCAGACTCTTAGAGCGATTCAGATCTAGTTTTGGCCAGATCTGTGTAGTCGCTAGACATGTTCATCCAACAGTCCACCTAAGGTCTGTTCTTTTATTGGCATCCAGCTTTAATATTAATTTCCACGTAACGATTTATAGAATAGGTGGAGTAGATCCAATTTTGGTAAGTTCATCGGCCTTACAGTTCCCTGGAATGTCTCTGTGCCCCGGCACCCAGCAAAGGTGAAGGTTGAACTGCTCTGCCATTTCCATAAGAGATGATCGGCATTCAAGGGCGGTTTTAGAATTTAATGAGACTGAGTTCAGGGACTTGATAACGGCCTGACTATCCGATCACGTTTTTCTTCAGCCAGGACAGAGCTTCTTTAATCGCCAAAATTTCCGCCTGAAACACGCTACAGTGATTTGGAAGACGGAGAGAGAGGCTCAGCTTTAGCTTATCTGAGAAAACACCGCCAAAAACCACGCTAAAGTGTAAAAGTGGATTGACTTCTCCATGAAAGCATCTCTCTCCCAGAAGGATCTAAAGTGGAAGCTTACATGGAAGTCTTTGTCAAACCAAAGCTCAAGTATGGTGTAATCGATGTTCTCTGTGAGGATTCCTAATGTATTAAGAATGCTAGCGTGGCCAAATGAATTATTTGTATACTGTGTAGTCGCTTTAAGGCGAATAGCTGCAGTCGCAGCTACTTGGCTGCTAAAGATATCGAGGGGTGTCAAGTGAAACAAAATGCCTAATGCCGCAGAGGGAATAGACCGTAAGACTCCGCTTCTGCATAGACATGCTGTTGTTTGGACTCGGTTTAGTTTGCTGCACTTGACTGCATTGTCTAAGGCTCCACCAGACAGCAACGCCTAGGCGAGTATC
This sequence comes from Volucella zonaria, assembly GCA_963966105.1. Lineage (NCBI taxonomy): Eukaryota > Metazoa > Arthropoda > Insecta > Diptera > Syrphidae > Volucella > Volucella zonaria. The sequence continues at coordinate 157,613,669 of OZ014533.1, forward strand.
GGTCTTATGAGCGAGATGTATAGCCAGTGGGTTATGCGAGGTTGAAGGCTCCATTTATTAGCTTTATTGACTCTTTCTTGAACATCAGGTTTCCAGTTTAGTTTCCTGTCAACAATGAGACCCAGCTATTTTGCTGTATCGGAAAAGACTAAACTGGCACCATTTATTGAGGGAGGGTCTATAATTGGAATTTTGAATTTCCTGGAAAAGAGGACAAGATCAGTTTTATGGGGGTTTACACCCAATCCACAGCGATCTGCCCAACGGGTTAATCTGTTAAGATTTAGTTGAAGGAGTTCTTTAATGGTATTAAGTTGCTTATCGGAGACGGCTATAGCAACGTCATCTGCATAGGCAATCACCCTGCTACTACCACCCGCTTCAGGTATATCAGCAGTTCATTAACCACTAAGTTCCAGAGAAAGGGAGAGGGGACACTGACACATCTTTTAGCATAACCTTCACCCAGTTTGGAGTTGATTATCCTGCTATTTAGCATAAGACTGATCAACTCCCCAAGTGAGTCGTCTATCTGCAGAGTTGACAGCGCAGTCATGATTGCGGATGTGTTGACGTTATTAGAGGCACCCTCTATGTCCAGGAAAGCAACCATTGTGTACTCTCTATATTGTAGGGATCTCTCGATATGGCAAGTCAGTGAATGAAGAGCCTTTTCCACCGACTTTCATTTTGAGCCGTTCACAAAAGTCTTGGATCAATTTTTGCTCGTATATCCATCAGTCGTTCTAGAGTTTTCAGAAGGAAAGATGATAGACTTATAGGTCTGAGGTCCTTTGGGACAACATGGAAGCATTTCCCGACTTTGGGAATGAAAACTACATTGAATTCTCTCCATGACAGTGGAATGTGGATCGGTTGTACACAGCTCCTCATTATATTCTCTAGTGTAGGCAGAATAATATCTGAGGGCCTTTGTAGCTCGGCAGGTATTATGCCATCCGGACCAACAGACTTGTATGGTTTGAAGCTATGCAGCGCCCAGAGCAGTTTGTCTCTTGTAATCAATCAGACCATGAGTTTTGGTCACGGTTTCAGTAGGCCTGTTTGGGTTATTACTAGCCGCGAATTGGGAGCTACCTGGAAAGTGGGTATACACTTGATGTTGTCCAAGAGCCATCGGTTTTTTTCAAACAGCTAGGCATCATAGGATTTGTGAAGGAGGATTTTTCTTAGCCGCGATGCCTCAGAGCTGTGATTTTGTCACAGAATGATCTCCAGGATTGCCGCTTTGCTTTCCTCAGTTCTTTTATGTATATTTTGAGGGATTCCTAGGAGGGCATGAGTCACAGTCAGTCACTTTTTTGGTGCTTTTTGCTAAGCTAAAAATTTTCTGCAAGTGTTTCTAAGCAGTCCCAGTGCTGATGTCCACCAGTGCGGATTTTTCTTGCCTCTCGGTTGAATAAGAAGACAGGAAGCGGCCATAGCCTGATTGAGAGCCAGAGGGAATTCCTTTCATGTCAAGCTGGTCGATGTCACGCGGGAGATTTGAGAGTTGAGAGAATAGCGTTTCTGACAATATTCCTCTGTATTTTGGCCAAGCAGTTTTTCGATAATTACGGAATACTGGTTGGCTGGGAGGAGCATCAGTCAGGCTGAATTGAATGTATCTGTGGTCTGAAAACGAGTGTTCAGACGATACCATCCAGTTCGTTAGCAATTGAGTGATGTTGTGAATAAAACTAACTAAACCTCCTTGACCGCCAGAATGCGCTGCTACTGCAAAAAAGGTTATGGTACTTTGAAGTCCGTTCATATTTAGGCAGACATACCAAGTTTCATTGCGATACTGTCTTTAGTTTTGTTTTGACAGCTGATTGTTGTTGACGTGTTTGGCATCATGTTGAGTATGGACAAAAACGATTTTCGTATCATTATTTTTTGAGAGGCAAAACGGCGAAGGAAACAAAAGAAAAGTTGGATAAATATTATGGGCTAATGCTCCGTCAGATTATACCGTCAAATATTGGTTTCGAGAGTTTCGTGGTGGCCGCAACTCCACTACCGATCAAATCCGCAGCGGCAGGCCCTCCGATGCGGTTACAGAGGACAGTGTCAAAAAAATACACGAAATTGTATATGACCGGAAAGTGAAGGTGCGCGAGCTAGCAGATACCACAAAGATTAGTACTGAGCGCACACGCCATATTTTGGGCAATATTCTGCATATGAAAAAGTTATCCTGCCGCTGGGTGCCGCGAATGACCAAAAACACGAACGCGAGAACACTTCGAAAGAGTGTTATTACTTGCTGATGCGGAATCGGGCGGACTTTTGGCGTCGATTGGTAACTGGATTTGGATCCTCGGACTATTACCTCTTCCCAAACCTCAAAAGATGGCTCATCAATAAAAAATTCAGCTCACGCGAGGAAATCATCGACACCACGGAGGAATATTTTGCAGACTTTCCGGAAAATTACTTTTCGGCCGGGATCAAGAAGTTGGAAAATCGCTGGAATAAGTGTATCAAACTAAAAGGGGACTATATTGAATAAAATAAAAAAAACATTAAAAAAATTTTTTTTTTCATTCCCAAGGAGGTTACTTTTCACTCCATCTATTACTTTAAGGAGCAACTCAGGCATACTCGTGCGCGGATGAAGTAGTTGCACTGTCTACCAAATCATTCCTCATTCCATCACTCATCATTTAGACTTCGCTGCTCGTAAGGAAAATTTACGTTTCGTTAAATGCACTCCTAGTGCTCAAATTGTGGAGAACAGATGGGGGGCCTTCTGCAGCTACTGCTGACTCAATAATATGAGCAATTTATCCATGGACATTACGAGTATTACATTTATCAAGGCTTGTCAAGCGCTGTTGTGAAGTAGTTAAGGCTCTGCTCTCAGCATAATGGCAGGCTCTGTTGGGTTCTTAGCCAGAAAGGAATGGTAGACATCGAACGTCCAGACGATGGATCTGATATTGACTCATAACCCGCAAAGCAAATATCAAATCAAATCGAAGCCATGATCTCCTAAGAGCACTTGAAATGATATGAACCCGCGTATTAATGGCGACGACCACTGCAGACCTCCACTATTGTTTTGCAATTTGAAATGGACAGCTTTAGAAAGATTTAATTCTATGAACTCGTAGAGCTATATCCTGGTGTATGTTCTTGTCTTAGGATATCTTATACAATATAAGTCATGAACTGACATCACAACCAAATGTCATTCAACATGAAACACCAGGCGGACGCAACAACAAAGTACTGCAAACATTTAAGATTCCTTCGTCGGAATAAGACGATTCTATAGATCTTTTAGGCGTAGTTGGAGTCAAATGGATCTGTTTTGTTGGTTGTCTCTGAACTTGTTTTTTCCGATGGAAAAGTTACCCCTACGCGCAACGCTCCAACCTGGAGGGTTCTTGGGCAAACACTTTGCTGCCAGTAGGGTCGCTGAGATTATGAGAGCCACCGTTGGCCTTTTCAGTTTTCTTGCTGCCATCTTTACTCCAGGGTCCCGACAAAACTATTAAGCTCCCTTTAGACCTGGACTCTGAATACGTCGAAGTTGCTCTGAAGGAAGGTGTGCGCCAAGTAGCTCAGGTTGACTAGAGCCGTGGATGCCACCGTTGAATAGTCTCCGCCGTCGTCCTGATGAAAAATAGGTGACCTAGTGCGAATATTCTTCTCAGTTGAAGATACTACGCTTCCAGTCTTCACCACGTGGAGTTGGGAGTAGGAGTTGATGGGCAGAAGGTTAAGTGACAACATTTATGTCATCATAAAAGGCCAGGGTACCATTGAAAACCGATTCAATTGAAGTTCTGAAAACCAAGACCTCAAACAAATCGTAGTAAAGACAGCAATAGCTATACTTAGGTATAGCAAGGCTCTCGAAAACTTGAAAGAGAGCATATTTCAGAGACTTGCTTGGAGTAAAGTATGCCGTATGAATCCTAACGTCTACTCTCAGGCAAATACAGAGGTCGTAGCTACACTCTCTGTTGGATCATGCGTAGCCACTGTGTGCTCCAAAGTGCAGATAGCTCTAGACGATGATTGGAACACTATAAATGGGTTTTAGTGCAAAAAACTTTATTAGGTCAAAAATGACTCATTGTAGACTTCCAAGTACTGACGGCTTCCTAGCAGTGAAAAGGAGTTTTTGTCAAGACATTGAGCTTGTCACCGAGGAAGGTCTGTTGGACCTATACGGCATAGTGATAAATCCAATTATCCTATATGTTGGTTGTCTGGTTAGCAGGCTTTTGTAAAAATAAGTCGCTGCTAGTCTCATCAGACTTGAAAGAACGATCGGTATATGCTGCATGCAGGCTTTTCCTAGAACGCCTGACTTTTCTCTAAAAAGAATTATTCTTTGGTGCAATATGCACTAGAGTGTTCATAATTTTGTGCGTCAGCTATAGTATGACTCAGGTCATATGGACATGCCGCTAGAACTCTAGTGCACAGAACGTCTCTTGTGTTTAAAGTGAACTCCTGTCTTCACGAGACTTAATTTCACTTAATGCCCATACGTTCATGAGAGCAAGGATATGCCTTGCCATCGCTGGCATGTATTATGAATGACAGCTTCACCCTTAATAACATATAAGTCGAGACCTACTCATTAACCTCTTGTTGTTCTTAAGGTCCCAACACACAGTACTTATTGCAACTTTACAACGGGTCAACCACAAGTGGAAGACCCTTCCTGCGTTTTAGGTTTTAAACCACAACCACTGTGACGCTCCCTCCTACTAGGGGATCTACCTCTACAGGCCAGGCCCGGACGGAAGCCCGGGTATGGACTACCGGTGGTCCTGCCACTCAACAGAGCTTGTACCTTGTCAAAACCTAACAACCTTCCATGGCGTCATTTGAAAACCGTTACGATAAGACAAGTCATTTGTTCTATCCTCGCTTTTTACTAGACAATTTGATGATAATTGAAGGAAGAGCCTTGATAATTGGGAGAAGGCCTTTCTCTGTGTACACATATAGCCTCTGGTTTTTTAACCACCTGTCGTGTAGACTTATATTTACGCGATGCACGTACATCCATGCGAGGGAGTATACGCCTTGCTATCGCTCTGCCGCCTTCCTGAGATACCAAAGCAGAACTTGTGTTCTGCCAACAAGACCTATGACCGGCAACTTGTAAGATGTTTACGATAAGACCAGTAATATGCTCTGCCCCCGCTTTTTATTATCCAACGTCATTGATGGGCGAAGCCTTGATAATTGGGCGAGGGGCCTCTTCTCTGTGTACAGTAATTGTCTTGGCCAGAATCTGAATCAGGAAATTAATGTGGTCGGGTCTTTACAGTTGACCGTAAAACAGATCTACGATTCCCCGCTGGTATTCTGTTGAGGGGTGATAGCTTTGGATTCCACGTCTCCCTAGGGAAACTTGTGTCTGTCTTCTGGGCGGAGATGCCATGTGAAGAATCGTAGTGACATCTAAGTTGCGCATAAGGCTTTATCGAACTTCCTCACCAGCTATTTCTCGAAAACTAGTCTTTTCTGAGCACAGACGGAAAGAAATTCATTGAGTCTAGTTTGGATCCAAGATCACTGTATCGTCACCATCCTAAGATCGCTGAAGAACCTGCTGTACAAAGCTCAGGTAGGAGAGTTTCTAAGAACCTTAACTTCAAGCTTGAGAGTTTGATTTCGCGTGAGTTTAACCGCAGATGGCAAAATTATCCAGGATGCTGACACACCAAACAAATGTTTTCGGACGCCTCTAAGAGGTTTGGGGACTTTCAGCTGTCCCTCGGTAGAAAAGTCTGTAAGATGCTAACTGAAGTAGCACGATACCGCGGAATACTTCCTGATGGAGAGAACACTCGCACCAGGCTACGAGTACTCGGAGCTGATGTGGTGAGTGCTGATACCGTAGACACTGTATAATTGAAGCGTTTACTCATCTTACTACGAAAGATTGAGAAATTAAGCAGTGCCGCGGCATCCTTTATTTATCCCGTAATTTTTCCAAAACATCAAGGACTGCTGTTTCGATTCGAAAATTCGACAGGGAGGGCAATAAGAAAAATTGGAACGACAATCACAAAAGGGTATGCAGTCTTATACAAGATAATCGGATACGAAGCTGCAAGACGTTTTGAAAGTTTTACGAACTTGAGGGCTGGCTACAGAAAAGGATGAAGCTTCTAACTAATATTAATATTAATTTGAGCAATAGAATTTCGACAGTACAAGGATTCATTATACAAACAGAGTTTAAGGTCCTAATGGTTCCTAGAAAGTAGCGCTTTGGTATCAATATATCTGATCATCACATGCCGCTTACCTAGCATATTACACCATCTCTGCTACTGTCACTGTTAGTGGCTTTTCCATCTGCTATTTCGCAAAAACTTTCTATATCCAGCGACTACACTTCCGAATTGCTAATCTTCTCCAACCAAAACACTTTCTTTAAAATTTCGAACAAACGCCATTGAGAAATATGCTAATGATGCCCAAACAATGACGCAACACAGATATTGTCCAATTACGCGCGTGTCTGTCTGCAGACAATTACGAGTAGGTACGTATCAGCATGATATCCAACGCTCACACCCACTTTCTTTCATTTTAGCTCATTTCTGTTCATTAGCATCCTGCGCCTAGCTACAGCACCAGTTGTCCAGCAAGCAATTGAATTAAACGCCCAACATGAGTCTCCAAACACCACCATATACTTCCAAACACTTTGGTGCAATTGACGCTAATTGAATTACCTCACATTTATCGCATTAAGGCGCGAACACAAGTCAAACTCAGTGACGATGCAAAGACAAAAGCTGACCCTGCAAAACCTACCCTCACATGGGCTTCCTACATATGTAAGATCCGACTAAATTGACCTGGAGAATGTGTAAGGCCGTACGATTCTACCGGCACTGTTTAAGGGGCAGCTATCCGTATACGAGTATCTTAAATCTGTACAAAGAGAATCACAGAGAAGCAGTGAGAATGTAACTCGAATCGTTGTTTCACCAACAGAGAGTGTACTGAACGAAAAGCTTGTCTCTGATTTGAAATCCGAACGAACGACTACAATCTGCAGACTTGCGCTCTGTCTGTGGGGGGTATCGGTCGCTCAATGATGTTGCCGCGTTTGTTACTCGTATCTTGTATCTGACGCTACTTTTTGTTTTTTGAAACTTAATTTCACACTTCCGGGCGTTGGGCCACCACAGCCGCCACATTGTTGTAATTCGAAATAATGAGCGGCAACACAGTGACGTTTCCGGGGAGTTTACGTTTAGATGAACGTTCATCTGTGCGATTCACAGCTCTAATTTTCAGACGCGTTCGAGCTTTCAGCGGTAACAGTTTGACGCGAAATAATCTGCTCGCGAAACGTGTGTAAATTGTGAATTAATTTTCGACAAACGAAAAGAATTTCAATTAATCCGTCATAGTGAAAAGGAGAAGTGAAAAACGGTGATTTCAAAACAGAATGACAACCTGGACTTGCTGTGTTTCACTTGCCGCGCTGTTAACGGTCGCTGCAGCGAATGACATTCAACTTTGGCTGTCAATTAGTGCTCGAGAGCGACAGTTGGAAGTGTCATGGATCAATGCAAGAGCTCATCCCGATGACATGGTATTGATCACCAATCAGGAGCCAATCTCTTTTGAAAAAGTCAAACTGCACATGTCAACGGAGATGTTACGTGACAGCTTCGATGGCAGTGGCAGCGGAGCAGGTGGCGGTGTAGTACCTGCTTTTGAGACTACAACGTCATTGCTGGATGTGATTCCCCTAGACGGCTATGACTCATCTCAATTTTATTGGATAAGCAACAATGGCATGGCAGATATAGTGGCGTCGGTGCGACCGCGATTATCAAAACAATGGTACACGACTCCGGTTCGGTTTGATTATGGTCTATCGCGAAATGTGACAGCGTACACCAAGTGCTATGGCTACTGGGTGAGCTATGTGAATGAAAGTGGACACATTTTGGCCAGTAATTGTATGCGAGCTTATCCAAAGTGGATGAATGAAATGAAATCTATTGTGGGGGAAATGCGTATGAGGGATTTATTTCTACCGGGAACACATGATTCAGGGTCATATCGTCCGAATTTTTCACCATCGAACAGAGAGACTATTGTGACGAAGTACGCGTTGACGCAGGATGATGATATTAGGGGACAGCTGATGCATGGTGTCCGGTATTTGGATATTCGAGTTGGATACTACAAAAATACGGATGATCGGTTTTTTGTGAATCATGGAATTACGAGACAGAGGCCGTTGTCGGAGGTTATTGATCAGGTGATTGAATTTGTCATGGAGACGAATGAGATTGTGATTTTTGGAGTCAAGGAGTTTCCAGTTGGTGAGTGATGTTTAACAAATTGAAGATTTTTACTTTCATAGTGTGATGTAGATGGGTTTCTGGTCATGTATTTGGTATCTCAAGCTAGCCCGGTTGAGCATGAAAAATATGTCTAAAACTAATCTAGAGGAACTGATCACTTTTGTTGCTTACAAAACACCCTAAATTTTACTTCCCAGGGCAGAATCAAAGTCTGAAATTACTGGCGCTCTAAGATGCCTAGGGTCTATGAGTGGGCGCAATACTACGTTGGCTATGATGTGTTCTGAAATGTGTTATTTACGGGGTTATCGTAGATATGGAAAATAGTTTTTATCTTTCCTCCGAAATATTTTATTTATTAATAAATTGACGACTTCAGCGTCATGATCTCCAGTCAGTAAGCTGCATGTATGTATAAGATTTTTAGTTTCAACAGCAGCCTAATTTTGGGTTGGTGCAGTTGTGAATTTGTCGATAGCGAGGTGTCGTAGTGTCCATAGTTCCTTTTATGGTCTCGTCCATCTGACAGATTTCTGTTAGACCGAGTTCGAGAAGAGTGCACTCGTTAATGTTCTAAAAAATGTATGGCATTTATTGATAACCAACATTCCTACTATAAGTTGGAATCCCTAGTTACTATGTTGGAAACACGACAAGGTAATACTAATCGAGTTTACCTATCTGCGGGAATCACCCCTATTTGAAGGATAATGGGATAGTTTTCCAAATTGTTATGTTTCAACAGCTGTTAAAGTTACCAATGACATCCAGCTGTCAAAATATTTAGTAAGGTTTGCCATTTCGTCATGCATTCCGGCTCAGTTGTAAATACACTACGTGAATTTCGTCGTGAGGGCGGCCGTCATCATGGCTTCTGTGTGCAGGCAATTTGTCGCATCGTGGAAAAGTTTGAGCGAGAGTACACTCTTTGGATTTTAATCCGCCAACGATATATGTAGAGGTTGGTGCGAAATGAAGAAAACATAGCCGCCGTATCGACCAGTATCCAAAAAGACCAAGAAATGTCGATTCGCCGCCAATCAGCTGTATTGGGCATCGCCAGAGAGTCTACCCGGCTTATTTTGCGGTTAGATTCAGGCCTACATCCGTACAAGATTGTGTTGATGTAAGAATTGAAGCCGGACGACGATAGACAACGCTGGAGGTCGCTAATTAGATGCTGTAAATGTTGGCCGGAAATCCGGCTTTTGGCCAAAAAATCATCTCCTTGGATGAGGCCCATTTTTGGCTCAGCGGCCATGTCAACAAGCAAAATTGCCATTATTGGAGCAAACATAATTCACAGGTGTTCGGCCAAGCATCAATGCATCCACAAAGATTGACTGTTTGATGCGGTTTATGGCTTGGTGGCATCATCGGACCTTATTTCTTTCGAAATGAGGAAGGGTTCGCTTTTACTGTCAATGGTCTCATGCATATAACGATGTTAATCGACTTTCTGTAGTCAGAGCTCAACAATATTAATATATCTGACCTGTAGTTTCAACAAGACGGCGCTACATGCCATACAGGCGACGCAACGCTCGAAGTTATGAAGGAGAAATTTGGCGACTGGGTCATCTCACGGCGGGCGTTCGTCAATTGGCTAACGCGATCATGCGATTTGACATCACTCTATTATTTTCTCTGGGGCTACGTCAAGCATTCAGTCTACCAGTTTGCACGAGCTCGAGGTCAATACGCTGTTGCCGGAATAACGCCGCACATATTGGACCGAGTCATCAAAAATTGGACCAACCGCTTGAAGCGCTGCCAGCGAAGGCGAGGCGGCCATTTGGATGACGTGCTATTCCATACATAATGGCATGAAAGTAGCTTCAAAATAAAGTCAGATTCAGTTTTATATCTCACACCGTTGTTGTTTTATTTACATTTTTTTTCCTATCGTTCTTACTTGGTATATGTTGAGACATCGACTCGTATTATTACTTTGTTGCAGCGGATATCCGTAACAGCCCAAAAGCCATTGAACCATTATGAGGAAGTTTAACGTCCAATGGCTACAATCGCAAGACACCGCCAAATTCTTTTCCAATCGAGTTTTTCTATAGCTTTCGAGATATCGGTTGCGCTGACACCGAACGTAGAAGACCAGTGGCCTCACTGCCAAACAGCAATCAAAGAGGTCGCCTCTGATGTATGGGTTTTCAAACCGTTCCACCAAATGAAACCCCTGTTTCAATGATGAAAGCAGACAGGCAAACCTGAAAAAACAACTGATTTACAGAGCGGCCTTGGAAAAAAGAGTGAGAAGAGCTCGCAACTTCTGCAAGGAGAAGAGAAGGAAGGAACATAAGCTTCTCAGAAGGGAAAAGAAAGAGCATTGGAAGCGCTTGATTGAGGCCTTAGTGAAAGTTTTACCAACAAATAAAACGAACATGCCAGGGCTATACAGCCCGAACCGAAATCTGCAATGATGGGAATGAAATCTCATAGTAGATCCACAGTCGGTGGCGAGAATCTGGAAAGATTGAATCGGCATACTTCAAAAAGGTGATGATAAACAACGTCCTGTAGTCACGCAGAATAAATCATTCAACCTGGGCGAGGACAATCAACATTTCCATCCATCCGACCCTGATAAAGTCAGGACACCCATTTCCAAGCTTATGTCCAACAAAGCTGTTAGACCCGGCTGCTAAACTGACGAGCTATTTAAAGCAAGAGGTGATGATTGGACACGAAACATACATCAACTCATCTCCAAGTTCTGAGATCCTAAGAAAGGGAGATCGCCTGAACTGGGGCAACTACAGGGAAATAAGTCTCCTCAACATAGCATATAAAATTCTGTCTGCCGTATTAGGTGAACGGCCCTTTTTAGTGTGGTTTTAAACCAGAAAAACCCCCAATAGATCAAATTTTCACATTACGGCAGATCTTGGAAAAAACCCAGGATTTCCAAATCGATACACAGAACCATTTATTGATTTCAAAGCCGTATATGTCAGCGTCTTTAGAGACGAACTATACCTAGTTTTGGCATCCCTGTCCAGAGCGTTCGACTGTGCAGGATGACGATGGAGCATGCACGCTGCGCTGTCAAGTTCGGTAATGACAAAACCGTCAGAAACGTCAGAAAAGGATTTAAACAAGGCGATTTTGTCAACAACGTTCTTGAAAGAAGCTGCGTCTTTGGGTTTAGAAGGAGTAGTAAAGCTCTCTTTTGAGCAACCAAAAAGACTTGATACAGCACCAGCACTACTTTATGGCGCAGTAGCCTAGACACTGACGAAACCTAGAATGGTATTGGCTCTCGAAGCGCCCGAGTTCTTCGGGTAATTTTCTGTCCCGTTTGCATAAATGGAGAACGGAGGAATGGACGTTTCAACCACGATATTTGTGAGCTGTACAGCGATGCCAACCTCGTCAGAAAAGTTCGAATGACCCAGCTTAGAACGCAGAACCTATGGACATCAGCGCCACGGCGTGGAAAGTTTTCGACTCCAACCCAGAAGAACAATGCAGTAGAGGACGATCTTAATTTAGGTGGCGCACACTAGTGGAAAGGGACCTCAGCCAACTTTATGTGCGCAACTAGAGGCAGCCGGTGAAAGATCACGCTAGCTGAAGAGGCATGTTAGCTGAGGCCCTGGTCCACCCCGGACTGTAGCGCCATCTAAGTCGGCAAGTACGCTGAGACAGACAAACTTCCTCATTTAATTAACCAGCATTTTGTAATTGGTAGGTATTATTGTTTTAAGCTTTGTGTTTTGGACTGTCTTGAAGTTCTCAGTTAATTTGTTAGAAAAGCTAATTCTTGAGATCATTTCCTGGTTTTTTGTTACTTCTAATAATCACTCCTAAACCCAAAAAGTCTAGTACTTCTAGAACTATTGTACGTATGTTAGATTACAATGAATTCCAAAACTGGTTAGTACTACAACCATTAAACCAATTTAATGTCAGTTATTAGTTCAATAAAAGGGGTGGAAACATTAGCAACATAGCATTATATTTATTGCTGAGTACTACGATGTCGTGTTGTGCAAGTACAACTAGCCATTGGAGTCGTGGGAATAGTTTTTGCGATTTCAGCTTTGCATTCTACGAGTAGTTATCGCCATTCTATTGGACGCACTGAGAAATGTAAATAAATGGAAACAATCTTTTGTTTCAACAATGCTGATATGCGATGTTTTTTTCACGTTGAAAAATGTGAAATCACATCAAATGTTGTCATCCCCTTGATGATGACAGATTAGTGCGACGACAGTAGGAAATCACTTGCCCGATACGGAACTTAGAGTAGAAACGGTTAGCAGGGAACTGAAGAATTTGTTTGCCGTGATGTGAATATTTGTTGAATCAATACAGATACTCGTCAGTTTAGAAGTTAGAATACTCGTAAACACATGTGTGGTCAACGTACTTGCAGTCATTTGTGTACATCAAATGAGGTAAGGTAAACAGGTCTCCACAAAGTCAATCCTTTGTTAGTGGTACTTGTTCTTCTGAGACAATCATTTGTCTGTATCTCCTCGTATCTTTTTAAGCTTAAGTGATACAGAATAAAACAACAGGTACGTAGAAACCTACTCGTGGCTTTGCAAAAACAATGTCACATTCAAACAAGGCGATTGAATTACTAGTTTATTAGTTTGTATCCAAAAGATACATATGATTTATGATTTCGTGCACAGAGTTTTCATCGGAATAATTTAAGGATTAGCGTAAGATTCACTGTCAGTCACTTGAAGGGGTTTTCAGATACAACTGTTCACATATTTGTCTGACTTACGAAACCATATCTAATTGCCGGGGATTTTTGTAAGAACTTCCGTCCACAAGGTTTCAATTTTGTTCCTAAATTATTCATTAAACAAGCTGTTCCAATACTAAGCACAGGCAGGTGAATCAATAAATAGAGGGCTTTCCAATTGGCATGATCGATTCTTGAACAAATACAACAAGTCCCATGAAAGATAGTCTACTCGTATATCTCTTATTGTGAAGGGTGACCAAATAAAAACGATAGGAACAAAAGTTTAAATAAAACAACAACGGTGTGAGGCATAAAATTGATTCTGGCTTTATTCTCAAGCTACGTTCATGCCATTATGCGTGCAGTAGCACATCATTCAAACGCCCACCTCGGGTTCACTGGCAGTGCTTCAAGCGGTCGGTCCAATTTTTGAAGACTTGATCCAATATGTGTGGCGTTATTCCGACAATAGTGGGTCGAATATTGGCCTCAAGCTCGTCCAAAGTGGTTGGCTATTTAACGTAGACTAAGGACTTGACGTAGCCCCAGAGAAAATAATCGAGTGGTGCCAAATCGCATGATCGCGGCGGCCAATTGACGAACGCACGCCGTGAGATGACACAATCGCCAAAGTTCTGCTTCACAACTTGGACCGTTGCTACACCTGTATGGCATGTAGCGCCGTCTTGTTTTTTTTTATAATTTGCACGCGCTCAAGGGATTCAAGTACCCTTAAAATGCTTGCACACAGCGCAGCGCGAAAATCCGGGAGGATGGAAAGAGAGGTACCGGTGAACGTTGGTTTTAAATGTTTGAAGATTATAATGACTAGAAAATAAAGAGCTAAGCAGGTCATTCCATAAGCAAGTTGTACGGCTTAGGGACTAATCACGGTATTTTAGAGTACGTCCGAAAGTGGGCTTGAGGGTATACTGATGAGCATTCATAGCGAGACGAGTGTTAGGGTAAAAAGTAAAAGGTAAAAGTTTCTATGGAGCACTGGTGGTGGAAATTGCGATAAAACAGAGTGAAACACGAGACATTACGTCGGTGTTCGAGGGTGTCAATTGATTGGCTGATATTAGTATCAGCAATGAGTTTTATCGCATGGTTTTGAATCCTATCTACCAGGTGCAGAGATGTTTTAGGAGCACCTGACAAGATGTGGGCATTGTACTCCAATTTTGGGCGGATGAATGCCTTATATATTCTGGCCAGATCAGAGGGGGTAAAACATTTCTTACATCGCTTGAGAAAACCTAGACATTTCGCAGCATTTTTGACGACATCGAATATATGGTCATTCCAACGTATGTTGTCACTGACACACATACCGAGAAGGGAAAGTTTATCGGTTTCGACGACGTAAGTGCTATTCATGGATAATGGCTGGGTATTTGAATTTCGCTTTAATGCCAACAGATAGAATTGTGTTCCACAAATTCCACTCTGTTGATAGTTCCCCAATTGATAATGCTATTAGTATCGGATTTAATGAGCTTAACATACGCTGGCGTTTCCGTTCTACAGCCTGCTACAGCAGGGACGTGCGTCCGGGAACGAATATGAAAAGCAGAGAGCACTGTCATCAGCAAGGGAATATATTGGATTAGAAGTAACCGACAAGAGGCGGTCAATGAAAATTAAAAAGAGTGTTGGAGACAGAACGGAGTCCTGTGGCATACCAGCATTTATTTTGTGAATATTAGACTTGAAACCTGTTGCTACGAAAACCGTACTGCCGGTAATTAAGAAGTCTTCGTGTTTCGAGATGTTTCATAAGCTGACGGTTTATCAGCGTTTCCATGACCTTGGAAAGAAGGGACATGGGAGAGGAAAATTCGCCTTTTTTAGGGACAGCCTGGATAAATGCTGTTTTCCATCTTCTCGGAAAGTGTCCTAAAGAGTAGGATTGATGAAAAAGCTTACGCAGTGGTGATCCAGCGTGGAAGAACACCTCTTCAGAAGAAGGGGAAATATACCATCTGAACCAGCGGGTTTGTGAAAATTGAAATTTTTTAAAAACTCTTGCGACTACACGAGTAGGAAAGTAGGTTTGTTCCATTGAAGATTCGACGCACTCAAATGTAGGCGGAGACAAAGCGCCATCTGGGAGTGTTGAGCTGGCCACAAAGTGTGTAGCAAGCAGATCGGCCTTGTCCAAAGAGCAGACAGTTGGAATGTCATTGTAAATGAGCGTTGGGAATGGAGGATGAGTCAAAATTTCTAATATTTCTGGCGAACGACCAAAAATGTTTACTACCTTTGCGAAATTGCAGTATTCTTTGCCTCAGTTTTGGTCTTATTGGAATTCCACACGCTCGAGAAAGACGTTGCAATAACTTCTGCTCGTTTAAACTTTTTTCGGTTTTCCTCTGTCGGGATGGTCTTGAAGGACCGCAAAAACAATTTTCTAACCCTGACAGCCACTTTACAGCTCGAGTCGCATCATGCCTTTTCTTTCGGATTGTTACTCTTCATCCGATGAGGGATGAAGGATCTCATTCCAAAGAGAATAGTGTCAGTGATCATATTAGCAGCGGTATTCACGTCGTTATCGAGGAAACATAACGACCAGTTCAAATTCCTAAAGAAGCTGTTAAGACAGTGGTCCGACGAGCCTAGAGGTGATAGCACATTGATCTTTTATTTGTCAGGGTGAGAAGTTAGAAACGAGTCCAGGGTGTTGGAGGTATGACTATCAACGTCTGGTATTCGTGTGGGCTCATCTACAAGCTGAGTTAAATTCATAAATTAAACGTCCTTCGGGTGTTGTCTATCCAGAATGTCTAGGCCACCCAGAATTGTGTATATTGAAGTCGCCCGTAATGACGATTTTTGTATGAGGATACAGGGATACAACTCTTTGAATGGAGTCAGACAGCGCATCAAACTCGTGAAACGTCGAGTTGCTGTCCAGTTTGGGGCTTCTGTAAATAAAGGAGTAGTGGATAATTTGCTTACGGAGATGGAATTTATCCACACGAAATTGAATTCCGAAATGGAACAGGGACTACATTGTGGTAGAGTTTGGTAAGCTACATCGTTGCGCACGTAAATGGCGAGAGCACTGTGAGAGAAGAATAATGGCCCTAGCTTCAGATGAGAGTGATCTGAGAGGTGTGGGCGGGGATCTACCTGTGTTCCACTAAGAGTCAAAACAGCTGGTCTGTATTTACAGAAGTGGACGTACCCACAAAAGTGGTTACTTGTAAGCTCGAGAATATTGGCTATATCCACCCTAAATACCCGAGTCGTTATAAAAAAAAAGTCAAACACCGACTAAGCACCAGTTGGAACCAAAACTCGTATACCATATATCGATGTTGTCGAGCTCTGATCACAGAAAGTCGGCTAAGATCGCTCTATACCTGAGAGCATTCTGCTATTGACGGTAACGGTGTCTCCTTCCTCATTTCGAAAGAAATAAGGTCCGATGATGACGCCATACCATAAACCGCACCGAACACTTGTGAATTGTGTTTGCTCCAATAATGGCAATTTTGCTTGTTGACATAGCCGCTGAACCAAAAATGGTCCTCATCCGAGAAGATCATTTTTTGGCCAAAATCCGGATCTCCGGCCAACATTTCCAGCATACAATTAGCGAACTCAGGCCGTTGGCTATTGTCATCCGGCTTCAATTATTGCGTCAGCACAATCTTATATGGAAGTAGGCCCAAATCCAACCGCAAAATAAGCCAGGTTGAAAATTCAGCTGATCGGCGCCGAATCGACATTTCTGGGTCTTTTTCGATACTGGCCGCAACGGCGGCCATGTTTTCTTCATTTCGCACCAATCTGTGTCAGAATGGTGGCTTAAGATCCAAAAGAGTGTACTCACGCTCTAGTTCACGTTGCGTATTTACAATTGAGCCGGATTTTCAATAATGTTTTTTAATAATATCCGCACGTTCGGAAAGCGTAAAACGATGCATAAAGGAATGGCAAATGGTATCTTTGACAGTTGCTAAAACATAACAATTGAAAAAACTATCATTGCTATCTGGTCACCCTATAGCTTATTTTCAATATTGATACCTTAACAAGGGAACCGAATCCTCAGTTTTCTTCATTTAGAGTGAATGGTTCATTCAGCTTGACAGCGGTATTTAGACCATCGTATAGCTTTTGAGCAGCTCTCGGTCTTCAATGTACGAGTAGTGCAGATTGATATGCTTTTTGTTTAGCTGCGTCCTGCTAACAGTCATCGTTAAACTACTGATTTCCTTGTAGCTGCTCCTTGAAACCGATTATATCAGAAGCAGTTTCTATGATGGCTCGTTGATCTCATTCCCATTGGTGTTCTACGGTGGTGGCCGTGGCTCAAGTGGTAGAGTATTGGCTTCCACATCGGAAGGTTCGGGCATCAATACCAGCCGCGCCCGAATGTTTATCATTCTTTTTTTAGGTAGCAAAAATCTCGTGAGATGAATGGTTGCCTGATATACAACAAGTGAATTTACACTGATAATTCAGTCTCCGCATTAAATACTGGATGCCGCATATGGAGCGAAATAACCACTGAGGCCAAACATCTTTCGCTCTCTCTCTCTCTCTATCCAATTTTCCGAAAAAACTTAACACGTACTCATGCATTTTAAAAGTAGTTATACCCTTTTAAGTGTTAGGGTCTTTAAAAAAAAATACATATATAGATTAGGGCCTGGATTTTGAAAGAGCTTAAGCCAAACGTGGCCGGTCAAAATTCTGAAGGTCTTTTGCGATAGCAGCTCTTAATGGTGGTCTTACTAGACTGCGATGTGCTTGTGATATTCACAATTCCTACCTTGGCTCCAACAGGGTAATGATCCGAGTCGGTGTTGGGTCCTCGGGAGGAGGAATGTCTGATCAGTCTTGTTGATGGTTGATTGATCATCAGTTAGCCACGTCTCTTTATGGATTTTGAGATGTGGGAACCCCGTGCGGGATACTAAGAGGTTGCGTCCCGTTACAATTTCTAGAAACCTGTATCCACTGACGACCAATTTCTAGAGTAGCAATTTTGCCTTAGTTGCGTGCTTCTGATACGGAGCTTTTCCCTTAGGAGTAGCCGACGTTAGCCGTCTCCCCTCTCGTGCTCCTATGGACCGCAGTCTTGCAGATGAATTGATTTACGTTTTTCATCAAACCAGGTGTCGGGACCGTGATCTTCACATCTTGACACCAATGTTAACGGTTTTCATCTCGTGATGCAAATTGCATAGGACATATAGAGAGGTTAAAGCAAACGTAATTGGAAAAAATTCTGACAGTTTGTTGTGGTTTCAGCCGTCCTAGTGGCCAGAGTCAATATTGGCCCTACGGAATGTTCGGAAATCTATAATACAGAAGAAGTGCATTTGACCAGAGGTAGATTCGTGTGGATTGCGTCTTCAGGATGTACTCCAAAGGTTTCTTGTTTCCATATTTTGGCACCTACGGCGGCGGTTTTAACGTTTTTTAGAGACATTTTTTGGTAGTATTTGTCTCTGTGGGAGCATGGACCCATATTAGGCTGATGATAGTGTATTTAGCCCTAGTGTAGATTTCTAAAATCATTCGACTTGAAAGCTCAAGACTTTTTGCTTAAATCTACTACTTATTCGACTTTACTCTATGGGCCGCTGTGATATCTCCTTATTAGCAGTATAAGGCCTTCGCAAGTAATTCGGCTGCATCTCACCTCTTCATGTTCTGAATCTTTCCGGAATCGAAACTCGTCAAGAGCGACTCTATCCATATCCCAGGCTCTTGATTACTTGACAACAGTAGGGTCACATCTGCTAATCTTGGTGTCCAAACGAATTCTTGAGTTAGTAACCTGGTAAAGTGATGGAAGAGCCAATTTGATGACGCTCACTTTTTTCTCTTATCAGTATCATACCGCTTATAAATTATTATTCGAGACAGATATGTATACACATGCTTAAAATTGAAAATTTTAGTAACTCGATGGCATCACGATATACGAGAGCTGTTTGATGAGTACCCGGATTGGAAGATAGGTAGTGAGCCAAAATGAGTGTATCATCGTTTTGTACAGCCTCCTTTAGCCAGCCTGTCAAAATTTGGTGACAATCCGACGCTTAGTTTTGTTTTGACGCCTTTCCGGCAGAAGGCACGGTCTTCGCCTTCTTTGGATCATGTTCACAGGGTAAAACCCATTGTTTCGATTGTTCTTTGGTCTCTGATGTGTACCAATGAATCCATGTCACATCGACGGTCAGGGAATGACGCAGATGCCTGCTATCTCAGCCAACTGAATTTTCATTCGGCGGCTCGCCAATACGAGATCATGGATTTTTTCCACGGTTTCCTCTGTGGTAACCGTTTTTGGGCCACCTGGGCGCGGTTCATCAAAAACTGACGTGCGGCCACGGCGAAACTCTGCGAACCAATGATAAACGGTTGTACGGGAAGTTGAATGGGCGTCATTGAGAATGGGCTTGATTTCCTCGCAGGTTTTACCACTCAAAAACAAGAATCGGATCACGGAGAGATACTGCTCCTTTTCCATGGTCGCAAAAAACACTAACACGATGTCTTGAAATTGGTGTCAAAACAAAACCAAGTGTCGGATTGTCACCAAATTTTGACAGACGGGCGAAAAGGGGTTATACTAAATGATGGTACACTCATTTTGGCTCTGTAACGCCACCTCCAACCCGGGTACTCATCAAACAGCCCTCGTAAGATATAAAATGGGCGCCCATCTACACATGAATCTTATGTTACGTTTAATTATATCGTAGTTATGATGGATTTCCAAATGAAATAGGGCGGTGGGGTTGGTATTCTCTATTTAACCAGTCCTTCATAGAAAGCATGCGACATGTTCCTTTTATCAAGGCTTAAGTCAGTTATGGAATTCCTACTTTAGAAGCCGTATCCTTTACTCTGCCTTTATGCCAATCAAATATGGCAAAGAGTACGTTGCCACTTATTCGCTTCCTGAAGCATAAAATATTTTTTGTCTAGCGTCTTTCGAACTCAGCTTAGGCATCTAAAATATTTGTGTAGCAAGCCCATTACAGGATTATGAGCACTGACATCGGTTCTCTGGAAGCTGCTCCACTACCATCCCTACCTTAATATTCTGGTAAGATGCCAAGTAATTTGGAAGTAGCTTGAGTGATTACCTCTGAGGACGAAGTTTGCCTTATCAATGAGAGTGCTCTGTCCAAACCTCTGCAATTCTATTGCCCTTAAGTTCACACTGGAGCGGTGCTTGCGCAGGTCTGAGTATTTATTGACATTTGGATGGTCACCTCAACTCGGAAGACGACCAGTGGTGTCCACTTGTACGTTCATAACTTGTTTGGAGGCTGCGTATAGCGAAGTGTTTTTGTTTTAACTACGTTTGAATATTACACAAATAGAGCAATGTCTCGGAATTGGCTTATGAAAAACGTGATCTTAACCGGCACTTAAACTTGACATCAAATTAAAGTCAACTTGCAATTTTTATACAAAGTACGCTGCAGAGCATGACTCGATTTACTGGTTTCATTCAGCTGAATTTTTTAATACCTCAGGCAGTGAGTCATTGGACACAGTAAACCTCAATTTGAAAACAAGTTGAAAGACTATATCAACGTAAGCGACGGACGTTATTAGACATGAACCCCAGTAAATTGTTCTCAGTCGCCATTCAGACACTTGTCGAATGTTTATGTCGTGGCCAATTAAAGCTCATTTATGCTGAAGTTCAACTAATTCGCAGCTCTAGTTTAATATACTTGAACTGCCTTTTAATTTACATTTAAGTGCAGATAAATTTCTATTGCCTGTCGTTATGTTGGATTGTAGACAAAAAAATAGGTCGTCAAGATTTCTATCAGAAAATGGTATGAAGCCACTTGTATGTGAGCTATTCACGCACGACTCGGGCGCACACTCATATATTCGTATACGAGTACCTCCTTACTTTTCGTCACCAGCTAAGAAAAATCTGGCGGATCTTATCCAGCGACTTTATATACAACAGGGCCTTGATGATCCGAACAATCCCCCTGGGTCCGGGAACGAGACCTCAAATTCGAAGAATTGATTTAACTTGAGTCTACTGTCACTCGCAGTGCCACACACACCACGCAATACTAAGTCTGTTCCCTTAGGGCCGGTGCACATGAGCTGCAACGTATTTCTTCCTATCTATTTTGCAGCTTATGTGTACCGGGCCTTACTTTTTCCAGTAACTTTAAGTTGACGCGCAGAGTAAACAGATGTACCGCAGAACGATGACGAAGAATCCCAATAACTCACAGATATGTACAAACATTTGGATCATAATACGAGTATCTGACTACATTTCGACAGGCAAGAGGCTGTCCGTGTTGTCCAATGATCGAGAACATTCGCCAATTTTTTCTGGTATCCCTAGAGGCTCCAGACAACGGCGTCCTAAAGAGAATGGTTTCCGACTTCTGAAAGTTGATTTTCAACTTCCAGTCATTGCAAAATCGTCTTATCTTATCGAAGTCACGCTGCAAGAGAGTATTAATGACCTCGATTTTTGGACCAGCTCTGTACGCTATCAAATCGTCTGCGTACGCAATAGTATGGGGAAGTGAACCTATCAAGTCGCTTGTATAAATGTTGAATAGGATCGGCGAATTGACCGCGCCTTGCTGCAGACCATTTTTAATTTGAAATATTCCAACAGAAGTCACATCACCATTTTTCACGATGAACTATTATAAAGAATGTACAAGAATGGTTTACTGATCCCCAGCCTAGTCAGCTTAGAGAAAAGACCCTCTAACCATACGGTGTCAAAGGCCTTCTCCAAGTCAATAAGGCAGGCACCAGTACATTGGTTTTTGCCTTTATTCCATTGGATATCGGACACCAGTTTAGACGCGGCATGTGAGATACTCGTATCATGTCCCGCCTTAAAACCGAATTGATTATCCGGAACTATATGTTTGTCCTCAACCCACCTAGACAGAGCTCTATTGATTACTTTTTCAAACACCTTACTGATATTCGGAAGGAGACTTATCGACCGGAGATTCGCCGGATTGGATATATCCTTTCCCTTTTTGGGGATAGGTTGAACCACCGCCGTTTTCCAATGCGCTGGACAATGTGCATTATTCATTGCATTATTAAACAGGGTGGTGTAAATGTCCACCGCTTCTAGAGGAAGATGTCGAAGCACGATGTTCGGAATACCATACCATCGGTCCCCAGTGATTTCTTAGCCCTGATTGTGTCGAAGATCTCATGGAGCTCTTCCTTCGAAATGAACGGGGGTAGGTCACCCTCTCTGGTAATGACATTGTTTGCCATATTTTCTTCGCTGAACCGAGTAAAACCAGAGCCCTCGGATCTCCAGTTCTCTATTTCATTTCGAATGTAGAAGTTTTTCACCAAGACGCGACTGTCCAGGTCATAATTAGGGCCAATGGTATCGGTGGCCTTGTATATTTCCTGGAAAGTCGCCCCTATGGCCTCAACCTTCTCCTGTGGATCCTCGATCACAAAGAAGTCATCATCATCAGCGGCCTCATTTGGATCAATACCTGCTATTGTCAGTAACCGTTCGTTGTCTGTTGTCCGGGCTATTTTAAGACACTGAAGGTCGTTTTGATTTGTTCTCCGAAATAGTTTGTTTATTTGAGGGAACATATTCGGGTTGCTGGTGTTTACAGCCCGAACCCTGTTGTTCCAATACGAACTTACAGAAATTCTGTAATTCTCTTTTATTAACGTTTGAATATTTTTAATCGACGCCTTCAGTGTCCTAATCTCCTGGTCTTGTCTGTCA
Source organism: Volucella zonaria (assembly GCA_963966105.1). NCBI lineage: Eukaryota > Metazoa > Arthropoda > Insecta > Diptera > Syrphidae > Volucella > Volucella zonaria. The sequence continues at coordinate 157,636,467 of OZ014533.1, forward strand.
GTAAACTGTCTGTACAAGTTTTTGAGTCTTGTCAGAAGTCTACTTTTCTGTCGGTGCAGTGCGTCAATAGTAGGATTGCGGAACAGGTCTTCGTTAGTCGTATGTCGATATCGCGGTATTGTAGCGTCCATAGTTTGTTTAATTGTCTCGTCCATTTGTTTTAGGCAATTGTCGATCTCCTCGTTTGACAAATTCCTATTGGCCGGTGGATGGAGCGTGTTCGAAGCGAGTGCTCTTGTCAAGGTTGCGGAGAAGCGTGTCCATCGAGTCTTACTGTAGTTGTAAGAATATCTTTGGACAAACTCCTCCAATTCCGCAATTTCGTTGGGAACTGTAATTTCGGTGCTAAAACCGCAATGGTCACTGTCATACACGAATGTGCGCAGACAGTTTAGCGTTTGTAAATTCGTACCTGTCAGTCGTATACGTTCGTCGTACAGCAGTAGATCCAAATAAGACCCGCCTCTGGGAAACGACGGGTTATCCGTCGCTTTAAGACCGAGTCTGTACATGACATCGTGCTGACCCCACCAATCGAGTAGTAGGTTCCCTCTAGTATTTGGCAAATTATTTCCCCAATCTCTGTGTTTAGTGTTGAAATCCCCGCCGATTATAAAATAATTCTCCCCCGATTCCAGCCTCAGGAGTCGAAAAAGCGTATCGAGCTCTGTAATGAATAAAGTGGATTGTGAAGCCTCAGGTGCATAAACAGAGGCCAAGTACAGCCGCTTTCCACTGCGGAGCGGGATGTAAATGACGACTGCCTCCAACACCCGGAACCTACGCAATACTCCCTTGTACACTCTGTGAAATTTTATGCCTTGTTTAATGAAGATTGCAACCCCGCCTCCACATTTGGATCCGGGCCGGTTTCTTCTTCTAACAATATAATTGTTGTACTCCAGTTTGTGCTTATCGGTTAGCTTGGTTTCGCTAGCGAAAAGCACATCAGGAGTTTGGTCTTGTAGCAATTTAAACATCGCGGCTCTTCGTTCGATCCTAATCAGTGAATTAACATTCACCGCAAGGACCTTCAAGGACCATGCGCGTACCCATTACGACATGTGTTGCGTTAGGCCCGGCAGCAGCGCGTAGATCTGGTCCACCCGCTTGACCTGTTCTTGCACCTGCTTTTGCAGCTGATCCATCTGCCCTTGGATTGCGAGCAAGATGGCTAGCATGTTAGGTGCAGCTTCCGTTGTTCTCGGCATTGGCGCCGGAGAAGCAACAGTCGCTTGCTGTACCGTAGCCCCCCTACCTGCCGCCATTTGGGCGTAGGAAATTTGGGGCGTGACGGCTGGTGTTTGAAACCTAACAGGTAAACGTTTGACCTCCACCTTCTGCTACTGAGCCAGTTTTGATTTCTTAATGTCAGCGAACTTAGGACAACCCCGATAGTTTGCGGTGTGTCCCACGTTCCCACATAACACGCAAGAGAGCTGCGTCCTATCGGATGCTCCGTCCCTACCCAGAGGACACTCCTCGGAACTGTAGTTCTTTGCGCACTTCACGCATCGAGGCTGCATTTGGCAGTTCGACGCGGCGTTCCCGAACCTCTGGCAGCGAACGCATTGTATAACGCCTTCGCTCCTTTTTAATTTTTCCCAGTGAACCACATGGTAGTCTAGGACATTGATACTGCTTAGACTATCCAGACGGCTTTCGGGACTGAGCTGCACCAGGAAGAACGGCAGACTCCGTTTCTCCCGCCTGGCTCTAGCTGTGGTAAATGGCTTTACCCCCACAAACTTGAGTCCTTCGCACTCCTTCTCTTTGAGCAGTGCCAGGATCTCCTCAGGATCAGAAGACGGTTCCAACCCCTTCAGCAGCATCGATTGCCGCTTTTCACACTTCGGTGTGAATGAGTAGTGCTCCGTCGTCGTTTCCTTTAGGAGCTCTTTCACTTTCGCGTAGCCCTCCACTGTATTACAGTGGATGGCATGGCGATCATTCCCCAATCTCTTAATGTTAAAATTATTGCCAATGACCAGCCTACACAGGTCCTTGGTAGCACTTACCCCCAATTTATAGGTGTTGATAGGAGGCACCTTCTCCTTCTTCTTCTGCTGCTGCTGCTGCGGTTGTTGTTGTTGTTGCTGCTGCTGCTGTTGTTGTTGTTTCTGCTGCTGCTGCTGTTTTTGCTGTTGCCGTTTTTGTGGCTGCTGCTGTTTTAGCTGTTGCCGGTGTTGTGACTGCTCTTGTTGTTGTTGCTGGTCTTTCTTAGGCTTTTGTTGGTGTAGCACTTGTGCTATTTTATTTGTTTGGTGTTGTTGTTGGGTCTGCTTTTGAACAAGCTGCTGTTGTTGGGATTGCTCCTGCTCTTCCCTCTTCCTTCTTAGCATTTGCTTTTCCTTTATGGCCAGCACTCTTTGCTGTAGCATTTTGATGCTGCTACTTATGGCCTCCATTTCTTCCTCTTCATCATCAGATTCGCTTGCTGCCAATGAAGCGAAGTTGTTTGCCGTTGATTGGGTGGGCCGTTTTACTAAGTTGGAAGTTGGAAGCTTTCTCCTTCTCTTTGTTTTCGGGGTTTGGCTCGAACCACTCTAAGCCTCACCTGACACTTCAGCAAGTCCCGCTATAGGCATAGCGGACCGCTCTTCACAATCCATCAAGTGATAAACAACACTTTACCACCACTTTAACTTTATTGTTTTTTTTTTTGTTTTGTTTACTTTTAAAAATAAAAAGTCGATGCAACTTTTCCGGCAATCGAACACACGACCCCTGTTTTGTCGGTCGGACACCACTTCTACTGCGCCACCGAAGCACTTGGCCAAAATGTTTCTAATTGTTTTTTTTTATTACTATTTCACTATTTCACTTGAAAAGAAGCCGAAACACATCCGTCCTCTATGAACGACTGACGAAGAATTCCAGTAATTCACAGATATGTATAAACATTTGGATCATAAATCGTGGAAGATAATATCTCAATCCACGAGCATTACAACCCTTTAGCTGTCAATCATCATCGTCAACAACAAAGGCGGGTCGTACATTTTTGGTTGTGCTGGCCTACTGGAATGACCACAGGCTAACTGCGTAGGCGTAACTGCGTGTCTTCAGGGTGGACAGCTGCAAAGCTGCAACGAGATGACTGCAAATAGGGAGGATCTTAAGTCATAAGTCATCAGTTATCAATTGTCCTTAAAAGTGAAGTCGATAAAAACTGTTTTATTTATTGAATCGGGCTCATATTTTTTACAGTCGGTTTATCGCGCAGTTTTGTTTTATTTAACACTGTTGCGTGGTGTTTCTTCAACCATTTCGTGTGCTTTTTAAATTATGGCTTCAACATCAAAGAAAAGAAAATATAATATCACATTAACAATATCACAAAAGTGCGAGATTTTGGACAAGATTAAACAAGGCATCTCGTTATCAGTTCTTGCAATGCAGTATAACGTTGGAAAATTCACTAATTTTGACATTAAAAGCAAGGAGGAAAAAATAAAATCATTTGTAATAAACACAGAAAAGGGTCCTGGCACCAGAAAAACCTTAAAAACTCCTGAAAACTCCCAGCTTGAAGATACTTTATGTACGTGGTCCCTTTGTCAAGTGAAGTATTGATGGAAAAGGCAAAATTTTTCCAAGAAAGACTGTAAAAAGGAAAGTTTGTTGCCAGTAGAGGATGGTTAAATAATTTTAAGAAAAGGCATGGTATACGCCAACCAAAACTAACCGATGAGAAATTGTCGAATAATGAAGCAGCTATGAAGCCATTCCAGGAAAAATTTATGGACGTTTGTAGGGAAAAAGATCTGATTGCAGATCAAATCTATAATATTGACGAATCAGGCTTGTGCTGTAAAATGATACCGAGCAAAACGCTGGCGTTTGGGTCAGAGAGTAGGGCCCCAGGTTCCAGTATCGAAGGAGAGGATAACATTTATGCTGGTTCTTGGGAAAGCACAACGGTCACGGGCATTTGCAACAGCCAAAAAGTTACCAAAAAATCTATTACACAGGTCAAAGAAATGCTTGGGTTACAAGACCAATATTTTTAGAGTGGCTGAAAAGACATTTCATTTCCGAAGTAAAGAAATTTTTATTGAAAAAAAAAACTACTGCTAAAAGCACTTTTACTTCTTGATAATGCACCAGCGCATCCCCTTGATGAAGATCTGCAATCGATCGACGAAAATTTCACTGTTTTATACATGGCCCCTTACTGAACAGCTCTTATTCAACCCATGGACCAAAATGTGATTCAAAACATTAAAGTGACATACTCGTACAAGAAAAAACTCCTATTGGAAATTTTTGCCCAGCAAGAAGTTGATCCAGAATGCACAATATCTGAACTACTTAAAAAAATCTCAATGAAAGATGCAGTGTTTTCATTAGCTCAATTGTCTTCAAATTTGATTAAAAAGTCTTGGAAGCCTCAGTGGCCTTTGTTATTTGAATCAGAGGAAATGTCTAGCCAAGATGTAGATGGTTTTGATCATGAAGATGATCTCCCATTAAGCATTTTTCGTAACAGAGGCTTTTCAGAAGTCGACACTCACAATTTTTTGTTAAGCAATGATGACATTGAGTGTCAGGAGCTGTTAACTGATGAAGACATAGCAAGACAAGTAATGAATCAGCAGGACATCGAAAGCGAAGAAGAATTGAAGTCATCGGAACTAGTTGCAAGGATTCTATTGTACATACACAAGCTGTGTCTGCCTTAAATATTTGCTTAGAATGGGCGGACGAAGTCGATATTTCTATTTTTAACAAAGCGTAATTACATAAATTGCATTACACTCTAATATGTATTACATATATAACAGTTTTTACATTATTAAAATATATTTTAAATTACGAAAAACTTTGTTTTATTTCGAAAAATATCTTCAAAATGTCTGCATACGAGTACTATGTATTGGGTCTACAAATAAGTTTCCAGCGTTTTTTTCCAAAATTTTATTATGAAAACATAGTTACAATGCTTTATTTAAAGTATCGTCCATCGGAAGCTACAACTTTCCCCCATCTTTCTGGTAATTTATGAATTCCGGACCAAAAAAAATTTCTCGTCTTTCGAGCCCAAGAACGTATCGAGTCAATTTTTGATTTCCTCTACTGAGCTGAAGCGTATTCCCGTAAGAGCGTTCTGCATCGAACGAAACAAGTGGTAGTCAGATGGTGCCAAGTCTGGACTGTAAGGCGGGTGAGACAGAATTTCCCATCCACTATTTTCCAAATAGTTTTTTACCGAAACCGCAACATGTGGCCGAGCGTTGTCGTGATGAAAAATGACGGACTCATGCCTGGTCTCATATTCTGGCCATTTTTCTTTTAATGCCCGCTTCAAACGAATTAGTTGGTCCTTTGATGGTTTCACCACTCGGAAGCAGTTCGTAGTATACGACACCCTTTTGATCCCACCATATGCAGAGCATGACCTTATTCACGTGAATATTTCGTTTCGGCGTCGATTGGGCGAGCTCGCCGGGCTTTGTATACGATTTTCTGCATTTAGGATTATCATAATAAATCCATTTCTCATTACCAGTAACAATACGATGCAAAAATGATTTATTTTTATACCACTGCAGTAATATTTCGGACATGCAAAATCGCCGTTCGACGTCTCTTGGCTTCAATTCGTACGGCACCCAGTTTCCAACCTTTTGAATGAATCCCAGTGCTTTTAGGCGCAGGGAAACGGCTTGTTGTGTGACGCCCAATGATACAGCAAGTTCTTCTTGAATCTGACACGGATCCTCATCCAGTAAAGCGTCCAATTCCTCGTCTTCAAAACTTTTCAGCTTTCCGGGGCGATCTTTGTCTTCAACTCCAAAATCACCACTTTTGAACCGTTTGAATCACTCGCGGCACGTCGATTCACCAATACATTCCGCCCCATAAGTTTCCGAAAGCAAACGATAGGCCTCAGCCGCACTTTTCTTCATATTAAAGAATAAAAGCAGCGCTTCCCGCAAATGACGTTTATTTGGCTGGAAACTTGCCATGATTTTGCTGATGATAAAATGTACGACACCGATAGAACTGCTCAAATATAACGCTGCAAAGTTGTTGACAGATACAAAACCTACAAATAAAACACATGGGGTCTGACATTTCTGCCCGGAATCCACTGGTGGCGCCATCTCTGACAAACGCTGGAAACTTACTTGTAGACCCAATATAATCCGAACTATTCGCTAGTCCAAACAGGGTATACATTTTGTGTGTTCGGATTATCGAGGCTCTGCGTAAAATTATTTAGCATCAACAGACACCTCGGTTGGAGCACATTTTTCCCTCACGGAAATGGTACTACTACCACCTAATGCAGTGTAGTTAAAGAAGACGTGTCAAAGTGGCCTGCAATGAAGGACGAGATACGTTCTCGAGCCCTGCGAGCAAAAGAAATGGGAAGAACATCGGCTTCTCCAGAAGAAGAAAAACTCTACGATCAACGACCCACTTTACCAAAAGGTAAAAAGAATGTACATATTCTGGCAGCAAGATCCATACAGAAACCTTAAAAAGACGTCGCATATCAAGGTCCCGTTGTAAGTTAGATAGAACTAAGGCGATGATAGCCAAAACTTTCGTCCACCTGACCAAAACGAAGTGAGGATAGCAATATCTAAACTTACATCCAACAACACTGCTGTACTTAACGGCTTATCGGGCAAATTAGTCAGAACTGCTGAACTTTGTGGAGAGCATTTCTAAGATCAGGTCAGAAGAATGTTTGCGCATAGTGCGGGCCTGATGAATCGTTTGCCCCATCCACAAAATGTTGGTGGACTAGGACTTACAAAAATTCAGGTTTAGCAATATCAAGTACTTATCACTAGGGCTTAAAGCTAGTGATAAGCTGAATTTAAGGGGGCAACCTAGATTTCGAGGGTTAGTGTAAAAGAAAATGGATTTGTAAAGAGCCGTGCAAGAGACGGACCCTGAAGGAGTTGGTGAATGAAAATAATGTCAGCTGCGTCCCTTCGTTCCTCAAGAGTATTCAGTTAATGAGTTTAAGACGGTCTCGATAGGGAGGTAAGATTAGAGGATCGTCTCAAGGTAGACCTCGGAGAGCAAATCGAAAAAAAACCACGCTGGATATTCTGGATACGGGATACATAAAGTCGTTGAAAGAGACACCACGCTGGGCTAGCGTACTCGAGAAGGGGGCGAACGTGAGTGATTTATAGTGATCTGGTCACTTACGGGTTGCAGAATTCTTCGGTTTGCTTTAGTAATTACGAGTATCTCATCAGTATGCGAGCGGAAATTAAGCTGTCGCATAATATGTCAAGGTCGTGGATAGACTCAACAAGGGATATAGGTTGGCCGTGGAGAAGGTAAATTCGGGGAGGTGACTTGCTGCACTTACGTGAGAAGGCAATCCATTGACATTTGGTGGCATTGAGTTCTAAGCAGTTCTTGATGCAGCAGGTGGAAAAACTATTGAGATCTGTTTGAGGAGTTGTGTTGTGAGGAAATGGGTTTAAAAAATTTGGTATCGTCAGCTTAGAGAGAAAGTGCTGAGTGTTGAATGACCATTTCAAGATCGTCAATAGTTAGGATGAAAAGAAGTGGACCTAGGTGACTACCTTGAAGAACACCTGAAGTGGCCAAGAAAGAGGCCGACAGGACAGACCTGAAACGAACACTATAAAACGATTATTCAGGTAAGAAGATGTCCACTTTAGCAAAATGGGTTCGAAGCCCAGGACGGACAATTTAAACAGGATTAGTTCATGAGATATCTTGTCAAAAGCCTTACTGAAATCAGTCGTTATAAGGTCAACTTCTTTACCACTTTCTAGGGCTGAGAGAACAGGGAATACGAATTCAACGAGGTTGGCTATGGTATGCGGATCGGTTGATGATATGTTTTCGTATGAGAGGGATTGAGCAAATTTTTTTTTGTAGTTAACGAATTGGTAGAAGGACTTAGGATCGTTTATAAGCTTTGATTGCGCACTATCCAGATATAACTGATAGAGAATTGAAGGTATGACCAGAGATAATTGGAATAGTCTGTAAAAGAATTGGATCGAAAGAAAACTGCTCATAATTTGTTTCTCCTGTTACGTAAAGAGCGAAGTCTACGCTTATACTACGGGGGCTCGTAGAAGGGTTTTCTTTCGCGAAAAGGGGACATAGAAAAAAATAGAATTGAATAATTCTCTGTAGAAAATAGAGAGAGCACTATTAAGGGACATATTGGCGAAATTAAAAGAACACTTGCTAAGATAAGCGTTGGTTTTGAGGAAATTCGCTTTATGAAAGTCGTAAAAAGAGGCAGCTGCAGATGGGGTGGCCTGGATAGGAGAGTGGTGGAGAGACAGAAGAAGTGGTGCGTGAAAGTTATCAATGGTCGATAGTGAAAGGTGACAGAATGAGATAGAGGAGTTCATGGGGTCATTGGTGAAAATGAGGCCTACCTATATAGTTGGAGACCCCACAAACTTGGCATAACCTAGAGTCTGTAAGCTTATCAAAGAAGAGGCATTCTTTACTCGACTTAGGGTTTGCGATGAAAAAAGATTCATCATCTGATTGAGTCCAGTGCAGTTGAGGTAAACTGAAATCGCCGAATACGATGATATCATTGTTCAGCAACTGTCACCGTCAACAAATCGACAAATTGACCAGCTTCCTGTCAGCTTTCCTATCAACCGGCCTTAAACTGCTCCTAAATTAAAACTTAAACAAACATTATACATACTTGTTATATTATATTACAAAGGTTTTTTTTTTAGGGGTTTGGTTTTTAAACTGGCAGCACTGTTTCTACAGATTGTCAATTTGACAGTTGAAAGTTGATTTGTGGTGCTACGTCCATTTTACGGTCGATATAATCGTCCATCTGAGCAAGTTATTCGCAACACGATGAATCATTTTCGCACCACGTACACTCTAGTGGTTACTACGAATCCCCAAAAGCGACAAACAGTGCGAACAGAAGAAGTTATTGCCGTTGTGGACCGCAGTGTTGAGGAGAATCCGAATGAGTCAATTCGCCATCGTGCACAGCAATTGGAGCTATGCTCATCTACTTTATGGAAGGTTTTATGGAAAGATCTTGGCTTAAAAGCTTATTAGATCCAGCTTGTGTAAATGGGTCGAAAACATGATTCAGCTTGATTCTCATTTTTAACGCAAAATTTTGTTCTCCGATGAGGCCCAATTTTGGTTATTACCGAATTTGGAGTGGAGAAAACTCAGAAGCCTTTGTCGAGACGCCCTTACAACCATTAAAACTCACTGAATATCGGACTATATTTCTTTAAGGACGATGCCGGCCAGAATGTTACCGTCACTGGAGAGCTCTATAGAAATATGATTTCTAACTATCGCTTCTCAGTAGAGTGGCATTGACGTGACAGAGCTTTGGTTTTAACAAGATGGCGGAATCTTCCACAAGGTGCGTGACACCATCAATTTATTGCGGGAAACATTTGCTGAGCGCAAAATTTCACGTAATGGAAGTTAACATTCGTCGTGTTATTGCTAATATATGGCCCCGGTGGCTCGATAAAGTTGTCAAAAACTGGACTTCATGATCACGCTTCATTAGCGTATATGCCCAATATCATATCTAAACCCTAATGGCATAAAATTACCTATTAAATGAAGCTAATATCATAGACATTAACATTAGCTTCAAGTATTTTATTTGATATTGAATTTGTATACCTCTAAAAAAAACACCCTTTATATAAATATGTATGTTATATGTACTCGTATCTATTTAAAACTAGAAATAAAATATTTGAATTCAAGGTGAGTTGTGTAGATAATAGGGCGCCATACAACTTCATAGATTTTCACAAAACAAAAAAATGTATATACTCGTATGTATTTATTCGTATTAATGTAATCCTTTTTTAATTTGTCTTCTACAGGGTTTGGAAAAACCCTCTCCGTTCATCGTCTCCTAGTTTCATATTTGAAAAGACGCTTCGGTGAGTTTCTCGTAACACCGAACGGATCATGGCAAATACTTCTGCGCGATGTCTGGAGGATGAGACAGAATATTTTCTTGGCCTATGACCATGGTCCCACAGTGATGGAATTCTCCGATTTACTCTACGGGCCAGTGGAACAACGATGGGGAGATGTTCGCACATGGCCACGTCTTGAGAAGCATTTAATTGCGATAAATGAATTCGACAGATTGTAAGTTACTCACGGATACATTTGCTCTGAATTTGAAATGAATTAATTGGAATTTATTTACAGGCGACTGTCTAGCCGGCCAGTAGCTGATATGGCGGAATTAACGCCCGACACTTGGGGTGTTATAACCGACAGATATGGTGGATTACGTAAAATGGCCGATGAGGTTAATTGGAGAATATCAGACTTGTATCGCGATCAGTTGGGCGAGTATGCAAATATTGTTGCAGCTGATTTTATTCGCGGTACAAGCTTAGTTGACATTGCCATGGAATGGAATAAGAAAAAAGTCATTTACAGATAACGATAATTTAAATAATAAAAATTAGGTAAAAAGTGTTTTGTTGAAAATGTTGTGGAAGTAGGCTACTGAAAAGTAGATTCCTTGGAGAAACTACTCGTATCATCTTTGCAGGCTCAACATGAACCAGGTAGAAAATCTTTGGAACATTTCTTAAGAGCCCTTTCTTAAATCCAAACATAAGCAGGACTGCGAATAGGTATTAGTACTGGACTTGGAAATGGAGTCCACTCGAAGTTCGTTCAGACCAGGCACTACGCTATGAGCGCATACGTACACCTGAACTTTAAGCAAGCATTACAAGCCTGGAATTATCCAGTAAATTAAATCTTTCTATGCGGTATACCAGGCAGATATTACTGCAATCTAGGAGCTTCGATATCTTGTTAGTCTTCTGTGGAGCACCAATTTTCACTTAAAGTCATCTCCTTTGAGCGCCGTGCCGACCACCGACGAGTGCACACGTCATCTTGCACTCGTATTTCTCTGTGCTGTAAAAAAAAAAAAACCGCCGCGCGCGTGTGAAAAAAAAAAACAAAACAGTGCAGTGCCAAAGAAAAAAAAAACAAAAATTATCACACAGTGTGGGAATCCTACACCTCTCCCGCTCCCGCGAAACACAGGTAGATCCCCGCCCACACCTCTCAGTCCACCCTGATCTGAAGCTACCTTGCTACGAACTAGTGCCATTATACTTCTCTTACCGCGGTCTCGCCATTTACGTGCGTAGTGAGGTTGCTTACCAAATTCCAACAACAATGTAATCCTTGTTCCAATCCCTGTATCCTTATACTGAAATCGTTATTGCGGGCGACTTCAATATACACAATCCTGGGTGGCTTCGACATCCTGGACAGACAACACCCGAAGGACGGTGTGTTGAGATCTTCGCTGCGGAAAATAATCTAACCCAGCTTGTAAATGAGCCCACACGCATACCAGACGTTGATAGTCATACCGCCAACACCCTGGACTTGTTTTTAACTTCTCACCCTGACAAGTACTGCGTTGATGTGCTCTCCCCTCTAGGCTCGTCGGACCATTGTGTCATATCAGCTAAATTCTCGTACACCCACCACACAGTTAGAGAAAAGATTCCTAAAAGAACCGTATGGCAATACGAGAAAGCCAATTAGAGCGGACTTAACAACTTCTTTAGAAATTTTTACTGGTCGTTATGTTTCCTCGATAACGACATGGATGCCGCTGCTGACATGATCACAGAAACTATTCTCTTTGGAATGAATATCCCTTTATCCCTCATCGGATGAAGAGTATCAAACCAAAAGAAAAGGAATGATATGACTCGAGCTGTAAAGAGGCTGTCAGGGTTAGAGAACTGTTTTTTCGGTCCTACAAGACCAACCCGACAGAGGAAAACCGAAAAAAGTTTAAACGAGCCAGAAATGACTGCAACGCCTTTCTTAAGCGTGTGAAATTCCAATATGACTAAAACCTGAGGCAAAAAATACTGCAATGTCCCAAAGGCAGTAAAAACTTTTGGTCATTCGTCAAAAACATTAGAAATTCTGCCTCATTCTCCATCCCAACGCTCATTTACAATGACATTCCAGCTGTCAGCTCTTTGGGCAAGGCCAATTTGCTTGCCGCACACTTTGCGGCTAGCTCAACACTCCCAGACTGTGCTTTGTCCCCGCCTACACTTCAGTGCGTCGAATCTACAATGGGACGAATCCACTTTCGCACTTGTGTAGTAGCAAGAGTACTCAAAGATCTCAACATGCATAAATCCGCTGGTCCAGATGGTATATCTCCCCTTCTTCTGAAAAGGTGTTTTTCCACGCTGGCAAAACAACTGCGTAAGCTTTTTCATCAATCCTACTCTTTACGACTCTTTCCGAGCAGATGGAAAACAGCATTTGTCCAGCCCGTCCCTAAAAAAGGCGAATCTTCTTCTCTATCCTCCTACAGACCCATTGCACTTACGTCCCTTCTTTCCAAGGTCATGGAAACGCTGATAAATCGTCAGCACATGAAATATCTCGAACCACGAAAACTTCTCAATGACCGGCAATATGGTTTTCGTAGCAACAGGTCCACTGGTGATTTGATGGCATGTCTCACCGAAAAGTGGAACCAAAGCGTACATCAATCTGGCGAAAGCAAGATAGTTGCACTTGATATTTCTAAGGCATTTGACAGAGTTTGGCAGCAGGCTCTTTTGTCGAAAATGCGTGCTCTTGAGATAGATGACTCTCTTCTTCAATGGATTAGAAATTACCTTTCGGAACGTTCAATTCAAGTTGTCTTGGACGGTTTCAAGTCTGATATTCACAAAATAAATGCTGGTGTGCCCCAGGGCTCCGTTCTGTCTCCGACACTCTTTTTAATCTTCATCAACGATCTCTTGTCTGCTACTTCCAATCCAATCTATTCCTTTGCTGATGACAGCACTCTCTGCTTCTCATATTCATTCCCGTACTCACGCCCCTGCTCTTCGGCTGTAGAACGGGAACGGCAGCGTATGCTAAGCTCATTAAATTCCGATATTAACAGCATAACCAACTGGGGAACTATCAATCGAGTGGAATTTAATGCTTCCAAAACTCAATGCTGTCTGCTGTCATTAAAGCGAAATTCAAATACCCAGCCATTATCCATGAATGGCACTTGCATCGTCGAAACCGATAAACTTTCCCTTCTCGGTATGTGTGTCAGTGACAACTTACGTTGGAATGACCACATATTCGATGTCGCCAAAAATGCTGCGAAATGTCTAGGTTTTCTCAAGCGATGTAAGGAATATTTTACCCCCTCTAATCTGGCCACAATATATAAGGCATTCATCCGCCCAAAATTGGAGTACAATGACCACATCTGGTCAGGTGCTCCTAAAACATCTCTGCACCTGCTAGATGGGATTCAAAACCGTGCGATAAAACTCATTGCTGATACTAATATCGGTCAATCAATTGACATCCTCGAACACCGACGTAAAGTCTCCTGTCTCACTTTGTTTTATCGCTATTTCCACCACCAGTGCTCCATTGAAATTGCCAGTAGCATTCCGCCCATTCAAACTTTCAACCGTAACACCCGTCTCGCTATGAAACGCTCATCAGTGTACCCTCAAGGCCATTTTCTGACGTACTCGTACTCTAAAATATCGTGATTCTTTCCTAAGCCGTACAACTCGCTTATGGAATGCCGACCTCTGTGTTTCCTGGTCGTTATAACTTGCAAACATTTAAAAACAATGTACATCGGTACCTGTCTTTTCTTCCTTCCTAAATTTCCTTCGCCCGCGCTGTGTATGAACATTTTAAGGGTACAAAAGCCCCTTGAGCGCGCGCCGATTATAAAAAAAAAAAAAAAAAAGCTACCGAAGCCAATGAATTCGAATCCTTCTGATAAGTTTAATATCACTTTATAGAAGGACCGAATGTTGCCCGAAAAAGTTGTCATCCACTTCTATACTTTCGGGGTCTACATGCAGTATTGGATAGCTATGGGTCTTATAGGGAGCGTTGTTCTATTTTTTATAATTAGCGCGCCCTCAAGGAATTTATTACACCCATTCAATATTTGCTGATAGCGCGGGTGAAGAAAAGTTGGGGAGTAAAAAAAGAGAGGCACGGATTATCGTCGGTTTTGAATGTTTGAATGTTATAATGAGAAGGAAGTACTGAGCTCGGCAGGGCATACCGTAAACGACTTGTACGGTTTAGGAAAGGTGTTGCGTTTGGGACGGAGTGCTACTGCCAATTGCATTGGATCACTGGTGGTGATAACAGCAATAGAACAAGGTTAGATTTCGATTTAGATTATTGTGGGAAGTGGTATAATGAATCCAAGATCACTGCGGCCACTGATGAGCCTATTGTGATGCGCTCCATTTAAAACTCATCTATGATGCCGCCAATTTATGATAAAGGCGGCTAAGTCTTTAGGTGGCAGCTATGTCCGCTGCTTCGAGGTAGAATTTACCTAGGTAACGTTGACGTTGACGTATGCGTTTTGCTGTTTCTACTTCCTCGTTGCACAGTCTGCATGTATTGTCTTGTTCTATGCCCATGGTCATCAGGTGTTTTTTCACACGGCAGTGTCCTGTGAGAAAACCTGTGGTTACTCGAATCTGACTTCTACTTAGTTGTAGTAGTTATTTTGGTTTTTTGTGGGAGCAGCTTGGCATAAAATGTTTGGCTTTTCTGTTTCCTTGGGTTTCTCTCCAGAAATGAAGCCTCTTTTCCTCTAGCCAGGTTTTAATACTTCCTTTTATCGTATTGATTGATAGCTTGCAGAATGGTCTTGGCATCATGAGTTGAGATGCGGATCCTTTCCTGGCTAGTTCGTCTACTTTTTCGTTGCATTCATGTCCACTGTGTCCTGGCACCCAAATCAGATGAACTTTCTAGCACTGGTGGCTAGTAATTGAAGGCAATCCCAGACTAGTTTTGATTTTATTTCAAAGGCGTTAATTGCACATACCATGTGGCTGTTCTGCTGTCGGAGAGAATGTAAATGTTTTTTTCTGTTATATACTCGTATCTGCTTAGGTTCTCTCTCATGGATTTCAGCCTGAAATACGGAGCTGCTTGTATTCATACTGGCATGCATGGATGTTTTAGTGCGAGGACCGTATACTACGGCTCCTACTCCTTCATTTGTTTTGGATCCGTCATACATGTGAGTCCTTGGTAAAGGTTGGTTTTATTCTGTTCCTAGTTAAGACGGTCTGGAAATGTAAGCTTAAAGTTGTGCCGAAAGTTATATCGTGGTAGACATTTATTTATTAAGCGTGAAGGATTGCAGTATAAACTAGCTTTAAATTAGATTAGTCTTCTGTGATGAGCATGCTTCTTTCATGAGTTCCAGATGAAGTGATGGGACGTTTAGGACAACTACAAGCGCAGCTGTTGGTGCGGTTTTCATTTAAACAGTTGAACAGACGCAAGCTAGTCTCTTTATTTTCTTGAGTTTAACCTGTGTTGGCCTCTGCGTTGCTTCATGCCACCAAACGGCGGCTGCATACGTGGTGATAGGTGTCGTGATTGCCATTACATCCACAGTGTCATTTTAGGATTAGGCCTCTAATTTTTTCCAACTAGACTTTTGCTAGCCCATTGTGAAATCCTGGCGCTGCCAATAGTCTTAGAAAGTCGAGTGTTCCACATAAGTTTTTCATCCGGTATGAATCCTAGATATTTGACTGGTGCTTTTCTTGGGATTGACTTTGAGAACAAGATTAGGTAGGAGACATTGCGTCAGTGTTTAGGGTTGTCAATTGATAGTGCAATATTAGTGTCACTTATAAGTTTTATCGCACGGTTTTGATTCCTATCTAGCAGGTGCAGACAAGTCTTAGGGTCACATTGCCAATGATGAGCATTGAATCCCAATTTTGGGCGGAGAAATGCCCTGTATGTTGAGGCTAGATCAGACGGGGTGAAATATGGTTCACATCGTTTGAGGAAACTTAGACATTTTGAAGCATTTTTGACGACGTCGAATGTGGAGTCATTCCAACATAGATTGGCATTGGCAAACATACCGAGAATGCAAAGTTGTTCGGTTTCAATTATGCAAGTGCCATCCATTTACAATATAATATCTGAGTATTCATGGTTTACTTTAACGATAGCATGTTAATTGTTCCTCAATTAGTTTCGCTGTTATAATCGGAAATTGGGCTAAACATTGCTGCCGTTCCTATTTTGCAGCCGAAGAGCATGAATATGAGTCCAGAAACGAATATGTGGCAGGCAAGGGATCATTAATAAAAAAATAAAAAGAGTGTCGGAAACAGAACAGAGCCCTGAGGCACACCAGCATTTATTTTGCAATCATCAGACGTGGCAGTGGTCCAAGACTACTTGAGTTGAATGTTTCAAAAAGTAGAGGCAGATTACTGTAAACTTTGGTCCACTTTTCGGTGAGACATGCCATCAAATCACCAGTGGGCTTGTTGCTACGAAAATCGCTCTGCTGGTCATTGATAAGTGTCTTGGAATGAGGATGTTTCTGCATTTCCATTACTTTGAAAAGAATGGACGTCTAGCATACCACATTAGATGCGGGGTCATTTGACTTCTGGGGTTGATGCTGCCACAATAAGAATTCACGAGAGGCTTTGGACGATTTGATCCTCCTGTCTTTCTCTTTGTTTCAGTGTCCAATGTATTCACATTCATAGCTTTAACTGGAAAAAGGTAGAATTCGTATATCATTCTTCGAACAAACAGAGTGCAGGTACGCTTAATGTTTACATCATACTTCTAAGCCGAGTTTATGAGAGAAGGTCCTTCAGCTGGGTTTGCGTAAGTGTTTTTGTTTAAGTATATCTGCACCGTCAAACTTCGAAACTGAGACATGACCGTCGAAAACGTCTGGATATCTATTTCAAAGACATCACCGACTGGTGTGCTGTAATAAGTCCCAGTTACAAATCGTAGTTTAATCCTCCATTTGGCCATAGTTACCTAACAATTCTATTATATCATCTTTATATTTCATATTTAAAAAAAATGCAGCAAATAGCACGATCAGATCCAGAGAAGCTGGGGTGGGATTACGAAACCCTGCGATATTTTGGGCTTGATACCGAGGCAACTCATACGGATTTCAACAGATTACATTCCACCCAGCATTTAATTCCACAGAACTCTTTGAAGTCTAATTCCCCCCAAGGGTAGTAACCTCGACTTAACTATCTCCATACACATCTGGTTAAAAAAAGGCAGGCGGGATCCTTGAACAACATAAAGTCTTACAGACATCCTGATACCGCCAGTGTATATCAAATTGAACTACACACAAATATGCACTAATTTCCAAGGCAGAGTACAGCCATATTCATTGATATCAATGCAGCTTCCTCAGTTACTATTGTACTTCCTTGGAATTAGAACGACAATCTGAAATGAATTGGCTTCCCTAGATGATCAGTTCAAGACGACCCTTATTTAGGGTCCGGGAGACAGTAATATCGAAAGGAACTGACCGTCGAACTGGTTGGAGTTGGTATGCATTCAGTTTTGGGCGGTCAAGGAAAGAGCTAGCTAAGGATGAACTAAACTCACAAACTTACAACTTTCAGAAAAATATAACGAAATTGCGACAAAACAAAAACAAATGGCTTTATAAGAAGAAGCGATACAGGCAACGCCAAAGTACGGTGGTTATCTGAAGCTACTGCCCCATGAGAGATTAAGTAGCCAAACCAGGTATTCCACACACAACGGACTATCATTACTATAACGTTGCAACTGAAAGGGAAATCGTAATCCTTTTTATTTGTATCTGTCCGGCACACGCTGGAGTCAGGAAACGAGCACTAGAGCTTACATCATTCTTGAACTCCACGAGATGGATTTGGAAACTCAATAACAACAACCATCTCACCTAAGTTGTGCTACAATGGCACTTAACGCTATTTGGATTCTTTAACGAACTTTAAAACTTCTACCTATCTACGTAATACTTCGATATAAGGTCTCAAGCAGTAGTCCGTGCGAGCCCGGTACTTCACTATCTCACAATGTGGGTCGACTTATGACTTATCTTTGGGGAGTATATAGGGAGAGCGGCTGATAAAGCCACCAAGGTAGCAGCCACATTGTCTAGGCTGATGCCCAAACTTAGGCGGCCCGAGATGCCAAAAGAAGGTTACTAGCGTCGGTCAGCAATCCTATATTGCTGTACGGAGCCGAGGTGTGAATGAATGCGCTGTCGAGACGGGGTTTGCGAAAGCGACTTACCACGGTACTACGCGTGGGATCCCTTTGAATCGCGTACACTTACTACATAGTCTCTGCGGCTACTGTTATGGTGATGGCGAAAACCGTGTCCGTTTCTATCCCAGGAATCCGAACAAGATAGCGACAGGAGAAATATGTTAGAATATTGCCGTCCTGGTAGTAGGAATGAGATGGCGAGGTCGTGAGTGTGTTCATCACTGACACATACCAGTGCTGAGCCTGCGGCTGGAGCGACGTCATGGTGAGGTGAATTACCATCATACCCAGCTTCTCTTTAAACACGGGCAATTCAACACATATCTAAACAGCATGGCAGTGAAATCATCATCCAGATGCGACTATTGCCCTGCTGGGGACGATACCGCCGAGCAAACGGTCTTCGTTTTGCGTAAGAAGACGTTTTGGTTAGCAAAGATGAGTAGCTTCACTGGCACCTTCATTAAAACGCATATGAATAGAGAGCAATTTGAATAGATCTAGCCCCGCTTATGACTATTCGCGAGGGCAGAAAAATGAAAACAGGTACGTACTTGACTTAGTCGATAATTTTATGAATTACAGGAGTAAAGCCCCTAACCAAGTGTCTTCAAAGCGTTCACACAATATCCATACAGGAACCATGGGCATGGACAACAACATCTCTGGTTTTGGATGTTTGCGGGGCTTAAAGCCGCTATATGAAAGGCTTGTCCTATCGTGCCGGCTGCAATCTCATCATGTAAGCTGATCGCAAGATCAAGATTTAGTTGCTACAATCATAAGCTACAAAACAAACGGAGAATGGCGCAATAGGTCACTTAGGACTAATTAGAAAGATGACTGAAATCGTTCCAGATATGAGAAATCGATTCGGATTTCAAAGCGCGTTTTCAAAAACGAGGGCAAACCGTTTGGCCGTATTCAAAGTGACATGGACGGTCTATTGGCAATATTCTTTGTGTCAGTTGCACTTTATACGGAAACAAATTCAAGTCACCCTTCAAAATGCGCAGTAAGGTTCCACTGACGGTAAAATGCTGAGCGAGGTGACGATAGGACACATGTGGGCTCTCGGCAACACTCTCTCTTACCGCTTCAACCAGTTCATTGGAACGTTTTGGGTGTTGATGAACAGCATGTCGGCGATCTCCCGCGCCCAACAAACGACGAATAGTGTTGTCAGACGGTGATTTTTGGCCACGATATGCATGTTGAGTTAACATAACTGAACGACTATTTTCAATGTACAGCGTCACTATTTCGGAGCGATGTTTCGGTGTGAAGTGATTCATGGTTAGAATTGTATTGAAATGACGTTTCAAAAACATGTCTACTCAGGGCAATCGGTTGATAAATGTCACAGTTATTTAATGCTTACATACCGACATAAAAGATGGCGCACCTTGTATATAACGAACAGTAGTATTTAGTAGTCCGTATATCTAAATCGAAAAAGGGGATTATAGTTCGCCATGGCCTTAAGACGTCAGACTGACCCTTTTTATGTTGAAGACTTCACAAATAAAATGTTTGCCAACACGGAATATCTTGCGGGAGTTCTAGTGGGCAGAATTGAAGGGTGATTTGATAAGAATGCGTCCGCGGAAGGCATTTTCATCGACATTCGAGGCGATTTCGGCAATGCATATTGGTCACCAATCTGCTTAAAGCTCTCAAGAATTCGAGCTTCTATGATCATATGATAAACGCTATGGTGATACTGGTAGTGAATGCATAGGGAACAGAAACAGCACTTAAAACACGAAAAACGAGAATGACGTCACCAATAAATGTTTCTATGAGCTTCTCTACAAGATATACTAGGTGGCGCAAAAGTCATCAACCTATCGGAAGATGCTATAATTTTTGCAAATGGCAGCAAATGTCAATTCTACTTTGACGTTTGTGAAGGAAACAGACACAACATACACGTCAACACGTCAACGTGAATTTCAGCGCAGATTTCCCGGTTTTCCGGCCTCAACTGGGCAAACACTACGACGTTTAGCCGATCGCTATGGGACAACATGAGATGCTGCCAGCCCTGTCCGCCCCCGGGGCAGCAATCCTGCTGAGAATATCGTAGCTGTGGTTGAAGATTTTGCAGAGGACCTCGTCGTATCGACCAGATGACGTGCCACGCAATTGGGGATCAATCGGCGGTCTTAACATAAATTACAAAGTGCAGACAGTGCATCAGCAGTTAGCTAATGACCGCTAAGCGCGTGTAACCTCCACTCAAGCCATCCTGAATCTCGACCACGAGGGAGAAAACTTTTCATCGATAATCAATATGAGCGACGAGACCCATTTCCATCTGTGTGGATATGTGAATAAGCAATACTATTGCTTCTCGGGCACCGACAATCCGCGTATAATCCACGAAAAGCCATTACACTCGTTCAAAGTTACCGCAGGTGATGCTGTTTACGCTGGAGGCGTCATCGGGCCTTATTTGTTCGTAAAAACCGCGAGCCAAATGATTACTGTGGATAGCGAGCGCTACAGAGCCATGCTCAACGACTTTCTCCTTCTTCAATTGGATGTATTGGGATTGGAGAACATGTGGTTCCACCAGGCTGGAGCAATGGCGCACACTGCACGAGCCACACCCGAAATTCTAAGGGCTGCATTTCCGGGTCGCCTAATCTCTCGTTTTGGAAATTTGCGCTGGGCGGCAAGATCGTCTGAATTAAATGTTCCAGACTTCTGTTTTGTGGGGTTTTTTTTTTTCAAGTCACGATTCTATGCCAACAAGCCTCAGACTCTTGAAGTCCACAAAGAGAATATCCGTCAAGATTGCGGGGACATATCGCCGGAAGTTTTGGCAAAAGTGATGAAAAATGCTACAAATCGGGCCCGAATGGTCATCAATTCTGGCGGCGGCCACTTAATGAAAAAAAATATAAGACATCAAGTAAAGATAATTCAAAAGCAGAACCAAAGTTTTTCATATATAAAAATAATGACACTCAAAGAACATTGGCTGGTAATTTTTGCGCCACCTTGTATAAGCAACGTTCCAAGTAACAATCGATTTAACGCCAAGATAGGATGTCCAACATCTTTTGTTGGACAGCTGGTAAGCATAGCCTACACGACACTACCTTTGGCGACGGACTTAGGCTTATTGACTTTGCAACAGGAAGAAATAACACAAGGGCATATGTTGCTCTCCGGATCATGAAACGATAGACCAATATAGTCCTGGACTTCTGGACTCCTTGGGCAGTCAGCATTGACACGGGTAGCTACCTTGTTGCAGCCAAGATACGAATGCAGAATTCCCAACTAAGAAGATTTACTGTGAAAAGATATAGCTGCAATCGCAGGAAACCGCCACAATCTTCGTCGAAATCTCTCTACAACTCCTATACCGCCAGCATCAAGTACCGAAAACCAGCGACAACGCTGCCGACGTGCCATCAGAGGCGCGGACACTGATCTACTGGGTTCCACTCGACGGCCACCAAGAAACCCCTGCTAAGCAAGAAGCGTACAAAGCTGTCATGCTGTCCCGTCTTAATGCACTCGTACACAGCACTATGCTTTCGCCAAGCACCTAAATTCTAGGCATATGACCCTCCTGTGCTGCTTGCGGACATTGCGAAGCGCATTCTATATGAATGTTCAAGCGTTGATGTGATGGTCTGTTGTTAGAAACATCAAAGGAATACTCGTACAATGGACTATAATAGTTCCCTGTGCGGTCCCTCGAAAGGAAATAAAAAGAACTCTACCAATCCGAAAGCTCCTTACGGTGACCTCGTAAATACATCAGATATATCGACTGTACTGAAGGTCATGCATCAACACCAACATTAAGGCAGTGCTACGAGACCCTATAAGCAACGAAACTAGAATCGGATCGTATGAAGTATAGGTGGGAGTTCCCGCAAGAAGGTACTATCGAGATGTTGCCTATGACTATCATTTTAATCAGAGTACTGACCAGAATAGAGTTTTATGACCTATTGGACAGAGTCTCCACAAAGACACAAGTGCATATCTCCAAGGCCAACAAACGGCGAACCTCTGTGCCTTATACTTATCATTCGCATAGAATTCTGCCTTCCACATACCTATGTTCTCATTGATTGCTTTTCACAAATAGCTTTTATTCAATTAGGTAGATTAACGGCTGCCGTCTTGATTGTATCTTTAATCAATCGATAAGTCAGGCACACCATAATATATTTTGTTGTCAACACTCCAACGTGGGAAGAATTTAAGATTAACGCATAGCTAGGCAATAAGGTTTTGCGTCGGACGTCCAAGTGATTAGTTCTTCGTTGGCTCACAATGAAATCAGTTCTTTTGCTTTGCCTTTGGGCCGTGAGCCCAGTTTTTACTGTTGCATTCAGAATTGGAGAAGCCGCATTTCAGGAAGCTAAAATTCCAGAAGTATCTCTCACTATAACAGCTGAAAAGAGACTTCTCGAGATAGTTTGGTACGACATCGATTGGGTGGTTGGAGATAAGATAATCATCACCGAGGAGCCACCGACTTCCTTTGCATTGCTTGGACGTAATTGGAATCCAAAGATTCTTGCTGAAGTAGCTCCATACACGACTCATGGCTGGAAGACCACCAACATCACATTTGACTACAATATTTCGAGGGACGTTAATGCTAAAACAAGTTGCTATGCTTACTGGGTCAACTATTTTACTTGGGAAGGTGAACTTATGGCGGTGGGATGTCTGGGAGCGTATCCCACTTGGATGAATGGCTTACGACCTGGAATAGAGAAGTTCCGAATATCCGAACTGCTAATCCCAGGGACTCATGATGCAGGATCTTACAAGATTGGATTTAATCCTGGAAAGTGGGAAACACCGGCAACCAAATATTCACTAACGCAGGATGAGGATATACGAGGCCAACTTATGCATGGATCAAGGTATTTAGACATACGGCCGGCTTACTACAAGTCCCTTCCAGGTCAACCGTTTTATGTCAATCATGGGGTCACCAGACAGAGGCCAATGTCGGAAGTTACCAAGCAAGTCCGAGATTTCGTTAGTGAGACGAAGGAATTTGTCATTTTCGGAATGAAGGAGTTTCCCTTTGGATTCAGTGATGACGGGGTCCATGAAAAGTTTGTCGAATACTTGAGGGACGAATTCGATGGGCTGATTGTAGATCCTGAGCTAACATGGAACGTTACCCTTGGAGAACTCTGGGATAGGAATCAATTTATCTTCTTGGCCTATGATGACAGCTGGATTGTGAGCAAATTTAGGAACACTCTGTTTCAGTCTGTGAATCAGAGATGGGGCGATGTTCAAACTTGGGATGAACTCGAAATCTATCTAAGGGGGCTCTATCCTGTAGGAGCACAAGAATGGTAAGATATAATACCTTGAAGTAAATACATATCGGCTCTACTTACTTTCTTTTTTTTAGGAACCGAATAAGGCCAGTATCAGATATGGCGGAATTAACAGCCGATGCGTTGGGAGTTGCTTTAGATAAATACGGGGGACTTAGACGAATGGCTGATGATGTTAACAGCAACGTATCTATGCTCTATCGGGAAGAATTGGGCGAAAAGGCTAATATCGTGTCGGTGGATTACATAAGAGGAACTACAATCACTGAGTTGGCTATAAAAGTTAATAAAAAGAAAATCCGCATGGTGTAACTGAAGGGCCTTTTATCTCACAATTCTGAAGCTAGTTTATTGTAGTGCTATGATCACTATTGGACAGGTGTGTAGTCCCAAAAAGGAGATCATTTTTAAGTATATGTGTACGAGTCTGTCCTATGGAATAATTTTTTTTTCTATCGTAACAGAGAAAGAATAGTCCGTGGTATTCCTTGCACGCTCCGTTAACTGGAATTT
The DNA here is from genome assembly GCA_963966105.1 of Volucella zonaria. NCBI lineage: Eukaryota > Metazoa > Arthropoda > Insecta > Diptera > Syrphidae > Volucella > Volucella zonaria. The sequence goes on from OZ014533.1 coordinate 157,660,451, forward strand.
CCAATCATTCGTAGAGAGATAAGTAATCGCCTTAACCAAAAATGCCTATAATACCAGCCCCCAGCACATCAGCGCCGTAAGATCTTGATAACTCTAACATCAAACTACGCGTTATACTCTGTAACTTCTCCCTTACGCTAATTACGCTACGACGCCAGTAAGCTCTCTACAGTCTTTCCTAGTGAGAGACAGCAGGAAGTCGCTGACTTGAAGATGTTAGGAATCATTTATTTGGTCTGCAAATCCGTCTGGAACCAAACAACACCCTGTGAATTCAGTTGTTCAAATGCGATGATAGAAGTCTTACGGCATTAAGCGCAGTTTAACCGTCGATAGACTGACGCAGCCTGTTTTCGTCATAATTTCGGATATCCCTGCTTGAAAGACCACAACGCTATATTGTAGATCAGTTTTAGACCCATCCGTAAAAAAACGCTATTATTAATTGGCTGGAACCATGGATTCCATGAACTTTCGCAACAGCAGTTCAGACGTTAATACATTACAGAGGATGTCAAGATGATCAGAGCTAAATGGCTTTCGCTGTGCACTCTGTGATACAAATGCGCAGCCGAAACTCGTTTCTGGAGTTCAATGAGAGCCGGAATGACGTATGTATATTTGTGAAAGGTTGGGACGCATAAGATATAATTATTCTTATCATAGCCATGTACATCCCAAAGAACTTTCACGTTATCAGATTCCATATCTTGCCGAAACTTGTTTTACACTGCCGGAAAGCGAACAGTGCCTTATAGTTTAATTCGGGACATATTTAGTCCAAGGAGTTTGCTATCCAAATACTGGACACTCAAATATGTACTTTACTTCGATGGGAAAACGGATGGTGATGCCTTCATTCTCTAGTCAGCTCCTTTCCACTCGTCAGGAAATCAACTTCAGTTTTGAACAGATTGACTGAAAGCACATTTCTAGTGCACCAGTCAACGATCACGTCCAGGGCTACTTGCGCTCTAGAGCAGGCAGTTGTTAGGAATGGTCCAACATACAGTCAAGCCGCTTCATCTGCATATGAACGTAAAAGTTAGAACCAAAGTCTTAAATAGTGAGTCGACCAACATGGATTATAGTGAAGGAAAAGCGTTGACGCCTACTTGCAACCCCTGTTAAACCCCACGATCACATATTTGCTGCAGTCATCATACGCAATCAAAATTCTATCTACGAGTATTGCTCTTTACGCCATGTTGCCTGGGCGAGTTATAGATTTCGTCAAAAGCCTTGTTATTGAAAGTAGCCTCAATGTCGATGGAAATACCTTATCTTATTCAACTCTGCTCATCAGGTTTTGAACAGTCACCTCCAGGATCTTTCCCGTTGGTGGGCATATTGCATGATGGCCAGAGGATTCATTCGCGAAGCAGTCTTGTACTTATTAAGCTCAACGATATTGTCAATGGTCTTCAACATGAAGCACGTAGTCGTTTGCTTCTGAATTTCAGCCAGCTTTTTAATAGCTGAGCCGACCTCTTTCATACTGGTAGGCGGATGGCTTCTTCGTTGACTGGAAGCGGGTCACCTTTATCTGACGCCCCTTAAAACGATGCTGGAAGTGCTGGTTAAACATATCTACTACTCTCTGTGCTTCAGTAATAAGGCTCCCATCAGTTTTTCGGTAAGCTTGCGATTCGAGCTTAGAGCCAGCTGCCAGTAGCTTAGTTTTCCTGAAAATAATCCGGATATGTTCCTCCAATACCCTTGAGCCGGAAGATTACGTAGGGCCTTTCTTTTTTACACTGAAACTTAATACTATTCTCTCGCTGCTCTTGTTTGGTGCCACAGCGTTTGTCGGTGTGCATTTGGCATCACACGCTCGTCAAATATATCCATTGTCATACCAACAGCTCTTTAGTGTTAATAACTGGCAGTCTACGGCATTCTTCGCTACCTCTTTGATATAAAGGCTTTATAGATTGTAATCGTCTGTGGATGGTGCACAGCAGCGAGGCTGTTGCTCAAGTGTTCTTTTGATGTCTGGTAACTAAAGTCGTGCTAAGGCTACCAACGTTCTTCTAGACGGTTTGCTGTCTTTTTTATCGTTGGATAGTTGAGCTCTAAATTCAGCTACAACAAAGAAGTATTTAATGTAATTTGGGTGTAACTAATGCCGCAATTTTTCCGTGATCTAGAATGACTCCGTCTACTATTATTCAATGCCTGTATCTCTGTCATAATCCAGTTACCTAACTGCAAGAAGAAACTACAGCTCTCATCCTTATGATCTAAGCATGCATATATTTGGCCCAGAAAACATGTTTTCTAGTGCTTTAGAGCAAACTCTGAAATTCGACACACATTCGGCGCGTATGTATTCGAATTTTAACGACAATTGTAGTGTGTGTCCAACCTTAAACATAATTCGTCAGCAGATGTCGCCTAGATACCTAGAAAGGTATCAAACCAGTCAACTGTCATTCTCAGAATCCACTTTCATTTATTTACCATTTTTGTTGTCATCGTCAGCCGAATGTATCAAGAGGTTTCTGTGCAATCAAAAGTTCTGCAATATCTAAATGAACAGCGCAGGAATGGGACATTCTGTGACCTGAACATAGAACTTCAGAATGGAGTATCAGCATGGGCGCACTTCTGTGTAGTCGGTGCACAAAGTGCATTCATTGGCGGTCGTCACTTTCTGCAGAAATCTTTGCAATTCTCTATTCACAATCCTTTGCGGATCCGAATTCATAACTTCTCCTGCACCGAATGTCTGCAAACAGTCATTGATTTCTTCTATCAGGATCTAGTGTCTATTGCCAAGGATCATGAGGAACATTTCAAGAAACTAGCAAAGATTCTATCAGTGACGGAGCTTCTAAAGTTATTTTGCATAGAAGATGGCATAGAAGAACCAACGATTAAGCAGGAAGATGTGAACGTAGTCGTCGAGAATCTGTTTGAGGAAAAACAGAACTACTTCAAGGTGAGTGTAGTTTTGAATCGTTGTAGACATCCCTTGACTGAAGACCTCTTCTAGGTACGAAACCCGAGAGCTATGAGCAACAGCAAAATCAACTACTGCGTCGGTTGTGAATTTAAATGCTACAAAGTCCAAGACATGGTCCAACATCTGACAACCTGCTCGGATTGCAATCTCACTTGCTGCCTCTGCGAGGTTGGATTCTACTCTTACAAGGATTTTGATGAACATCTGAAGCGGCATGTCAACTCCAAACCTTTTTTTTGCTTCGAATGCGATTCGAGATTCCTAACGAAGACAGCTCTGAGTTTCCATCACCCAAAACACTCTATAGAGACACCATACGTGTGCCCACACTGTTCGAAGGGTTTCAAATGGAAACAGGGCCTAAGTAGCCATCTGCAGATTCATAATAAAGAAAAGAAAATGCTCTGCGATGTTTGTGGCTACAGTGCGACGCACATGAAGGCCCTGAAATCCCACAAGTTGACCCATACCGGCGAGCTGTTCAAGTGTACTTTCCCAGATTGTTCTCACACTTCAAATCGAAAGGAGAACCTGAAGATTCACATGGAAACTCACACGCAGGAGAGGTCATTTGTCTGTGAAGTGTGCGGCTACAAGTTCAGTCAGAATAAGAATCTAAAGCGTCATGCATTGAAGCACAAACCGGACGATACAAATCGATACAAGTGCCAGCTATGTTCGTTTACCAACCATCGATCCGACAAATTGAAGGAGCACATGCAGAGGGTACATACGGAGAAGTCTGTTCAATTGGAGTTACCCGAGACGGTGGACAACGCATTCGAATTAAAAACAGGGATCGATGAATTTCCGATACCCGATTTGGAGAAGAAAGAGACTCCAAAGAAAGTAGCGGTGAAGAGAAAACCAAGGAAGAAGCGTGAAATTCTTAGACCAAAAAAGCTACGGAAAATTGTGCCAAAAGCTGACGTGGCGGAAGCAAAGGGCCAGAGTGAATCTGTTGATGGTGTAGTGACGTTTGTGAATTCAGAATCAATAAATGTGACAGGTGTAACGTGATTGCTTGAGTTTAATTTTCGTCTAGCAAACATTTGGGTTGGGATGGTGATCTTGCAGAAGCAGGTCGACGGAAGTCAGAAAATTTCCTATTGGGGTTAAAGGGAGTGAACATAGGTAAGATAAACTTTCTTCGCTGACCTTGCTTACAGCCTTTTGTTGAACAATCACTGGTGCGATTGATGGAGCTGATTTTTACTCTGAATAAATTCAACTCCTTTACACATTTAAAGTTGCTTCCTTGTTTGTAGAGCACATATACTTAGTTTAGTCCTCATTCACTTGACTACAATCATGAGAGTTTATAAAATGATTATCTGTGAGCGACATGCCACATCGATGCCGCCGGGATATCCAACCAAACTTCTCTTACGAGGACGGTTTTCGAACGTTGGAATGACTAATCTCACGATAGGTTCCTTGGAAACATTGCATTCATATTTGCCTTTACTCGGAAACCAGTTGACTTACCACCAGCCAGATAAAGACATGAATCTCAGGTCCATTTTACTCCATTTTGTCCTCAAGCTTATCGAAGAAAGAACTATCTAGAGGTTACAGAATGTAACCAAAGAATCCGATTTTTTTTCTCGCCTCTGCGACTTATGCAATAGACGTTATGCAGAATCCCGACACTTTTTATGAATAACAATCGTAGGGTGTTCAGTAATGGAAACGGAGGGTGCATCTTTACAACTAAAGCGAGGAATACCACGTGCATCTGCTGCTCTTGCTGCTCTTGCTGCTGCTTGCGTTTAATATTGTGAAGTTTTGCTTTTTAGCACCAAAACTAGTTAAATTTTTGGGAATTTGTGACAACCGCCCAATTGCGTAGGAAGTATTGACGGGAAACGAATCCAAATTTGGATCAACATTTTTTAACGATGTACAAAAGATTTTTTAGCACAGTGTTGTTACAAGTCTGTGCTGCCAATTTATTGCGGGGCATATCGAAGTCAAAGTGACGGTGGAGTACTAAAAAATTCAGCATTTGGGCAGCAAATTAATAACAACGCATTCGTTTTCCATCATAACAAAGACTCCCAAATTCGGAAAACTTTGTGTCTTACTACTTTGTTGCTGATAGTGCTTTTCCTCTATAACAAAAATATAATGCGACCATATCCTGATGTTCTGCTTGATGAGACAGAAGGCACTTCCAATTTAACACGTTCAAGAGGGCGACGAGGTATTGCAAATACTTTTGGTATTTTAGTGACTCAGTGACGCATTCTCGGGAAGCCATAGAAATCCGGCCTAGAAGCGCCGACAGAGTAGTTTTAGCATGTACAATTTGAAAAATTACAATCACAATGCTTACTGCCCACCAAATTATTGTGGTTCATATGACAGACAATGGCGAAGAAGTTCGAGGCATGTGGTGTCAAGAGACGTCTCTAGGCAGATGTAGCAGCAATAATAGATCTCAAAATGCCTTTGACGTTCGTAAATTCCCTACCTCATATTATGTGGAAAAAAATGCGAGCAAAGCTTCGTTCTTTTTCGCAGTTGGTAATTTTTTCAAACCGGCCAACTAAACTCTTATAGTAAAGTCATTCTCGTCTTCGTCGGCGGCTGGACCAATGTGGTTCTTTATGTAATCCTGCAGGCTCTTCATAACCCGCAGCATCGCATTTTCCAGAGAACTCATTTTCTTGAGGTGCTGGGATTAGTAGTTAATTCGGGGACTAACGAGGGTCACCGAAAATAGCGGAAGTGAACGGACCGCTGATAGAGCTTTCTACTGGACTTGAGACTTCAGAAGTTCCAAGTCGGACCCGAACAGAACCCTTTAGAGATGATTAAAATGAATAAAAACCAGTTCCCACTCCACGAACATTTTAAGGGTACAAAACCCCTTGAGCGCGCGCCGATTATAAAAAAAAAAAAAAAAAAAAAAAAACATGTGCGGGCCACCTAAGACGAGCTCTTCTTTTACCGCGTTGTGCCTCTGGGATGGAGATGGAGTCGACAACTTTTCATGCTGAGGCCCTGGTGTCCATGCGTTCAAAGTGACCTAGCCATCTAGGCTGATTCATCTGAGCTCCCTGGCGTGGTCGGCATCGCTGTACAGCGCGTATAGTTCGCTGTTATCTGAAAAACTTTTCCGCTTTCGTCAGTGTTCAAACTTCTGCGCTATAAATTAGGACTGGGATGATCAAAGGCTCTTTGGTTACTCGAGAGAGGGCTCTACTACTCATTTGACTTCTAAGCGCAAAAAAGCAGTACTGAATAAGAGTGATCGTTCGCATGATTTCTGCGCTAATGTCGTTGTCAGAGTTGATAAGTCTCTTACTACGTCATATAATACGCAAGCAGCATTTTATAAGCAATGTTGAGGAGACTTATTCCCCTGTAGTTGGTGCAGTTCAGGCGACCTCCCTTCTTTAGTATCGAGCAAACAACGCTGAAGTTCCATTCGCTGGGCATACTTTCGTCCAGCCAGATTTGATAAGTTAAACTGATTAAAGTATTCTCTGTATCCAATCATCACTTGCTGCTTTAAACAGCTCGGAAGTTAAAACATCGGGTTCAGCAGGTTTTTTGGATTTAAGCTTGGAAATGGCTGGACCTCATTTTGGTCGGGGGGACTGAAATGTTATCTGTTATTGCCGACGTGGAATGATTTGTCCTGCCTGACCGTGAGATGTTTTTCATCACCACTGTTTGCACCAATAACCTTTTCAGGCTTCTACTATAAGATTTCCTTTTCATCCATTCTGTTCGGGCTTTACAGCTTTGGCATGTACGTTTTACTTTTTGGTAAATCCTGCAGGTTCCATTCGTCTGATATTACTTCCCCAATCCTTTGATCGATCGATCCTGTCTGCATTCGTCATCGATCTAATGATTTTGTTTTTGTTTGGGCGGGTTGAAACTCAGTTCATCAGAGGCAGCTTTTCCGGTTGCTCTTTGACAGTGATATGACTGTTCTTCTACGTTTGATACAGGCGGCATCGGACTTCTCGAGAGGTTAAGCGAGACTCAATCGGAAAAGGCCCTGGCAGTCTCTTTCATTTATAGCCGTCCGACGTTAAACCTCCTCACAATGGATCGCTTTAGGCTGCTCGGAGCATTCGGATATCCCATTCACTGGAGGAGTGTCTTGCGTCAATCGCAATACGATCAAATCTATTGGCGAATTGTTGATCAGCAGTCAGTTTGGTCCCCAACAGTTTTTCATTCTGGCGCATCCAATCGCATTTCTTGGATGGCGGTAACATCTGCTCTGCAGCAGTCCGGACTTCTGCTACTTGTTCGGCAGCACGTGGCATATTAAGGGACCTAACATTTCACGTGCAGATCCAAAGTTCGTTGCCCTTGTTTCGTCTGCAGGTGTTTTCAAAAGTAGGTCCGTCCATATCCGTGTTAAGTTAGCCCCCCCAACCTGGACGGCCAGTTTCCCTAGGACGAGGAGTCGGTTAGACCGAAGTAAATTCGGGGACTTGAGCGCTGCCGTTGGTCCATTAAGAGTTCATCGGCGTCCATCTCCTTTCTAAGACCCTGACTTAGTCTTGGAAATCCTTACCGGCTTGAGCTCCAAATATGTCGGAGTAGCCTGGATAAGGTCTTATTTGTATTATTCCGGGATTTTACTCCACCTTTGATCCCATCTGGGGAATTCATTCGCTGTCCCGTTTATAGTGCTGCTATTTTTGTTAGCATTTGCACTCATAAGTTTGGCAAGCCGATGGTTACCACTTAGAGGTAATATAAGCACAATTGATATGTAGAAACGCCCGTAGCAGCCGCAATAATAGTTTCACAGTTTTCCAACCTCTTTTTAACCGGACCATCCCGTCGCACTTATTGGATGGCGGTTATGTCTGCTTTGTAGAAGTTAACGATTAAGGATTAGAACATTTCACGCGCAGTTCCGGATATCATTGTGCTTCAATCGTCTGCCAGGGTAGTTAATAGTGAAACCGTCTTTCTCGGAAGGCTATTAGGTCGTTCGTTAGATTTTCATCTTTTCGTCTTAAGTTTTGCGAGTGCTATGATGGCGTTGGTCAGTAATATGCTACTCGTTGTAGTAGCTTGTAATTCTAGTAAAGATTTATTCAGGCTGTCACCAGGGAGCACCAGTGAGAGGTAAGGCACCCACAGTCAGGCAGTCAGGCAGTCAGCAGTTTCCCGATCAATAACCGCGCAGACCTCCAGCTATATCCTTCTTTTTCAACAGTGTCAGTAAGAAGTTGCGTTGATTTTGACCTAAGGCAAACAAATTTTTTTTTTTCGATGCGATTCTGCTTCTTTTCTATTCTGGTAGGAGCATCTCTCTTGATTTTCAGTAAGCTTTTCCATGTAAGGGGCCATAGTTTATAATCCTGACAAGCAATTTTGATATTTAAGTGGATCTATGGTCTACAATCACCTGCTGATGTAGAATTTGTCGGCGTTATATACTAAGCTCCAAAGGCTAAGCTCTTTGGAGTGCCGGTTGAGCCACCTTCGTCACCACCTTACTAACATAGCATCACCGTCTTATGTTTTCACAAGCAAGAGTAAGCAATTGTGTTACTTGATAGGAAATTGAATGACCCAACTAGATCATATATTGCCCTACTCTCTGTTTCCTTCGCGGGACTATATGAAACCATGCCATGTCATCCCTAAAAGGTTATGGCATACAACGGGCCAAAATAACCAAACATAGTCACATCCCTCCAAAACATTTACAGAAACAAATGCAGAATTCACAAAAGCACCATCACTTGGTCGTCCCGAAGGAAAGCTCTTCAAAAGGTATAAGGATGCTGATAGGCGTCAGTTTGTTCTATTTCATATTGACTACATCTTAATCCGGAATTTCCATTACCACCACAAATTTCGTTACACATAAAACTCAATTTCAACTTAACAACATTTATTTATTCCATTTCTCTAGATCTCTTCAACCAATCTAAACCTTTGGTGCTGCTTCTCTGGGATGACATTGAAGTATTTCTTGTAAATCTGTTGGTCCATTCGCCCAGCGTAGTGCCGTTGAATCCATGTGTGATCCCAGTTAGGTTCAAACTTTTCACAGGTCACAAACACTTTACCATGCTCCATAGCGAACAGAGTTCCATTCCGGCCAAATCCAACCTGGAGAAGACATCTGTTCAACAACACCAACGATTCTGTATTTGCTTCTACTTACATTCAGTCCTGGATGAAATCTCGTGTTCCTTTGAGTAGCTAGAATAGTTCCCTGTGCTACGTAATGACCATCCTGCACTCTCCAGCCACGATGTTTTGGTTTCGGGTGCTTCGGATTGTTACGCGAACTTCCTCCGGTTTTCTTACTGGCATTACGCACAGTTGCTGTGGGAGTATGAATGAAAAACCTGACTCCTGACTGACTTGATTTACTTACTGATAACAGGTTGATCCAATTTTAAGCATTGCAACGATAATTTCTGAAAAATCGTCGAACTCATCGCAAAAATTACACAAAATCCCTACTCCAACTAGAATGAAAAAAAAATTAGGTTACTTTGACAGCTGAACAGATGATGGAAGAGGAAGAGGTTTGAGATGGACTGGGCTTATGTGACTGTGTTCAGTTTCGAAGACCACTCGAAAAAGCAGATAAATGCTATTTAATACTCATTCAATGGTAATCAATCAACTGAAAAACAAATTTGAAAACGATGCACTGTCCTTTTCAATTAAAAAAAACTACGAAAAAGTTCCTTCAGTAGATTGATTTGTCCACACTTTCATGGTTTTGAAGATCTTGTCTATTGTGCTTCCCCCTTAAATAACAACAGACAGATGCCAAAAGCTGCCAATCAATCCACAAATTGTTTTGTTTTGAAAACGTTTGCATCGAATTACACGGAATGGATGAGAATTCTGAGCAAAATCCAATAGTTGCCGCTACCGAGGCTATTCGGGAAAAGATTCGAATATATTCCCGTGACAAGAGGGAGCAGAAACGTGGCAGCGAAATCGATGCATTGCGATTTGGTCTGGGTGAGATCCAGAAGAAGATCACAGATTTGGAAAATATCACGGAGAAGGATGTGCAGGGATTAGCTAACCGAATTAAAAGGCGTAGAGGTGCTACTGCCGATGATATGTACCGTCTAAGTCACGCCTTTCTGCAGAATATCGAAAATATTCGTACATTCGCCAAGACTACCGGAGCGATTCAGGTCATAGTCAAGGAACTCATACGTACGTGGTAAGAATCCGTAAACAAAGCCCCAATTAATGGAATTTCCTTTCGGCACAGGACAAGATTCAGAACAGCGATGTCATGCTATCGATACATTGTGCAACTTGTCACTGGGAGAAGCGCCCGTTTGTAAGAAGATTGCCTCAGAGGCAGGATGCTACCTTATTACATATCTGAGCTCTCTAGATGAACGTCTAAAGCGTGTTTCTCTCTGGACCCTGGCTAACATCATGGCTTGTGGGGGAAAAGGTGCACACATCATGGTGGCTATGGAAATAGTACCAACTGTGTTAGACATATACCTAAGCGACAACGATGAACCGGATTATCGGCATGACGCTGCTCTTCTTCTCGACATAATCACCTCATCCGCGGAAAATTTCTTGAGGTAAGACACCATTCCTATTCAGTTCGAATATTAACAACTTTCTCTGCAGACCAATAGATCGTGAGGCCTTGTTTGAAAGCTTCCACTTAAAGAACCCCACAACAGAAGCAGCAGAGTACCATCTGAGAATCATATTCAACTCTGAGATTATAGCTCCTGGAGTGCAGCTGACCGAAGAGCAAGTTTCCTATTTAATGAATGTTTCTGTGTCGAATATTACCAAGACTTCCGACTTTGAGACGGCGGCAAGCAGAATGAAAATCGTCTACGCTGTTCGAATGATTGCGAATCTGGTTGCTCTAGATTCTGCCTGCTTCAATGTCTTGATTGAGAAATGTCGAGTCTGGAACACCAATCTTGTGCAAATGCTGAACAAGTTATTCGCCTTTAAGAATCCAGACTTGGGTGAGCAAGCACTTTGGTTAGTGAAGAATATTGAGGCTTGCCAGAGTGCCAACTTTCCGGCGTCAGATTTTGTCCAACATCTCTTAATACCAGAGGGGAGTGTGCCGCCGTTGCAAAAAAGTGTTTCTGATTTAGAAGTCGATTGTTAGTTTGATTTGAGGGAAGTACTCGTATTGTAAATAAAATTTGGATGTTTGTGGAATTTGTGATTGTGGGGTTTTAGTCTCGATTAAATCAGATTCTGGGCACTAACGGTTCATAGAATATTACGGCAGTTCGTTCCTCTACTTGTAGTGGGCCGAGGGAAGCAGCGCTGATGCATATGTGAGACTTCGGCTTGTTGGGCGGCAATATACCGCAGGTATATAGGCAGACTGAAGGATTTGCGGCTGTTTTAGAGCTGTCATGACGATGGGCATAGACTTATTGAGAAAGACATCCCCTTGTCCCCATTCGGTCCTTTCTGGAATCAGGCGATTGAAGTTACTTTCAGTAATTTGAAGGATGGTTGATTGGGGCGAGCACGATACAGCGTTAGTAGACTGGCTAAGTTCTTCTCAGCCTGAGAGCAGAGTTAATTGCAATCTGTATACCAAAAAAGTCTACACGCAGCAAACGGAGCAAGGTTTAGAAAGATTCTGTTGCTGTTAGTTCGTTTTTCCAAAGCAGGCTGCCAAACGGCATTAGCATACATGAGAGTTGGTCTCCCGAGCGCAGTGTGTATCCACTGAATGACTTTGGCTCAACGTTGAACCTACAGTGCCCTTGCGCAAGCAGAGGGCAGTAGAGCTCTTTTATTCCGCTGTGGAACATTTTTCCACCTCAGCTTGTTGTCGAGTACGAGGCCTAGATTTCTGGCGCTCCTTGAGAAACCTGGAGTGATACCGTTGACTACTACCTACTTGCAGCCAATGTACGTCTACGGATATATTAGATGATATCGGAGACGTACTGTGAGCATATTCAACGTAGAATGCATGCAATCACAAAAAAGTGTCGTATACGTCAGAAATATGGCAACTGATGTCCTGGGTTTTACCCGTCTACCTCTGGTTTGATAACCGAATAAAATAGCTTGCTTTTAGAGATCCTTTCGAGCAAAGGAGGGGGAAAGAACATGGGTTTCTTCAGACAAAAGAGAAATGCCGTGATCGTGCCAATGGAGGGGTTATACTCCAGCAATAACGTTAAAAAGCTTTTGTTAAAGGTAAAAATACAGCGTCACGCCAACAGGGCCTTAACACCGACCTGTTGAGATGAAAAAGAGAATTTATTAGTAGTCACAGTTAATCCTATGGCAAAACTACTTCTGCAGCAGTCTCAAATTCCGCGGTCAGGCAGAAGGAACTATTCAACTCCAACGCGGAAAACCCAAATTTCCGTTCACCGTCCTATGAAGTAAAGATGTAATAGGGCTCTAGGACCGCACCGGAGCTGTGAAGCTCTTCAAGGCCGCAGGAAAGACCATACACAAACTCAGTTACAAGATTTAGTCACATGGAAGTACGCCTGACAAATGGAACGTTGGCATGGTCTGTCCGATCCACAAAATTGGAGGCCCCCGAAACTAAAGAGGAATCAGTGTTCTTAACATCTACATATGTACGCTGAACTAGATGGAATAAGAAGAGGTACTACTACAGCCGGCAAGCAAAGAAGTGCAACGCCGAAGCACGGTTAAACAAGCTCACATCTTTAAGGTTGAAGGAAAAACTTGCAAGAGATTCAATCAATATGTAAAGGGTCTTTCATTAAGCGCTTCCTATCTTTAAATTTAAATAAAACAAAGTGTGTGTGAGATATCATCGACATTTTTTATTCGTTTGAAAGGCCTATCGGTGCCATTATGTATGGAATATAACATCAAATGTCCACCGCGACTTCTCTGGGTTGCGCGCATCCGAAATGCCCATTTTTCCATGACTCTGGAGCATAAATCAGGCTGGATTTGACCGATGGCATGGGTTATGCTGTGGTTTTTGGCTTCCATAGACTTCCGACTTCAGAAAACCCCACAAGAAAAAGTCTAACGGGGTCAAATTGCACGATCTCGGTGGGCAGTTCACATCACCTCCACGTGAAATGACCATGCCTTCGAGTCGCTCGCGCAGAATTTCCTGTTGAAACTATTGTACATGTCGTTGGTATCCATATCATCCAATTCAGGCCAAAAGAAATTGGTAATCATCGACCTATAGCGCTCGCCGTTGACGGTGATGGCATGGCCACAGTCGTTCTCAAAGAAATATGGACCGATGACGCCGCCAGTCCAAAATCCACACCAAACAGTGACTTTTTCGGGATGCATTGGACGCTCTTGGATCTCATGTGGATTGGTATCGTCCCAAATTCGACAATGTTGTTACCTGACGTACCCATTCATCCAGAAATGAGCCTTATCGCTGAAGATGATTTTTCGATGAAAATTAGGGTCAGTTTCCAATTGGTCCATAGCCCATTCAGCGAACACACGTCGTTGTCTATGGTCGTTTACCTTCAGCTCCTGGGTCAGTTGAATTTTATACGGGTGCAGGCCCAAGTCACGACGCAAAATTCGCAAAGTTGTGGTCTGCGAAAGGCCGAGTTCTTGTAGGCGATGCGAAATTGACTGCCTCGGATTCTCCAGCACACTCTTACGGAGATGTTTCAAGATATCCCGAAATCATCTCCGCTTCGTCGACGTACGGGTTTTGGTTTATCGTTTACTGAACCAGTGGACTCAAATTTATCCACTACACTGTGAATAGTCCTCTCGGTAGGACGATTATGGCGACCGTAAAATGGGCGAAGCGCGCGGAAAGTTGCCCGAACAGAATAGCCATTTTGATAAAACAAGTTTATTATTTGCACGAGTTGTTGAATGCTGTGTCCGTCCATGGTTATTTTGCAAAGGAGGCTGTATAATGACAGCCAATTTGACAGGTGTAGCTTCAACAATATGGCCGCTATTAACTGTCAAAGTTTGGAAGTCCTTATTGGAAGAATCTGTATATTGAAGATAAGCTGGGGCAGCTACTACCGGGCAGCAAGAAAATTTGTTATAGATGCTTAATTAGCGGGCAATATCATTCCTCTGGCTGTCGCACACTAACGGGAAAAGGCAGATTTTACAGTCGTTGAAGTTTGCGGAACAGCAATAAAAACTAAGCGAGGGCGTGCAGTCTAACCGGATCACATAACCACCGATGTGTAGGCAACAATCAGAGCACTTGAGTTCAAATCGCTTGCGATTTTGTTCAATAAAGTGATGTGAAACTATCGAATGCCTAACGAGTGTAGGGCGAGCTTTCTGTTAAACTCATCAGATTGCGCAGAATAATGATGGAGAACGCGCGCTGCTTCTTAAAGTTCGGATCTTACCGAGACCCTTAATGTAAAAAATGAGTGAACTCGCAAGCCAATTCCAGAGGAGCAATTTGTCAAAGGTCTGTGTAACTTACATATTCCGATCACTCTGGTGATAGCGAGATATCCCTGGTGGGTTCGCAGTTAGAGCAGAAGGCCCAAAAATGTTCTTAGTTGTGAATAAGGGTAAAACCAAGTACATGCCGTCAACAAGAAGGTTAGCACAACATCGGTGATTTGAGCGAACCACATTGACAAGTTTCGGGCAGAAAAAGATAGGAAGTTTTTTGAACGCGGTATTATGAAGTTGTCAGAGATAGCAGAAAGTCATCGAACAAAACGGCCAATACGTCATTGATTAATGTTCATTACGTATATTAAATAAACGAACCTGAAAACCAAATGAAGAAAATTCAATGACTTTTTGAACAACCCTAAGACAACATCTTTCGACTGCCTAGGACAAAATGGCGGTGTTGACAATAGTAACTTTGAAGTGGCTAAGTAGCTCTTTATCTACATAGTTCGGAGTAAACATCAACTCTACGAATGACACCCGAGTCGATTGTTGGACCTTAGAAAACCAGTGCTACTTAAGTTTGGTAAAACAAATAGGCAAAAGAAACCCTAACACGAAAGATTCTGCTATTCGTAGTTCTGCTGTATGAAGCTGAATGCTGGACGTTAAGCAGGATGACAGAGCAGATATTGAACACTTTCGAGAGAAAAGTTCTTCGTTGAATGGAGGAGATACATACGTACACAATGACCTGTATCAAGGTGTGGATGCAGTCCAGAAACCCAAAATACGTCGATTACACTGGCTCGGCTACATCGAGCGAAAGGACAGCAACACTCCAATAAAAAGGATCTTCGGATTATAGGTTCGGGACTACAAGGAAGACCGAAAGCTATTGCGGATACCAGAGTGCTTCTCCTGAGGAACTGGAAATAGAGGGCCCGGGATCGAAAAGAATGGAGTGGCTGGCGTATATCAGGCAGAGACTCTTCACGGGTCGGGAGTGCGTTAAGAAAGTAAGTAATTTAGTTTTAGAGATTACGATTCTAGTCATCGTCTATTATAAGAGATGAACTTTCTCAGCTTGCTTCCATTTTTTTATAATAAAAAACTCTTCATCATTAGAGACTACTAGTTGAACATTTTTTAATTAACTTTAACAACCAAACTTTTCACATTTCCGTTCAGAAATTTCAGTATTTATCCTGCACTAGTGCACTGCACCGTGACCAGGATGCGTCTTTCCACTTTTCTTGTATTATACGACAAAACAAATTTGACTAACTGGGTGAAAGGAAAAAATTAATAATCGAAAATAAAAACTAAAGACTTCTGGAATGTATGACACACGGCTTAGACAATAAAATCTCTCCGCAAATCTCTACAATCATCTCTTATCTTCCGATAAGGGTTCCTTTCTCCCAATCAAATCGGAAGGCAATCGATTTCCTTCTGGCTTCAGCAATGGATTGTGCAAATGTGAAGTCTTTTGATGGGACACCTTCTGCTGTTGGTAGACTGGTAGTTCATGTGCCAGCATGTACTGTTCCTGCTCCGGGTAATCGTGTTCACAGTGATGTTCCCCACAGATCTTGCACTCATAGATGTTCGGTTTGATGGCGTTTTGGAATTTCTAAGAGAAAATCCGCAGATGAGATGAAATACAGTGAAAAATGGAAAAGCGACTTACCTCCCAGAAGGTATCACCTGGTGATCGAAAGAGGTTGACCAATGCATATCCTGGAATGCAGACTAAAGATAGAGATGCAAACATCCAGCCAATTGCGTACGCCCAGTCGGGGTACTTGTATTTTCCATTGTGATATGTCGGTTCGTGGTAGTTTATCAAACTCAAGATCCAAATCGCCTAGAGGAGGGAGACGATGTAGAAAGCTGTGTCTTTTGATGAATTCAATTGACTTACGAACAGGAGTAATGGTCCACATATAACCCAACATGACTTCAAGTACAGAGATGGCGCTTTGCCCGTCATCTGTTTTATGTTTTTGGATAGTCTTCCGGCTCCGTAGAACCATGCGATCGCGATCATTTGACAAAAAGCCAAAAATGAAATCGATATCGAGGCAGCATAATGATCCATCAATTGGAAGAAATAGATTCCACCCTATGGCGAAGAAAATGTTAGCTCTCAAAAGTGAGTGGATTTTCCCAAGGTCTTACCTGTATCAGGTTTGGCAATCCAAAGAGGAACGAAATCACGCAGACTATCAGCACCAGAACCTCGTGGTAGCCCAGGTTGCGCTTGATCCAATGCGAGAAGCCATCTTGAATTGACGTTACTACCACTTCCACAATGGCAAACTGACTGTTCAATCCCAAACAGAGGAGCATAAAAAAGAACATGACGCCCCACAGTTGAGCATATGGCATTTTTGCCATTGCTTGTGGGTATACAACGAAAATCAGCCCGGGTCCGTCTCCAATTACATCTCTGACGTTAGTGTTCTGTTCCAGCGCTAGATTACCCAGCGTAGCAAATGCAAAGACGCCAACCAGCAAGCTGGTCAAGACGTTCACCATAGAAACGGCCACAGTGTCCCTTAAGATGTTATTGTTGTATTTGTTATAGCTAGCAAAGGATATCATCGATCCAAAAGCTATACCCAGCGAGTTGAAGTTCTGTGAGGCAGCATTTATCCAAACATTTGCATTCTTCAATTCTGACCAATTTGGTCGAAAGAAGTACCTAAGCCCTTCGTCGGCACCGTCCAGAGTCAATGCACGAATCATGAGAATGATGATCAGGAAGAATGGAAAAGTTGCTGTAAAGTAGCGAACCTGTAAGTTGACCTATTAAATGAAAGGTTTAATTATACATTTTGCTGTAGGTTACCTTTCCTGAGGATTTAATGGATTTCCAAGTGGCAAAGTAGACCATAAGCCAGGCGCAAATGAGACAGGCAAAGAGTTCCCATCTCATAATGCCGGGGAATTCGATTCCGGGACTGATTTGAAGGACTTTGTTTCTAAAAGAAGGATAAGGTGAGAAAAATTCAATCCAAAGATTTCCATACTCACTCAAAGAATTCCTCGGATGGTGTTCTAGACATGTCCGGTGCAGTCATGTTTACATCCTTTCGTTGTGGTACCCAACAATCGGGTGTGTTCCATCTAAAAAGGAGACAGGAGCCGGTAAAGTAAAATGACCAACTTGAAAGACTTAAGAATTAGATGGAACTACCTGTTATTGCAGTCGGTCCATGGCATGAATGGTTTGAACGATGTGAAGAAATAGTAAATCGAGTATGCTATGATGACGCTATAATACGTTGACATTAGAAATGATACAACTACGCTTGCAAGACCAGCTCCTGAAAGAAAAGAAAGTGACATTAGAAAAATTTTAATTTTGACGGACTCTGACGTACAATAGTTTAACAAAGATAAGTACTTAAGGACCCTAAAAATAACATCGAAGGATTGATTAAGGGCAACACAAATTGCATACCGCTTGGTTACTTACATATCTTTAGTCTGACCCGTTTGTCCGTTTTTTGTCTTTCGGAGAAGAGCAGTCGGATAAAGAACTGGTTCGTTGTACCCACTCCTTGAATATCCCTTTTATTCAAAGATGAGTAAGCGTTTCAGTGATAAAATGTCTACAGTATCACCACCTACTACATCAGCGCCGAGTACCCGCAGCCTTATGAGAGCGTAGGCTTGGCACTCACAGAGGTGTTGCTTCTCGTTGTTGTCATCATATTCACTGTATCACTTATTTTATAGTTGGATTCAGTTGGCTCCTGAGCCTTGATAGCGAGTTGATCACGATTTCCTGTGAAGTGGGACCTAAACAAGACTCTGCGAATTCGGCCTTTGAACTGCTTTCAGTGAAGTCTTGCATTGTTGAACTAGCTTGGAAGATGCTTTAAGCACATTTTTACTGTCGCGAAAGATTCAAATGCTTTGCCACCTCAACCGATTCTTTACAATATATTTCACTCCCATCGGGATTGCGTATATCTTTTTTGGAAGACAGTTTCGAAGCTGTCCTTGAATACCTGACTACATTCCTTTTTTGGCTCAGATTCTGACCAAAGCCGGTTTTAAGTACAAGGTAAGTCCATTTTATATTTGTACTTTCTTAACGACGCAAGTTACAATGTTATTGTGTCACAAATCTATTTATAAGATAGAAGTCAAGTGACAACAGTTATCTTATGTTTTGCGTGGACCTGACAAGAGATGGTCTAAGTTCACGGGATGTCCATACGCCCTTAGAAGCCAGGATTGACCAGCTCTTACCCACATTAGTAGTGTAATACCAAAACGGAATCTGTGTTGATGGCAAAAGCTCCACCCTTGGTATAAGCCTAGGCCGACCTAAAACTTCTTCTCGATCTCAGGGTTACGGCACCCAGTACTTATTGCAACTCTACATAGGGTCAAAACTAGTTGGAATACATTTCTGGCGTGGCGATTCAAGTTTAAATCACAGCCACCACAACCTTCCCACTAGGAGGCCTAACCTTAATAAGTCGAGCCCGGACCGCAGCCCGGGGGACCTGACTCCCAGGGTACCTTATTTTAAAAGATGGGTAGCTCTACCTATTAAGAGGACTTTAATAACTGGCAGCATGTAATATTACTGATCAAATCGTAGCAGCCTTCCGTGGCGTCAATCGAAAAACGTTTACGATAAGACCAGTGCTTCCTCTAGCTTCTCTCGAAAAGAGCACAACCTCGCTTTTGAGACGATTGACTGAAAGCTGGATAACGTCTGCATATCCTTGAGTGTAGACATTAGAAATGCCGAAAGCATTAAGCAGAGAGACAATATAATATATATCATAGCAGTGGCGATACGACGCAATCAAAGTTCTGTCCATTATTACAAGACTAATAATTCGTGTACGACGTGTTGTTTGCCTGTGTTACACGTGCCGTCAAAACTTGCGATGTCGAATGCACCCTCGTTAACGATAGGAAAGTCCTTCTTTCAGTCGAGTGCGCAATAAGTTCTGAATTCTGAAACGTAGTCTAACCAGATCACCGCATTATGCCTATCGTAGATAAAAACAGTTTATCAATCAGACTAATTTGGGTTTAAAGTTCTTTGTGAGCGTTTAGCCATCTTTCCGATTTTTAGTATAAACTTTACTCAAACTGTTCGCCATGGCTTTTGTAGGTAGATCCACTTTGTGGCATAAAGAAAGCGGCT
Organism: Volucella zonaria; assembly: GCA_963966105.1. Lineage (NCBI taxonomy): Eukaryota > Metazoa > Arthropoda > Insecta > Diptera > Syrphidae > Volucella > Volucella zonaria. The sequence goes on from OZ014533.1 coordinate 157,679,941, forward strand.
GCATATTATGTGGACTCATCCGTCACCATAACCAATGACAGATACTAGCTACGACAGTTTTAGTATACATTGCCAGCCGGTTCTGATCAGGTTACCTGGGAAGTGAAACTCAAGCCTGTTTTCGGCTCATTAAAGGTGCCATTATACTTTCTGAGAGTTGCCTGGCTTGTTTCGTTCTTTTCGGAAAATCTTTATGTGTGACACTCCTCGAAATTCGAATAAGCTTCTTAGATTTTGTTCGCTTTAATTTGTGGTGATAACAGTCACCTTCCAAATGAGACTTGAGCAGCCTGTTTAGAATCTTTCTGGTGTCCATACGTACAGGTATGCCTTCTACCGTAGAACAGGCGATCCGCAGGAATACCTGCTGGCAGAGCATGTTTATTCTAAACATTTTGTGGATACCTCATCCAGGTTCTGAACAACTTCTGACTTAGCCTGAGCTTTCGCAAGGTCCTCCTTTAAGCCTGTCCAGTATGTTTTCACAGATTCTTAGTGTACGCACGTTGGTTGCTACTAAAGTTTTGAGAAAGAAAAGTAAGAACAAATATTTATCATCGAATGCGTTTGAACCAATTTTCGAATCGCTTTTCGAGGTAACTCTAAACATGCGTCGTAAAACTTAATCTCGCTATTTAGTCATAAGAAGAATAAGAAGTTATTTGGTGCCAAATCGGGACTGTATGGCGGATGACCCACCAATTCGATGTTTTGAGTGATCGAAAATTCACCTGTAAGAGGTCACATTGTCGTAATCCGTGTTCGTTATTTGATTTTTCTTATTTCTCCAAAGACATCTGGCAAAAAGATGGTGGTGTACCTTCCGAATTGACCGTTCTACGTTGCTCTAATAAGCACGGTGGCGATATGTCCAGGTTTTCCGAAAAAAACAGGCGATCATTTGCTTCGAAAGGCTTTGTGTGTGAACAATTTTTGTTGGATTTGGCCCGTTTGGAAGGCTCAAACAGTCCACAGCTGGCTCATATGCATAGATCCATAATTCGTGGCCTGTCACAATCTTATAGACATCTTTTAAAGCACTGCGATCGAACACTTTTTTGGACCAATCGACCCGAGCCTGTTTTTACGCGATTGTCAAATTATGCAGCATCATTTTGACGGCCAAATGTTCATGCAAAATTAAATGTATACAAGTGGAACTAATGCTCAAGCATGCCTCAATTTCGCGATAAGTCATATGACGATCCTGCCCGCACAGTTCCAGCACAGCATAGATATTTTCTGGCACAAAAACCGATTTTGGACGACCTTCCCAAAATTCGTATTAGAGCGAACGACGACTCAGTAAACCAACGACACACGGTGACCAGGGATGGTGCTTCATTGCCAAAGTTGATCGGTACACTGTTGTAGCACGTCGTAAGTCATAAAAAATTATCACAAGAAATGTTCACGATTTAATTCTATTTTTCGGCTGCGATGAATTTCTCAAGTGTCTGTAAAGAACGCAAATAGTAATCGAATGACACAACGTTTTGAGCACGTGTACCATTAAAACGTCAAACTTTTCGACGCTGATGTCAGATTTGACGTATCTACACCGGCATTGCCATATTTCAAAATAATGAAGTTCGTGATGCTAAAAGTCACACATTACATAACGAATACAGTGGACAGTAAAGGAACTTACCGTCGTAAAAGATTACTTCCGATGAATCTCAAGTAGTCCGTACCTTTGCGTGTCGATAGGTGCCTCCAAAAATGGAACGCGACTTTGAAAAAATATCAAAAACAAACGCCGGCCACTTATAGTAACACATCTCTATTTCCGTTTCTAATTAACCAGTGACAATAGGCTGTCAAGAAACATTAGATCAGACACGTTGCTTCAAATTGTATGCAATAAATCCAAAAATATTCGCATCCCCCTATGACAAACCCACCTTGTCAGCTGACTAGAACATTTTTCTATTAATGGAAAAAATGTCAGACTTTTTAGTTTGATTGATTAACAAATTGATAGCAACATTTTGTCCGACATACTCGTAACTGCCTGCCGCGGATCTTTTGACGTGTGCACTTTGCAATAAATAACAAATGGTGCGAAATTCCTTTCTATTTAATATTTAACTACAAATCTGGAATTCTATTATAAATAATATTTTGAATCTAATATTTCGGCAATGCAATTAAATAGTCAGAAACTGGTTGATAATTTTTAGGGCACGTCATACTGGCACTGAAATCTAAAAGTCATAAATCGCTTGCATTTAAGCTGTCATTTGATTAACGAGTAAAAAAACCACCACAAGGTGGATCTGCCATACGAATCAAGTGACTCGGGTTTTTTATTCGTGGCAGCTTATATCAAAATTTGTTTGACATGAAACCCTATAGATATGTTCTAAAAGTTATGTAACATGTCTGCCAGAGAAGGGGGAGAGTTTACCACGAATTATTTAAGCAAAACCCCAAAAACCTACATCACGTCAGTACTCGTATACTCATAATGAAGATTTGAAAGACCTGAAAAATGCCTTGGATTCATATTGACAAGTTATTTCATAGAAGCACGTACTGTCGATAAGCAAAATATGAACATTCTCTGCTCTAATAACGCCGGGGAAATATAATGTCAATATCATTGTATTAAGTAACTGGTAACTTTCACAGATTACTAATTTTTTGAGATAAGCTCAACATCAACAAAATTGTTGTATCAGTTGTTACTTTTGACAGTTTATTGATCTTCGAATCTACAATTCGAAATACTTTCGAAAAAAACCCACCACTATATGTAGCCTGTAGCTCTTAATCCAACTGCGACGCTTTTCTAAAGACTGCGAAACCTAAAAACTGAGGCAAACAAATACTAACGGGCGTCCGGAAACTCATGCTAGTAGTAATTTTGATAGAAAACACACGTTGCCCTTCGTGTGGCGCCCCCTTTTTGATGACCCTGAACTGTCAGCTGTCATGTTGTCTTTTTTTTTTCGTTGGCAACACTTTACCGCATAGAACTAAAACTTTGAATGAATTCTGGGACACGCTTTACAATGCCCCAAGGTAGAAAAAGTTGCTGGTCGTTCGTTAAAAAGAGTAGAAACTTTGCTTCATCTTTCATCATGACATTCCAGCTGTCAGCTCTTTGAACAATGCAAATCTGCTGCTGCATAGTTTGCAGCTAGCTTAATACTTCCAGATAGTATCATGTCTGCGCGTACACGCGTCGAACCTTCAACGGGACGGAGTCACTTTCTCACTCATGCTGAGCCAGGGTACTTCAAGATATTAATATACAGAAATCCCCTGGTCTAGATGGTATATCTTGCCTTCTTCTGACAAGGTGTTCTTCCACGGTGAAAAGACTTCAATTATTTGAACGGTAGGTTTCAGAGCTAGTGCAAACTACCCTTGGAAGCTCAACTTTCTTACGTGTGCATTCAGGTATACCACAAGGGTCGATTTTAGGACCGCTGTTGTTCTCATTATTTATTAATGACTTGCTTGATGTCTGCCTTGACGCGTATGTGCATTTCTACGCTTCCAGTTTTACCTTTCCAGACTAATTGGCTAAGTGGATGATTGTGTAGCTAGGCGCAATAAGGACTTTAATAGAATTTATAACTGGTCCTACTTCAATAATCCTTCTAAATCCAAAGGAATTGTTATCTAAATTTAGTAGGGCAACTGATACCACATGAAAATCAGGCCAAGAACTTAGGGATATAATTCAAAGAACATATGGTGGTTTACGTCAACTTGATATATCGTCTGCTTATGTCCCGACCTTAACAAAACTTAAGTTCGTAAGAGCTCTGTTTATACCCATAATAAACTACTGTTCTCCTTTAATTGATTATAAATTATCTACCGCAACGTACAATGTCTTGGACAGTTTCAAGTCTGATATTTATAAAATAAATGCTGGTGTGCCCCAGGGTTCCGTTCTGTCTCCGACACTCTTTTCAATCTTCATTAATGAAATATTGTCTGTCGCAAGTAGTCCGAATATTTCTTTGCCGGCGACAGTACTTTTTACATCCGTACTTGGACTCACGTGCCCGCTCTACGGCTATAGAAGTAGAACGGAAACACCAGCGTATGTTAAGCTCATTAAATTGGGATATTAACAGAATTACCAATTGGGGAACCACCAACCAATTCAAAGCTCAATTCCGTCATTAAAGCGAAATTTGAACACCCAGTCATTATCCATGAATGGCACTTGCATCATCGAAACAGAAAAAAATTCCATGTGTCAATGAGTGAACACATATTCGTTTTCGCCAACAATGCTGCGAAATGTAAGAAATACTTTACTCCCTCTGAAAATTGTATAAGGTGTGTTTATGAGTTCAAAATTTGAGTACAATACGAAAGTCTGGTCCTAAGGCCCCTCTATACTTTCCATATAGGTTTCAAAATCGTGCGATAAATCTCATAGGTTTATTTTGCAAAGTCAGCAGTGTTGCATCGAAATTGCTAGTAGTATTGCGTCCCTTTCAACTTTTAGCTGTAACAGTCTCAAGCTTACTTTCAGACTGAAATATTGTGATGCTTTCATAAGTCGTGTTACTCTTAATTTCTTAGTCATTATAACCTTCCAACATTCAAAACCAACGTGCCGTATTTTTCTTTCTTTCCTTGACAATTTTGCTTTGTCCTCGCTGTTTGCAAACATCTGAAGGGCACTCCAAACCCCTTCAGCGGGCGCCATAATAACTGTTTGGTATTGTACATATGATAAGGGAAGACACTGATTGGAGCCAACTTGGCGATGTGTAATACTGTAACTATAACCACACATCAATTGGGCGTATTTTATCTTCTCCTGGTAACCACTGGGTGCTAAACGCAAGTGTTGAGGAATGGTCAGTCATTCATGCCCCCCCAAAAAGTTGCAGACGATCTTGCCGCTCTTCGCCAATATGTACACTCTAAAAGAGTCTCACACCTCCAACGCAGTCGCCTTGACCATGATAAATTTTTTCGACCCTAAAAAGTCATGCAAAAACCTCCCTCTCACCTTCTATTACCAGAACGTAAGAGGACTCCGTTCTAAAACCCACGCTGTTTTCCGCCAATCTCATGCTCTCCCATTTGATATCTATGCTCTGACCGAAACTAATCTTATCCCCAACATAAAAAACCAGGAGTTATTCCCTCCTTATTTTAATGTTTTTCGGGATGATGATCGCGCACCCCCCTTGATTGAATCCCCTTGTCGAGGTGTCCTACTGGCTATTCACAACAGCTTGGACTCCTCTCTCGTTGCAACATCATCCTCTCCTAAGCTCGACTTTGTGTCGGTTAAAATAACCCTCACTCGCAGATGCCTGTACGTTATGTGTTGTTACATTCTTCCGGCGCAACCTATTGAATCCTACCAACTTGCTATTGCAGCAATTGACAATTTGATCGACTTATCAGAATCGCTTGATGATATCATTATCTTCGGCGATTTTAATCTGCCTCAGCTGAAGTGGACTCCATCTGAAGACCTATCTTTTTTCATCGCTTCCAATCCCATTTCTACTAAGGAATGCCTATTCTTAGATCGGCTAACAGACTCTAGTCTATGCCAAGTCAGTGGCGTTTCCAACTATATGGAAAGGCAATTAGACCTTATCTTCACAACTGATCCCATCAACTCCTCAGTATCGTGTTGTCCCCTATCTCTTTCAACTATTGATAACTTTCATCCTCCACTTCTTCTCTCATTTTTCCACAACTCTCCCCTTCAGTCGCCTCCCCCCGCAGTTCTATTTTCTTACAATTTTCACAAAGCTAATTTCCGTAAAATTAATACCTATCTAAGCAGTGCTTCTTTTGAGTTTACCAATCTATCTCTGGTTGATGCCCTCTCCATTTTTTACAGAGAAATATTCAAATCCATCTCCCTTTATGTGCCTTACACCCGCCATAAAACTTCTTCTACATCCCCTCCTTGGTATAATCGTAGACTTCGCTCTCTGCGAAACAAAAGAAACAAGTTATGGGCGGTATTCCTTCACACCCACTCTTCTTCCGACTATTCAAATTATCTAGGTACATATCTTCATTTCATTGAACTCTATAACTCTCTTTATCAGCGCTACCTGAATAGTGCGCAAACCAATCTCATAAATGACCCCAAGTCCTTTTTTCAATTTGTCAATTGCAAAAGTAAGACCGATGGTTATCCTTCCTCCCTCGCTTTCGAAACCAAAATTTCATGTGATCCTCCTACCATCGCCAACTTTTTTGCTACATTTTTCAAGCAATCATTTGCCAACAACTCCTTCGTACCAGATCCCTCTTACTTCAATGATCTACCAAATTTCTCTATTGGTCCCTTTCTCACTCAAAATTTCGATCCTGCAGTTATTGAAGAAAAGTTACAAAATCTTAAGGATGAATTTATACCTGGCCCAGACGGACTCCCCGCCATGTTTCTTAAGAAATGCTCTTCCAACCTGTCTCTACCCCTTTCCTACCTTTTTCGTCTATCGCTCACACAGGGTGAATTTCCCCAGATTTGGAAGACCTCTTTTATAATCCCAATACACAAAAAGGGATCTAAGCATGAAGTTACCAATTATCGTCCCATTGCTAAACTCTCTCATATACCCAAACTCTTTGAAAGCATTTTATACGAAGCGTTAAGCTTCAAATGCAAGCCTTTTATTTCACCCCGACAACATGGTTTTCTAAAAGGTAGATCAACTACCACAAATCTAGTTGAATTCGTGTCCTTTGCACTCTCAGCCTTAGAAAATGGCAAAGAAATCGATGTTATCGCAACAGACTTCACTAAAGCATTTGATAAGATATCTCATAAATTGATCCTTTTCAAATTGTCTGCTCTCGGCTTTGAGCCGCTCTTTTTAAAATGGATTTCTTCTTACCTGGTAAACCGATATTATAGTGTTCGGTTTAGATCCGCCCTTTCTGTTCCATTCCTGGCCTCATCTGGAGTTCCACAAGGCAGTCATCTTGGCCCTCTTCTCTTCATTCTTACTATCAACGATGTTGAGAGTGTCATTAAGCACTCCTCCCTCTCCCTTTACGCTGACGACACAAAATTTTTTAAATCTATTTCCTCTCCCCAGGACTCTGCCCTTCTTCAAGAAGACCTTGATCGGTTTTCAATCTGGTGCCTCAAAAACTGCCTAGAACTTAATATAGCCAAATGTCAATTTATAACCTTCTCACGTAAATACAACCCGTCTCCCCCCCGACTTTATTTTCTCCATGGTCAACCAATTCCCCTGGTTCAGTCTTTCCAAGACCTTGGCATATTATTCGACTGTGAGCTTAATTTCCGTTCACATATCGATAAGATGATCCTCAAAGCCAACTCATCACTTGGCTTTATTAAACGGTGGTCCAAGGAATTTTCCAACCCGTATGTAACCAGATCTCTCTATATTACCTTTGTTCGCCCCCTGCTTGAGTATGCCAGTCAAGCTTGGTCCCCCTTTCACCGGGTTCATGTTTCCCGAATCGAGGGTATTCAACGTCGATTCCTCCGATTTGCCCTCCGTGGCCTGCCATGGAACGACCCTTTAATCTTACCTCCCTATCAAGACCGCCTCAAACTTCTAAATATGAATTCGTTAGAAGAACGTAGGAATATTGCTGACGTTCTTTTCATTCATCGTCTTCTCTCAGGTTCCATCGACTGTGCATCCATTTTGAACTCCATTTCCTTCAATACCAACCCCCGCAATCTACGTTGTCCTCGTCTCTTCTATCTACCGGTCCACCGCACCTCTTATGGCTCCAACGAACCTATCTCCCGAATGCTCCGAAAGGTCAACTCGAACCTCTCCCTTTTTCATTTCCACCTGAGCACTCCTCGTCTCAAACAAGATCTCCTCCATCACTTCCTTGGTCACTAGCTCTTAAGTCTTTCTGTTAGTTTTTAAGTTAGATTAAGCTTGTATTAAGCCAATAAATGGGGGCCTCAGCCCCCACCAAAATCATTAGAAGGATGGCTCACGATCAATGAATTCACGCAATAAAATCACATCTTATACGAGCTGAGGTCAATAAGGATTTTTCGGAACTAGTCAGCTGAAAAGATGGGTTAGTGAAAAAACCCTTAATGGGTCAACGACATTATTCAAAAGCCCGAAGCCGGTTAATAACTCTGGAATATTAATATTTTCTCTCATTCGTTAAAGGATCCAAAGAAAGAACCAGGCCCTCTGGGTTGTGAGTTGTGTCCAAGTTGAATCCCACTGTTGCAAAGCCACCAAGAGTCTCTGCTAAGGATGGATTCACTGTTGACGACACTGTAAAATGAAAAAAGGACAACTACTTTCGGAAATGCATTTTTAATATTCAGCATCAAGTGCTGAAGGTCAGTGGCTTAGATGCCGAGAAGCCATCAGAAATGCCGCAACTCACGTGCTGGGTTTCACCACCACGAATCCCATGGTTTGATGATGAATGCCGCCAAGCACATTCAGCAAAACAACATACCTACAAACAGCACTGTACAAAAGGACGAGCAAAAGAAGAGGGAAGAACATCGGCTTCTCCGGAGAAAAAAAGAAAGAGCATGAGAAGCGCGCGATCGAGAAAATAGAGAAGTGCTACCCCAGGAATAATGTTCGGAAGTTTTACCAAAAGGTAAAAAGAACGTGTCAGGGTAGTAAGACCCGAACGACCTTTGATGTTAAAAAAGGATTTAGACAAGGCGACGCGCTGTTATGTGACTTCTTCAACATTATACTTGAACGAATTGTGCAAAACTCACAAGCCAACACACGAGGTACGATCTTTCAAAAGCCTATTCTGCTTGCATACGCCGACGATATTGATAGAACACAGCGAGCTATCACTGGTTCGTTTGCGAGTATGGGAACAGAAGCGGAAAAAATGGGTCTAGCGGTATAGTATATGCGCCCAACATCGACGAATCGGCCAGAATGTCACAATCGACAGCTGTAACTTTGAGGTAGTAAGAGACTTTGTCTACCTCGGCTCTGCTATCACATCTGAAAACGCCATCTCTTCAGAAATCGAACGAAGAATAACGCTTGCCAATAGCTGTTTCTTTGGGCTGAGAAATTGCCTTCTCCCGAATAACCAAGGAAACTTTATATCAAACCCTAATAATCCCAGTCCTGCTCTATGGTTCCGAAGCATTGACCCTTTCTGAAACGGATGAAGATATCCTTGGTCGTTTTGAGAGAAAAATTCTTCGTAAAATATTTGCTCCCCTATACGTTGGCGCTGTCTGGAGGAAACGATTGAAACGATGAACTTTACGAGCTGTACAGCGACATCGACAACTGCACATTGGGCGTTTGAGATGGCTGGAATATGTAGAGCGAATGAACACCAACTCTCCAGCCCGCAGAATCTTCGGCTCTAATCCGGAGGGACCAATGCAGTAGAGCAAGGCCCGCCTTAGGTGGCGCGCGCAAGTGGACCTCAACCAACTTGGAGTGCACAACTGGAGGCAGATAGCCAAAGACCGCGCTAATTGGAGAGGCTTATCGGTGCCTAAATCTACCACGGACTGTAGTGCCGACTAAAGATTTTCATCTCTTCCTTATAGGTCTGCTAGACTTATGATGGAGTAGGCCAGAATTATGCTACTGGTCTAGCACAACACTTGCAATTTTAGTATGCATGCGTTAGGTTTTAGTCATCCTGTTACTGGGGATCACCACTGGGAGGTATTGCGCTGCTTGGTCAATTCAGATTAAAGGGCAGTCGCCAGTATACCTGCACACTTTGTAGCATCCTACTTCGTCTGGTTCCTTACCTTTCTGTCCTGAAGATCAACTCAAGGTATAGTTCTACTTTGCCCGGTTCTTTTTTTCTGCCACTTAATAGAAGATATAATAGTGGGCAGTACCGCTTAAAAGCAGATCTTTATTGGCCAAGGCAGAGTCTAACTTGAGTATACAGTACTGTGCAAAACCTAAGCAACCATCTGGACTCAGCATTTCATAGTAAATCCTTCCAACTTTCTACTCTTTAACTTTCAAAGTTACTCGTAATTACTTCTATGCCACGTCGTTGCGCCTCTGTTATTCAAAATAAAGGATATTACACAAAATATTAAGAAGGTTGCTTAGGTTTTGCACAGCTCAATTTGGCTACTTTGTTGGTTTTTGCATTTTTTTTTTAAATCTGTCGTATTATTACTCTTATAAAAAGTTGTGAATTTCAAAATACACTCTATTACACATCATTACATATCCATTTCTTTTTATTTGGTGGGGTAGAAAGTTGAAAAGATTTACTATGAAGTGCTGACTCCAGATGGTTGCTTAGGTTTTGCACAGTACTGTAAGAACCACTTTCCTATTAATTAATTGAGGTACCACTAGAATTGTGTTTTTTTCTACTTCCTACTTGGCTTTACAGCCACATGAAGTATGCAGATTTCACAGAACTAGAAAAGGCGGTCTTACAACCGCTTACCCTTCACATTTAGAGAGACCAACCACCTACTCTACTGTGAGAAGTTAATCTAAAAAAAAAATCAATTAGAAATATTTATCAATTAGCGATATTTATGTGCATTTGTCCAAGTGCAATTGCATGCAGGTGTACTCTAAGAACGATTTGTAACAGTCTCAGATGCAAATTAAAGACAGTGGGTGGACGTTGAACAATTTCAAATTCAAATTTCCTACTTTTGCTTTCGATTTCACACCGACTTCACGGAAACCATACTCATAGCTGCAACGCGCAACGAATGCGCGTGTCAAAAGCGATGCACTTTTTCCATAAATCAAAACGTTTATTTTTCACAATTAATTTATTCCAAATATTTTGAAAAAAAGGCAATTGAGTTGTGCCCCAAGTTACGAGCGCGTTATTATGTGAGCACTGATAAAATATTCCATTGACGTGAGTACTAAAGATAGGACGACTCTAGATTTTTGTAAATAAAGTCGAATAGATACAATTTGCTGTTTTAAGGAGATACTACGACTGAGGAAATCTGAGTACCAGTATGGGGAAGATTCGAATTCCAAGTCAGATTCAGTGTGGATACGAGGTTCTTCTTAGTTTGGTAGCACTGCAGTTTGAGATAGACCTTGACATACCTTCTAACCTGTTCGCTTATTAATCTGTCTAAGAACGTCCATTGCTACCACAAGTGACACCTATCAACTGCGTAAGTGACGTTTTCATTAGTCGCCCGTGTTCGATTTTGTTTTTCGGCAGTTCATACTTGGTAGAGACGCCTTTCCGTATGATGAATTGCAAAAATATATTTCTGTCAAGTGCTGCTTTAATCTGATGAAGAAGTACCGTCAGGTCGTTTTACGTTGCTGCACCTGTGGCTATCAATTTTTTTTAAATTAATTATTAATTGGGTGAGACAACCATCATCTGAAGTCTCCAATATATCAATTTTAATTTGCCGCGATAAGAGCTTGATAGACACACTTATTTTTATCAGCTAACGTCGAAATATCCAGCTCATTAATTTCTCTGTAAAAATACTTAAGTTTACTTATTTTTTAATTCCATGTTAGCTTGGGAATCAATTAAATTTGACAGTTGGTTTCAAGTCAAAACAAATGTCATAAAGACAGAAACTTGTGTCAATCAAAGCGATGAGCCAGCACATTGTGAATGAGTGGTGGGTCTGTAGTCCAAAATGTTTCAGTCGTTTGCATCCCTAGGATAGCGAGTAAATGTGGTATCTGTCGGAAGTCTAGAAAATTGGAAAACGTCCGATTCGCGCTTATCTACTCGTATTTCTAATAAGTACACATTGGGTGCTCGACGATGGGTGTCATTTACGGACGCTCGGCTAAGAACACGCGTTTGCATGTGTACGGGTATTCGGTTCTTAAAACGCGCGTTCCAAAACGTCAGATGTAACGGGTAAGCCAACAGATGGTGTGGGCGCAACAACGCATTTTTATTATTCAATTTTATTATGAAAATGTGCGATCTGTAAAAGTAGCATTTCGTAAAATTCGTGAATTTTTCGGTCAACATAATCGCACTAATGAGTTCGGAATTCATGTAATGGTTCAGCGTTTTGAAAAAACTGATTCGGTATCGAGTCAAACTCCATATCAGCATGCTCGCTGAAGTGAACAATTGGGCTTATAAAATTCACATTAAACAACAATTGAACCCTTTGGACAATCTATGACGTCGCAGATTTGTTAAATGGATGATGGATCGCTAGGACGATTCCGATCACAAGCTTCGAATTCTTAGATGCGGTGCAGCTTCGTATGTGATTTATTCTGATTACACTTTGCCTAGAACACTCTCTAAATTTTTCTATCCCATCTCCCATATACTAATCGTCGCGGCAGGTCAACTATTGATCACCAAATCCTTACGTTTGGGTAAATCTCGGGAAAGATTAAAAGATCCCAAGTAATGACTTGAAATGTTTTCACGAATTTTTCCCGATTTCCGTTCTACCTGAACGCTGGAAGACGGGTAAACTTATTAAACATAATGAGAACGGCAGTCTTTTGGATCTTTTTTAGACTCCAAGACATGACATGGGTGTCAACATGGAGGAAACTGCCGTCAACACATCTGCTAGGCCGTTGGGATACAGATTTCACGGAAGGAGAAATGACTCGGTTTTGATCATCATCCGTGATACAACGTTATTGCTGACAGTACATTTAAATCTGTTTGGTGGTATGCCACTTGGATATGTGCTTATACCCACTTTATAAAAAGGATCCTCACAGCTGGTGGTGCAGATCAGTGGCAAAACTACACAAAGCTAGGTGACCAGTTAGGATTCTACCTTTTTAAGAATCCATTTGGATTTATATTAAATGCGCTCTTACAAGCAATGCCTACAAAGCGGTGTTGCCTTAAATTTCTGGATTATTCTTGAAATTGAAATACTACGGAAAGGGCGCAGCGAACTTCCCAATTTTTGGCTAAGCGTGTACGTCGGACCCTATTAAACAAAGCCATAAAGTAGACAGTCGTCACTCATACATCTTAAGATCCTAACTATTAAATGGCAAAATCGAAGAGATTACGCCAAAAAAAATAACTACATCGGTTGGTTTATGTCTGTTCTTAGTCTTCTTGAAGCGAGCAGTTGATGAAGGATAACGATGAGGAGGCACACTACTAGTTACACTCATTGTCTTGACGTAATTGTACGTCTGGTTTGTACTTTTTGAGGCTATGATATAAGACTTTTTGGAACTCTATTGAAGGCATTCTCCGTGTCAATCCCTTAGAGCGTGGTGGTATTTCTCTATGATCATCATTAAATTGATGTGTCGAAGATCATTGATCCATCGACGGCCTTGAACTTTAATTACCTATACATTGGTCAAAGTGTGTTGTAAATTTTCATAGTAATTTGCTTTACATAGTTGTTGTTACAGTTTCTCGTGACTCCTTTGCCTTTATACAGTAGAACAATTCTTTCTACCTTCAAGATATGTTGTACTGCTCAACTCAACAACAACGATACATAACACCGATCCCTTTTACCAAATGAAATGATAGACTAAAATTTGGGACGTCTTTGTAGTAAGTCGATAAGTCGATTCAGTTTCAACGTCCCAAGGGAACGGGCTTGGAATAATTAGCGGGGAAAGAACACCCTGTTGAGCTTGACTATAAACAAAGATCTGCTTTCCTCGAATAAAAGAAGATAGATAGATACGAGTAGATATTTATTGTGGCACAAATTTACAGTCTTTTAGATACATAAGTTTAAGCCTTCCGACTGGTTTGGTGGTTAGATATTTAGTCGGATGAATGAACTCGTGCAGACCTATTTCCATTAGAATATGACACAATAAGTGGCCTCGAATACAGGATATTCGTATAAACTATTCTCTCATGAATGTAAAAAGTAACCATTCTTGTACACTGTAAAGAGTTACCAGATAGCAATGGTAACTCTTTACGATTGTTGTGTTTCAGAAGCTGTCAAAGTTACCAATGACATCCAGCTGTCAAAATATTCAGCAAGGTTAACCATTTCATCATGCATCGTCTTACGCTTGTTGAGCGTGCAGAAATTGTTAAAAAATATCGAAATTCCGGTTCAGTTGTAAATGCGCAACGTGAATTTCGTCGTGAGGTCGGTAGTCACCATGGCGGATTTGTGGCACCGAGGAAAACTTTGAGCGGGAGTACACTCTTTTCGATCTTAAGCCACCAACCAGATAGAGATTGGTATGAAATGAAAAAAGCATAGCCGCCATAGCGGCCAGTATCGAAGAAGACCCAGAAATGTTGATTCAGCTCCAATTAGCTGAATTGGTCATCGTCAGAGAGTCATCCCGGCTTATTTTGCGATTGGATTTAGGTCTACACCCATATAAGATTGTGCTAACCAAGAATTGAAACTGGACGGCTATAGACAACGCCGTGAGTTCGCTAATTGGGCGCTGAAAATACTAGCCGAAGATCCGCAATTTGGCCAAAAAATCATCTTCTCGGACGAGGCCTATTTTTGGCTCAGCGGCTATGTCAACAAGCAAAATTGCCATTTTTGGAGCGAACATAATTCACAAGTGTTCGGGTAAGAATCAATGCATCCACAAAAATTGACTGTTTGGGAGGGTTTATGGCTTGGCGGCATCATCGGACCTTATTTCTTTCGAAATGAGGAAGGAGACACCGTTACTGTCAATGGTCTCAGGTATAAAACGATGTTAACTGACTTTCTGTGGTCAGAGCTTGACAACATCGATATATCCGAGCTGTGTGTACACGGCGCTACATGCCATACATTCGACGCACCGCTCGAAGTCGTGAAATTTAAATTTGGCGACTGGGTCATCGCACGTTTATAAAATCGCGATCATGCAATTTGACAGCACTCGATTATTTTCTCTAGGTCTACGTCAAGTTCTTAGTCTACGCTAACAAGCCAACCACTTTGGACGAGCTCGAGGCCAATATTCCAAACGCTATTGCCGGAATAACCCCACACAAATTGGACGGAGTCATAAAAAAGTGGACCGACCGCTTGAAGCATTGCCAGCGAAGCCGAGGCGGCCATTTGAATGATGTGCTATCCCACAAATAATGGCATGAACGTAGCTTCAAAATAAAGTAAGGATCAATTTTATACCCCACACCGTTGTTGTTTTATTTAAATTTTTTTCCTATCGTTCTCATCTTGTCACCCTCTATAACGGCATACTATATATCATTGCACATAGTTTATCCGATTCGTGGTCCGGATTTGACATCCCTGTTTCAATCAGATTCGTCAAACCGAACTGTCATCTGAGACTGTTTAAGGTTTGCCATTTTACAATATAAACAATCGCTGAACGTGTTAAATTTGTGAGAACTTACTACAAAAATTGTGATTCGATAGTAGGTACGGGCAGATTATGGTCGCCATAATCGTCCATCTGAGCGTACTTTAGGCAAAACTGTAAAAAAAATTCAAAGAGACTGGCTCTGTTAAAGATCTCTGAAGAAAACATGGCTGCCGTTTGTGAAAGTGTTGAAGAAGATCCAAATTTACGGCGGTCATAGCATTTGGGTTTGTCTTACGGCACATTATGGCGTATTTTGCATTTGGATTTGCATCTTTAAAGTCAACTCACTTAAGAATTGAACAGCTGACCACGGAATGCCTTGAACATACGCGCCGATTGGGTGCGTTTCGATCCCCGATTTTGACACAGCATTTTCTTCACTCGGTGGACACCTTAACAAACAAGTTTGTTGCCTATGGGGAAGCGAAAATCCACATGTAACTGTCGTAGGACCAATGCATCCACAAAAAGCAATTTGGTCTGGTGGTGTCCTTGGTTCATACTTCTTTGAAAATGAGGAAGGTGCAACCGTCACCGTCAATTCTCATCGCTATAGCCAAATGTTAACCGAATTTGTTTGACTTCAAATGGAAGATATGGATGTGGAAAACATGTGGTTTCAACAAGACAATGCCACATCTCACACAAGACGACCGAATTTTGCTTTATTGATGCAAAACATCGTTTTAATGCACACAATTCGCAAACTCCCGACGCTTTGAAAACGAATGTTCGTCAAGTTATGGCCGGGCTATTGCCCGATATGTGTCGAAAAGTCATCGAAAATTACCTTGTTAGAATCAAGTCCTGCAAGAACTCCCGTGGAGGACATTTGGATGATACTATATTATATTCATAATGTCAAGGTCCAAACAATATATTGAAAGAAAAATTTACTTTCGGAACCACAAAATGAATGACCCTTAGTCTTAAGCTTCCGATCTAAGTGTTTGATCTCTTCCTCTTTCTAAGTGTTTGATCTCTTCTAAGTGTTTGATCTATTCCTCATTCGAATGCAGTAAGCAACTGCTCATAGCTATACCAGATGCGTAGCTACAAAACGACTTTCAGTAATTTAAAGCACAAATTGATTCCTAAAGCTGTTCGAACTACTGTTTTAGATGTCATGCGCCAATTTACCCGCTTTTCAACTCATCCTTAGCATTTTTTTTAAAATGAGGGTATCAAAGTAAATACTTAAATATGTACGAGTATATGCGTATAAGCAGCTCCAAAACCAATCTATATAATCCGCCGAATTTGCATATGGAACCAAAGACCAGTTTTAAGCGGCGTTCTCTTGCTATTTGTCATTAAGTAAAATATTTTACAAGCGACCTTAATGGATCAATAAATCTGGAAGAACTGTCTGTTACAGCTGGTATGCCTACCGTCTTACTACCAGTTACAAACTACCCTAATAACAATGGACCATAAAGCCCTGAGAAATAAGAAATAGCAGATTTTAATAACCAATGTTTTAGAAGAATAAGAAATGAGTTTTTGTTTTATTTAAAAAAAAGAAAAACAAAACAAACTGCGAATTTAGTAGTCATGGAATGGCGTTTTTTGTTTTTTTTATTACTTTTTACCAGTTTTACAATTTTTGTGTATTGCCAACCGTAAATTCTTCAAATTGACTGTATCTTGATTGACCGGTTGCCGTGTGAAATTGAGGAGTGTTTCATGTTGGCCATGAATCATTTACGAATATCTAGCGGTGATTTTACTAGATGGATAGATAAACAAATCAAACATAAGCACTTGCGTCTTATCTAATATAGTATTCTACGAAATTAAGTTGTTAATGAGTTACAACTTTGGCTGCAAGTGTTGCACAATAAACACGCGTCTAGGTGACGGTTACGAAGTTATCTAGAAAACCTTCTCTTTCTTATCACTTTTTAAATATAACTATTACGCTTACGACAAAAGTTATAAAACTAAAGATATTAAGTGGGTGGAGTAGAATGTAGATAGTGGGTATCAAAAAGCTTGGGCTATGAAGTCTCTATGTGCAACAAGTGGCGCCCTTTATAGAAAAAAACGCCTCAAAAGCAATTGTTTGTGCGTGCCTTTAATTTGTTTATCAGGCACCTATATATGGGAGCTTTATTTGAGCACTTTACTAAGTGGTGGATGGCTTTTTCTGCCATTTGGTCTCAAGCGCTCTGGCTGATTCTACAACTATCAAGAGCTGCAGTTGGATTGAACCCTGTTCAAGCGGTTGAAAAGCAAGGAACTTGATAGTGCAGCCACAAAGGTGGCAGTTCTAGTGGACGGAACGTGGTTGAATCGAGGAAATATCAAATATACATCTTTGCTGGTGTACCGGCAGGAATCATGGATGTGAAAAGGAAACCCCGTCCGCTGTCTTGAGGGTCTGTGGCGCTTCACACCACTTTATGAAGTGGGGTCCCAATGATCAAATCAATCGTAGGGTTTGTCGCTTTGTCAGCTTATTTCCGCATTAATTTGTTATACCCACGATCATATCAAAGCCATTAGTCGACCTCACTCAATTTTCCATTTCGAGAAAATGGAACTTCTTGCTAATGATCAATAAATACTGATATCTGACAATGTTGAGCTCCAGCGAATCGTTTTTAGGAACAAAATACAGCAAACAATAGCCTTAATCTTCCACAAAACTGCTACACTGTATAGAGGTAGAGAGTTCCTAAGAAAATTAGCAAACTTCTAGCCAGTTCAAATAGGATTCATTCGGAGGAACACTAAGGATCTAATTGGAATACCAACAAAATGCATCTAATAAGACATTTTGCGAAGATTAGTTAAAGCCTCATGGTAGTTACACCGGTTTAGTGGCTCGGTATTGTGCGATTAGGGTTAACACTGATCGGCGTAAACCTGGCAATAACCACATTATTTGGGCTTATTTTACCTCTGCAGCCACCGGTTCCTGGTGTTGTCCAACTAGGCTTGACTTGCTAAATCTATTAACGCGACTGTTGTACAAGAGAAAAAACCTCGATAATGTCCTGTTGTAAATGACTGAACTTCAGAACGAGGACGTACAGCACATGAAATCATGTCACTGAATCAATGGTGACATAGATAGCCAGCATGGAGCATCCATAATATGATCAATTTCAACGTACAAGATCAGGTAGAACGTATGCACCCTAGTGCTCCAGACCTTTGCTGCCACCGCAGTGGGACCACTGATTAAAGGAATAACTTATTTAGGTAAGGTGGCATACGCTGTTGAAAAACGACATCGACTAACTTAGCGTGGTAACTGCTAGCTACGGATCGATTTGGCTTGAGAGGCATTTTAGGCGAGGCGCAGGATTGCCTTAATCTGTGAACTACTATTTTAAATAAAAGCAAGTAAATGTGCCATACAGCCAACATTTGTTACAAAAGTAAGACAGCAAGTACTAATCGGCTTAAAGCAACAGACATGGTAAGGAGATCACCTCGCGGGCTTCCATGTCAGATCATAGGTACATCGAAAGAAGAATCGGATGCGAGCTGCAGATCTTGTTGAAGAGGAGGAGTCCGCGAAAAACTAACTTTATCAGAAAATATGATGGTACTCCTACTTTCCAAGTAATCTAATGAGAACCAACTCAAAGTAGCTCCTTTTAACAAAGTCGCAAGTGAACTGAGTAACACAACGTGCCGTAGCTGGTACTCGGTTGGGTTGATGGATGAGACCATCAAATACACTTTGATGTCTTCAAGTCGCCCGACATCAATGGCATATATCCAATTATGCTACGAAAAAATATGCATCAGCTGTTGGTAACTCTGAAGAGAATCTTCAGTCCTAGTCTGTCACTGTCATATCTATCATATAACATATATCGAAAGCCTGACGAACAGTGATCGAAGCCTCTGTACCGAAAAAAAACTTCAAACTTAGACATTAGCCTGATTACCTTCACTTTGAAGAGTATGGACAGAATGATCGAGCTCTGTCTGTCTAATATGCAACATGCACACTAGTATGGAAGATCCTGCGAGACTGCAATTCAAAATCTTTTGGTCGGAATTAACTCGACAAAAAGGAATTCGCGCTGTGTATTCCCATCGGTATTGAGGGTGCTTTCGACAAGCTACTTTTGACAGCATATGCAACCCAGCCAGACAACACAGCTTAGATGAACAACTAGTTTTGTGGATCAGAGAAATGCTAGTGAATAGGATCCTGATTGAGCATACTGACTGAGCCCATGATGTAATGCCAATGCAATAGTGCATTTTGGTTGCCTCGCTGCCTAACGCTTTCAATAACTCTGACGTCTATGCTCAGGCATATGCAGATGAAGTATGATAGTTGTACTGAATATAGGCTCATGTCTAGCGACTGCGCAGCCAGCCCTAGACGCGATCGACGTCTGCAGTCGATCCTCTCAAAACTAATGTCTGACTCTGAAAGCATCGCCATCCATTTTACCAATGAAACCAGGTATTTGGGTGTCATCCTGCTATCTTTGGCTAAACATTTGACGTCGACGGCCGCCGATCTCTGACAAAATAAATGAGCTTTCGGGAAAACATGCAGCTTGTCTCCGAGGAGGGTTCTCTGTTCCTACATGGATATGATAAGGTCAATTGTATCCCATGAATCGGTTGTTTGGTGGAATATGTTTTCACGAAAATACGTCACTGGTGCTTTCACCAGACCCCAAATCAGGACAATCTGTCCCGGATGCGTGGGGGCTTTCTCTACCATGCCTGGCTCTACTCTAGATGCATTGATGAGTTTCCTTCTCCTTTGCTTTCAAACCATGAACTGCTGCATCTTCCATTTGAAAGAGAAGTAGTCGGTGGTACAACTGGGACAGGAGCTTTGATAACCTTGTGCGCCGACTGTCTTTTAATTCTGATGCGTTTGATCAATGTCCCCAGAATACGAAATCAACTTTTCCTGCTCATAACACTGGTTTCGACAGAATACGAGGGTTGGCTGAAAAGTTTCCGAACAATGATGCAAGACATTTTTTCTCCAAATTTTTTTTTTATTTTTCTACATAGTCTCCATGTAACTCTACACACTTCTCACAGCGATGCTCCCATCTCTCTAAGCCGTCCAAATAGTACTTGGCGTTTTTCTCTGCAAAATAATTGTTCACGAAGGTGATTGCCTCCTCATTTGACGTAAATCTCTGTCCTCCGAGCGCAGTTTTTAGATGAGGGAACAAAAAGAAGTCGCTTGGGGCTAGATCTGGTGAATAAGGCGGATGGTCAAGCAGCTCAAACCATAATTCATGGATTTTCCCCATGGCAATCGCTGAGGTGCGAGACGGCGTGTTGTCTTGGTGAAATAGGATTTTCTTTTTCTGCAAACGTTGCCGTTTTTCCGCAATTTCTGCCTTTAGCTTGGCAAGTAATGATGCGTAGTGTGTTCCTGTAATGGTTTTTCCTTTTTGAAAATTTTCGATTAAGATAACTCCTTTACTATCCCAAAACCAAAAAACAGTCGCCATCACTTTCCTGGCAGAAAAAAACAGTTTTTGCTTTTTTTGGAGCCGGCTCGCCCTTTGCAGCCACTGTTTTGACTGAATTTTTGTTTCGGGCGTAGAATGGTGTATCCAAATTTCATCTACAGTATTTAATCGCCGGATTTATTGCGCCTAAACTGCGTCAACAGAGCGTTGGAAATGTTCATTCGAACACGTTTTTGGTCTAACGTAAGCAAACGCGGCACCCAACGCGCGGACAGCTTTCTCATGCCTAAATCTAGATTTAATATGTAAAAAACACGTCCTTTGGACATTTTCATAACCTCTACTATCTCTCTCACTTCAATTCGGCGGTCATCTAACACCATTTGGTGAACTTTAGCAATGTTATCGTCACACAAAAAATCGAACTCAGCTCGATACTCAATTTTTTCCATTTTCACAAAAAACACTCACATCGACTCACTCAAACGACTGTCAACTAAAAACTGCGCGTCCAAAATGACTGAAATTTCGGTAAGTAACTATCAAAAGATGCACAACTAGCATTCACTAGCTTTTATTGACGAGTGCCGCTATCTTTACGTTGCGGTATGACTTTTCAGACAACCCTCGTATGAGCTGGGAAAGGGTCTTCACGGATTCCAAAGAAACCGATCTAAGATGCGGCCCTGGTGTCTTTCTGAAGGACGACAACGTTAGGTTTCACTCCACGTAAGGAAAAATTGCGTCTGTTTTCCAAGTGGAGTTACACGCAAGTCCGATGGCAACGAATTATATTGCGAAGAATCGATGGAGGGGGCAAGGGATTTGCGTCTGTAACAAAGGCCAAGCTTTGCCTAAAATCTTGCTAAACTCCCTTACCACTTCCAAGTGAGTTTGAGTATTCAAAACTTCATTGCGGCTGCATTCTTGTCTGAGTCCTCGGTCACAATGCAATCAAGTAAATTTAAATCGCAGATGAGAGTTCGTCAGGACCCGAACTTGTATTTGGAATCCCAGTTGGGTTTCATGTGAACATAACTGCAGATGACATAACTCTCCAGGTTCCAGGCAGACCCAACTTATCTTTCTTGACCTCTCTAAGAGACTTTCCTTGTGTATCCCAGTAGGGAAGACTACGGACTGCTTACTAGCGGCATGACGGGGTATTACGCTTTTCTTAAGCTGTTAAGTGTGCTGGACATAAGTGACATAACATTATATGATGCTTGCCTGATGATGACAGCGGAGTAATATCTCAGTGAGTATTCGACCAACGCTCGTATCAAACTGCGCGTACTCGGCGCTAATGTAGTGGATACTGGGTACTGCAGGCACTCTATTACTGAAGCGCTTACTCATCTTTTAGGCAAAAGACGGATGCAAAGTTGTGATATTTTTGATTGTTATAAAAGAAGAGGGACTAAGAGTTCCTTGAAAAAAAATCTGTTGTTTTGAGTAGTCAACTTGTGATGCACAACACTGAGGCAAATGCTACACTTACTCAAAGATTCGGCTCGATTAATCGATTAATAATCTTCAGCGGTTGATTCATAATGACTTACGTAACAGATACCTCTGCCAGATTTATGTGTTACGAAACCAATTGTTCTGAAAAAGCTGAATGAGGTAATTCCAAAAATTCGACTTTGGATAATATACTAAAATTGCCATCACCCTCGTTGACTCACTTTTGAGCTGATCTTCTGTATGATTATTAATTCTTCCACCTTCAAGCATTCAAACGTTCAAGCAAATCGATCGGCAATATTAATCAATCTCATTAGACCTAAAGCCACATATCTGGTTAGTAGTCATAAGTCACAGTCAAAGGAAAAATTCGGCGCGCGAAAACTGGAAATGAAACTGGCACATTGGCCATATCTTTAGCTCTTTACCATATTCCTGCTTGAAGTGACTCATTCAACCCATATAACCAACTTTCCAAAATCAACCCGAAATCACCCATTCTCTGATCGTTTCATTCATACCTACATACATACACAATAGGCAATCACAACGAAACTTACCTTTAAAAAGCGGGCAAACTTGTCCCAGAGCACCAATTGGTCCTCGTCCGGTATACTGTCCCACAGATAGTTCCATAAACAGCAGCGGAATGCTGCACACAACTAATATAATGCAATAAGGTACTAAGAACACGCCTGCAATAAACAGAGAAAAACAAAAAATAAAGTATCTCAATCTGAATTAGCATATGTAATAGTTAGAATGCTGATGGGTGACAATAGCAACAGCATCCCACTCAACAAAGAAACTGACGAGCGTGAAAATCGCACGTCAATGTCATCTCAAGTTACAGATTCATCTACACTTGCACAGATAGATACTCATATGAATGTATGGATACAAAGTACGTTGCCTTTAATCCAAGTGACACGCAAAAAAAAAAAAAAATTGTCCCCATTACGTGAGGAAATTGAAGATCTTAATCTTCATCTCATTTTCTCATTTGACACATCTGTTAATTTGACAATGAAGAGCTCCCGCTCCAGCTACAGATGGTCCAATGCTAGAAACACCCAATCGACCGACGACCACTTGTCGTCAGATACAACTACTCGTACTAAGTGCTAATGTGAAGAGGAAACGCGCTATAACAACAAATCTGTTGTTGTGTCACTTGGCGCTGCTGCTGATTTTCACATATCTTAGCTCTGAGATTTAGATAAGTACCTCAATTGTGCAATAGAAAAATGTAGCAGTTCCCTTCATTACCCCCTTATTAGTTAACTTACCTCCTCCGCTCTTATAGCACATGTAGGGGAACCTCCAAACGTTGCCCAGGCCAACCGAGTATCCAATGCAGGCTAAAACGAACTGCATCTTATTGGCCCAGTGCTGCTGGCGAGGTTTTAAATTTGCGGAATCATCCGAGAAGTCCATAAAGCTATCATCATCACCATCGTCTACACCTGGAGGTCTAAAAGATTTTACAAAAAAATTAAACAAACGTTTTAGTAACAAAAAACCTGGCGTGTCAAGACAAAATATTTATAAATGTGGAATGTGTGAAGTTGCTCGTATTTAACGTCACGAGTAAGGGTATACGAGTACTCGTATCATGTCAATAATTATAGGTACACCCTCTGTAATGGTGATTAATGAGCGTCGATTAAGATATAATTGCCGTCATTTGCTTAAGGCTGATTGCGATCTTTTGTGGCATTTTACGCGGACAATTGCACATTTGCAGAACGGTTGACGGGTGAAGTGGCGGAATTGCAAGTATAATACAATTGAATTACAAATCCCTGTCTGCGAGTGTTTATTGTAAAAATCTAATAACAATTGAAGCGATGAATTCTTTTAATTGAGGCACTTGACTCGGACACGTCATTTGGTTACACTGTTTACCCAGCAGGGTCTACTGACTATTAGCTGATGGGGTGAATTCAATTTTCATTGACCAATGGCTCCATGTCCAGGCAATGTGTGATGGAGCAAATGTGCTAGACAATTTTGTAGGGGAAAATATGTAATCAGCGTACTGAGGAGCTTAGCAAATGCAAAAACCTGGTTAAAAAGTCAGCACGGGTGTCAGGACATAGTTGCGTCGTATGAAACCGTATTGATTCAATGGCCGATCTTAGCCCTGACCCAATCCGCAAATAGTGTCACGTATAAATTTCTGATCATTTTCTTTTTTACATGGACCTCAAAGTGACTTTGTTTTACATATCTGGACTGAGTCCTTAGTTCTCGGTGTAAT
Source organism: Volucella zonaria (assembly GCA_963966105.1). Taxonomy (NCBI): domain Eukaryota; kingdom Metazoa; phylum Arthropoda; class Insecta; order Diptera; family Syrphidae; genus Volucella; species Volucella zonaria. The sequence goes on from OZ014533.1 coordinate 157,704,309, forward strand.
ACAGAGAGGACAAATTCGAATACTTCCTTCATATCGGTCGTTTCTTTTGCAACTTACTCATGCAAGCTAAAATGGCAAAGGCATGCCCAGCCAGTAGCATTATACCGGTCTACACCGTCATAGTGCTCGCAACCTTATACGGAAGAGATTAAAATATGTGACGAACGAACTAATGGCTTCTGGTAGAAATGGATTCACTGTTGACGACCCTAGTAAACGTGTAAAAGACAACGACCTTCAGATCTTCACGTGTAACTTTAGAACCCTTTACGGGCCACGTACAGCCCAACAATTGGCAGAGACCCTTGACAGCAAATATCACTAACATCCAGAAAGTGCGATGGGATGGGCCGGATATAATATAAGGAGGGCGACCAGATAAGAGTAATAGAAAACAAAATATAACAACGGTGTGAGATATAAAATTGATTCCGACTTTATTTTGAAGGCCACGTTCATGCCATTATGTGTGGAACAGCACATCATTCAAATGTGAGCTTCGGCTTCGCTGGCAGTGCTTCAAGCGGTCGGTCCAATTTTTGATGACTCCGTCCAATATGTGCGGCATTATTACGGCAATAGCGTGTCGAATGTTTTTTTTTTATTACGAGTATTATAATAGGCGCTCGCAGAAGGGATTTTGTGTACCCTTAAGATGTTTGCAAATAGCGCGGGCGAAAGGAAGTTAGGGAGGAAAGTTGGTTTTAAATGTTTGCAAGTTATACTGGCTAGGAAATAAAAAGCTCGGCAGTTCATTCCATAAGCGAGTTGTACGGCTTCGGAAAGCATCACGATATTATTTCAGAGTACGTCCAAAGAAGGGCTTGAAGGTGAACAGATGAGCATTCATAGCGAGATGGGTGTTACGGTTAAAAATTTCAGTGGGGCACTGTGATGAAAATAGCGGTACAACAAGGTGAAACAGGAGACATTACGTTGATGTTCGAGGGTGTCCATTGTTTGAGTGATATTAGTATCGTCTATGAGTTTTACCGCATATTTTTGAAGGAGACCTAGACATTTCGCAGCATTTTTGTCGACATCGAATATGTGGTCATTCCAAAGTAAGTTATCGTTGACACACATACTAAGAATGGAAAGTTTTTCGGTTTCGAAGATGTAAAAGCCATTCATGGATAATGGCTGAGTGTTTAAATTTCGCTTTAACGACAGCAGACAGCATTGTGTTTTCGAAGGATTAAATTGCAGCTTAAGATGCCCTGGCGTTTCCATTCTACAGCCGAAGAGCAGGGGCGTGAGTCCGGGGACGAATATAAAAAGCAGAGAGTGCTGTCATTAGCAAAGGAATATAGTGGATTAGATGTAGCAGACAAGAGATCAAAATTAAATAGAATGTCGGAGATAGAACGGAGCCCTGGGGCACACCAGCATTTATTTTGTGAATATCAGACTTCAAACCATCCAAGATAACTTGAATTGAACGTTCCGAAAGGTAGTTTCTAATCCATTGAAGAAGAGAGTCATCGATCTCAAATGCATGCATTTTCGGCAAAAGTGCCTGATGCCAAACTCTGCCAAATGCCTTAGCAATATCAAGTGCAACTATCTTGCTTTCGCCAGACTGATGTACGCTTTGGTTCCACTTTTCGGTGAGACATGCCATCAAATCACCAGCGGAGCTATGAAAACCATATTGCCGGTCATTGAGAAGTTTTCGTGTTTCGAGATATTTCGTGATCTGACGGCTTATCAGCGTTTCCCTGACCTAGGAAAGAAGGGAAGTAAGTGCAATAGGTCTGTAGGAGGAGAGAGAGGAAGATTCGCCTTTTTTAGGGACGGGCTGGATAAATGCTGTTTTCCATTTGCTCGCAAAGAGTCCTAAAGAGTAGGATTGATGAAAAAGCTTACTCAGTGGCTTTGCAGGCGAGGAAGAACACCTCTTCAGAAGGAGGGGACATATACTATCTGGACCAGCGGAGTTCTTAAGATCTTTAAGAACTCTTGCTACTTCATGAGTGCGAAAGTGGATTCGTCCCATTGAAGATTCGACGCACTCAAGTGTAGGCGGGGACAAAGCACAACCTGGGAGTGTTGAGCTAGCAGCAAAGTATGCAGCAAGCAGATTAGCCTTGCCCAAAGAGCGGACAGCTAGAATGTCATTGTAAATTAGCGTTTTGATGGAGGATGAGGCAGAATTGCTGACGTTTTTGACAAACGACCAAAAGCTTTTACTACCTGGACATTGTAGTATTTTTCGCCTCAACTTCCGGTCGTATTGAAATTTGACACGCTTAAGAAAGACGTTGCAGTCATTCCTGGCTCGTTTAAACTTTTTTCCGTTTTCCTCTGTTGGGTTGATCTTGAATGACCGAAAGAGTATTTCTCTAACCTTGACAGCCTCTTTACGGCTCGAGTCGTACTATGCCTTTTCTTTTGATTTGATACTCTTCATCCGATGAGGGATAAAGGATCTCATTCCAAAGAGAATAGTGTTCGTGATTATATCAGCAGCGGAATCCACATCGTTATCGAGAAAACATAACGACCAGTTAAAATTCCTAAAGATGCTGTTAAGACCGCTCCAATTGGCTTTATGGTATTGCCATCTTGTAGGAATCTTTTCCATAACTGTGTGGTGGGTGTACGAGAATTTGGCTGATGTGACACAGTGGTACGACGAGCCTAGAGGAGATAGTACATTGATCTTGTATTTGTCAGAGTGAGAACTTAAAAACAAGTCCAGAGTGTTGGCGGTTTGATATTCGTGTGGGCTCATTTACAAGCTGGGTTAAGTTATTTTCCGCAGCGAAGATCTCAACACTCCGTCCTTCGGGTGTTGTCTGTTCAGGATGTCGAAGCCACCCAGGATTGTGTATATTGAAGTCGCCCGCAATAACGATTTCAGTATAAGGATACAGGGATACAATTCTTTGTATGGATTCAGACAGCGCATCAAACTCGTTAAGGGTCGAATTGATGTCCGGTTTGGGGCTTCTGTAAATAGAGAAGTAGTTTATAATTTGCTTATGGAGATGGAATTTAAACCACATGAAGATGAATACCGGATTGGAACAAGGATTACAGTGTGGTGGAGTTTGGTAACCTACATCACTACGCACGTAAATGGCGAGACCGCGGTGAGAGAAGGATAATGGCACTAGTTCGTAACCAGGTAGCTTCAGATCAGAGTAATCTGAGAGGTGTGGGCGGGGATCTACCTGCGTTTCACTAAGTGCCAAAACAGCTGGTCTGTATTTACAGACGTGAACGTACGCAGAAAAGTTATTACTTTTTAGCCCGCGTATATTTGCTACGTCTACTCTAAATTCACGAGTCATTATAAAAAAAAAGTCAAACACAAACACCGATACTAAGCACCAGTTGGAACCAAAGCTCAGGTATATCGGTGTTGTCGAGCTCTGATCTGGTTAAGATGGCTCTATAACTGAGAGCATTCAACTATTGACGGTAACGGTGTCTCCTTTCTCATTTCGAAAGAAATAACGTCCGATGATGACGCATTCCATACCAAACAGTCAATCTTTGCGGATGCATTGATGCTTGGCCGAACACTTGTGGATTGTGTTCGCTCCAATTTTGCAATTTTGCTTGTCGACATAGCCGCTGAGCCAAAAATGGGCCCCGTCCGGGGAGATGATTTTTTGGCCAAAATCCGAATCGCCGGCCAACATTTCCAGCTCCCAATTAGAGAACTCACGGCATTGTCTATGGTTGTCCGGTGGCAAATCTTGCATCAATCTTATATGGATTTAAGCCCAAATTCAACCGCAAAATAAGCCGGGTTCACTCTCTGGCGATGCCCAATTCAGCTGATCGGCGCCGGTGTCGTCTAATGAGGAGTTACTGACGGATAAACCTCTTTACGTTTATCAGCAGAGCCTTAGCATTATTGAGAAAGGAATTGGGCAAATACTTTTTCTGGATGCTCCTGGTAGCGCTGGAAAAACTTTCCTCATCAATTTGTTATTGGCAAAAGTAAAGAGTAGTCGTGGCATCGCCTTAGCCGTCGCATCGTCAGGAATCGTAGCAACACTGTTGGAGAGAGGCAAGGCCGCTCACGTTGCCTTCAAGCTGCCGTTAAATCTCATCCATGTCGAAGCTTCACTCTGCAATATTTTAAAACAGAGTAATGCAGTCCAAGTGTTGCGCGATTGTATTTTTATAGTTTGCGACGAAAGCACAATAAATGGGGTTTCGAACTCTTAAGATATTAGAGGGAACAATGGCATGATGTATGGAGCCACCGTGTTGTTAGCTGGAGACTTCCTTCAGACTCTGCCGATAGTGTCGAGGGGAACTCGAGCTGACGAAGTTAAGGCTTGGATTAAGGCTTCAAATCTTTGGCCCTTAACCAAAAAAAATCCACCTTAAGAAAAACATGCGGTGGCACTTGAAGGGCGATGGACAATTCTCCGATCTCCTCCTTAAAATATGAAAAGTAGAATATCCGGAAACTGATGGCAAGATTACATTTCCACCAGATCTTGCCCCAGTTGTATCGACCGTTGCCGACCTAATAGCCCGAATATATCTAGATGGCCACAATATACACAGAAATTTCACGGAGTTTCTGTACGAACGTGCGATTCTGATGTGCGTTATCAATGACACTTTGTTGTGGTCGTTCGAAGGTGCAGAATACTACCAATCTGTAGACACTGCAGTGCTTGCGGATGATGTTATTCACTATCCTGTGGATTTTCTTACAATTCTATCCACCAGTTGAGTTATCCTTTTTCAGATTACAATAAATTAGGCTTTACAAAATCACTATAAAGTATTTTTCTCAACGCTTCTGTCAATTCTTTTCGCACAATTTATGAGCCCTTCAAAGGAATCGCCCTGACTCTAACTCAAATTTCTTCGAATAATTCTCATTCTTTTGCAATTAGCACACGCGCCAATATCACGCTATAAATATTCTACAAACACGATAAGTACTGTGTAAACATTTAAAAAAAAAAGATCTAAACTCCAAGGTGGTTACAGATCTCAATGCCAAAATAATCGAACATTTTCTTATTGGCTTAGTGAACGCTTTAAAGCTTAACCTGGCTTGGCAAACAACTTAATCTGTGTTAATATATTCCCCATACGTATTTCTAAGTATTTTTGGATACAAGGAAAGACAATATTTGCACAAAATATTCGAATGGAGACTGAAGCTTAAACAGATCATTTATTTGAGCAAATAAGGTGTTTAAGCCTTACAGTCATACAAAAATGACAATACCCCTCGTGGTCAGCTTCAGATTTTGGTACTTCTTACTACTGTTCTTCCTTTTTTTTTTCTAAATTTGGACATGTGAGGTATTGGGTTATTTAAGGTTATCTAGCTACCACGGAGATATGAATAGGACCGCTCTACGTTGAAACTCTTCAAGTTCAATCCATAAAAAGTGTCTTATCCACCTAAATGTCTCCAGAAATCTTTAAAAGTACATTGCAGACATAGTAGACACCCTAAGCTAGGAGGCGATTGGAATTTGGACCTAGAGGAAAGACTGACTCCATATTCGGATCCTATGCCTATTGCGGTTAACTTTAAACATACCACCCCCGAAGTGGAAATCTCAAGTTGGTGTTGTAGTTTTAACACCTTGCGTATACAAAAAAGACGGAAATACCCCGAGTGAGAGGTCCATCCCAGCTGACTTCTGGAAACGTAAAGAAACTTTAATGTAGCACGAGCTACATTATAGGAAGAGAGATGAGCCCTAATATTCTCTTACTGAAAACATCAACACCGAGTATAAGCTTTCGTTATGCGGAGCCTGGACTTGTTAATAATATTCTTGACAGTTCGATAGCACAACTCGAGGTTAGAGAAGCACTATATGGGATAGCGGCAGGATCGGATGGGATCCCTTCGGAATTCTAAAGGTATAAAACTAATGCCCTTTACACCAGGCAGATCTTCGTGTTTAGCAATATTTTGGAGAGACAATGCGTACAGATTTTTCCCATACACAAAAAGGGCGGTATATTGGATCCAGGGAATTAACATGGTATTCGCTTTTTGAGTGGATCCTATATAATTTTTGCTGAGATACTTCAAAAAAGATTAAATGCTAACAACTGACTACTGAGCGAGTTTCAAGCAGGGTTCAGATCGGGATACTCTACTATAGACCACATATTTGTGCTCAGCAGCATTGCAAGGTTATTTCCTTTCCAAGGCAAGGAGCACTATGCTATTTTTGTAGATTTTAAAGCAGCCTTCGACTCGGTGGACAAGACGGCTTTATAACACGAGACTTTTTATTTTTAGAATGTGGCAGCACTGATTCGTTTGATGTTTCCAAGCTATACCGAGAATGTAACATTGCTTGTCCGAAGGGAGATCCAATGAACTGCGCCAACTACAGGGGAATAAGTCTTCTAAATATCGCACATAAAATCCTGTCTGCCGTGTGTATGTGAACGTCTAAGACCCTTCGTCAACAATCGAATCTCCCAAACTCATTCGACTGTGCAGGATGACGATAGAGAATGTACACTGCTCCTTCAATACTGACAAAACCGAGACCTTCATGTCAGAAAAGGACTCAAACAAGGCAAAGCGTTGCCATGTTTTTTTCAACATCGTGCTTGGAATAATTGTGCGAAACTCCCAAGTAAACTCCAGTGGCACTATCTTTGAATAGTCTGTTCAAAACAAAGTTTATGCTGTCAACAGGGAGAGTCACACAACATTGTCGCCTAGGACGAAAGGTCACTATAGAAGGCCATTGAGTAGTAAAACCTTCTCCCAAGACTGTATACAGGACCGCGTCGCTTCAACAGCGAATTATACGGAATGAACAGTGATATCGGTCTTAGACGGCCGAGTCATGTTGGACGAATTGACACCACAGCTCCGACCCAAAAAGTCTTCGATTACACGAGATCCGACATCGCCGGACCCACGCAAGTGGGAGGCCATCTAGAAGCTTGCGAACGTTCGTGCCAGCTGGAGAGCCTTGCTGGTTGATGCCCAGGTTCATCCCGTCAAGACCGGAATCACGAGTTAAATCATCAAGTGATCATCTTACATGTCGGACTTTATCTTATTGAGTTCTATTGAAGATGGAAGACGATCCAGATTTTCACCAAAAAAATCATCCTCAGTCACGAGACACAATTGCTGCACTTGATCAACGAACGGAGGGTGGTGTTCCAACAGCCTCCGTTATATACGAGAAATATGAGTGCTTGGGGTCGTTTTTATGGCGGACGTGTCATTGTGTCGTATCTTTTTCCGAGATGAGACCGGCAAGTCGGTTAGGACGCATGCCAAGTCCTTTCTACTTTGAATTTATAATACGAGTATTTCAAAAGATATTGATATCCGACTTATTGAAGACGAACTTCGTTGACAGTTTTATCGACGGATATCGTCCTGTCAATTGGCTGCTCCGCTTGTGCGATTTAACACCTTTAAACTGGCTTCTTTGTGGATACATTAAGTCTCTGGTCTATGCCAATAAGCCAGAAAATTGAAGACGACTTGAAGGCAAAAATGCGACGTGTAATCGGGAATATCGGCCGAATACCGGCGCACTCACTTATATAAGCAGTTCCGTGGACATTTCAATTAAGTCATACATATTTCATAACTTACGGGTATCAATTATATTTGAATCCAAAATTAAGAAAACAATTTTTTTTCAACAGATCAAAATCAAAATCAAATTCGTCGAAAATTCGACAGAAAAGCTCTTCCGGACAATCGAGAACTTGAACGTAGCTTACTAATTTTTAGGCGTTCTATATCTTAACAAGAAATACGCGATATTTACGGATAAATTGAAATAGAAACACAAAAACTCTAGAAAAAAAACATTTTTTTTGCCAAATTTATACTTTAAGTCCGGCCACGATGTATTTTTAAGTTTTCACAAAATTTTTATACTAAAAAATGTGTTAGGGTAAATCTTAAATATTTTCAAAATCACTCACATTTTAGCCACACGATTAAATTTATAATAAGATACTTCAGAAAGTCGCGACGATATATCGTTTGGCTGATGATTGGCAGTAGGCATTGTGTAATTCTTAATAAATCGTCGCCGTTTTGAAAGTGTTTGTTCTTTTAAGTTTAGTAGAAGTGAAAAATTATTCCAGATTTCAGAAAACAGAGTTCAGATGAAAAAAATTTCAGAAAGAATATGTCAAAGGAAAGTTAACTTTTTTTTTTTTATCAAGAAAAATCTTTACGCCATCGTTCGAAGCCACTAACGCCACCGGAACACGATCAGACTTAACGCAGCTAGTATTTCAGTAAAACTGAAGTTATTCCCATAATCCAAATTTAAGTAAAAAAAAAAAAAAAAAAACGTGCTAAATAGTGATCTGATTACTTCGATTAAAGATGTCTATAACCAGACTTAAACGATCCATTTAGAAGCAATCGGTAATGGGGGTGATAATTGCTAGAACCAACAAATTTGGCGGCTGATTTTGAATCAGTTTAGTGGAAATTTCTTGAAATAGCTTCAAGTTCCAAGGGAAAGAAGAAATATTTTCTCATAGGCTCCTTGAGGGTTCTTTTCTGTTCCCTTTGTCATCCAATCGTCTACCAAATAAAACGAAGTAAACAATAGAAATGAGTTCAGTAGATCCAAATCAGCACGAGGCGCTGGAATTTAGCGTTTTTTTAAATTTTAAACACGTACATGTACGTACCGCCCGATAAGTAATTATGTTCACACCTTAATTTCAAAATCCGTGCACAGAATAACAATAAAATAGCAAAAGCCACTCAACGCAACTTTGTGTAGAAAATCTGTAACGAGGCGCGAATATTGGTCAAGACTTATTATTTGTACTACAAGTGCATTGAATGCGAACTGAATTCCGAAATCTTGTCCAGACTTGGCAAGGTATTGTAGATAACAATTGATAGATACTCGTATCAATCCAAATTGAGATACAGACTGATCAGGGATGACAACTGGACAGCGTTTTCATTACGATTGCATTGTAACTTTGTGGGTGGTGGGAGTGCCAGGGCGATGTATCTATGACTTGTAGAATTTGAATCTACGTCAATGAGAAGTCTGAATTCGAACACTGCAACACATATGGGTATGAGGAAGCAAAGATAATATTGACTTTAATAATCAGTCTGGCGCTGCCTTAAATTTGAATAAGAAAACAGAAGTAGGCACTCGCATTGACTTACATAATTGGATTTTGCAATCAATTATGAAGTTGATCTCGAGCACATGACTTTGGCGAGTGTTTGTTTTTAGTTCACATAAGCATACTCCATTTGGTGCGAGTTCCATTTTGGTGGCAAATACAAGTATGAAACGCGTCAAGTATTTCAAGTCACTCAGCGTATTCACAGATCAGATTGATCCAATTTAATTAAAAGCAAATTTATTAGCATGTATTATGATGAACCTAAGTATCTGGTTCTAACAGGTTTCTAGTTGATCAATAAAGATTCTTTGCTGAGGTATCTGATGTTTTCACAGATACTGGTGTCTCTACATATCAATTCTATTTCTTTTCAATCGAAAACAAGGTTTGCTTCTGTATGTTTTGAATATCAGCACGAGACCTGTCAAAGCACTCTGTTAATCGAAAAGGCTTAAGGCATGCGACACACGGACAGATACAGCCGAGCAATATATTGCAACCTTTTGATAAAATTCTTCCATAGCAATGCTGAAGTGGGTGAAGGCGGTCCCTTTAAATGAACCAACAAATTCGAGGGGCAACTTTTTGATGCAAATGAAAAGGACTTGGGACTGTTTTGAACTCCTATGAAAAAGGCCGTGCGCCACTTTAGGTTTACTCATATTCATGACCGAGAAGCGACTCCCTTCTTTTTTTTTGCAAATTCAAGACTTTTTCATTGATTAGGCCAGCTGGCTACAGTAGAGCTACAGTTGTGATCAAAATCAAAAAGCCACGATATTACTGCCCTCAGAAATGCGGATATACTAGGTGGAGTGAAAAGTACAATAACCTCCTTGGGAATTAAATTTTTTTTTTTAATGTTTTTTTTTATTTTATTCAATATAGTCCTTTTTTAGTTTGATACACTTATTCCAGCGATTTTCCAACTTCTTGATCCCGTCCGAAAAGTAATTTTCTGCAATTTCCTCGCGTTAGCTGAATTTTTTATTGATGAGCCATCTTTTGAGGTTTGGGAAGAGATAATAGTCCGAGGGATCCAAATCCAGTTACCAAAAGTCGACGCCAAAAGTCCGCCCGATTCCGCATTAGCAAGTCCAAACACTCTTTCGAAGTGCTCTCGCGTTCATGTTTTTGGTCAGAAGTGAGCATTCGCGGCTCCCAGCGGCAGGATAACTTTTTCATATGCAGAATATTGTCCAAAATATGGCGTGTGCGCTCAGTACTAATCTTTGTGGTATCTGCTAGCTGGCGCACCTTCACTTTTCGGTCAGCCAACACCATTTCATGTATTTTTTTGACATTGTTCTCTGTAACCGCATCGGAGGGCCTGCCGCTGCGGAGTTGATCGGTAGTGGAGTTGCGGCCACCACGAAACTCTCGAAACCAATATTTGACGGTGTAATCTGACGGAGCATTAGCCCCATAATATTTATCCAACTTTTCTTTTGTTTCCTTCACCATTTTGCCTCTTAAAAAATAATGTTTTATGAGAGAACGAAATCGTTTTTGTCCATACTCAACATGATGCCAACACGTTAACAACAATCAGCTGCCAAAACAAAACTAAAGACAGTATCGCACTGAAATTTTGCATGTCTGCGTAAATATGAATGGACTTCAAAGCACCATAACCTTTTTTGCAGTAGCGGCGCATTCTGGCGGTCAAGGGGGTTACTTACTAGTATTCCTTATGTTTCGTATTCCAATAGGGAGCCTATTAAACAAATTGCAAGAGACGATCGAGTAGAAATTTCTGTAGCAAGATTTCCGAAAAATGGGAAGATCAACAAAGTATCTTATAATGCTACGTAAGTTGTACATGTCAGAGATTGGACTTTGCATATATCCACCTCCCATAAAGAAAACTCTCATAACTTCATAATAGTACAGGTGTTTCACTGGCAGAATCTGGATAGCCCTAAATAAACTCATAGTCATAGTCAATCGCAAAGCGATTGGTTTTGCAAACATTCCTTACAGCATTTTTCTAAAGAATAGTTAGTTGTTGGAGTTTATTGTGATAGGCGCCACCCAAACAAATAATTCCGTATTGCAATCTTGAGTGAAATATGCCATAATAGATCATTTTAAGGGTGTTTATCAAACAATATTTCCTGAGGCGATAAAAGATACGAATAGAAGATAGCAGATATTGTTTCAAACTAGAAATGTGTTTAGACCAGCTGACATTTTGGTCAATAGTTACGGCAAGGTATTTGTAGTCGACCACAGTTTCAATTTTGAAAGAACCTCTGCTACATCCGACGTTATCAAGGTAGGTCTCAGATCTTTGGTCTTTACACTCACTAAACAGTCAGCTGCATGAAATACTATACAGTGTTTATATCCGGGGTTTCTTATATAGTTAAACTAAAATACATTATTTCAGTTTTATTACTAACCATTAGTCTGTGTTTCGTAAACCATATCCTCAACAGGTGAATATCATGGCTTATCTCAGCCATTAAGTTCAACGGGCTACTTGAGTTGTAACTAATGCCTAGATCATCTGCAAATGATCTAACTCTTCCCACGAATGGCACTTCAAATAATGAATTGATATAAATAAGAAACAAAATTGGCCCCAGAACAGAGCCTTGAGGCGCACCTAGATTGATTGCTTTCGAGTTGCTTAAATGACCGCCGATTTTAACTTTTTGAATTCTATTTTTAAGTTATGATTCGAACCAGTCTTACCACGAAACCACAAAAACCGGCTTTTTGTAACTTATCTACGAGAATGTTGTGATAAACCCTATCAAAGGCTTTTGTTATGTCGACAAAAAGTCCAGCACAACATTTTTTGTCATCAAGTCCTTTGTATATAAATGAACAAAAATCTAGTAGAGCATCCTCAGTAGAAAGACCTTCTCTAAATCCAAACTGGACTGGACTGAAGAAACTTATTCTGTTAAGATAAGATACAATTCTAGACATAACTGTTTTCTCAAAGACTTTTGAAATTGAAGGCAAGAAGGAAATAGGTCTGTAGTTAGTTTTGTCCTTCCTGTTACCTTTTTCGAACATTGGAATTATAACTGCACATTTCAAATTGTCAGGGAAAACTCCAGAGAAAATACTTAAATTAAATAGATACGGAAAGATATCAACGATGTTAAGCGCAGCTTTTTTTTAGGGTATGGTTAGAGATTCCATCTAGGCCACAAGAATCCGAGTTATTTAATGAATTGATCAATTTTAAAACTTCGCACCCTGTAATGGGCTCGAAGAAAAAAGCTATTCCTAGCCCTATCAGGAAACACAGGCTCGTTGACACAACTGCAAAATGATGGCACGTTACAGGTAAGAGACGAAAGACCTGCTCTGGCAAAGTATTCACTAAATTCTTTAGCTACAGAAGAAGGGTATGAAAAATTAGTAATATTACGATGGACAATATTGTTTATTACTTTCCATTCCTTTTTAAGATTTCCTATAGCTGCTCTTAACTTCGTTTCAAAGTAGATATCGCGAGAGTAACGAATTTCAAAATCAAATTTAGGGGATGTTTGTGATATTTTCTTTGTAGTTTATTCTTTAGTTGTATCTTTTTTAGAAGGGCTCGATTGATCCAAGGCTTTAATCTCGTTTCCGAACGTTTTTGTAAAAAGCTATTTTTCGAAGAGCTTACGTATTGTAGTTTTTTTAAAATTTTGAAAAATACTCCATATGCTTTAGAAATGTTTTCTTCAGAATAAACTACATATATCCCAGTTTCCAAAGCGAAGCTTAATGATCAACTCGAGAAAGTTAATTGTGGAGAGTTTATGAGAAGGATTAGTGTTATAGCTTTCAAAAAAAAATACCAGCCATGCAGTGATCTGTTATTTGAAGATCCAAATTAACACTAGCTAAGAGATTTAATGGAATATTACCGAAACGACAAAGGACATGATCATTACAGGTACCAGATAAAGGTCTAGTTGGTTTATTTATAAAAGAGGTGAATCCGTGCTCTGCTATAAGAGTTCGATAAGAATTAAACACTGGGTTTGGATTTGGTATGTTATGATTGAAATCACCTAAAATAACTAAGGAGTAAAGAAAGAGTAAATCCATATTTCTGAAACAAATATAACTTCGAGCAGATTTACAAAGGCTTCAAGCTTTTCAACTACTAAATCGAAATTTTGTCGCAGGCTTCTAATATTTTGGTGTACAATAAAAAATGATTTGTTACTAGAGTTACATGTAGCCAATGTTAACTTAGCCAATGTATAGTATGTGGCAGGTTCGCATTTTTATTATAAGGTTAACACGTCCATGTATATCTCGAGGGATTAACTGGCAAATCTTCTCCTCCAAATCGCGCAAAATTATTGCGTAATATCTTCATACACCCTCACTGCATACACAAAACAGAACTGGGACGATGAAGGTCCCATATAGAATCCCTTTAGAGTTTCTTGTCAAGGTCTTAGTACTCGGTCCTTGTACTGCTAAAGAAACAGCGACATCCAAGGCAACATTCAGTTGATTTCTAACAAGATGTCACCAACAGAGCCAATGTGGTAACGAAGTAAGAAAAACATGCTAAATACGAGTACAAGGTGGCGTAAAAGTTGTCACCCAATGTTCTTTGGCTGTCATTTCTTCTATGAATCAAAAACTTTGGTTCTGCTTTTGAATTATCTTTACTTGATGTCTTACATTTTTTTTTACTAAGTCGAGAAAATGATATCGACTAACTGGCCGCCGCCAAAATTGATGACCATTCGCACCCGATTTGGGGCATTTTCCATCACTCTTGCTAGGTGCTCGCATTCTTGACGGATATTCTCTCTGATGGCTTCAGGAGTCTGAGGCTTGTTGACATAGACACGTGACTTCAAAAAATCCCAAAAAAATAAGTCTGGAACGGTTAAATCAGGCGATCCTGCCTGCCAGTGCAAGTCGCCAAAACGAGAGATTAGGCGTCCCGGAATTTCGGTTGTGACTTGTGGAGTATGCGCCGTTGCTCCATGTGTTCTCCAGTCCCAATTCATCTAATTGAGGAAGGAGAAAGTCGTTTTGCATGGCTCTGTAGCGCTCGGTGTCTACAGTAGGCGTCTTCGAAAAAATAAAGCCTGGTGACGCCTCCTGTGTAAACAGCACACCATGCAGTAACCTTACTACTACTACTACTACTTAGGTCCTTGGACCAATTATGTCCATGATGTTCCCCTTGCGTTGCATAGGGCCTCCACTACTCCTACGCGTGATCATGTATGGTTTCTGGAGATGTATCTCAGCTCTCTCCAACTCTTCCCCAGTTGAGCTGATTCTTTTTCGACTGGGCTTCGCCAAGTACTTCTAGGTCAGGCCACTAGTCTGCCTCACTGCGTGAGAGGGTTCCATTGCGTCACTTGACTCGCAACGCACTGGTGACCTTTAGGCATCGTATGCCCAATCCACTGCCTCCTACGCCTTCGTATGATAGAGTCAATGGGTTCCTGATCTGTTCTCCCATGAAGTTTATCATTAGAGATATGGTTGGGCCAGAAAATAATCAAGATATTTCGCAGACATCTACATATTCACGAACGTTAGCAGCTTTCTTGTGACAGCAGGTGTGACTTTCCAAGCGCTGCACCAGTAAAGAAGCACGGATTCAACATTGGAGTGGAACAGTCATAGCTTGGTCTTTGGGCTGATAGAGTTGTTTTTCCATATTTTGGACAGCATTCCGAACGCAGTCTTTGCTTTCCCGATTCGGTTGATTATATTGCGTCGGTTCCGCCATCAGTAGAGACAATACTCCCAAGATTTTGAAAATTCTCTACCATCTCTACTGGTTGTCCAGAAATCTCTACTTGGTTAGATGAGGGACGTCCAAGGCTGATCGTTTTTGTTTTTGCCGAATTGATCTTTAGCCCAAAGATTTCAGCTTCTCTGTCCACTCTTGTTGTCATTGGATGGATATCCATGATCCTATAAGAGAGTAAGCATATGTCGTTCGCGTAGTCCAGATGTTTGAGGTGTGATTCTTCCATTTCCAGTCGATAAAGCTGCATGCAGTACATCACTTATCACCAACAGGAACAGTATTGGTGACAGTATAAAGCCCTGCCTAACCTCACTTTGGATTTCAAACTCCTCTGACACCCTTCCTTTATGCAGAACGTGACCTTTGGATCCATCACATGTAACCTTGATAATAGCAATCAATTTATTTGGTATGCCCCTCGAGCGCAAAGCAAGCCAAATAAATTCTCTATAGACACTGTCGAACGCCTTTTCGAAGTCAATGAGCAGCAGGTGAAGTGGTGATCGATATTCAACGCACTGTTCGATGATGATCCGCAGTATGTTGATGTGGTATACACAGGAAGATCCAGTGCGGAATCCTGCTTGTTCGGCGTCGAGTGTGTCTTCGAGGAGATTTTGTATTCCATCCTGAACGATTGTTGCTATTAGCTTGGCTACTGCAGGCATCTCGCAAATTCCTCTTCAGTTTTCGCACTGCGTAAGGTCTCCTTTCTTTTGGAGCTTGGCAATCATTCCTTTTATCCACTTTTCAGGAAAACTCTTTATTTCCCAAGCTCACTCGATGTTGTTGGCGCTACTCGTAAGTGCCACGGGCGAGTCATTGGGCGTTAGGTTCACTTCAATGGCGAAAACGCGGTTTAAAACAGTAGAAACGTGCTCCTTCCACCTTTTGAGCTGGACCTCATCCGACTCTAGCAGAGATCAGTCTGTGTCTTTTACCAGATGTTGTTTAGAGCTTTGGATACCTGTGAGCTCTTTGGCAATTCTGTAGACGGCCCTACTAGCGGCCTCTTCTGCTTCTGTGGCCAATGAGTTTCTCCCTGCTGCTGGAGTAGCTACGATGCAAGCTTTGAGGTGTTTTCTTTCTTCGATCTTAGCCCAAGTTTCTTCGGAAAGTCCAGAACTGTGTGTTTCTTGTGACCAACCGACTTATTTTTCACAGCACACCAATGGTTTTCGATGGAGATGGGTTCCGTGCTACAGAATGCTCTCAATCCTTCTGAAAGGTGGTCACCTAGTTATTGGCGGAGTGCGGGATCCTTTAGTCTACCGGTATTAAACTTAAGCATTCGGGTGTTTTCTTCAGATCTCCGAACTGCAGCTGTACGTAATCTTACGGTAGCAGCTGCAGTAACTTTGAGTGGGTGTAATAGCTGTTCGTGGGTTATACGCGGATTTTTGGTGCCCCAGAAGCGATAATTTTAGTTTTTCACATATCCACAGAGATGGAAATGGGCCTCGTCTTTCATGATAATTTTCAATGAAAAGTTGTGTCGTGCCACTGCCAATTACTCCTGCATCATGTATGCCCTCGTGGCCAACTGACTCCTTACAAGGTCCCTAGAAATTTTCTGGGGAAAACGATGACTTGGGTGTAATAAAATTTTCAAAGCATAAGACGTACGAGGACCTATATAGTCTAAACGTAAACAAAACATGTAGTTCGGAGTATTTGCGTAGATGGGATGCAGAGGCTGGAAATTTAACGTACACTTTCTATACAACGAACTGGCAAGGATTTCGGGGCGGAGGATGCGCGACGGTTGGTCGGATGTATGCAGAAATTTCGGTGGATCACTTAACATCCTGGTGTGAAGTGCTAGTGGTACCGGATAACAGCCAGCCATATCCAATGATTATCGTGTGGAAGCTCTTGCATCAGCCACAGGTCCGTGTGAAGAAGTCTTTCATGAAGCTGTCAATTAGCGACGTTATGCAGGAAACATCACATGACACAAAAGTGGCAGAGGAAAAGTACCCAAAGATAGTGAGGAAGAAGTTTTTTGTAACAGAGCTGGATGTAGAAGAAGTAAATCTGCTAAATCTACAAAAGCTTATCGATAACTACCGTGTAGTAGTTTCGCCATTGGAACACGTGAATCAGGGGAGTCGAAGCTGGGCGAGTGCATAATTCAGATTTCCGTCACAGTAAAGCGAAAATTCCCCGTGCAGTGATTGACGAGGTGTTGACGTCACTAAGTGGAAACCCCTTTTTCACGGTGCTGGACTTGAGGTCAGGGTACCACCAAATCCGGATGGAGGAGCACAGCAAGAAGTACACCGCTTTCACAATTCCTTAGTGTTTCCTTTTGGATTGGTAAATGACCCTACCCATTTCCAGGCATACATAAACTCGCTGAAGTCGTCACTGAAGCAGCGACATATCTAGACGACTCCATCATAGCAAGTAGAACGGTAGAGAGGGCTTGGATAAGCTGCAAAGGGTCTTAGAGGCGCTTCGGAAATTCGTAAGTAAATGCATTTTTTTTTAAAAACTAAAATCGAATTTGTTGGTTACGAGGTTGCCAAGGATAGTCTGAAACCAAGCCGACGAAAGACAATAGCGATTGTGGAGTTCCATGAAGTGCGGCCGTTTCTGGGACTTACTAGCAGTTGGCAGTAGCTCTCACAGAGCGGATGAAAATGGGCAGAGAGTTCACGTGGTCTACACAACAGGAGGATGCTTTCGGGAAGCTAAAGGACACCCTGAGCTGTTAGACCCTGAGTGTGAGCACGAGGTGCCCTCGGTGCTTCTTCTGTGGGGCTTGCTGGAATTTTATTCCAACGAGGGAAAGAAAACTTGATGCTGCCCCCAGTTATGTTCTATAGCCGTAAACTGTCAGAAGATGAAAGGAAATACCATTCCTACGAAATCGAAGTGTTGGACATCATAGATAGTCTTGATCGATTCCGGATCTATCTTCTGGGGAAGATCGCGGCGACGAAAAACAAGCCGAAAAGTGTACATAGGGTGGGCAGGTGGTGGCTCAAGCTCCAAGAGTTCGCTTTTGATACGGTACATCAACCTGGAAGGAAGGCGGCCTATGTGAATGCGCTCACCCGACAGCTAATAGAAGAGCCTAAGGTGATGGAAGAAGCATCATTGCATATTACGGACGATGACTGGCTAGCGACTACGCAGTGGCAGGATAACAATCATCAAAGAGCTGTAGTCGAGCGAATCCACGGATGTGAAGAGACAGTTGCAGAACGAATACAAACTCAAAGGGATGCGGCTGTTCAGGGTAGCCGCATGAAAAGTGCGTGGTGCCTCATGCAATATGGTGGAGGATACTGAAACTCTCTCATGATAATGCGGGTCACTTCATCACGCTAAACAGGGTGTGGATGCGCGGCTTCACACGGGAGAACATAAAGGCATGTGTGGACTGCGCCTACTCGAAAAGAAAGGATAGAAAACTGGAAGGCGAGCTGCTTAGTGCACTCAGGGTACCGCTCCCATTCGACACCATTCATCTGGATCACCTTGGACATTCACCCGAGAGAGAGGAAGCACCAGGTATGTTCTAGAGATTTTGGACGATTTTAGCAAGTAGACTGCGAACACAAAGTGGGTGCTCAAGATGTTGATGGACATATCTGGGTATTTTAGCGTACCAAGACGGATGGTAACCGATCGTGGCTCAGCGTTCACTGCAAAGGCGTTCAAGCAGTACTGCGAAGGCCATGGGGTGCAACATATTAAAACCGCTGTGAGAACGGTGCAACCGGACCATTCTAGCGGCATTGAAATCTGCTCATTCGGCGGAAAGGGACTGGGCGAACTACTTGAGAACGATTCAATGGGGGCTGAATACAGCCAGGAATGTTACTACGAAAGCGAGCCCACACGAGCTCCTGTTCATGGGATATAAGTTATTACTTTCGGCAGTCGATTCGAGGTGGGAGAGGTTGCTACAGAATATCGAGAGCAGTCAGGAATATCAGAAACAACGCTGTGACTTGAGACACCGCAAGCCGTTGCGGTATGAAGTGGACGATTTGGTCTTGGTCGAGCATGAAGTAGCTGCGACGGGCGTATCTCGTGAGCTACAACCGGTTTATCGGAGACCATATATGGTAAGTAAGGTGCTGGCCAATGATCGCTACGTTCTTGAGGACGGACATCCCTGGTATGCTAAGAAATCAAAGATGAGTTCGGACATGCTTAAGCTCTGGTGTGAATTGCCTGACGGGGATCTCGGTGAAGAAGACGAAAATTGTTCAGTTGCGGGTGGTAAAACCAACTCGTACTCAGAAACTATTGCGTCCATCCAGACCGGTGACAAAGGTGGTGATGATGACGATGTTGCCATATGATCGTGGAGACATAAGTTTAGGATGGCTGAACTGTTTACATACAAAGTGGGTCATTCGTGTGTTAATCGTCGAGAAGACAACAATAAAAAGAATGAAGAAGTCAACCGAATAAACGGGTGTTTTTTTTCTCTCTTATTGGTTTGGTTGTTGCTTCAGGGACACTGTTATCCACTGTTAAGAGCCTGATGCAAAACCTTATCAAATGCCTTACGAATATCAAGTGTAACTATCTTACTTTTGCCAGATTGATGTACGCTTTGTTTCCACTTATCTGTGAGACATGCCATAAAATCACCAGAAGTTTTCATGTTTCGAGATATTTCATGACGATTTATCAACGTTTCTATGACCCTGAAAAGAAGGGACGTACGTGGAATGGGTCTGTGGGAGGAGAGAAAAAAAGACTCGCCTTTTTTAGGGACGGGCTGGACAAATGCTGTTCTCCATCTGCTCGGAAAAATTCCTGAAGAGTATCATTAACCTTGGCAAGCATCCAAGGAAGAACGAAGAGGATATCATAGTAATTGTGCTAAAAATGTGTGTAAGTGTAAGGAAGAATGTGGGCAAAGTGTGGATGTATTTATCAAGTTCCATAGCCTTAGACTTTATTTGTAGAAGGCTGCATAGAACGTCGTTTTCATCTGGAATCAATAGCCAAATAGAGTACCAAATTCAACATTTATGCCGTCGCAGATGTACATTGCCACTTCCCAGACTACAGGGCTTTTGCTATCAGCACATTGCTTCAGATCATGCTCGTGATGGTGACATGCCAGTGATGGACAAAGAAGCAACTGAAGTTCACTAAATTGCAGAGGAAAACTGTACCAAAATTGACTGCCAGAAAGAATCGTTAAAACTGTGTATATGTAGTTTCCGGCGAATTTCCTTGACCCGTTCCCAACTATGTACACAGACGTACTTGATTCGCTTCAAATAGAGAAGACAAGTGCTCATGTTGTGTACACTTTTTTTGTTTTTTACCAGAATTGAATAATTGACTTGAACTGCATACACGGATTTGTCTACTTGCCATCTGATTCGATTTATTTAATCAACACTTTCGGACCTTGAAGTTCAGAGTACGCTTGAGTACATCTCTGGACAATCATCGTGTCCAAGGTTGCACTCCATCAAAGATTCGTACTGCTTCCATTTAGACGACCCCCCCAGGACCGTTTGTCATTATTTATCGCCAATTGGAAACAGCCCCATTAGACAGATAAATCATAAGAATTGATCACAGGCGAAACATAAATTCCATTGCAGATGCGATTTTACCCCATTTCAGCCTCATAAAGTCGGCCCGGTCTCATGGATCTCAATTTTGCTGATTTTTGTTTGTGTAAAAAAAGCTTACGATTAGCGTAGGCTTGATTCCATCTAGTATTTCGCTGCTATTTGATCGTCTAACTAACTAATTATCTCAGGGCAATTATACAATGTTTTAAACAAAAGCCAGCAACATTCGTATGTATCCCGTCGAGTTGACTAATTCCCATTTGACTTGCATCCCAATCGTGCGAGCTCCAATTGAGCAAAGCGCAGTTTACAACAAAAAGCAAAATCAACCCACAACACCTCCATTTGAATATGGTTAGAGGGTAGAGGCTGACTTGTCACGGGGTAGGTTCATTACATCGACACACGAGACGGAGACGGAGACGGTGTATCAACTGAAGCCACAAACTTTCGCAGCCCTTGGGGTAAGTAATTACTGAAAATTAGTCAACCGTCTCGTTGTGGTTGTCGATCGGTCGGTCGGGGGATTGTTACGTGTACTCGTACATCCCTGCATCTGCTCATTATGTCGAAACGTGCCTAATTTCAAGCTCTGTGCTGATAATTGTCCATTTCCGGGCGGATAGAACCTACCGAACGACGATTTCGTTTAGATAACGAAACTTTATCAGTCGCTAAAGGATCTGATGTACGAGTACCAGTACCAGTACTAGTATGTGCTGTGCATATGTGTGTTATGGTTCGAATTTGAGTGATTAAATACTTACGGTGGCGACGGTGGATTAACCATGTTGAATAGTTCATTTGGTGTGGTAGGTACCCGACGAATCACCAGTTTCCGGCCATCTGTTGAGCCAATGCCGATCGAGGCTAGCGATCTTACCGACACCATGTCGGAGAAGATCTGACTATTGGGATCACCGTAAATGTAGGAACTTGCACTTAGTTGCTTACCACTTGTTGAAGGATGCAGCAATTGATTGCGGGAATCGTGATGATCTGTGTCTAGATGTGAGTATGCTGAAAAAAGAAAAACACAAAAACCAACAATTTACAAGTTGCAATTTATTGATCAAGATAATTATTAACAGCAAGTAAACAACTAATTAGATACAGAGTTGGACGCAAACAATAGCCAAGGAGAACGTAGATATGTATATACTCGTCAAAGTGACAGCAAATCTTTTAAATCAATAAGTTCCACGCCAGTGGGGGGGATATTCTCTCTTATGAACTCTGTGACTACAGTTTCGGTTTGAAATCGAAAACATGTCATGAAGTCGTGGCACGAATGTCAAAAGTGATTCACACAACATGCAGCCATACGTGTGCCATTCTTAGAACCTGCAGCTAAGACTTCCGATTAGAATCACCGCTATGCTCTGCAGTCTACACAGTTACGGTCTAAACATCACATCGTCAAGAGTGTTTATCGTGGGAACCTGGCTTGTGCGCCGGCACACATGGTGTTTTGACCAATGGCTTCAACTTTACTTGGAGAATGTGACCAATTTTTCGATTAGCTCCAAACCGTAGTCAAGTGCAGGGCGTAATTTCCCCTTTGGCGGAAGCTGAAGCACATAAGAAACCTCTACCAGTCTAAGGATCATGGTGCCCAGTGTATTTGACACATTTGCAAAACAACCGACGATTTGGATTTAGATTCAAACTCCATAAAGCCATCGTGATGCTCAGACGAGGGGGGCTACTTCGTCAAGTCAGGCTAGAGCTAAAGCGCCAGTAGACCCTGGTTTCAGAATACATTTTATGGTGAGACTACCAGTAGTCTAGAGATCTAACACCTTAAAAATTGAAGCAGGTCGAAAGCAACGGCAATCAGTAATAGCCGTCATAAGATGAGCTAAAAATCTGGCCCCGACCGATGTCAAGGGACGCCATGGAAAGGACAAAGCCTGATAGTGGCTACGTTTTCAATTTTCTTTAGCAACATGATCTTCACCTTTTTTTTGGTTTTTTACGTCTCTACTTTCCTTTTTGGTTGAGACGGTACCTCCCAACTATAGGAAAGGTAAGGCGAAGAAGGTCTCGCATTATCTCGCCAAATTTAAAAGTCGCTGCGGCTAAGCCAGATCATGATGAAAAAGGGAATGGAGAAGAAGAACCCTGACGATGTGTGCTGCCACTATGGCAGGAACTAATATTGGAAGCCCACCGAAGTTGAAGTCAAAAACTACTCGTACCAAAAAGATCACTGCCGCCAAGGAAGATCCATATGTTGGCCAACCGACTATGACGAAGTTTGCCTAACAGCTTCAACCTGTTAAGGCCCAAGGAAGTACCATATCTAAGAGATTAAAATCCTCGAAGAACATTGGAAATTCCTCATAAGAAAGGAAGAAAGTCGACATGCAAACCAATCCAGGATGCGGAACAAGTTCCTGCCGTGAGTTCCGGGAAACTCAGCTGACAGTTTTCTTCCGAATGTGATCAGTTGGTTGAGAAGACTTTAGCTAAAGCAACTTTCGACCTTGTTGGAAAGGGTAGAGGTTCCTCTGCCCCCACGTTTGGCTGAGCGAAATTGTATCCTGGAACAACGAAGCTGGGATTTATGTACTGTGAACACCAATTGTCCTGGGATTTCGCAAAGTCCCGACCGACAGTCCCAGATGGACCTAGGGCTGTTGTTCATCATGTGATTTAGTGCCGAGGAGGGGAGCTTCATTATGACCGGTATCTTCTGAAGAAATACTCAGCAAGCTACAAACCATGCTCTGTGTTCCAGAAAGGTTCTTTTCACAGGTCGTCTGGCCTCCAGAAGAACAGTGGCTGCAACACTTATGATGTGACCATCTTGCTCTTGGATAAAATCCCCTCAGTTCCAAGCGTAAGGCTCAGTTATGCACTGTCACTGGTGAAAAATTACGCTCAGTTGTAGGGAGAAGTCAACTCTTCGAAGAAGAGGTTGTTCTTTCCACCAACAAGAAATCAATCCTCAATTGAGCTTACACTATGTCGTCTGAGATTTTGAGAACTGGAAAGACAACATCATCTACATTCTAACACAAATGAATGGGCAGCAGAATGGGGCAGTCTATATACAAGTCGCAGAGGTTCAGTTCCTCTTGAAGCACTTTTTCTGTCTGGATGTTGTTTTAGCTTGGAACAATGAAACTACAAATACGTTTAGCACATAATGATTAGGTTCTATCATTGATATCACTTTTGCAGGCAACAACGGGCTGCTAAGAGATAAGAACTGGCCCGTGAGTGATCACTACACGCGTAGCGATCATAATTCTTTAGCGTTTACTACCGGCACCGGTTAAGTAAGCTGCAGTAACAGGACAACACTCAAACGGTCTAAATGCAATACTAATACCCCAGATGATGATCTTCTAAGCTTCGTCGTTAACGAGGCGATAATTGAAGCCAGAACCGCAGAGGATTTCCTAATCCAGGTATCGCGGTTGATAGTCAATGAATGTAATGCATCAATGTAGGCTGGGAAAGAGAAAATACCGGTGGAACCCCGAAACTGCGGAAATCGGTATGCCACTAAACGAGAAGAACTTACTACCGTTCCTGGACTCGGGATGCCGATGACCTACAAGTGCTAGGTACACGCATATCGAGAAGCAAGAACCAGACTAAAAAAAAGCTAATAAGTCTAGCAGCGATCTTTTCGAACGAGTTACGATGTATCAAATTGTGTCAATGAGGCTGAAACGCCCCCGCATGCAATCGCCAATATGTCCAAGTAGTCTACATTACAAACGAAGAATTGCTCAAAGCGTGAAAAAAGATGCGCGGTTCCTAATAAAGCCTTGCAGATGGCAGATGCAGAAAGCACAACTTTAACGATACCTTTAACGAGTGTCTTCAAGCGAGCGTTTTTGCTGACCCTTGGAAGTGCCAACGGTTATTGCTTTTGTAAAATAGGAAAAGGAACCTAAATGGTCCTTCGTCCTATTGCCGTATTCGTTTGCTTGGAAAGATCCTTGAGCGGATCATTTACAATAGACTCTTGCCAACAATGGAAACAGCAGGAGGTTGATAGGAAAACCAAGATTTTTCGAAAACCGTTCGCAGGTCACAGTCAATAGTGGACGCAATAAATGCCATAATAACTAGAACACGAACCGCAATACAGGGCAGGCGCTGGAAAGGAGGCAGAGAATATTGCGCTATCATAAGCCTGGACGTGAAGAACGGATTATGAGCTGTCTTTATCGAATGGAAATACTGAAGTATCTCCGTAAAATCATCCTCTGTGACTCAGACGATGGAGTCGAACCGTACCAAGTTGCGGACGGTGTGCCACAAGGCTCGGTCTTAGGCTCCCTACTTATGGACGACTATGTGCGATGAAATCTTACGCCTACAGATTCTAAGCGAGGCGTCGATTATCGGATTTGCAGATGACATTGCCATGGTGGTTGTAGTAAAAAAGCTATAAGACGTCCAGCTCTACAACAATGAATCAGTGGCAACTGTACGTCGCTGGCTAACTAGTACCAGTTTACAAATCATAGAACTTAAGTTGTGCTTATTGTGAGTAGGAAAATTCTCGAACTATTACAGCTGAAGGGCATGAAATTGTTTCTCAACTGTTTCTCAAGTTCCTAGGAGTTGTGATCGACAGTCGTTTAAGTTTCAGACATCACCTATAAAAGGTATGTGAAAAATCATCAAGAACCGTAATTGCACATTTAAGGCTAAGTAATATCGGAGGCCCAAAGGAATATAAAGGACTGCTGGAGCTCCGAGTTCTATACTTATGTATGCAGCGAAAATATGGCCAAATACCGCATCGATAATTACTTACATGAGTGGAATCAAATCTATCCATCCCCTTAGCGTACTGAGAGTTGCCAGCGCGTTTCGAACTGTTTCGCATCGTGCTACGAGTATTCTCGTCGTATCTTCAATGCTTCCTGTCGACATAGAAAACTAAGCGATGAAAACAGAAAATACGAAATAACACGTAGTATTGCAACCTGGCAACAGCAATGGAACATATCCTTAAAAGAAAGATGGGCACACAGCCTTATCACGGCGAAACAAACTTCTATTTGACTCAGTTTTTGACGGGACACGGCTATTTCAGGGAATATCTGTTTAAACGTAAACATGAAAACATCGCAAACTGTCCATATTCTAAAAATTTCCCGGAAAATCCGGAACACATGTTTTTTACTATCCACAGTACGAAACCGAGAGAATAGCCTTACGGGACAATTTGAAGAGAGGCCCACACCCGATATTGTTGTTTGATATTGTTGCTTCAAAACGAGGAAAATTGGACCGCATATACACAGCGACACAAGCGAACAGGTAAGATAATCGAATCGTAAGGTGTAAGCTTAATCTTAAAGCCGGCCTCGCGAAGTAAAGCCTTATGGCTGTACCAGTGGGTAACCTCAGCCTGGGCTTTTTGTTGACCGGGCATGGCTCTCTTAATGCATTCTTGCATAAGAGGGGGCTTAGCATGTGGAGCCACTTATGAGAACTGGCTTCATGTCCTATGTGAGTGTCCCAATTATGCTGACATAAGGAACTTGCAGGCTATGGGCATCACCTTTAATGGTGAGACCTACGATGTCAGTGGACTTATCACTGCTACCGTAGGTCCGAAAGAACCCGTAGTTTTGTAAAAGAGGTATTTAATAGAAGACGCAGTAGGCAGCTACCGGGTGGAACATAGGAAATTTTAAATGTGTTGAAAGGCCGCCAGTCCTGGGCAGTGAGGTGCCTAACTTTAAATAACCTCAAGGTTGCGAAGCTTGGCCGGAAGCTATATTCTGGTACCACGGGAGGTCAGGAGCCCCCGGAACTATGGTTCCGGCCCCCTTGTGGGAGTATCGTGGTGGCTGTAGGTTTGTACCCAAAATCGCGGGGAGAACAGAACTAATGGTGCTTGGACATCTCATGGCTTGGCATATGTGTAGTCTACTACGACCTGTGCTAAACCATGAGATTGCTATGGAATCAATTGGTCTGCTCGATGTTTAGTTGCATTGCAACCGGGTGCCATGACCCACCAAAGGGGAAGTTCGTGCCTTACCCACGACTTCAAATCTGGTACTGGTGGTAGTACTTGTACTACCCGAAGGGCGCTTATCAACGCATTGTTTTGATATCTTGTGCGAAGACGCACCGTAGGCTTACGCCCTCACGGCAGGTATCTACGTAAAACACAAGAGACATCTGTACCAGTGGGGGGGCCCCCGCCCAATTATCGAGGCTTCGCCCATTAATGACGTTGTATAATAAAAACCGGGGGCAGAGCATATTACTGGTCTTATCGTAAACATCTTCAGATGACGCCACCGAAGGTTGCTACAATTTGATCAATTACAAGTTGCCGGTCATAGGTCTTGTTGGCGGCTTGACCACCGGTAGTCCATACCAGGAAACACGGTACCATGGGAGTCAGGAGCCCCCCGGATTTCGGTCCGGGCCTGACTTGTTAGAGGTAGGCCCTCTTGTGGGAGCGTCATGGTGGCTGTGGTTTAAACCCAAAGTCGCGGGAAGTGTCTTCCTGTTAGTTTGATCCAATGTAGAGTTGCAATAAGTACTGGGTGCTGAGACCCTAAGAAGAGTAAGAGGTTTTAGATCGGCCTCGACCCATACCAAGAGTGGAACTTGTGCCTCCAATACAACATCTGCTTTGGTATCTCAGGAAGGCCGCAGAGCGATGGCAAGGCGTATCCTTGCTCCCATGGATGTACGGGCATCTCGTAAACTTAAGTCTACACGACAGGCGTTTACGTTAAAAACCAGAGAGGGGGCACAAATCGTCTGTCCAGGTGGAGGTGATTTTAGCCGGTAGGAATCTATTAAGTTGCGTGCTTCATGCAAGGTTTCCACCTTCTAAAAACTCTGCCATATACCTCGATATTCTGATGGATCGTGATCCTCGATCAGCCCTTGAGGCCGATCTAAAACCTTTTACTATTCTTAGGGTCACAGTACTTATTACAACTCTACATTGGGTCAAACCAACAGGAAGACCCTTCCCGCGACTTTGGGTTTAAACCACAGCCACCTAGCCGCTCCCACAAGGGGGCAAACTCAACAAGTCAGGACCGGATCGAAATCCGGGGAGCTCCTGACTCCCATGGTACCGCGATTTAAGTCCTGATAGGGACTACCAGTGGTCCTTCCGCCAACAAGACCTATGACCGGCATCTTGTAATTGATCAATTTGTAGAAACCTTCGGTGGCGTCATCTGCAGATGTTTACGATAAGATCAGTAACATGCTCTGCCCCCGCTTTTTATTAGACAACGTCATTAATGGGCGAATCCTTGATAATTGGGCGGGGGCCACCAGTAAAATCGATTCCCTCTGCACTTTCAATGGCAAAGACAGGCAACATGCAACCTCTATACTTCCACCATCTGCCAAAGAAGCCCCGCTAATTTTTACCTTTTCGAAATCTAACCATAAGCTCTTTAATGCACACCATCCGTCCCTGTAGATGATGTACGCGAGGTTCCGGAATCTAATAATCCAAACATTCTAACTCCGTATACCCTTTGTTGGGTGCCGGGCCACAGAGACATTCTAGGCAATTGGAGGGCCGACGAACTCTCCAAATTCTACCGGAAAGGGGCTACCTATCGCTACGTGCAAATCAATATTAAAGCTTGTTGCTAATAAAAGAACAGACCTTAAGTGGACTGTTGGACCTACATGTCTAGCGACCAAACAGATCTGGCTAAAGCTTTCTTATAAATAGGAAACATCTCAGCGCCCTCAGAGGTGTCATTGCTGGACACTGCCTTATAAGCAAGCATGCAAGAAGGCTAGGCGTTTTTACAAACGATTTCTGTAACAGCTGCATGGACGAGGAGGAAGAGGAGACAATCCTCCATCTACTCTGTACATGTCCAGCTCTCTCCCAAAGAAGAAAACTTCACTGAGGAGCTTTCTTCTACAATGACCTAAACCTTCTAAACAATATAGACGTAGTCTCCTACGCTTCATCATAAGCTCAAATTGGTTCCATGAGTAAGAGGATCACAAATCCACGTCACATCACAACGAACCAATGGGCCTAAGTGGGTTGGAATTTCCAAAAGCTACTTTTACCTACCTAACTCCGTATACACTGACTGTTACTTCATCTCCCTGTGCTTCGAGTGTAAAACCTAAATGAACAAAATCTTCCTCTGATACTACCACCAGGTTACCAGCAGGTTACCGTCTTAATTCTGTCAGTGAACTCGATTTGCCGATTGACATTTCCCGTAGCACAATATCTATGTACGTCCAACCCCTACTTTTCCACAAACTACACAGCGCACAGGAGCGGAACAAGTGTTCGAAAGATGTGTTTCGCAGTTCCAGCTGTAGCATCTTTCTTTAACTAGCAAAAGATTGTAACTTGATTTCATGCAGTCGTTTCTTGGCCATTCCAAATAATGCTAGAGCGCTTCGTCCAAGTATTATACCAAACCTTGACGAGGTTACTGTCAGGCTATTGCGTAGGTAATCTTCCCCATTAGCTTATCAAAATACTCGTAGGTGTCTGCATATCTAATCACAGTAAGCGTAGTTACTCGTATCTTTTCCATAAATTACCCAAAAACCCCACACTATAAATAATACTTTTTAACTCCAAGAATAAACGGAATCAGATCTAATCCGGGCCGCACTTTGAGACCTTGAGGTCATGTGAGTCTTTTGTTATTCAACATACAAGACACTGTCTGTATTATTAACAAAGTACGAGTATTAGTATGCAACAACATACTGTCATCAGATGCTGGTCTATTTACATAAAATCAAACACCTGAGTAAGCATGACATTGCCAAGTCTGTGCCCATGACTGCTGGTGCTTGTGCTGGCGGATTAAGTGAGACCTAGAGATGCATACTTGGATAGTATAAGCACTATAGAGTACACGGAATTCTACTAACCATCGCACTGATATTGGAATTTTACGATGGACAATTTCATAGCCCCTGGACGTCCAATGATAATAAAGGAAGACATTGTCCTGGTCTTGTGGAAAAATGCTCGAAGATAAGACGTAGTCCACTTATAAATTAAAACTTCGCAGATAAACCGCTCGAATTTTAAGCCTCAAATGAGGATCTTATCCTTCTCCAGGAGTTTGGCAGTTCTATTGAAGGAAGTAGGAAAGCATCTCGCATCAGAAGGTGCCACGTACCAGCAAATCCAGCTCCGGAGACCTCCATCAAGAAAGGGAATGGTATCTGGACGATTTGCTATGAGATGGACGATGGACTTCCAATTACGAATTGGATGCAAGTTCTCGACTTTGCTGAAGCACACTTCAAAGAGAAGCTTGGGAAGCTGTTTAGAATCAAAATGGCAGCCCACCAAGTATTTAGAACTGACGTTCTATGGTAGAATACAGATCTGCGATAACTAAGGAAACTAGAGAACGTCGTAATATTGTATTGTAGTTCACTTTAGATTAATTTGGAGGAAAACTAAAATCTCAAAAGCATAAAGGATACTAGTGGCTGGTTGGAACTTCGGAGAGTCTCCTATAAAAACCTTTCACGGACGGATTGAAACACTCATTGAGACCAGCAGACGGATCAAAGTTGTCAAAAAGGGCAGACCTTACTGGATCGACAGAAGAGACTCTCCGTATTATGTCCCCAACTCACATTCTAGGCCACCAAATCGTATCCAGTCCCTACTGGTAGAATTGTAAGTGAACTGTGTAATACAATCCGGCGCAAAAGGTCAACGCTGTTTCAGGTTTTTATGGTTTTAAGTCGTCTGAGACCAATGGGATACTCCTGTAGCAACTTATACCGCAAAAAGGTTTGAACCGCCTGCATTGTACTAAAAATCGGTAAAAGTGCAAATCAATCTTTCAAGACCTTAAGTCTGGCTTCCTCCAATTTGAAGAGCAGGGAGATAATGGTCGGGCTCTTTGGGCTGTTTTCCGGGTGTATCCTATGCTTAGTTGCGGGTGCTGCACTGCATTCAATATATAATAACTGAAGTCTGCGCTTTGGTATATGCAGATGATACAGCTGTACGATCTGTCGGATAATGCCTAACGACTGTTGGCTCTAAAGCGTAAGCTGTGTTTAACTTCATCGACGGTGGCGACCAATTTTTTCGTCAGTCGTTTGGTAGAATAAACTCTCAGGATAATACGTCACTGCTGCTTTCATTGAAGCATGAAAACGATTTTTTCTGGCTGCATGGAGGATTTCCCCAGTACGCTCGGCTAAACTTTATATTGCTTTGGAAAAGACGTTTGCTTCGGATCTCAAAAATATCCCGTCTAATGCAATGGCAGCGGGACTTAGGTGAATGCGAGAATACGAAGCCAATTATTTCCGTAATCAGGACTGACTTCTGTAATAATCTGGGCGTAATTGGATCTTCATGGATGACTCTAAGACGATGAAGGTTGCCGCTTAGGCGTTTTAGTGGATGACAACAACTTCATTTTTCATTAGTTTAACCAGCGTCCTTCTTTCAAGCGGAGACATACGCCATCCTGATGGTAGTAATAGAGCACTGTGTGCGGATTCGATGTTAGAGCCAGACTTAGGCAAGAAGTTTTGGAATTTCGACATGGGGAACACCTCCGCATGTTAACTCGTACAGACGAGACGACAGCGACACCCAAGCCAGCTTCTACGGACTTCTGGACGAAACATACCAGCATTGGCCTAGGTGTAATGTTAAAATAATCAATGTGAGGGGCTTTTTTGATGGAACTACTGCCTACGAAACATTGTCGTGACTAGTACCAGTTTGATGCATCTCAATAAGGGGACATGGGACTTCTCACCCGTGAACCAGATTAACCACATTGAGATTGTCGCAAAGCACTCGCCGTCTCGGGACATTGCTTTGTCGTAGGCTTGGCATATACGTGATACCTCCACAGTACAAGAAAACACTCTGAGGAAGTTTGGTGCTAGTCACAAGAGAGCTCTAGATCGTTTGCCGATCTATTACTTTATCTCGCAACATGTCCAGTGTCGTCACTATTAAATGCTGGAGACCAGTGGCATATGCAGTGAAACAAGAAGCGCATGAATCGGCGCTGGATAGAAGGATTGGAGCCACTTGTGGAGGAAACCAAGCCATAAGATATGCTGGCAAATGTTTCTAGCATTCCTCTTCAACAGTATCTGGCTACACGAAAAAGGTATAGCGGCCAGATACACGTGTTGTTCAATGACGTGGACCTGGTGGAAACCTTTCACATCCAACGTCTTAGACGCCAATGCCGAACACATAGCTGGTTAAAGCATAGGCGTGGTACTCAAGAAGGCACTAACTAGGCCAAACAACAATTTAATGCTGAATATACTTCAGTAAAACTTAAACCACCGCTCAGTCGCGTAGGACCTTCCGCCACAAAATAAGGAAAAAGGAGTCGAAGTAGGCGGACGTTATAAACCTGTATAAGCAGGCAGCCCATCAGCTGGCCGACTATTTCACATTTGCTAGGATAAAAGGGCGTATACTTCTATAGCTGTTATACGGCCCACTGTCTACCACCGAAGGTCTACCTGAAGCTACTGGGAAATATTGCAACTAAGGTGCAAGACAAGCACCCAGTGATTGTTGTTGGCTGGCGCTTTCTGGGCTACTGACCACGTAGGCAAGGCGTAAAGGTCTCCTCGACCAGGAGGCCAATTAGTGACAGCACATTTACGAGTAACTCACTCGAATTCACGTAAGCTATACTCACAGACAGCGGCCAGCAGAAGATATTATTTAACATCGGCGAAGAGCAATGAAGTCCGCAGCCCTACATAACAGGGCCAAAGTGGATAGACATCTTTTCCAATGAAATGTTGAACACTAGCGCCATAGTTAACAACGGTCATCTCCACTGAGTGTGACGCAGCAATGCTCAGAAGGGCAGCCAGTAAAAAGGCAAAGCCTTGCTAGTACTAGAACGCCGGGATTAAAAGAGCAAAGTTCCTTCAAGCACGACGCAGACCCCAGAGGTCTATAGGGAACCGAGGCACAGCAAACTACTTTCAGCGAGACACGACCTGGAAAGGGCCACTAAAGTGAGTATGCCAAGGAGCTTTAGATGCCTTTGCGAGGAGACCGACTCAGATATTTGGGGCACATCTAACTGTGCATGTCTACTCGTACATATGTAGATGCCGTAGTAAGCCTGATGAAACCAGAAAATGCAACAGGAACAAAACATAAGGTTCTTAAGGTAATGGCAAGAATATTTAATCCTTTTGGCTTTCTAGGTCCAGTAGTGCTGCATCCTAAGATCCTTTTAAAAGTATTTGGCATGCGTAATTGGACTGGGATAATGTAGTCGTATTGGCTACTGATATGAAGAAAGTTCGGGCTATCTGTTATAATAAGGTCAACGAACTTAAGGATATGCCCATACTCGGTATGAGTTCAATTCAAATTCGCATATTTGGGGATGCCAATCAGCATGCCTTTGGGGCTGTCGCTTTAGCCAGATCCTGTAACAAGGGTGGAAATGTTGTTGTATGTTGTATCTGTGCTAAAAACTAAGTAGCACCTATCAACAAATGAAATCAGAACGAGTTAATCATTCCTAAATTAGAATTGGCAGCGGCCTTAGTCGCAGCCCGTGTATTTAACAATCTACGGACTAATCTAACGGTTAGTGCAGCATATTTATTGACTGATTCAAAGGTAACATGGTTCCGAATCCTAGGATCAGATAAACGTTGAAAAACGACCATAGAAAATGGAGTCAGGGAAATAAGATCGTTTCAAGTTGGAGACACAGAAATAAGTGCAACATTGCTTTTAACTTTAGAGCTGTGGATCAATGGACCAGTGTAGCTGCAGAATGATACACCAGAGTGGCCAAAATCGAATGAGATCAACGTCGCAACATTTTTAGTATTGTTATCGAGTGCTGATGAGGAATACACTTCAGCGGGCTCTACCGCGGCTGACTTTGAGCAGCGAAGCTTTCAGTTCCTGGAAGCATCTTCTGCAGTAATACCTACACTTTGCGCGCCGTTGGTTGAAAGTTTTTCATCAGCTGATGAGCTAAATGAAGTTGACAACTAGTGTCTCAACAACGTTCAACTATTGCATCTCTCCATGGAAATCGCATTATGAAGAACAGGAAAAGGTCTTGACTTGAACTCTACTAGATGGAGTGAAAAGTGACCTCCTTGACCGCCAGAATGCGCTGCTACTGCAAAAAAGGTTATGGTGCTTTGAAGTCCGTTCATATTTACGCAGATATGCCAAATTTCAGTGCGATACTGTCTTTAGTTTTGTTTTGGCAGCTGATTGTTGTTGACGTGTTGGCATCATGTTGAGTATGGACAAAAACGATTTAGTTCTCTCATAAAACATTATTTTTTAAGAGGCAAAATGGCGAAGGAAACAAAAGAAAAGTTGGATAAATATTATGGGGCTAATGCTCCGTCAGATTACACCGTCAAATATTGGTTTCGAGAGTTTCGTGGTGGCCGCAACTCCACTACCGATCAATGTCAAAAAAATACATGAAATGGTGTTGGCTAACCGAAAAGTGAAGGTGCGCCAGCTAGCAGATACCACAAAGATTAGTACTGAGCGCACACGCCATATTTTGAGCAATGCATATGAAAAAGTTATCCTGCTGGGTGCCGCGCATGCTCGCTGCTGACCAAAAACACGAACGCGAGAGCACTTCAAAAGAGTGTTTGGGCTTGCTAATGCGGAATCGGGCGGTCTTTTGACGTCAATTGGTAACTGGATTTGGATTCTTCGGACTATTATCTCTTCCCAAACCTCAAAAGATAGCTCATCAATAAAAAATTCAGCTCACGCGAGGAAATCATCGACGCCACGGAGGAGTATTTTGCAGACCTTCCGGAAAATTACTTTTCGGCCGGGATCAAGAAGTTGGAAAATCGCTGGAACAAGTGTATCAAACTAAAAGTGGACTATATTGAATAATATAAAAAAACATTTAAAAAAATGTTTTTTTTAATTCCCAAGGAGGTCACTTTTCACTCCATCTAGTAATTTACAAACCCTTAATCCTTTCTAGATTATGTCGTTGGGTTATTGGGAATTGGGGTCTTTTGCAGTTTGCCACCCTGGAGATAGATGAAGCGCACCGTGAAGATAGATGAAGAGCACAGTGATGCTGCCCAAGACATCGCACATCATTCTCACGCGAAGCGAGTACTCAAAGAACTCAACATGCATAAATCCGCTGGTCCACATGGTATATCTCCCCTTCTTCTGAAGAGGTGCTCTTCTACGCTGGCAAAACCACTGCGTAAGCTTTTTCATCAGTCCTACTCTTTAGGACTCTTTCCGAGCAGATGGAAAACAGCATTTGTCCAGCCCGTCCCTAAAAAAGGCGAATCTTCTTCTCTATCCTTCTACAGACCCATTGCACTTACGTCCCTTCTTTCCAAGGTCATGGAAACGCTGATAAATCGTCAGCTCATGAAATATCTCGAAACACGAAAACTTCTCAATGACCGGCAATATGGTTTTCGTAGCAACAGGTCCACTGGTGACTTGACGGCATGTCTCACCGAAAAGTGGAACCAATGCGTACATCAATCTGGCGAAAGCAAGTTAGTTGCACTTGATATTTCTAAGGCATTTGACAGAGTTTGGCAGCAGGCTCTTTTGCCGAAAATGCGTGCTCTTGGGATCGATGACTCTCTTCTTCAATGGATTGGAAATTACCTTTCGGAACGTTCAATTCAAGTTGTCTTGGACGGTTTCAAGTCTTATATTCACAAAATAAATGCTGGTGTGCCCCAGGGCTCCGTTCTGTCTCCGACACTCTTTTTAATCTTCATCAACGATCTCTTGTCTGCTACTTCTAATCCAATTTATTCCTTTGCTGATGACAGCACTCTCTGCTTCTCATATTCGTTCCCGGACTCACGCCCCTGCTTTTCGGCTGTAGAACGGGAACGACAACGTATGTGAAGCTCATTAAATCCCGATATTAACAGCGTAATCCATTGGGGAACTATCAACCGAGTGGAATTTAATGCTTCCAAAACTCAATGCTGTCTGCTGTCATTAAAGCGAAATTCAAATACCCAGCCATAATCAATGAATGGCACTTGCATCGTCGAAACCGATAAACTTTCCATTCTCGGTATGTGTGTCAGTGACAACATACGTTGGAATGACCACATATTCGATGTCGCCAAAAATGCTGCGAAATGTCTAGGTTTTCTCAAGCGATGTAAGGAATATTTTACCCCCTCTGATCTGGCCACAATATATAAGGCATTCATCCGCCCAAAATTGGAGTACAATGTCAACATCTGGTCTCGTGCTCCTAAAACATCTCTGCACCTGCTAGATGGGATTCAAAACCGTGCGATAAAACTCATTGCTGATACTAATATCAGTCAATCAATTGACATCCTCGAACACCGACGTAAAGTCTCCTGTCTCACTTTGTTTTATCGGTATTTCCACCACCAGTGCTCCATTGATATTGCCAGTAGCATTCCGCCCATTCAAACTTTCAACCGTAACACCCGTCTCGCTATGAATGCTCATCAGTATACCCTCAAGCCCATTTTCGGACGTACTCTAAAATATCGCGATTCTTTCCTAAGCCGTACAACTCGCTTATGGAATGCCCTGCCGACCTCTGTGTTTCCTGCTCGTTATAACTTGCAAACATTTAAAAACAATGTACATCGGTACCTGTCTTTTCTTGCTTCCTAAATTTCCTTCGCCCGCGGTGTGTACGAACATTTTAAGGGTACAAAACCCCTTGAGCGCGCGCCGATTAGAAAAAAAAAAAGCTATTCCATTCTCTCAAGGCTTCGGTCTAAATATTGTTTAATTAAGGGCCGGCAGCTGTGTAAAGTCCTGCGAGCGAGACCGGAATTTCAACCCTTCGTTCCTCTTCCTCGAGATCGAATCTTCTCGTCACCACCACGTGAAGTTACAGGAGTCGATTTTGCAGGCCCTTTGCATACATCAGACAACACAAATTAACGGAAAATGGGTTATACCAAGCTGCTTAACTATGCGGCGGTTCGAGCAGTCCATTTGGACCTGGTTTTGGATTTGAGAACTGAGAATAGTCTCCTAGCAATACGTCGATTTATAGCCAGGGGTGGTAGACCACGTATCATTTGTTCCGACAATGCGGAAACGCTTAAAAGAGCTTCATTTGAACGCAACAAGATTTTCGATTTGAAGGCTAATGGAGCTTTCAGGGTTTTTAGAGTGATCATCACACCAAATGGAAGCTTATTGTGGAACGGATACCTTAGTGGGAAGGTTGCTTGGAGCGACTGATCGGAGTGGCAAAATCGTCGCTAAAAGCAGAACTTGGTCGAGCCATATTGAGTGCAGATCAACTTGTTACTCGGATTACTGAGGTTGAAAGCGTAGTATATGCGCGGCCTTTAGCCAACTGCAGCGATGACCCATCGGTCCTCGCTCCACTCACGCCGGTCCACTTTCTTAATGGTACCCAAGAACATCCAAGTAGTATTCCATCCGAAGGAGATCAGTGACCATCTTGCTAAAATAGTGTACGCCTTCAAGAGTCAACATCATTGCATCATGTAAAGTACTCGCCTA
Organism: Volucella zonaria; assembly: GCA_963966105.1. NCBI lineage: Eukaryota > Metazoa > Arthropoda > Insecta > Diptera > Syrphidae > Volucella > Volucella zonaria. The sequence continues at coordinate 157,741,249 of OZ014533.1, forward strand.
CGGCCTTTCTGAAAACAGGAGATGTGGTGCAGTTATATGATTCTTCTTTGCCGCGAACCCTTTGACAGCTGGATATCGTAGGAACAATATTCCCACGTAGAGAAGCTTGAGAAATACGCCTTTCAAATGGTTCTATCCTTCGTACACCGGTAAAACTTTGATACCTTTACCTGAAGAACCTTCATTGTATCGGTCAATATGTCTGTATGAAAAGATCCTCGAATGCATCATATACGGCAAGTTAATTGCGGCGGCGGAGGAAAATGGAGCTCTGTTAGATCATCAGTACGACTTCAGAAAATTGCCTTTTACAGTCGATGACATAAAGGTTTTAGTAGATACAACAGCTGAAGCAATACAGGGGAAAGTTGAGGTTAGGGACAAAGAAGTATTGTGCAGTAATAAAGTAGTCGCACATTAGGGGATTATTGGGCAGAAAGGATACACCACATAGTCACAGACTACTTCAGGAACATGAGGCGACATTTGCGACTAATGCGTATACAACAGCGCTAATATTTCCGCTGGAGTTCCACAAGGGAACAATACCAGTTTTCAGGTTGAATATCTGAATAGCATCATCCTACTCGTATATTTGTTTAACAAATATGTCCCGCTTAAAATAAATAGGATTAAAAACACTAACATTCCATGGTTTACTCAAGATATTCGTGACCTTATAAAAGCACGTAACCTTTTGTACTCCAGGTGGAGACGATACAAATGCTTATCCCTACATAGGGAGTTTCTTTTTTTTCTCCGAATAAGGCAATAACGAGCCTTATTCGGAGAAAAAGAAGAAACTTCTTCAAACACAAATTCGACTCTGTTAGCTCAAGCTCCGAGTTTTGGAAAAAAGTTCGTCATGTTGGACTAATAACAGATAAGACATCAATTCCTAGCACTACAGATTTAGATGACCTTAATTCAAAATTCGTCATCCAATAGTAAAAAATCAAACGAGCCGGTTATGTCGCCTTCTTTTATTCGAGAAAACAATCTTGAAAGAAAGTTCTCGCTTTCTTGCGTTGACGAAAATGAGGTGGGCAAGACAATACTAAACATCAAATCTAATGCCATGGGTTCAGATAATGTCCAACCAAAGTTTTTTAAAATTCTCCTACCTACTATTCTTCATCAAACCACGCACATTGTGAACACTATAATCATAACCTCAGTTTATCCTGATGGGTGGAAAATCGCAAAAGTGCTACCGGTAAAAAAGTCCTTGAGGATTCCAGAATACCGACCCATTGCAATACTACCGTTTCTAAGTAAAGTGTTTGAAACCATTTTACGAGTAAGTCATCAAATGAAGACCTATCTCAATAATAACAAATTAATAGCAAAGTACCAGTCGGGGTTTCGCACTAAGCACAACTGCACCACTGCTTTACTAAACATTACAGAGGATCTACGTAACTTTTTAATTTAATTTAATTTAATTTTGGTGGGGGCTGAGGCCCCCATTTATTGGCTTAATACAAGCTTAATCTAACTTAAAAACTAACAGAAAGACTTAAGAGCTAGTGACCAAGGAAGTGACGGAGGAGATCTTGTTTAAGACGAGGAGTGCTCAGGTGGAAATGAAAAAGGGAGAGGTTTGAGTTGACCTTTCGGAGCATTCGGGAGATAGGTTCGTTGGAGCCATAAGAGGTGCGGTGGACCGGTAGATAGAAGAGACGAGGACAACGTAGATTGCGGGGGTTGGTATTGAAGGAAATGGAGTTCAAAATGGATGCACAGTCGATGGAACCTGAGAGAAGACGATGAATGAAAAGAACGTCAGCAATATTCCTACGTTCTTCTAACGAATTCATATTTAGAAGTTTGAGGCGGTCTTGATAGGGAGGTAAGATTAAAGGGTCGTTCCATGGCAGGCAAAGGAGGGCAAATCGGAGGAATCGACGTTGAATACCCTCGATTCGGGAAATATGAACCCGGTGAAAGGGGGACCAAGCTTGACTGGCATACTCAAGCAGGGGGCGAACAAAGTTAATATAGAGATATCTGGTTACATACGGGTTGGAAAATTTCTTGGACCACCGTTTAATAAAGCCAAGTGATGAGTTGGCTTTGAGGATCATCTTATCGATATGCGAACTGAAATTAAGCTCACTGTCGAATAATATGCCAAGGTCTTGGAAAGAGTGAACCAGGGGAATTGGCTGACCATGGAGAAAATAAAGTCGGGAAGGAGACGGGTTGCATTTACGTGAGAAGGTTATAGATTGACATTTGGCTATATTAAGTTCTAGGCAGTTTTTGAGGCACCAGATTGAAAACCGATCAAGGTCTTCTTGAAGAACGGCCAGGACTCTGGGGAGAGGAAATAGATCTAAAAAATTTTGTGTCGTCAGCGTAAAGGGAGAGGGAGGAGTGCTTAATGACACTCTCAACATCGTTGATAGTAAGAATGAAGAGAAGAGGGCCAAGATGACTGCCTTGTGGAACTCCAGATGAGGCCAGGAATGGAACAGAAACGGCGGATCTAAACCGAACACTATAATATCGGTTTAGCAGGTAAGAAGAAATCCATATTAAAAAGAGAGGCTCAAAGCCGAGAGCAGACAATTTGAAAAGGATCAATTTATGAGATATCTTATCAAATGCTTTAGTGAAATCAGTTGCGATAACATCGGTTTCTTTGCCATTTTCTAAGGCTGAGAGTGCAAAAGACACGAATTCAACTAGATTTGTGGTAGTTGATCTACCTTTTAGAAAACCATGTTGTCGGGGTGAAATAAAAGGCTTGCATTTGAAGCTTAACGCTTCGTATAAAATGCTTTCAAAGAGTTTGGATATATGAAAGAGTTTAGCAATGGGACGATAATTGGTAACTTCATGCTTAGATCCCTTTTTGTGTATTGGGATTATAAAAGAGGTCTTCCACATCTGGGGAAATTCACTCTGTGTAAGCGATAGACGAAAAAGGTAGGAAAGGGGTAGAGACAGGTTGGAAGAGCATTTCTTAAGAAACATGGCGGGGAGTCCGTACAAATTCATCCTTAAGATTTTGTAACTTTTCTTCAATAACTGCAGGATCGAAATTTTGAGTGAGAAAGGGACCAATAGAGAAATGTGGTAGATCACTGAAGTAAGAGGGATCTGGTACGAAGGAGTTGTTGGCAAATGATTGCTTGAAAAATGTAGCAAAAAAGTTGGCGATGGTAGGAGGATCACATGAAGTTTTGGTTTCGAAAGCGAGGGAGGAAGGATAACCATCAGTCTTACTTTTGCAATTGACAAATTGAAAAAAGGACTTGGGGTCATTTATGAGATTGGTTTGCGCACTATTCAGGTAGCGCTGATAGAGAGAATTATAGAGTTCAATGAAATGAAGATATGTACCTAGATAATTTGAATAGTCGGAGGAAGAGTGGGTGCAAAGGAATACCGCCCATAACTTGTTTCTTTTGTTTCGTAGAGAGGGAAGTCTACGATTATACCAAGGAGGGGATGTAGAAGAAGTTTTATGGCGGGAGTAAGGCACATAAAGTGAGATGGATTTGAATATTTCTCTGTAAAAAATGGAGAGGGCATCAACCAGAGATAGATTGGTAAACTCAAAAGAAGCACTGCTTAGATACTCGTAGTATTAATTTTACGGAAATTAGCTTTGTGAAAATTGTAAGAAAATAGAACTGCGGGGGGAGGCGAAGAAGTGGAGGATGAAAGTTATCAATAGTTGAAAGAGATAGGGGACAACACGATACTGAGGAGTTGATGGGATCAGTTGTGAAGATAAGGTCTAATTGCCTTTCCATATAGTTGAAAACGCCACTGACTTGGCATAGACTAGAGTCTCTTAGCCGATCTAAGAATAGGCATTCCTTAGTAGAAATGGGATTGAAGCGATGAAAAAAGATAGGTCTTCAGATGGAGTCCACTTCAGCTGAGGCAGATTAAAATCGCCAAAGATAATGATATCATCAAGCGAGTCTGATAAGCCGATCAAATTGTCAATTGCTGCAATAGCAAGTTGGTAGGATTCGATAGGTTGCACCGGAAGAATGTAACAAAACGTAACGTACAAGCATCTACGAGTGAGAGTTATTTTAACCGACACAAAGTCGAGCTTAGGAGAGAATGATATTGCAACGAGAGAGGAGTCCAAGCTGTTATGAATAGCCAGTAGGACACCTCGACAAAGGGATTCAATCAAGGGGAGCGCGCGATCATCATCCCGAAAAACATTAAAAGGAGGGAATAACTCCTGGTTTTTATGTTGGGGATAAGATTAGTTTCGGTCAGAGCATAGATATCAAATGGGAGAGCATGAGATTGGCGGAAAACAGCGTGGGTTTTAGAACGGAGTCCTCTTACGTTCTGGTAATAGAAGGTGAGAGGGAGGTTTTTGCATGACTTTTTAGGGTCGCAAAAATTTATCATGGTCAAGGCGACTGCGCTGGAGGTGTGAGACTCTTTTAGAATGTACATAGTGGCGAAGAGCGGCAAGATCGTCTGCAACTTTTGGGGGGGCGTATTGAAAATCTTGTGATACTTTATATAAAGTTTCCTGAGACTGGTAACGTCTGTAGGGAGGCCTTCCTGCTGGATAGAAACCATGACGCTTGTTTTTGTTTTACCCTCGTAGCACACCGAGTCGGATTTATCATGCAGATAGGCGAGATATAGACGTATATTCTCATATATCTTTTTATCTCTAGAGAGCGCATAGCGACATTCGGTCGTATCGCTAGTTTGCTGCGTTAATTTAACAGTGGGTGGCGAAAGATTTTTCTGAAATAGGGTTTAAAATGTGAGAACTGATGAAATTGGGATACTTAGCTCCAGTTCTGAGGTCGAAATTAGGGAAAGGCGTGTGTGTTAGGGGTTGAGTGGTGGGAGTTTGAGTGGCAGGAATTTGAGTTGAAGGGGTTAAGTCGAAAGAGATGGTTTGGATAAGAATATGTTGGGTATAATTATATTTCTTGACTTCTCAAAAGCATTTGATTCTGTAAATCATACTCGTACTATATTATTAAAGAAACTTGAAGGACAATTTTCATTTGAAAACTCTTTATGTAGTCTTATGTCATCGTATTTATGTAATCGATCGCAATTCGTCTTGTCTTCTTCTTCCCTCAGGTGTCCCACAAGGTTCCGTGTTAGGGCCTCTACTGTTTACATGTTTCATAAATGA